>OX381704.1:29837204-31037204 GCA_947462335.1 Harmothoe impar
TTATAGAAAAGAGACGATACTCATGTCCAGTGGTGTATTTGAAAACAGAGCTTAGTCCGAATTAAAGAGTGCATGACTATCAGATTCATTGAAATCTACACATATTATCTTCTCAGATGATAATGATCTAATAGAGAAAGTATTACAATTTCATTTAAATGCTTAGATTATTATCGGTAAATAAATGTGACAAAACACATCAGGTGGCAGACATGGGTTATTGTTACCATATGTTGTAATATGGATATGAATATTGAGACCTACACATATCTCCTTCTTTTTGAGGTGGACCCTTTTGAGCTGGTGGTGCTTTAACATACAAGGCAATGCATGTATGCAGTGTGTGGTGGCAGGCCTGTTACCTATAGGGATGACCACGGCTGGACCAATACATATAACTCGACGAGCCTCAAGGCTGCTGGTCCTGCCTTCTATCTTCGTTAGGCAGAGCCCTGAGGGACGGGCCGCTACTCACGTACTGCTCACTGAGTGACTCGGCTCAGGCCACATAAAGTAGGGCAGTAGCCCTAAAATAGGTCATAGGGCTGCTCCTTATTGACCTGCTCACCCACCTATACTCTCCGTGCGGGGACTGCAAAGTGAATGCAAGGATGGTGCTACAACATATACATTCAAGAGACCATTATATATACTACTCATTCACACAGTTAGAGATATCTAGGTGGGGGGGGGGGGGGGGGGGGGGGGGAGGTAATGGGGGTTGTACATGTAGGTGTGCCTTCTATGGTTCTCATAAAATCAAGACTGCCACTATAAATACACAGCTATATCTTAAGAGATAAAACGACACCTAGATCATGCAAAGGGGATACTACTATATTATGCTGGTACTACACCAAAAGCAGGTGAAGTTATGCAGGAATACAAATACAGTCCCTTTATAAATTGCCTCCCAGTCACAGAGGTCTCTGCTTGGAGAGCAGTGAGCAGCTCATGCATTCCGACAGATCGATACTGGCGCCATCTGTGGACAGCGGCTGCAAACCACAGGAAGGAATCGGAAGCAACAGGCGAGCAGTGGGTTTGGGGCATAGGGCATGTGTATCTGAGAGACAATGTTGTCTGCAGGTCACTGAGGGCGGCAGATATCAAAGGTCAAGCGGTGTAGGAGGCAGGGTTAGACAGAGGAAGCCACACACCACAAACTAGGCAGCTTGGTTAGAATGCCAATTAACCTAATGAGACAGTACGAGTAGAATACGACCTAGATACCCCTTTATAATGTCATTTTGCTGTGTGTTTCAGAGTTACCAGCAAATTGCTAGATTTATGTCGGCCATTTGAGGGTCTCCATGAGTTCAGTTGTGAACTATATGGTTAAACAAGCTGGATCTTATTCATACAGTCTTTCGATGACTTCGAATGTTGCTGTCCAACACTTACTTTTTACACGTATCACAGTGAATATTCACATGTTGGTGGTATGAGGGAAATGCATCTTTAAATAGGAGATCTGGTCTACACTTGCAATGTTTAAACCTGGCGAATTTCAAGTTGCAGGTGAATATTATTGATAAATTAGACACCTTCATCAACATTATCTCAGTCAAGAAATTAGCACTAGAATCTATCCTGTTGAGGGTTCTAATCATCGCTGTGCGGTGAGCATATTGCTATTGATAATATATGTATAGGCCATTAACAATGCCATCTTTAGTAATGAGACTATAGTCACGGGAGGCCTGGTACACAGAGAAAAGAAGTAGAATCACAGTGACTCCCGAATGGAGTCCGGACTCGATCACTGAGATAACTCTCCCCCACGACTCTAAAGTGACTCCCAACCTTTAGGGAGTTATAGAATAGGAGTCATTATAGAGTTATTATAGAGTCCTGCTAATGTCAGGGAGTCACTATAGAGTCCTGGGGAGAGTTACCTCAGTGATCAAGTCGGGAGTCACAGTAAGGTATTTTACTTGTTTTTTCTGTGTAGAGTCATACTAAGGGTGTTCACTCATTCTGCTCATGTGAGCAGCATGTAAGGTTCAGTGCACCTCGTTACACGTGCCCCACCAGCCGTACGGTCGTCCCTTTATGGCACCGTATGGTATTAATATGCTCACCGTACAGCATTAATCCCGACTACACGGGCACCCCGCCAAATATCACTTCCGGCCACGTGTCACTCACCCAGTGATCACATGACCTGGTAATCTGGGAACGAGGCCGTGTGTGGAAATACAATGATGCAGTTCGAGAGGGAGACAGAGACAGACATACATACGAAGACAGAGACAGACAGAGGGAGACAGACAGAGAGACAGGCACAGAGACAGAGACAGACAGACAGTAGTAAATAGCAAACAGAGTACGAGAAAGAGAGTAAAAAAATAGATTGACAGAATAAGGACCAAAGCAAATTAACGAGTTAATGACAGAAGTCAATAGAAATAAAGCGGTCCAGTCAATGACAGAAGTCAGTAGATTAAAGAGGTCCAGTCAATAACAGAAGTCAGTAGAATAAAAAGTGAGGAGTAAATGACAGAAGTCAGTTGAATAGAAGGGACCAGTCAATGATAGAGGTCAGTAGAATAAAGAGGCGAATCAATGACAGAAGTCAGTAGAATAAAGAGGACGAGTGACGAGTCAGTAACAGAACTTGAAGTCAGTAGAATAATGACCAGAGTGTAGACACAGAGCGGAGACCAAGTAGCGACATGGAGGGTGCAGTAACCCGCAATAACCTGCGGCTGGTGATGCTGTAAAGTTGTCCACATTGTGTGGCATCAGCAGGGTAGCCGCCCCATCAAGCCGCCCCTACTCCAGCCCACTCCCTACTCATCTCCACCCTGATCCTCCAGGGTGACTGTCTCTGAGCTGGATCTATGCTGTACATTGGTGACCAGCTAGCGGCTTAATCTCATCCTCCTGGTGATGACGGCCCTGATCAATGCTCCATGTGGGAGATAATCCCCCAGCTTCCTCCCTCTCATCCTGCATGCCCCCCCCCCCCCCCACCCACCCTGGAACCTGTGACCACCCACTTCCCCCCAACTCCACCCAACTATTCCCTTTTACTAAACCTGTCATTCCATTCTCCCTTTGATTCGGGTCTTTTCCTTTGCAGGGACCTTTAAGTTGTACCTAAGTGCCTTTATTGATGGCCACTGTTAACATACGTTGTACCTGTTACATCTCAGACCAAATAGTCTTTGAAGCAAAGCCCCTTGAACGCTTGGAAAGACCACAACTTGTCAAGCAAGGGTCTAGTTTTCAGCAAAGTGTCTGAGTCACAAATATTACCAACTATGATATCAAATCCAGCTGAAATCCATCTATCATAGCTTAAGACTAACGGAAAGACATTAAGATTACGGGAGATATGGAATTTTAAGATATTCACAGTGTTAAGATGACAGGAAATATGGAATAAAGTTAAAATGGTCGGCGTCTAGTCACTTAGGCAGTTCGTCCCCACATGCATCACAGTTCTAGCTACAGACCCGTGGCAAAATAAAAATCGAGAACCCCTCCCTCTCCCTGACCCCTGTAATATCTCCCGACCCCTCCCACGCCCATTGGAGGTACCCGCGGTCACGGCCACGCTAACTGGATCATAGTGTGCCAATAATGAGATCACCATCTGATCGATCCGCCATGTACATGTAGGTAAACCCTGGCAGAGAGGAGGGACTCAGAGTAACTCCCTCAGCACGTGTGTGGTGTGTATGTGTGTGTGTGTGTGTGTGTGTGGGGGGGGGGGGTGGCATTGATCAGGGCACTACCCCTACTTCTCCTACAGACCCACCAGCACAAATCCGGGTTATCCAGGCCCTGCATGGGATCAATGTGTCAAGGGGGTTATTGCATTTCACTGAAGGCCTAATGGAGTTTTTGGGAGGCATGTGATGTGGTTGTGGGAGCGGTTAGTGAGTCGATGAGCTGCTAATTGAAGTAGGTGACCAGCAGGTCATGGTCTCTATCCGTTATAGGCACATACATGTCAGTCATATAGAACCAGCAGGCAGTTTCCATATTCTGTTTCCTCTGCTCATGTCGATACATGGTTCACCCCTTAACATGTTAGGGCATGTTGATGGGTGAGTGGAACTTGGACCGATGATGCATTTACCATGCTATTGATAGTATACTGCGAGCATACCCGTTCTCGATTCACTCGAATTTATCCAAATACCGATATACAGTCTCTTCATGCATAAATTACATTGCTCTTACTCTCAGTTTAGATTCTCGTAAACCTCTGTCTTTAATATCCTCCATATATACACTGTCAATAGTGAACCCAAAAATACCTAATTTTACACTCTAAACCAACAGTAGATTCTACTGCCCATGTGCAGTGATACTGTGGTATATACTGTAGAACTACAGTAGATTCTACTGGTCAGCTACATTTACTTCTCACAGTGTAGGCTTAACTATGAGCTTAACTATGAGCTAAACAGCTGACTCAGGATAATGATGTATATAGAGGACGTGGCCCACATGGAGCTCTACAGGACGTACTTTATCATTGGCAAATCACTTACAGCAGCTATCCAATCAGAAGGATGCGAACTGATTCCTTGATAATATAATTAACACGTAAAGAACCACAGGGTGCTTTAATATCATGCCATTTGTCGCAATGATACTTGAATGCAGCCCTGGTGAGTTACTCGCCAATGCTGCATGCATCACGTTGCCGAAGTCAATTTAGGGGTAGCCCGAAAGGGTCGGAATGATGCACCGATGCAGTGCCATCGAGTTACTATTCGGAAACGCATTCGTGCATCACAACGATAAATACGGTTATTTAGCAACGTGTCGTCCTTAAAGGGTTAACATGATGTCCCCGCCTTAATTGAATCATCTCTCACTTGTCCTGTAATCTTACATGACAATCAATCGATTCTTAGCGGCAACGGAACCATGCAACCCTTTAATATTGATTTCTGAGGCAGATATTAAAACCCTGCATCAGATATTGTCTCACAATTACGGAGAAGCGTCCAATCCATTGTGTATCCTTGGATGCAACCAGAATACAGGCATGGATTGAATATGGATGGAAACATCACAATGTATACGGTTGTGGTATAGATGGTAACAGTTAAGAACTTGACACAGAAGAGTCGTAAAACCCATATTAGGCTCTCTGCCTCTCCATGCACATGCCTGCTTTTGAGACCTACATATATATGTTGGGGCGGGGGTGGGGAGTAAAGCATGGTATACACGGCGCCTGTTTCAGCGGACTAGACAAGACAAAACATCAGCAGATAAATGTCTGCTGAAGTTTTGTCTTGTCCTGTTTTGTCTGGAGGACATGATACACGGGCTCACTTCCAGACTAGTGTGCTAGAGTCTTGGGTGAAATCCTGATGGGAGTTTGTACAGCCAAAGTAAGTAGGTCAGTGGACAGGTTGTCACATGACCCTGATGGCTGCCCTCATTGGCTGAGTCGCGCCCAACATGTTGTGAGCAGTCTGGAGGAGAGTATACACGGACAGTTTGCCCAGACAAGAGGAGACTAGAGCAGACAGAAGACAAAAGTTTTCAAACATGTTTGATATCCACAGACAAATGCAGACAAGTGCAGACAAGTAGTCCTGAACAGGTATACACAAGCAGTTTTGATGAGACAAAACATCTGCAGACATGTCTGCAGATGTTTTGTCTTGTCTTGTCTGCTCAAAAAGCGCCGTGTATACCAACCTTAAGGGGGGGGAGGGGGGTAGGGTGAGAGAAGGATGTGCCAGGGGGACTCTGATAGAGCATCAAAGTCCCCTTTATAAAAGAAAAGAAGAAAAAAAATAGCAGTGGGCCACTTTTCGAGCCATGTGTTTATACGGCGCGTCCTTTGGGTGAGGATTTGTGTCAATTTATTAGCTTTTCCCATGACGGTGTTTGCAATCCATTCTGGGTGTTCGTATAACACATGCACCATTACAATTGTTCGGCGACATTTTGAGCAAAAATGAATATATCATGTCTACATGCACACCATACAAGAGAGTGTTATCAAAGAGATCATCACGCCCAGAAACACGGTTTAAGTGGTTTTTTAAAGCCTGGTAAGCTAGATATCTATATAATATTAATGTAATGATGCGTATATATATGATATTATAAATGGTAAAATACCACTTAATAGATCATAAATACCCTCGAAGTGACTTTAAACAATCGCAGTGGTATAATAATAATCAACAGCTCTTCAATATGATGGCATTTCACATCAACAGGGTGATGGGTAATCCTATTTAGATAGTATACTATATACAGACAATCTAATATATACTATTCACACTATGACATCCCTGCACTGTATTGCCACATTTCTCGTTATATCCCTAAGGTCGTCCCTGTATGATGGCAACTAAAGCTTTATAGACATGATGGCAAGTTCCATTATACATTCATATAGCCATAGATGGCGTCTCTCGCTGCTAACCCCGACCACTATTTGTCATCGTTGTGCTATCAGACATCACCTTGAGATAACCGTGGCCGTCGGCCTCCCTTGCACCTTGACAAATGGTCTTGGCCTGCTCCAGATCACATAGACTTGGGGCACCCAGTGCCATTGAGTGCGGGTCGGCGGAGCGCCATACGTGCTCGTGAACTTTTGCCGCGTCCCGTCCTCGGGCAGGACAATAAAACAGTGGCCGCCCCCTCCCAGTGCACACCGCTTCACAGCGCCGCCGACAGAGGGCGCGTCGGACGACTTCCACAGACCACCAGCGCCCCCTGCATTGCTGTGATGTCAGCTGGCATCGCGCTTAGTGTCCAATGCCTATCGATCTCTGACAACTTTCTATCGCTCTCTGTGGTTTCTGTCGCTTCAGCATCTGTATATTGGTCCGTCTGGCTATATCATCCATGCACTGGCTGTTTAGTGTATGGATCATCCTTGTATAGGTCACAAAGACCGCCAAATCAGAGTATGTGTCTATTGGGAATGCAACATGATACATCTGTCTTGGAATGAATTAGGTCTGACTTATATTCCCCAAAGGTAGTTTCCCCAGAAGGGTTTACTTTTCGCCAACCATCTTCCCTTCGCTTCACGCCTCTATATATACTACTCACGGCGTACTGCTTTGACCATGCCTCACGTATAACCCTCGATAACAGATCACCCCCCCCCCCCCCCACCCTCCCCATGGGGATTTACACACCATATCACAATGTAGGGCTCGGGGCTCTCAAGTTGTCTTATCAGACAGGACTCAATTGGCCTTTGTTGTACTCCAGGGCCTGGCTGCGGGACATCTACTTTCATTGATCGCGCGTTTATCCCACAGGAGACTATGGAGCAACCGCGGCACGCCCTCAGCCCCTGAGTCTCTCACTGAGGCCCTCACAGCTCATGGCTGCCCCCTTTCAGCGAAACAGGCCTAAGCCGAGGCTGATAACATAGCTGTCCGCCAATATCTTAACTATGTTTTGTACATACCGGTACATGTACACTGTTAGAAGTAAGTAGTGTTCCTGTACACCAAATACTGGGGGTAACTTTGGTTCCAGTAGATTGTGCTGTAGACCTACAGCAAGTGAGCTTTTGTATATTTACAGCACTATGTACTGTATAGGGACAGCAGAATCTTCTGTTACTGTACAGCAAAATTGATTGTAAATCATAGTCTGAAGGTCCTTGGTTCACCTCCCAGTGCTGGTGACATTTTTAACCATCCATGTGAGGGAAAAACGAATTTTAGGTGGATGTAGGTAAAACAAGAGAAGCGGCTCCACCAAGGATTGAACTCACCACCTGTGGTGTTGGAGACAGGCGCTGATCCGTTGCGCCACAGAGCCTATGTTACAGACATTCATATTAGGATATATCTCTACTCTACTTCTCAACTGATTAATAATAATTTGTAAAGGTCTGGGGTTCACCTCCCAGTGCTGGTGATATTTTTAATCATCCATGTGAGGGAAAAACGAATTTTAGGTGGATGTAGGTGAAACAAGAGAAGTGGCTCCACCAAGGATTGAACTCTCCACCTGTGGTGTTGGAGACAGGCGCTGATCCGTTGCGCCACAGAGCCTGTGTTACAGACATTCATATTGGGATATATCTCTACTCTACTTCTCAACTGATTAATAATAATTTGTAAAGGTCTGGAGTTCGCCTCCCGGTGCTGGTGATATTTTAATCATCCATGTGAGGGAAAAACGAATTTTAGGTGGATGTAGGTGAAACAAGAGAAGTGGCTCCACCAAGGATTGAACTCACCACCTGTGGTGTTGGAGACAGGCACTGATCCGTTGCGCCACAGAGCCGGTGTTACAAATGGTCATATTGGGATATAAGCTACCTCTGCCATGCTAGGATCGATCCCACGACCTCTCGTGTACATATTACGGGGAAAAGTACTGTAGATCTACAAGTCACTACCATAACCTGCATCTACAGTAACAGAATTGTACATGTACAGTAGAATTGGCTGTATTATCATTTACAGCTAAAGTACTGTACACTTACAGCAAATTTTGCTGTTCACAAACAACAACTTTTTACAGTGTATATGCCCCACCACGGCGAAGGCGTCATTTTACCATGTGCTGGTAGTTAGTCCCACCAAATGAAAGGAAATAACCAAGATGCTCTGGGGATTAAAGTAATTATGATAAAGTCATAGATATAGATGTCTTCATGAAGCGTTTTATCAAAACAGTTGATAAAAACGCACTTGACAACGGCCACCACTTATTTAGACCTCAATTAGTGATGATAGCCGCTCCCTCTGTACCATCCATACCCATATCCTCTATAATAATCTACCACACATGTACCACACATGTACCACACTTTTTCAGTTTCATCAGTTTATGGATGTGAGAGAGAAGAAACAACTGGTTTGGCTGGCGCACCTGGAGGAGCAGGGTTGAAGTGGTTGGTGTTATTTAGCTGCCGGTCAGTATTGACCTTGGTCTGACAGCTCTCTCTCTCTCTCTCTGAACGCCTCCTGTGGCCGGTATGTATAGAGGCTACTGGTGAGTGTGTGCATCAGGGGTGGTATGTAGGCTGGACAGCAGTGAGTGGCTATCTTGTACAGAGGGATGGGTTGGGGGGGGGGGGGGGGGGTTGGGGTGGGGGCCTGGCCTCTCTAACCTACCAGTGGTGGCGGAAACTCTATTGATGGATCTGACGGCCTACACATGCTGGGGGCCACCTGAGGACCACCCCTACCAGGCCCCAACACACAGCCACTGGCCCTTCCTTCAGTATAGCTTTCATCTGCAGCCTTTGCTGCCAGTTTCTCTCATCTCTCATAGGGTTTCTTTAGTGTGTCTTACCCCCTACTCTCAGCATCCATCTTGTTCTCTTTACCAGGCAACATCAAGAACCACCCTAACTCCTAGATCCCATATCAATATCTCTATTCCCAGCCCGTCTCCATGGGATCAATATGTACCCCATTTAACATCCTATAGAGGGGTATACATTCATGCTTGGTTGGAATTACCATCATCCTGG
The DNA here is from genome assembly GCA_947462335.1 of Harmothoe impar. NCBI lineage: Eukaryota > Metazoa > Annelida > Polychaeta > Phyllodocida > Polynoidae > Harmothoe > Harmothoe impar. Next base: position 29,846,656 of record OX381704.1, read on the forward strand.
GTTGGAATTAATTAGTTAGCTTACAACATAAAACCAGCTGAAATAACTCAGTATATAAACACACACCATAAGTTAGCATATCGGTGACGCGCAGTGACAATAACAACACGTCAATAAACAATGTACTAAGGCCTAGCCCTCGGTATGATGAATGAGGAACCATCATTCCCTTTGTCAGACATCAAAGGGGAGTGCCTTATGGCAATGTACAAGGGCAGGAACAATATGAAATATGCAATAATGTAGCACTGAATGAATCCTCCCTCTGTCTTATACACCGATAAATCGATGTAAGCAACAGGAAGCTGGCAACCACGGCCCAGTGGCTATGCAGTGATATATTAAGTCGGAAATATCAACAAAAATAAAAAAGCTATTTTATTTTTTACATTTTTCGTCTTGAGAACTAAATTTTGTACTTTACTAATGATATGCATCAGATGATGTCAGGTTATACTTACCACCATCGTGTCATATCAATTATACCTTATATCTTCCTACATCCATTTAATCAACAAACAACCATTTGAGAATGACAGAATTTCTAATTTGAAATGATCCCAAAATGTTGCTATTTAATTAAGCGGTGAACTTTGGCGTGTCTAACTTAAGTGGGGCAGCGTTCACGGGTGGCTTTTTAAAGTTTAACCAGTTAACCCCTAAGTGGCCGGGATATGCACCCCCTGACCTTTATAGCTGAGATGATGTGCCTTAGTTACAGACGCCGTGCCCACCCTGCTAGGTACAGGAGGAGGTGTGCTAGACCCGTGTTAGACCGCTCTAGGAGCTTGTACACTAAAGATGGCGTTCCATAAGGATGAACAAGAAATGACTCTTTTACTATCTATCCCACCAGGAATGGCCGTACCCGAAGTGGTAAGTGAAAACTTAAATCCTTTAGACTCCTCCACTGTAGGTACCAGTTAGCTAGAATATAATATCTACACGCTAGTGATACTGATAGATAGGCCTTCTCTCTATATAGCACTCTTCAGTGTCACCGAATAGTTCAACTTTCTTTAAGAAATAGGTCTAAGGGTATAAATAACCGGAAAGGTAAGTGGATAGGTTAGTTAGTACATATGGACATTAGATAGGTAGATAGGAGGTCCGACATTCCGTAGGTTAATCGACCCGGTGAATTGCCGGGAACGAACATTAGATTTACCATCGTGAGTAGTATATGTAGAAATATGAACATGTAGTTTGCGTCAGGCTATTCGTTTTTAGACTATAAATATTCACCCTCATAAATTCTATCCATCAAATCCAACTCCTCGTAATATCCTTTTCAACTATGCTATATATCAAGAACATACACATTAAGTCCTATTTCATTCAAATTCTTTCACCGCCGTGTTACAAAGATCATTGGAAAGAAGGACTGTATTGCATGCATTTTTCAGCGTTGATCTCAAAAGGACATTTGAATTTACGTTGATTACATTTCTTACGTGGATTAGTATTGGTTACACTTTTACCTTTATAACACAGTGGTATAAAGCAGTATACATGTATATGTATAATGCATATAGTACCTATCACTGTGAGGGCCGCATAGTGCTTAAACCTACGATGCCCTTGGTCGTCATGATGCATGAGATCAACCTTGACGAGTCTACTCACCAGGATTGCGTTCGGGAGGAGAGTATCAATACAATAGGGTTAGTATGATGCATGAATGCATCACTATGTGGCCCTTAACGTGGTAAACTCTCCATGGTGAGTCATGATCGACAGCTCCATGACTAAGCTCTCTCAGTTCTCCTGGGCCTGAGCTATATTTTCACACGCAGCCTGGACCGGTGACTTAAGTCCACATTTCGGAGGAACAGAAGAACGTCTAATGCATGCCCACATGCAATGCTACCCGAAGAATTCCCCCTATAATCAAGGGGCGCAATATTACGTTCATATCCAAGAGCCTTTACTTGTACGGAAGTAATAGAACCCAATCAAGAATCCACTGTGGAAAGTCAAAGAAGGGAAAGAAGGTAGTCCTGCATGCACCTCGAGTTGTGCACACTTTATTTTAAAACTTTCGCCTGGTTTAATAAATGTGGCTAGTAGCTGATGCAACTGTAGGGAGCCGTCACATCCTGCGCATGGTGTATTTATATGAGACATTATATTGGGCGGTGGGAAAGCTTCAACCGAGAACAGGTGGTTAACTAGTTTAACAGGGCTGGAGATACAGAGGGTTTGACAGAGAACGACTAGCATAGCATGTTAAGCCTTGACAATCTAAATATAATCATCATAATGACACCATTGAAACAATAGTATCCCCTCCTCTGAATACTGGTTCTCCAATATACCTCTGCATCTGACCTTAGAAGTTGGAGTACTTAAACCACCCATACAACATCTCTCCTCCTAATTAATACTTACCAAAGCATGCTACATGCCATGCAGCCAGTGACCTGACCCCAGCCTCAGCCAGCGTCTATCCTATTTGGATATCCTGGAAGCAGGCTGCCATCTAACCCCAATACACATATTTAAATTACCCCGTTCAAGTATAGGTGTTAATCACATAGTAGACCACACCTAAACTAATTGCCCCTTTGAATGAGATAAAAAGCTGCCCGTAGTTGTGAGTATATTCCCCAATACACTCTTTCGCGCCACCAAACTGGAGCAAAAGTGAAATGCAGCTCTTCTCCCAGTCCATACTAAAGTATTGGGCTGGGAGTCCGAGACTGACCTGACCCCGACCCGAGCCCCACACTCCTCCTGTACTGCACCCTCATTAACCTTCACGCCCAGGCAGTCCGTCCACGCACGCCTCCTGCTCTTTCTTATGCTCCTGCTCTGCAATCTGTTGATTCAGGTCGCGTGGCGGCTCGTCTCCAGTCGCCCGCCTGCTATTTATGGCAGCCCGACATGGTCCATGCGCCAACCGTCCGGCGGCTGGTTGGTTGAGCGTGGAGGCTAGAGGGTGTAACGAGCCAAACAAACCGCCTCCTTTACGACCCACATGCTTCATGGTTTTCTGCTCAGTGCTCGCCCTCTGCCATCCTTCTCTACTTGATCTACTCTCACCGTTTCTGCCACTCTCTTCTATTTACTTCTTGCCGACAGCCCTTTCTAATCTGTCTGCCTGTGCGCATGGCTGCCTTTCCGTATGTCTGCTTACCGTGTATGCTCACCTGTATACATGTTTACCCACATGTATGTCTGCCTACCTGTATATCTGCTTACGTGTATGTTTGCCTACCTGTACGTCTGCCTACCTGTATGTCTGCCAACCTGTATGTCTGCCTACCTGTATGTCTGCCAACCTGTATGTCTGCCTATCTGTATCTCTGCCTATCTGTATATCTGCTTACCTGTATGTTTGCCTACCTGTACGTCTGCCTACCTGTATGTCTGCCAACCTGTATGTCTGCCTACCTGTATGTCTGCCAACCTGTATGTCTGCCTACCTGTATGTCTGCCTATCTGTATCTCTGCCTATCTGTATATCTGCTTACCTGTATGTCTGCCAACCTGTATGTCTGCCTATCTGTATCTCTGCCTATCTGTATATCTGCTTACCTGTATGTTTGCCTACCTGTACGTCTGCCTACCTGTATGTCTGCCAACCTGTATGTCTGCCTACCTGTATGTCTGCCAACCTGTATGTCTGCCTACCTGTATGCCTGTCCATCTGTATGTCTGCCAACCTGTATGTCTACCCATCTGTATGTCTGTCTCCCTGTATGTCTACCCACCTGTATGTCTGTCTCCCTGTATGTCTGCCCACCTGTATGTCTGTCTCCCTGTATGCCTGCCTACTTGTATGTCTGCCTATCCGTATGTGTGGCTATATGTATGTCTGCCTACCTGAATATCTGCCTACTGGGTACCTGTATTTCTGCCTACCTGTATTTCTACCTATCTCTATGTCTGCCTACCTGTATTTCTGTCCACAAGTATTTTGTGCACGCCTATATTTCTGCCTACCTGCATGTCTGCCTACATAAATCCTTAACCCCCATCTTATCTGGCTGTAGAGTCATACCCAGTGGGTCCGCCATTTAACATTTCGTTGGTACCTTGTCCCTCAGTAACTTCCAGGGACAAGCTTGTACCCAGCCTATCAGCTCTTATCAGTGCGGGCCGCCGTGACCAGCTCCAGTCAGCCCTAAGCTATATATGCACACAACTAGTTAACTGCAATAGATGCCACTCACCCACAGCAACCCCCCCCCCCCACTCCAGCTTGTTCTCCTCCCTGCTAACGTGCGATATTCACCCTCAGAGTGGCCGGGGAAATCAATAAACAGAGGCAGTTTCTCGCGGCAAAACGTTCTTCTATCAGCCGAATTAACTGGCAATGCTTTGACAAGGCTCTCCTCCCCCACCCCTCTCTGTTCACCAAACACACGCCACCCCCGTCCCGTTAACGTTAACTCTTTAAGGGCAGCATAGTATACATCAACGCATTATGCCCGTTTGTCGCCACGATGCATGGAGGTATCTCGAGTGACCAGTACGGTCGGAATGATGCAGTAGCTCAGTGCCAGCGAGTAACTCGCCTACTCTCCACCACTGCATTTGTGTGTCACAGCGTTAAATGAACATAAAGCCGTGAGGAATCATTAAAATGGTTAAGATGCTACCAGTTGGGATTCCGATCGCCCTAGGCGTGTCTCCAGGGGCAGTTTTGGGAGGAAAGGGGGTCACCCCTAATTCTCAATGTCTGATAACGTTGTAAGGCGGCGAGTAGCTCGGGAGCAACGAGGAGCTGCTCGTCATGCATCAAGTCCCGGGAGGAGTGTGAACTACTTTAGTACTGTACTGCACTGTATTTACGTGGGGGATTGCGCTGACATTGCAACCTTGCACTAGAACTACCTGGTCTGGATGAGATTAAATTCGATTAAATGGCGAAAATTACCACTAATGATTGTGAAATCATTTTCATCTATATCCTATACGTTGTTGGGACACAACTTTCACCGACTCTTTAAGGATCGTACTACTAGTATGACTCAATGCCTTCATGTTTATTTGACTCGTTATGATGCACCAAGGCGCACTGTAATGGTGCATCATGCCAATCCTTTGGGAGTGTATCAATCCCGTATAAGGTCAGCATGATTCTTGGAAGCAGCATCAGCGAGTAAATCATCATGCCGACCAAACGAGTCTAAGATACACGCAGCCCTTAAAGGGTTAAAGCTACGGCTGATCACCAACCAACAGTCGATGGACCGTCAGAAGGTTGTACTTAGGACGGAGGCGCTGTACAATAGGATCAATACCATGGTGGGGGGGGGGGGGGGGGGGGGACAAAGTTTACCATTTACAGAACATCTCCAAGTAAGCAGCCTGAGCAGTCTGCAGCGCTCACTGTGCGGCAAGGATTGCGTGCGGCACTGAGCTGTATACCACTGCTGCAGACTGGGGGCAACGAGCCACTCACTGGGGCCGGCCGAGCTGCTCCCATACTTGTATTATTCACGTGTGTTATCTTCAGACCCATCGACGCCTCCCCTGCCAAAAGTTACCCATCGGTGTTTGGGGCTAATAAAGCCTGCGCCCAGACACCCCTCCTCTATAATGGTTCCCGGTTGGCTGACTACCCAGAGGTACCTCCAGGGTAGGGGTGGGTGGCTGAAGGGGCTGCTCCAGTAGGTGGTGGGTGGTGAACGGTGGGTGGTGGTCAGTGTCTGGCAGGTGCTAGATGGGTGAGGGGTGAAAGTGATGGTGTTAGGAGGTGATGCCTTGTGGTTGGTATCACATATGGACTGGGTGATCTGCAATAATAAGATAGCAAGGGATGTTTTGTTTTTGTTTTTTGCACGACCATTATTTCTGTCGTTGAGCACTATTGTTGCAGTGGCGTAGAAAGAAAACAACCTTGTATAGGAAGTACTTATTATTGCCCCACCCGCCCTACCGCGTTGTTTTTGTTGTTGTTATCATTGTTGTTGTTGTTGCTGTGGGGGTAAGGTGGAGGCGGGTGATATTTGATGAGCACCAGCAAATTACAACTGTTATAGATCCCGTGTGGGTATATTGGAAGGTGGTCGATCAGACAGGGCGCGTTGTGATTCCAAATGTTAGGCAGCTTCTGATAGAAGGGTAAATAGGCAAATGGCACAACCCAAGCACTGCAGCCGTTTGAGCAAGACTTGTGCACCGTCAATTGCATTGCAGCACCCCTTACTCCAAACCTAATAACAACCCCATCTGTGCCCGCGCCCCCACCCCCCACCATTGCCACTCTGTCACTCTGTGCCACTCTCCCTCAAACTCCCAATCTGCCACCTCTCAGCTACATCGATTGGTGGCCATAGTTGGCGTCGATAAACGATATGTTGCAGGCCCGTAGCTAGGGGGGTGACTTGGGGTACTCGTCACCCCCCCCCCCCCCCCCCCCATGGACCCCCAGAGAGAAAAAGGTCCACATTTTGGACCCCTAGACACAAGCTTTCTAGAGGTTTTTGCAGTTTGTAAATCGGACAATTATTAAGGATTTTACAGAGTCAATCGTTAAAATGTAATTTTTGAGTACCTGCAAATACTATCCACTAAACTCTATAATAGATATTTCATCATATTGGACCCTGTCGATAGTGTGGGACCTTTTGGGGTGAACCTTTGGGGGTGACCTAGGTGGGGAACGTCTAGGGAGTGAGAACCATGGATGTTGTGGGACCTTGGGGGGACCTTTGGGGGTGACCTAGGTGGGGATCTTTTAGGGAGTGAGGACTGTCGATAGTGTGGGACCTTTGCGGGGGACCTTTGGGGGTGACCTAGGTGGGGAACTTCTAGGGAGTGAGAATCCTGGATGTTGTGGGACCTAGGGGGCGTACCTTTGGGGGTGACATAGGTGGGGGAACTTCTAGGGAGTAAGGACTGTCGATAGTGTGGGACCTTTTGGGATGAACCTTTGGGGGTGACCTAGGTGGGGAACTTCTAGGGAATTAGAACCATGGAAGTTGTGGGACCTTGGGGGTACCTTTGGGGGTGACCTAGGTGGGGAACTTCTAGGGAGTGAGGACTGTCGATAGTCTGGGGCCTTTGGGGGGGGACTTTTGGGGGTGACCTAGGTCAGGAAATTCTAGGGAGCGAGGACCATAGATGGTGTGGGACCTTGGGGGGGGGGGGGGGGGGGACTGTCAATTGATAGATATTGGGCAGGGAGGGGGCGGGTTATAGCTTAAAAGGGCAAAGGAATGGCAGGGATATGTAGAAGTAGAGTACAGTCAGCCCTCACTTCCGTGAATTTGGAAAATGCAAGGAAAAATGTTCTAGGAAGTAAATCATCCAAGGAATTAGGTTCAATCATAATAGAACATATAAGGGCAGTTGCCAGGCAATTCATTGAGGCAGTGAGGGAAGTGAAGTAGTAAATGTTTGAGGTAGTGAGGGTCGACTGCAAAGACATAGACATAGACATGGGGAAATGATTAGAGAGGGTGGTTCTACATGGCTAGAGGTAAAGGCAATGTGAAGGGAAATAGCCTCCCAGATGGATGGTCAGAGAGATGGAGGCATATGTAGGTCTATCCTGAGAAGGGGTATTTGAGAGGCCCATATGTAGGGGAGGGATGTTCAGGGAAATTAATGGGCAATATTGTATAAATGAGAACACATTAATCTCTCAATTTACTAAAATGCACCATTTGATCTCTAAATTTCAAAGTTTTCTCAGCCAGATCTTGCTCCCCCCTCTAGAAACTCCTGGATCCACCCCTGGTCAATCAGTATGCTAGGTGATAATTACACACCTTAGCTGTGGAATATTAGATGAAAAAATGCATCAGAATGCACCACTGGAAGCCTAGCTATTTCAAATTTCCCGGGATGGTAATAGGTCCACTTTTGGAGCCAGGTCACCCCACCATCTGGAGGTCTGGATACGGGCCTGTGTTGTATAGAAGGGGAGCTGCTGACCTGCCGGCAGCTGCTCATGGAGCTGCTCGTGGACCTCCTCCTACTGTCTAGTCGTACAGTACTTGGTGCTATCAGAGCAGATCTGTCTGCTTGCTCACAGACTGGGATTACTGCTGAGACCAGGCAATCAGTCGGTATTGTCTTGGGCCTTATGTAAGAGCATGTAAACACTAATAGGCCGTGCTAGGGTGCATGGGTGGGAGCAGCTGGGGTTAGGTGGGTGGGGGGGTGTGTATGGTGGGGTGGGGGGGGGGGTGCGGGGGCGATTGTACCATGAGCAGCAACCCCTCCAGGGTAGCCATCCTTATTGCTACCAATTGAGCCGGTAGTATCCAGTCAGCAGCAGCCAACCGCAACCAACCGCATCCCACCCATCAGGTCCTCCAGCCCCTCCAGCCACCCAACCCCTACCCCTCAAGACAACACTTCCTCAACCTCCACGCATCCACGAGTTGTAAATGTCCTAGTGGTTAGCTGAACAGAGTTGGGTGGGTGGGATGTATGAGCTGGTGCTGTCTACTGGTGGTTCTGGCAATAGGGTGGGAGCCGGGGTGGGAGGGGGCTATACAGGGGGTTGGGGCAGGGGTCGACTGCTACAGAGCTCCAGGCAGACAAGCACCTATCACTTTCAGCCGACGGCCCGATCTGGGCGCTGTTCAATGCTTTGTATGGATGGAAAAACGCATCGGTTCACGGGCTGGCGGCTGGTGGCGGCTTGTTAAAAAGACGCTGGTCTGGGAGAGGCAAGGCGAGGAAGTGGAGGAGGAGGGTCTGCTGGGAGCAACAGGGGTGTGGGCGGCAAGGGCGGGGCAGCCCCTCACGTCATGGGACCAGGCTCCCCTCCCCGACCACCCCGTGCGTGTCCAGGGGTGAGGCTAGTCCATACACACACCCACCTACTACCCATCCCACACCGCCTCCTCCAGTACACCCCACCTGCACACCCTATACAGCCACCACCATACCCCTCCTCCAGCGCCTACCACTCACTTCACAAGACCCCCTACAGCCATCCATACGACATACGGCCGACCTCCGCCCATCCTAGTAGTAGCCCCGGACTACATACCCCCGAAGCTCGCTGACTATCAAAAATGAAATATCGCACGGGCGGACGGCTTGCCGTCCTGGGCGGGTCCGTGCCCCTGTGAGAGCTGATTATCCCGAATTTAAGGACTTACCAATACTAGCAGCAGCGGCCCTGCCACTTGTGACCACCACAGCCACCCCTTACCTCCGCTGGCGGCTGGAGGAGGGGCCTGGCGGCAGTGAGGAGTAGGCACTGCAGGCACAGGAGGAGGCTGGAACCCACTGGAGAAGCATTCTAGAATTGGGGGCAGTGGTACCTACCCAGGCTAAACTCTGTCAGCCACAGTAAACCAGGCATACCAGGTCACAGGAGGAGGGGTCGGCGCCGCCCGGAGGAGCCGTCCGAGGGGGAGTGAAGGAGGGAGGTGGTTGCTGCTGCAGTTGGTACAGATTGTGGCAGTGCTGGTGGTCGGCAGGAGTAGTGGTCTCTCCCGGCAGGCCGTGGAGGAGGCATGGCTATACACAACCTGGTGCTGGGATCATCCAAGGAGGCCGTGATGGACGACAACATGACCCCCACGTCTTGCAGCCCCCAGCGGCAGTTCATTCTGCACATGCGGGATGGAGACATCGACCTAGAGGTAACCGCGACAAGTAACTTCTACCACAGACACTTTAAAGGGGCAATATCACCACTCGCACTTAACCACATAGTAGGCTAGAACAGTACTAGAAATGTGATTGGGATACGCTTGGTGATTATGCCACTTTAAACATGATGCCAAGGCACAAGGTTGGGCGGGGGAGGTCCTCCATATAGCTATGTATATACTGTGCCATATAGTGGTTTCCCTCATGTTTGATCAATTAATCTCGCACTTCAATACATACGTATGTATATTTATGTGATTATTTATATCTTACCATCATATACATACATACATATGTCTATAACACTGCTAGTTACCGTTTGCGTGTACTAGCACTACTTGCCAAAAGTATTTTCGTATACCACTTGCCAAACCTGAAGTACTCATGTGACATTTCTGTATACTACTTACTAAATTGGACGTCCAGTCAGCTCCCTAGTTAAAGTGACGTTTCACATACTACTTCAGTTCTTGGCAAGGGGAACCATGCATTCACGCGTGGGAAGCATGTAGTAAGTAGTATGGGAAATGTGCCATTCACCAAGGCGTGCCCCCTTTACCAAGTACTCTTTTCCTATACTGTGTACAACGTACAACATGCTTCAGTTCTTTCTGAAAGGGGAATTCCATATTCCGCAAACCTTTGGTAAAACGTGAAATCTACTTGCTTTGAGTGTACTTCCATGATAAATAGGACCTTCCACGTACTATACTTATTAAATGGGATAGTAACGTATAAATAAGAGATTGAACGAGAGTGTACGGGACTAGCACATTACGCCATGGAGGCCCCCATCTTGACTCATATGGGTGAATTTCTTATCGGCACCCCTATTCACCCCCTTGATCAATGAACACAGATCTATAAGACTGATAAGCTATATTGCACTCTTGTTATAATCACCCTAAGTACATTCCATTTGTTCCAGGTGTGAGATCAGGGAATTAGCTTGATAAGGAGACAATGTCTCTCTCTGAGACTCTCTCTGGATCTCAGGGGGTGTAGCCGCTGACTGCCCCCAACTACCAGGATATGCTAGTCCCGTATATTTCAAATTCGTTTACTAATTTGATAAGTACAATGTAGCCACGTTTCATATACAATTCAGTTAAGGGGTATCTGTATATTTATTTACTTATTTATCGCTATTTAATGCACTACATATTGGAAGAGGAATTCCATATAAAGAACGTACATGTAGATGATGTACATTTTAACGCTAGGGACATTCCATAAGCTACTTTCTGAATGGGATGGTCAAGATATAATCTTGTTCCACCACCACTATGTTCAGTTCGTATTTGATGTACCTACACAATGGGGGAGAGTAACATACTTCCAGGGGTGAAAGAGTTCACTGGACATTAGACAGAGTAATACCCCCGGCTTTGCTTCGTGTAGTACTCTCCGGGATTTCTCTGCGTACCATGCATCCTTGGTCAATACTGCTAAAATAACTGGACGTCATATATAAAACCTACTTGATAAAGGGGCATTTAATGAACTGCTTTCCATCATAGAACGTCCCTAGGTAGTCCTTGATAAATATATAATTCCATATATATCCATTGTATGGGGACACTGCATTTAGTTCTGTAATAAAATCGTTTATCAGAGGGACATCCCAGATAGGCCGACTACTTGATCTGAAGGCACGGTGCCTATACTGCTTACTATCTCAGAGAGAATCAAATCAGAAAAGAAAGGACAATTTTAGAGGGTGCTTTAGATTTCAGATGCCAATAGAAATATAGATTGCTCTATAGAATAATCGTGGTGTTTAATCACATTGTACGGCCTACCTATCAACCCCCCACAAACGGCGGGCATGCAGTGGGACCGGTCGTGTGGAGCTGAGTTCAGACGAATATTTTTCGCTTTTATAGTCATAACATGGGGCTTTGAAGTGACGCTAATTTAAAGAGAGATTGAAAGCCGCGGCCCCGGCCTGTGATGTGGTTTTCTTTTCTTGAGGAGCGCCAATTTGCCGGGCTGGCGGCCGGGGGAGCAGGCTGAGGGGAGATAGGCTGCAGTGGCAGAAACACGTGTATGCATGCATTATGTATTGGGTGCTGGAAAAGGAAGCTTCTCCCCCACGGTAGACAATCTGCCAAGAGTGGCCTGCCAAACCCGCTCTGACAGCTCCTTCTACACATCTCTGGCCCTGAGGCCCCCTCCATGGATGACTCCTGCTGTATATCTGTTATATATATCTTCACCCTCCTCTCATAGACCACCAAAACACCAAACTCACCATCTCCTATCACTTCTTCCCCCACCTGCTACACCCCTCTGCATGTCCCTACACTGCTACCGAGGTTTATTGTACATCCCAAGCCCACCACAGTAGGCAGCCAACCCAGATGAAATAGTTCACCTAGGGTAAACCGCCCTTGCGTCGTCTTATTTATTAAGAAGCTGAGACCTACAATTTTGATTACAATACTGATAACAACGGAAATATTTACTATACCACGAAAATGTTGATTGAAGTACGAAAAAAAGCCCTTGACCATGACCTATCCACGTGTACCTTGAGTCGCCAACTATTATATATAGCACAACATGATAAAAGTCAACAGATTGTATACATGGACCTTTAATGACATGTGTTGTCTTCACATCTTGGACGAATGTGGATTGGGAGATTTTCTCCTTCCTTTCGTACGTGGCAGGGTGGGCGGGGGGGGGGGTATATTGGGACTATCAATCTATTACTTCTTGACTATCAATCTATGTTTTTCAGTTCCAAGTTTGCCCTAACCTCCATCCCTTGACATGTATACAATTCCTAAAGAGAATATAGCCTATGTTGGTAGGCACGTCAGAGTCCAGGCCCTGGGCGACGTTAATCATTCCTATAATAGGGACAATCAATTAGTTAAAGCTCCTTTCCTATAAATGAAGTATCATCCAACAAAGATATATCATGTCAATGAAATGATCACCTGTGCGGTAGTATATGTAAACAATAAGACAGCAGTTAAGATCTGAATCTTGAAAGCTGTCAATAATGACAGGACCAAATATAACCCAAATCCAGCTGTATGTCATCGTTGGCAGTCTGTGGGGAACATATTTTTCTCTAGGGGGATTGGTAACAGTGCAAATGGCACATATTTTTCTCCTCTTTCATACGTTGTTAAATAGCACTACAGACTGATATTTTGAGGTATAGAGTACTGGGCGGGCGACATGAGGTACTGGCTACCAAGGGGGCGAGCCAATGGCTATACATATATCCTACAGGTAGAATTGGATCTGACGAGGAAATGGGTTCCCTACCACTACTCCTTCAGTACTAAATCAAGTAAGTCCCTTCCTCCAATTTATATGGTTTCTGGGAGCTCATGACCTCAATTCTGGACAGGGAGCTGTTTGATTGGTTCCCAGGATTCTAGGTTACATCCTGGGCTTTTTGTTTTTTTCAAAAAATCAGAACTTACAACTTTTACATTTCAAGATTGAAATTTTAAGTTGTGGATTTTGAAATCCTGAATCCCACTAGGGGTGTTCCCCGCGCTAAAGCTACATTCATGGTTAACGAGTACCGGTAACTTTTTAGAATTGCATTCCTGAAAAAAAACCTGGCAGTAGACACCTGTAGTAAACACCAATAAGCAGGGGCAATATCAATTATATATCCTACAGGTATTCAAAAACATATACCCAAGGACGGGAGTCTGATGTCAGGGCTGATACTACTGATGTGGCTTATTGCTAACAGAAAAGCGAGCATCCGGCAAGGTCAACTGGGACCCAATCTGTACCCAATTAGAAAACCAATTACAGACCCTCTGTTTGTATCCTGTATGGCAGTCTACCACACCATCGGGATTCTGATATGGAATATCATCACCTGTCTCTCCCCATACCTCCCTCCCAGCAGCCTTGTCCCCGTCCCAAGCCTTCCCCCTGCAACCCTCCTCCCCTCAGTCACCATGATTGTTTGCAAGTTTGCCAGCCATTCCTCCTGCCCACATGGCAGAACTGGTGTGGTGGGCGCACAATACAGACGGGGCAAATTCTGACTGGAACTAGTCCCATGTTGACAAGCCAATTGGCAAATCGATGAGAAGTCTGATGCCTTTCCCATATTGACTCGCAGGAGATGTAATGTTATTTCTGGCCCGCACGGACACATTTCATTATAGCTTACAGGTCGAGTAGAAAGGGTGTGACTGGTGAGAAGAGTCGGGGCGTGCACAGCCTACACCCACACCTGACTGGGCAGGGCATTGATCGCTGGTGTCTGGCCCCCAGCATGTAAGGCACGTTGTCCCAGCCCATACCCGGACAGCCACAGCCCTCCTGTACATAGCCCACCCGGCCATATGCTGCCCACCAGCCCCCCAACATCACATATTATCGCCCACAGCCACAATAACTCGCCCACGTGGCCTATATATTGCTCCAGTGCCTCCCTGCATTCCATCCACCCAGCCACAGATGAGAGAATCAATCACGGAGAAGGAATCCCTTTGTGGAACCTAGGTGCGGCGGCGCTGCATGGTGACACTTATAGATAACGACAATAATATGAGAGGGGCCGTGCCAATAGATGTTAGAATACCCCTGCAGAGTGTTTCCTGTATGCTGGTATGTTAGAATGCCCCTCAGCAGTGCAGATGGCCATTGCCTCGGCCATACAGAAACCGGGCCTATCAGTAGCTATTAGTGCTCCAGATATATTCATCTGATGATAGACTGACGGTCCAATATGGCTATTCTTTATCCCTCAACCATTCATGGGTCGCATAGTGCTTTAATGCGCAATGCCTATTTGTCAGCATGATGGTGCATAAATGTAGCCTTGGGAGGCTATTCGCTAGGGCTGCATTTATGCATCATGTCGAGCCTTAAAGAGTGCATCAGCCGCATAGGGTCGGCATGATGCTTAAACGCAGCACTGGCAAGGGTTGCATTCATGCATAATGACGACATCGGGCTTAAATTATATATGGTCTTTAAAGGGTTAAGAGAAGCAGGTAGAATTTTGAGTGGCTTCAGGATTGTGGAATGGCAATCATCACGTGGATGACATTTGTGCTGTTGCTTGTAGTGGTCAGTGATGGCTTTAACACGAGGCACGTGGTCAGTTGAGCTGTACAGCCGTGATGTGTATCAATGACGTGATGTGCAGTTGCTATACATACATGCAGATCGGTCAACCATTGTGTATCAGAAAGCCGTTATCTGTATCAATGATATCTGAATTTCCCGTGATGGTTCAGTGTAATACAATGTATTTAGACATGATGGTCACCTGACACTGCCTTATGGGTACATGGGGTATCTAGGAAGTACCTGTTCCCTACCTACTCCCTATCTGCTCCCTACCTGTCCCCTACCCCTGGATGCCCTATAGGGGTCAAGCTGGACGTCCTGTGGGAGCATCCATTATTTAAGCTTGTAACTGGCGAGATAAGCACTGATAACAGCCGTCACATGGGTACAAACTGTTCCATAATGCACCCTAAAAGGTCTGCAGTGAAAGTAGGGAGTTATCTAATTGGTTGATCATCCATCCAGCTAGATGCCTATACCGCTGTGTCCCCTACCCCTGCATACCCCCTACCTGTCCGCTACCCCTCACATACTTCTTCATATCAATACCCTAATTATGCGGTAACCAACATGGCCTGTCCCTTACCCGTTTTCTCCATGTCTCCTACCCCCGGGCTCCTACCCTATGGCTGTAACTCCCCGTGGGGCAAACCAATTGCCAGCATATCAATATAAATAATGTTCACTGGTACAGATAACGTCCATTGACACAGATAATGGTTGGAAGTGTCTCTAAGTTACGATACAATCAAGTTAGTTACTACACATCAGCCTTGGATGGCTACTACACATCACGTATTTGTTTTATACACATCACGTTTGCATGGTCAGCATGGTGAAGTGTAGTTGTGAGGAGACATGGGTCAGGATATGGTCTGACCCCCCAGTCTGAGCTCCTGGGCCTCACCCCTGGTACCAGAGATATTGTACATGCATGCCCACACAGTTAGCTGCATAGGCGTCCATCCAGGGCATGCACTTTTAATGGATGTATTACGGGTGTCCAGGAGGTCGCCTAGCAAAGGTCATGAGAAGCATCAGGGCCGTGAAGGCATTTGTCAATGGTTGTTCATGTCTGTCTCATATACATAGGCCATTCAAAATCGAAACCTCTTTATGTATTCTAATGGAAACCATGTCCAGGTCAAGTAACTTCATTTTTAAACCTCATCCAGTAGGCCCTTAGTTAGTTGGTTAGTTTTTCAGGTTGGTCGCTACATGTTAACATTTTCTTTTCATTTTCCGATTCCAAATGAGTAGGGGCTACCCTAAAAATAGTTTTGGAGGAATTCTTTAGACCTTAAATGAAACGTAGCAATCAGCCTTAAGAAAAAGAAAAGGGAAAGGAGCCCTCGTCCTATCTTTCAGCGAGGTGGAACCTTTCTCAGTGGCCACATACTGACATATAGTCCCCCCCCCCCATTTAAAGAGACGTGCACATGTGTGTTTTGCTCCCATTCTCGTATGTATAAATAGATGTATGCGTGATAGTCTGTATATGCCAATGGCAAACAGTATAGTCTGCATGCACACGTGTATATGTACCAGTGCTGTATCTGCATAATGCTAGAGATACTACACAATGGGAAATGTAGGGAATATCAAAGGAGACAAAGAAGATGTTGTTTGCATCGCTAAAGAATGACTGGATCTGGAGACAATAAACTAGCTACTTGACATTACATCAAGAATGAAGGGAATAACTCTACGTGCTTGTATACCTGTCGAACCACTATGCAGGCATGCTTATTGAAGAACACGTATACAGCATTTATTTATAAAGTATTTAACATTGAAGTTTAGTATTTTAGTATTTTTGGTATTCTATAAGTGGAGGGTGAAGATATATATATGTATGTCTATGGAATACGAACTATTGTACAAGTTACACTGTCCTTTCTGTGTGCTGGAGTCCTTAATCAATGTAGTGCCTTTCAAGGATGAGTCACTCTTACATATAGCAGCACTGGGTATCTGTAGTGCTGCACATTGTATAACCCATGTTATGTTCCGACTCAGCATATGGAGGGGGGCTATTTAGGGGTGATGTACACTGTAAATAGTAAGTGCAGGTACACAGTAGAATCTACCATAGGTTTACAGTAAAGTCTACCATTTGCCTACATTACACCACAGTTGGCTGAGAGAACAAAAGAAATGGCATGTATGTTGATGTGGTCCACCGAGCACACTCTCCTACTGTGGGTGTAAGTCAGATATGATACACATGACTAGCTGCATAAGTGTTATAAGCCTTGGACAATGGTAATTATCCACAGCTGACGCCTTGGACAATTACCCTGTCACTCATACAGCAAGTCACTTGTATCATATCTACAACATAAACTGTTTACTTACAGCAGATTGAACTGTACACCTACAAAAAATTAATGGCAACCAACTGATAAGAGTGCAGTGAGCACCAACATAACAGAGAGACCTGCACACTATTTGTGAACACCATATGTCGTAATGTTGACCGAGCCAGGGATATGATTTTCTCAGATACATGTACTACCGTTTTGAATACATCCCAAAGAAATAAAGTCCCACGTCCAGGGCAGTTATATTCTGACTCCCACACATGGACGATATATTGGCCTCTGTGTGTATGTGGTCTGCAGATTCGAGTAGCTTATCGTCCTGCGGAGGAAGTTGTCGCGACATTCTCCGAGTACATTGTAGCGGAGATTATACGAAATAATGATTCTGATCTACCATAAGTGAACATCTAAATTCTCTGAATATGTAACATGAAGCACCTTCTTTAGATGTTTGGCCTCGGTAGCAATTTTGATGCTTTATGATAAAATTATTAGCCTTAGTAATATAGACCCAAGTGAATTTCTTTGCGTCTGGGTGACCATGTCAGCTCTATACTATTGTGTTAATATTGAGGCTAGTCTAGAACTGACATAATGATGTAATGACTCAAATGACAATGGGACATAAGGGACTGCTGACAGAGAGCCTTAGACAACCCTATCTGCATCTGAGTACACATTATCGACGTAGACGTCAGCTGAAGTGTGCACCATGTAGGAGGGCTTGAACTGTCAAATGGAGTACCTCAGGGTCTGGTGAGGATGTCATCTCTATAATACACTGTTAATAGTGAGTGTTGCTGGGCAGTTTAATCTACTGTAGTTTAAAGCATAATACTACGGTATTAGTGTACAGGAACAGTAGAATTCACTGTATATAACTTTGCAATAGAAAATATGGTACTTTCGGGTTGACTATTTACAGTGCAGTATGTCACTTCTGTACAAGCCTATATTATACTCCCAAAGAATTATCACAAATGATGTGCCAGCCGTATATCTCCGACTGGGGACGTCAGTGGAGACGAGTATAGCGACATTAGGAGCCCGGGCTCTAAAGATAAGGGGCGTATCCAGCCCTTAATTCATACAGGTCTCAGCATAGTTTACACATGTACCACATTTGACTATATAGACTTTATAGGAAGAAGAAAAACACTGTATTTACATCGCATATATAAGTATAATACTTTGATAAACGTCAGTTATACATCCTCGAGTTCACATAATGATGTTGTCTGGTAACTATGTGAGACGCTGTCGAGAAAAGAATATTACAGACAGGAAATCTCTGGGAAGTGGGTCCATTCACAACGTCTTATTTTATTCACACTCCACTTATGGGTTAATATCGGGGTAATAGTCGTGAATTGGTCACAGAGGTCATCTCCCCTTACTATGTCTTACACACGCTTAGCTGCTGTATCTGAGCACGTAATGAAGGCAGTGTGCAGAGGCAAACCATCATTGGTAGCCCCTATTAACATTGGCATTCTTACCAAGGATCTACATATAGGTTTGCTCCTACTGCTCTAGGCAATTGATAACTGGCATGTTACTTGTTAGTGGTGAGAGTGAGGCTTTGACAGTTTTAGACACAGGTCCAGCTACCATTTGTTTATTTCACCATACCACAGTAGTACCACCAAAATCCACTGGGAGTGACAGCCTTCACTAATTTACCTCGCCACAACTATTAAGTATCAAAGATACATTGGCAATGTGCACCACCGCATTATTTCTTGGAATATATTTGGCATATTTCCAAATGTGCTGACTGGGGCACAAACTGCTCATCAGCCATGCCTAATACCCATACTCTATATATATGGTACTCCCTACCCTGTTTGTTTATGGAGGATATTACTGTTGCTTCTAGAGAGAGGATTCAGGTCGATGCTCCTAGTCCCACTGTATGCCTGCCGTCTAGACAACACTGTATGCCACTGTTGTTGAGGTCTTCAGACTAAATCTACCTCAATCAATATCCAGACAGGGCCATATGAAGTCTGGAGTCTCATACTCAAGTCACAAGGTCATAGGGCCACTTTCCAGTTGTTTATGGAGAGGCACTTGGGGCAAAGGCAAGACGGAAGGGGTTATTTTTAACAGACATGTGTCTTGGATATCTGTGTGTAGAAAGAGGTCCTGGTGGAGGAATGCGTACAGATAGGCCACATCACATTTGATGTACACATATTTACTTCTAAAGCATAATAGGCATATGTCAGCCTCATGAGCTGAAATCCTTAATGCTTTAGTATATAATCATGTACACGAATTAGAAGTCTGTAGGTGGCATTTAAGCTATATTACACCAGATGTCGGACTGCGTAACAGAGTATCCACCGTTCATGCCTATTCTAGCAAGACAACCTATTTATATATAGTTCCCATTTTGTAAGGATCATCTATATGATCAGGGTCTCTTAGCCTGTACAAGGAGTCACTAGATTTTGAGCCATGATGTCTTATGATTAGCATTTCTCTGACGACTTTTGTGACGACTTTTTAAATTTCATTTGTGGACTGATTGGGTTGCATATCCATCGCGTATTGCCACAATGGCAAAGATGCTACAAAATGTAATCACCGGTAAAGATCAGCGTGTAATGCTTTAGATCAGCGACATAAATGCCCCTCAGTCACACCATGCACGCACTGCATTAGAACCTCAATGGCCGTTGAATTTACCCAGCTGGCGACGTTCCCAAAATCGATGTTTAATGCTCGTTAGGCAGGAGGAAAGTGGCATTTAGGGTCTGCCATCTGGGGTCTGCAGTTGGACACATCCAGGAGGCGTTAACCCTTTAAGGACGGCATGTCGCTAAAAGATGGCATTTGTCGTCATGATGCACCAATACAGCCCCGGTGAGTAACTCACCAGTGCTACATTGCTGTATCATGCCGACCCTTCGCGAGTGTTTTAACCCAGTCAGATCGTCATGGTGCATGACTACAGCCCTGGTGAGTTACTCGCCAGGGCTGCATTCATGCATCATGATAACCAAGGACATGATGCATTAATGCATTATGTCGTCCTTAGAGGGTTAACAGCCTGATATTCCCCTTAGAGAAGGTCTACTGTATGCTAGTGCTGGGCCCACTCACGTCTGTATCCGGGGGACTGGTGCTTCCTTTGTATGAAGCAAGTAAAAGACGACAGGGGAATCACACAGTCTTGGCACCTCCCAGTGTAGAGAGATAGATGGACAAGTAGACATCCGGGTGCAGAAAACCACCTTCTTTGAAGTGTTTGTTATTCCCTGCACATGATCCAGGGATCTCCCGACCTCTTTTCACAACCACCTGAGTGCTACACTGCCATTTCCCGTTCTACGTCGATAGATATAATATAGGGTTATTTCACCTACACTGAGAAGAGTAAAGTGTCTCTCATGTGGCTCTGGTGGAAATGGAGAGGCAATGCTCCTATGGCTCTGTTTAAGTGATTGCATGGTCAACTTTAGTTGACTTTCTTTGTGCAGAGTCAACTTCAGTTGACACTTCACTAAACCAGAGTCATTGGTGCTTTGACTCTCCATTTCCACCAGAGCCAAGTGGGAGGAACACGTGACATCTTTAATTTTCTCAGTGTAGGAATTGTCCAAAAGAAATCTCTTTTTAAATATGAATGTGCCACGAGCTTTCCCTATCTTTATTTTTCCTTTTTAAAATGTGGAATAACCTTCTTTTACGATGGAGAATAACCTAATTCTATAGGCATACGTATTCTTTAGTGTTGGCTACTGAGGGGGAGGGGTTAACACAACATGCGTTTTTCTTTTAGATTTTCCATCTTGACATGAAAGTATACCTTTGGGAAACATCGCCATGGCAACACTTACAACACATATTTGTAGAGCAATTATTTATGGCGATTGAGCATGCAAAATTGGATATAATGATCGGCGTGCTATAACACTTAAATTGACCACCACAGCCAATGCTCTGCGTGTTATGTTTCATCCAAGCTACATGTACTAGGTAATGTAGATCTAGAGGTTATAGATAATGATAAATTGAGTTGTTCTAATTTGACTAAACCAGAACAGACCTAGGTTCGCACTGGATTACTAGCTATGGGTGGGAGCATTCGGAAATTATAAATGATAGTAATAAGGGAAATGAAGAACTCACATAAATAACTCTCATGATAGTTATGCCAACTGCCTACCATGAAAACATGTCTGATTGATATAAGACATTTACTAGATAGTCCTCTACCTTTGTGTAATAGGATTTGGGGCAAAAAGTGCTACTCTATTTCTTAGACAGTGTCCCATTCGGGAGGCGAGGCAATCAGGATGTATCCACGGAGCACTATGGGGCCACCTTACTCTGGTAAAATATTGACCCAAGTGTCCCAGTGAATCACCCCCTACTACAACAAGGAAAAAGTGATGACCTTGCAAATCTATTTAAATCGGCATGATCAAGTTGTAGTCGTGTCAGCTTTATGGCTCCACCTACCAGCCCTTGGTCTCTCATCACCTCTGCTCATGTGCGTGTCTAATCAGTAGAAAAACATGAGGGAGAAATACCCAGACGGAATGGGGGGTCTTCGATAAGGGTGATTGGTTAGGGGCCACTGGGTAGCCATGTTCCATCTGACCTGTAACATGAATTAATTGTTAACACCAAGTGCATGACTTTCTGCAATTAAACAGTTTGTAAACATGGCAGGGAAACATGATTAAACTTGGAAATATAATGTTGCATACTGCAAGGGGCAGGTTTATAGACAATATATCCAGTCTTCTGGTGTGATACTTCTGGTGGATTTAAGGGTAACTCCTAGTATCTCAAAATCTTATCATACTCTTTGAGACTTCTTATAGGTCATTTACAACATATAATCAATGCTCAATGCAAATATGGAATATATTGACCGAGCCATATCAATTGATACTGCAGCTCTCCACAGCATGTACATCTTTACATTGAAAATGACATGATTCTGCCCTACTGGCATGACATTTGTTAACAATTGTGTATGGACTCCTCACCAGACTTGGTCATAGGTTGGGGACATATCCATACTGTAATTTATAGACAAATGGCATTTGTGTTTATTTTTTATTTGCAGCTATTTAATGAAGAAAAAACAATCTTCCTAGCCCATTGAATACGGCCACATTGTATTCAATGGGGGGCATTGAATACGGCCCTTCAGTGCTAAAGCATATGTCAAGTCTTGTATTTCAAAAAAATAAATCGAAATATCAGAGTGGGTTATTGTTTATTTCTATGATAACTTAGGAAATAAATAGCCAACATATCATCCAAATGGAACATTTGAAACCATTGACTATCTCATCAATAGACCATGCTAACACTTGCCTGGTTAGCTCAGTCAGTGGGGTGCCTGCCTCTAAATTCTAGGGTTCAGGGTTCAAGGGTTTCTT
This sequence comes from Harmothoe impar, assembly GCA_947462335.1. Lineage (NCBI taxonomy): Eukaryota > Metazoa > Annelida > Polychaeta > Phyllodocida > Polynoidae > Harmothoe > Harmothoe impar. The sequence goes on from OX381704.1 coordinate 29,869,028, forward strand.
GGGGAAACTTACTAAAATGTTTTCAAAAACTAGCCCTGAACCAACACACACCAGAGGGAGTCAGTGCGTTTCTAAAGATTCTGAGAATGTCCACCAGTTGGAGTTAGTGAGCTTTTAAAGGTTCTTAACTTCTCCACAGAGTCCCGCCACTAATTTGTGAAAATTATCCTTAATCCGCAACATTGGTATTTTATGATGGTCTACCAAGAAAAACAGCCACAAGTCCTCGGATGGGCTAAGCAGGACAAAGCTAATTGTATCATAATTTGATTCAGTGCCCTTCACTTTTATTGTTTCTTTCAACATGGTCTCTTCTGCAGAAAGAATGGATGTGTTCAACTTCATACCAGGTTCCTCCATAGATAGTTTCCATGGGATTAAGAAGCAACTTCTTTTCAGATTACAATGCTGTGAAGGCTTGTCATGATACATTTTACGACTTCAACACCTTAGGCACTTTTTGCAGTATATAGGCTATCTTTACAGCATATCATAAGACACATTGAGTGACCAACAGTGCAGATACCTGTCACAATCTGTTGTTCTTGAATTGACAGTTGACAGTAAGCAACTGAAGTTGGAGTTTTCACTTTTAACGTTGACATTTGCATTGTTTTTGGTTCCATGCAGTGTTGAAGGATAGCAGTCACAAGTTGGTTTACTTGAATTGACAGTTGACAGGTGACAGCTGATGAATGCAGTTGAGTTTTTACTTTCAAGTCAAGTTGTTTTTTGGCAGGTTGAAATGAATTTTCAATTTCAAATTTACAAAAAAAATAGACTCCTTTGAGCTTTATATCACATCCTTGCAATGCACGATTTATCATTGAGTGCCTAATTCACACAACCATCTTCGTATATGGACCACGTACATCACATGAATTAATCACCCATAGAATCAATGCTGTCAATATGATATGAAGAGGCGATTCAATCTGCTAATGGCTTAATCAGGGCTAGAAATGGTTTGCAGTTAATATAGTGACAAGGATAGTCCACATTCAATAACCTGCTGTGTCCACTCACGAGATGTCAACTGTGGCCTAATGGTAATTGGATTTGTACATGTAAGGAAGATAGCAATACTTTTATAAATCAATTCACATTAGTGAGATTCATTAACGATTGCTCTTGTGTAATGAGGTCCGACTTTGGATATACACATTCTGAACACCCATTTTGATCATTCCGCATTTAGTTTCCTTCAACAGCGAGAGGGGTGGTACATCTATAAAGATAGAGGACATAGCATCTAGTACCATGAAAGCCAGGGGTGTTGGTCGTGCTGCAGGTGGGCCATACTTCTCATATCTCTGTGGCTATTAAGACAGTGTATCAAAGGCCTGGTTTTTCCCTCATCACAGAGAAAATGAAGTGTCAATGTTGACCGATACTCTGCCTATAAAAGATAGAATAGCAAGGGAAATGAAATATGTTAGGCGTTAAAGGTAACTGCTGCCTGTTACTTGTTAGATAATCTAGATATACTATTGAGTTCTACATACAAAATTTGTTTAATATATTAGGAAGTAGAACATGATTGAATAATTGAGAAATGCCCAATGAAATGTGATATATTAATGACAAATAAAAAATCTACACTCAGCTCAACTTGTAAAGAAAATGGCATGTTACCGTGCTCAATTCTATAGGAACGCCACTTGAAAATGTAGTTCTGAACTATGGGTGACTATAAGCAATAGAAGAATATTCATATCGTGGTCAGGTACTAGCTGGAAAAATAATCAAATAGGAAATGGAAAAAAAAACATGTTACGATGGTCATTTGTCTGTAATGCCCATTTAGAGAAAAAAAGTCCTTTGCTATACATTCTAGGCACATAGCCCATGCCATGGACATTGTCGATTAAATATCATAATCCTCTGTTACATTCCATGTGATAACTAGACTTACAGGAAAGTGACAAGACACCTCTCCCCCCCTTTTTTTTTCAAAATTAACCTTTTTATGCGGGAAAATTTGTGGCTCCTTCTAGGATAGAACCCCCGGCCCTCTGATTATATTTATAAGGCAGACATCATACCCGCTATATACTACTAATTCTGGTTGAGTTGTGTAGAATTGATGTGCCATTGTTTCATACATCTCTTATCGACATGTTACACAAGAGGACACCACAAGCCATGGACTATAATAAAGTTTGCCTGACGAACCTCAGAGTTCAGCACATAAGGATGCAGCCTCAACTTCATATTTTAGGGAGTGATCATTTATTATCAACAGGGGGGGGGGGGGGGTGGTGGGTTTGGGGGGGGGGCAAAAAAATTTGGACCCTTGACCGGGGGGGCAAAAAAATTTGGACCCCTCTTGGGGGGGGCAAAAAAATTTAACCTGTTTTGAGCCAAAAAGCCCGCGAGTTACTATGCTTCTAAGGGCCCGCGCGCGAGCCGATTTTCGACCCTAAGGGGGGGGGGTAAATTTTTTTGACTCAAAATGACTCAAATACTTGTGTCATACCGCTCAGAATACTCAATAATTCACAAATCTAAGGGTGTTATCTAAATTCAATGATAAACCTTTTCACTCTACTGCTTCAGTATACAGAAATCAACACACTACCTAGTGTATCCCACGAAAATGAATCGACATCAGTAGAATCCGGGAATGGAATAAAATGTACAGACATTAGGCCTATACAATAATGTGATTTTTTCCCCAAGAGAATAGTAACACAAAAAAACAGTGTAATTAAATAGTTGAGTGTTGGCCGGAGGATGCTTTCCCTTCCTGTTTGTGTGGCTATCGGTCTCACTAAGAGGTGCTCCGAGTTACTCTGGACAATAGACGACAAACAGAAAAATCACTAGCGCCACCTAGTTGGAACGCTGAGCACTTCTCTATACCAGAACGCACCAAAATATCCCTGGCGGGTCCCCGGTGTACGCACCTGAGAACGGATCTGATTTATAGAGAATATTCCATTGGATCAGACCACGCCCATAGACTATTCACAAAGCTGTGAAAACACAGGGGCCTGATAAAAAAAAATGCAATCCTGGTGTGGGCGTAGTAAAAGCAGAGAGATTGTGTATGTATAGATCTAGAGGGAGCTAGAGGCGGCACACAGACGCCACAGAAGCCACCTGGTGAGAAAAAACTGTACCATGGCAAGAGGCGGCTCGAGGTGAGCAGCACATTCAGGATTTGTGTCGGTAGAAATAAGGGGGAAGCATGAACAAATGTTTGTCATACACTGTAAGTGCGACCTGGCACTGTATATCAAACACAATATCGGCTCTGACTCAGCAGCAGTGAGGCTGGCAGCAGAAGGTACGGGGAGTAGGTTATTGGGGTCATGTATACACGTACTGGTACCCAATACACGTGGTACACATCAAGTACAGCACTTGTGTTCTATTCTTACAACACCAGAGGCAGCCAGCCAATTGTGTTGCTGCTGCCTACCGTTATGTGTCCAATGTAGATAAGGCTCCTGCTATGTACGCTTATTGGAGGCAGGTGCGGGTTATGAAAATACATTAAGCTAATATCACACTAGTTGCCAAGTAGAAAGGATGATCCATGCACCCCAGTCCGAACCATTATTTCTGCGTGGTTGTTCACAAATTATCAGCAAGGGAATAGACCTTGACGAAGAAGGTTCGGCGTATAACGTACATGCATATATACGCCGAGATTTATTCGGTTCTACGCAGTGATGAACCTTGCATTGTATATAAACTCATTTCTCTGAGGTTGTAGCAACATTAGGATGAACACACCAGAGACTACCATGAATAATTTCTTTATAGGTATTGGGAGTCGTCTTTTAAAATTGGATAAACTTTGAATTTACACCACTCTGATGAATTTTCAGGTGTGATGTGACTGAGGAGGGAACGATCATATTTTTACCAAGGTGTGTTTTAAGCATACCCTTAATACCTGACTTATCGAATCAGGCGTAAAGTACACCTATATGCGACTCCCAAAGCGTACCTGTGTAAGGACAGTCTTCGTAAGATATGTAGGTAGTAAAATAATTCAAATAAAATAATTTAAATTAAATAATTTCCAATCCAATCAGCATTATTCACTCATGTCAGTCATGGACCAACAACTAAACGACTATTCACGTGAACTAAAGCTGATGTTAATTTACAGTTATCAAGTTGTACATGTATTCACTATTCTTCACACATGAATAGCAAATCATTATTTCTAATTGCTACACACGACAAGGAAAGAGTAGCACGAGCTACCAGGATCCACAGTAAAGATATTACTAATGATTGAAATTGAAGCAAAGTCTTCACGCCGTACATGCTGCAGACTATATCAATTTGCTTCATGAATTTCCAGTGGATTGGTCAAATCAGTAGAACACTGCTGAGTTAATACGACAACTTTATGTATAGATTGTACAGTTCTCATGCATCATTTGTAATCGATCAGTTAGATCCTGATAAGGTGCATGCCTACTACAGTAACAGTAACACACAGCTTATGTTACCGTATTCGACGTAACAAGGGCACATCCCCATATAAGCGCACACCGCCGATTTTAGATAGTAAAATTCCCATAATATGCCAAATGTTTAAAAACAATCAGGGAAAATGGGCATGGGTGTGTGTGCTTAATATTTATACGAGACTTACATAGAAGAGGAAATTGGGACCGTGATAAAAGAGGATCATTATATCCTGTTAATGTTTTGTTCCATGCCCCTTATTTGACTCTGCTATGATGCATACTATGCATTAGGAAAGCACAATCAAGAAGTAGTACGTTAAGTATATGAGTATACACTGTAAAAAATATTCCGTTAAAATAACGGAGATTCACTGGCAACACTGGGTGCCGGACTTTCACCGTTATTTTTACGGTCACAGTTTTTTCGTAAGTCACCGTTATTTTTACGGAACTGTCACCGCTATTTTTAAACAAGAAATCTCCGTTATAAATTTTTTTAACAGTGATTCTCAGTACTGTTAAAAAAACGGTGATTCACTGGCAACACTGGGTGCCGGACTTTCACCGTTATTGTCACGGTCACCGTTTTTCCCAAAGTCACCATCATTTCTACGGAACTGTGAATCACCGTTATTTTAACAGAATACAAAACATCACTGTATTCTGATTCAGTGCCTAAACAATAATTGTAATGGTATTTTGTGTAATTTAACTGATTTGTCCCAGTGTTATTCAGTTCATTTATCCCCCTATACCTAACTCCATGCTCAATATGGTTCCAAACCCAATTTGGTTCCAATCAGCAATATCATCTTAGTGTCAAGACTTCAGACCTAATCATTAGGAATTAGTCTATGAAAGCCTTATAGAATGCTTCATGACACTTTGTAATACCAGTCCATGAGCAGAAGTCACTCTAGGATGGCTACAGAGCAAACATTACAGCTGTATCTGTATATTTCTTATCACCACAAAAATGGTGTTCCTAGCATCCAGGAAAATCTCTTCATGAACCAAACTGCCACCTGGTGTGATAAAACTGAAATCAATTAAACGTAGCTTCACCGTAAAATAAACTGTGTTTCACTGTAAAAATAAACGGTGTTTCACTGTATTGGATTACGGATATTCAAAGTAAAATTGATTGATTTTACATTGCCTCACCGTAATCATATGATATGATAAATCACCGTTAAATTTTACACTGATTCTCTGTATATTCAACGGAATATTTTTACAGTGTATAGTATCTCTCTATTTAGAAACATCCATTGTATCAAGTGGCAGACCAGCAGGGCCTCAATATTTTGAAGGCTACCGTACTACTGTAATTAGCATTTCCATATACCATCCTACACAAACATGGACCTAATCAAGTCAGCTTTCCCCTACATCCACCTGGCTGACCACAATCACATGGCCCGTAAACGGTTTATTCTCACCTGGACTTAACCAGACCCGTATACAACAAGACCTGCTCAGCTGGTTCGTTCAGGGAATGGGATTGAGTCGATAGGATCATTGTATGTATATAAGACGATTTTAATGAAGCACCCGACCAGGAGGTGCAAGGGCGGGGCTAATATTGGTGCTGTTCATTATTCCTCCATTGCGGTCACACCCACCCACCCACACCCGCCAACTGAGGTCCTACAGGGAGTCTGATGTGCATGCGTCCATGCACTATAGTTACCATCTAACTCCTCTGGGATTCACGACTTAAGGAGCCGGGAGGGAAGTGTCACTATAAGATACTTTTTTTTTCAACTGATTGCGAAAAGGAGAAGAAAACAGGTAGGGAGACAGCCATAAGCAACCTGACTTATATAGCCTCACAGTGTTCTCAAGAAGACTTAAGTCTTTAATAGACTTGGTGATCTGACCGATTCGTGATGTTTGTGTTGCATTTGAACAGATACATTTAATGCAAACAACCGTTAAGGTTATTTCAATAGAAGTTATAACATATATTTAATAATCAAAAGGCCCTTATCGGTAGGTTTGACCATAGAGATATATAAAAACTTTTAAATCCTTGGTGTGAGATCATGCTTTGTACCATTCATAAAAAGACTGATGGGTGAACGGAGCATAGAAATGAAATGACAGGCGAACCAATATAAATTCTAATGACATTATAGAGGCCATTGTGTGTACCAAGAGGTTACTATGACAAATTAATTAGCCTACTGTCCTCTAGACAGTGTGTACATATCGCCCCACTTTAAGATGTGCAATTCTAATGACCCCAGCTTTTTAAAACATTCAGATTGACCAAGGTCTCTGTAAACCAATTTCACTTCGTTAGTCAGGTAATTCCAAATTATATTGAGCTGTCTGTTTGGCAGTGGGCCTAACATAGAGCCTCCTATTGCCTTATACCAGTGGTCAAGTACCGGCACTTATTAATTAAATGTGAACAGGCTCAAGGCTGGCTACTGGGGGGGGGGGGGGGGCTTTAGCACTTGGGATGGTTGCGCTTATAATATGTATAAACACCAGGCTTTGTGAGTGGTCGTTTTAAATAACAAGGGGAGTTTATTTCAGGGTGAGGGGTAGAGGGCCTCTCTGGGGGAGAGGACACATTTGGACTTGTCTTGGGGGGAAGGCGGGTAATTTTAGCGAAAAAGCCAGTGTGGTACTTACACTCTTGACCAGGGAAAATTTGAGAGAGGGGGGGGGGGATAAAAATGAACTATACTCAACCCCCTCTCCTGTATACCTGTGGGCTGGGAAGGGATTTGGCCGCGTTCACCATGGTCCAATTCCCCTCTTGATCAAAAATGAACCCTCCCCTGTCCCGTGCCCCCTCCCCGTGACAGGTGTGACTTACTAAACAGCCCCTTCATTACTCGCCAATAACATACCCAAAAATATCTCTCGACAGGGGTGCATGTTTAGCGGCAAGGATCGGGCCGGCATGTTTCGCACGGCTATGGTGGATGTTCCAGGGGGGAGTAGACCTCCCCGTTCTCCCAGACATTCTCCGAGACCGACGAAGGTATGTGTTTGTTACAGCGACGTCCGTCCACTGTTGTCATTTCACAAGGAAACGGTTCTACAAACTAACAAAGTGTATTCTACCTCAGCATATACACATACGCGCAGTTCGACGACCAGCCACATTGCTGGGTCGCAGTGTTAAAGAGTCTCCATGATGGTACTTTATTTGTATAATTATTAGGGAGTGATCACTTTTTAACGACATGATGGGGAGGATGTTTTAAGACAGTTTTTCTGCACCCCCCCCCCTGTTGTTGAAAAAGTATCACTCCCTTAGGTCGATCCCCCTGTGTCATACGGGCTGGGCCGTAGGCTACTACTAGGAGCAAGGAGCGACTATATGGACCTAATCTTCTTCATGGGATGTCTGCACTGTGGGGTGAAAACTAATTCAAAATGGCGCACTTTGCACGTATCCATATCTGACTTATACCCAGTGATTGTTTTGGGATCTTTTTAGATTGTTTTGTACGTCTTATACAGCCAGGTAGTGTCTTTTGTTCACTTTTCTTTTGTTTAGGGAGTGCTCATTTTTTAACAACAGGGGGGGGCGGTGAGATTTCGCGCGAGCGCGCCAATTTTTTTCACCCCCCCCTCTAGAGGGGTCGAAATTTTTTACCCCCCCCCCCCGGCAGGCCGAAAATCGTGCGCGTTCGCGCCCCTTTGTAGCATAGTAACGCGCGGGCTTTTCCCCTCAAAACAGGTTGAATTTTTTTGCCCCCCCCCCAAGAGGGGTCTGAATTTTTTACCCCCCCCCCCGGTCAAGGGGTCCAAATTTTTTACCCCCCCCCCCCCAAATCCACCACCCCCCCCCCTGTTGTTAAAAAATGAGCACTCCCTTACTATAACATACATGTATTTCAGTGAGGCTCCACCCCTCGTTGATTTGTACAGAGACAGGTGATTGTTTGCTCGTTGATGTACACCTCTCTGAGACCGAGCACCATTCAAAAAACAATACAGGATGACTCTGTATATTACGTTTTCCGGCAAACTTCGTGAATCTTTTGTCAATATTTAGGGAGCAAAGGCACTTTATTATTCTGTGCAATCGTAGCTGATCACAGAAATCATGGTTCATCCTTTGATGTCCTCGGTTGAATGGCATGAAATCGGGGGTTGATATGCCGACGCTTAGGGAGAGCCTGATATGAAGTAATATAAAACCTTCTACGACCTTTTACATCTAAATCCTTTCTGCATAGTTATACTTCTCCATCAGAACAAATTTACTTTATTTCAATATTTCAAATATGTGTATTTTAACTCCCGATATAAATTATAGTGGTATATGTGAGGGGATCTAAACCCCACGCTAATGTGCTGTTCTAACGGGAGGCGGCGCCACCACGCCCCTGAGGTAGCGCAAGCAGTCTCTTGTACAGCACTATCCAACCCAGCAGTTTGAAACTGAAATGTCAAGATGGGTCCTAATGAATAAAGGGTTAAGGAAGCCTTCGGTCTGTTAACCCTTTGATTACCTGTCAGGCAGCATTGGCGACGGTCTTTGTGAACAGGCCTGGGCCAGCGAGGTGTCAAACGTGCAGCGACGGGCTCAGTGAGGAGTGAGGGATGTATGGGCTGGTCCCGCCTGATGGAACAGGCACACAGGCATGAAATAGGACAGAAAAGTGTCCAGCACCAAGCCCGGCACATCTATATACTGTATACTGCCATGGTGTGCTTTAAAAAATAGATAGGAATTGCCATTATAACAGCCATTCTAATATATCCCGAAAAAGACCAATGCTTTTGATGCTGCCATACTTCCTCAGGTATAATATATAGAGATCCTTAGTGCAGTATACTGTAGGATCTCAATCTATTTTGTGACTTTTTTAACTGTGCAAAATTCAAAGAAATAGATCAGGACAAATAAAATGCTTCTAGCATTCTATCAAACACTTAATGACATCAACAAGGTACATAGCAACTTTAGTACTGATACACCATGTAATAATATAGTGCCTCTACATGGGTAAAAATCGACACGCGCGACACGGCGACACGGCCCCTTTAAAAATCGACACGTGCGACACGGCCCCTTTAAAAATCGACGGACACAGACATCTTTATAATGCCCTAGTATATTCTATATACATAAAAATCGACACATTGAAATGGCTCTTTTGTTAAAGATCGACACGGCGACACGGTCAAAATTGTGGTGACCCATGTGGAGGCACAATATACTCTGTTGGTAAAACCAGCAATGGAAGACTTTCACGTAAGAGGTTTCTCAGTGCTGCCACCTGATGTCCCTTGTCAACACTAATTAATCAAACCCCCATGAGAATATAAATAATCGTTATAGTTGGAGTCTTGTATTGCACATATCAAGAATTTCTTGCCAAAATAGATGGCTTATTATAAGAGGGAGATAGTTATACAATCATCTGAAATAGAAATGAAGAAAATATAGGTTTGGGTGTGCCAACTTGTATAGAGGATTATACATACTCTCTGTCGACTGATCGACAAGACCCTCTTACTTCTCAAACAATCTAGGGATGCTTGTTGTTACAATTTACTATTTTCAATAAGATATATAATTACTGGACATCGATTCTCTGTCTCTTTGTAGCTCTATAGTGATAGATGCCCAGTTTTATACTTCAGACCAGTGGCTCATTTTGGCTGTTTTTCGCCTCACAGATTGCTCCTAGTGCAAAATCCTGACTAGGTGTCAATATATTCTCTATGCCAATGTGTAATATGAGGGTAGAAAACACTGGAACCTCAGTTAGAAAAAATCCTACTGAACAGTTTTTGAGAAAATTAGGGTTTTGTTGCCTTTTTTTGCTGTTTTTAGTACATTTCCTACATAACCCGTGAACGTCAGCATTTCTCAATTTTCAGGTATTTAGAATTAGAATTTGACATTTTTTTATTCGCAGTAGGATTCCTGAATACCGAGCCATTCTACACAGGGTGTTATTTTGAAAAAATATAAGCCATTTGATAGTGTATTTGGTCTCCAAAATAGAGGGAGTTTGGTCATAGTTTAATTGATTGTTGACAATCCAGTCAAGGGCTATTAGGTTCAGTTCAGTGCAAGTTGCAAAACAAGTGACTTGCACTTTTTAACTTGACCTCATGTCCACTATGTAGGTCTTCACTATGCATGGGTCTATCCAGAGTCCATCAATGGGATCACGCATGGAGGCAGATTCCGCAGCTTTTGGCGTGAAAAAAAGTTCAAAATCGCAAAGAAGTGAAATTCGCCTAAAAAACCCCTATTTGGCAAGAAAAAAGTTCAAAATCGTAAAAAAGTGAAATTTGCCTAAAAACACCTGATTTGGCGAGAAAAAAGGTCAAAATCGCAAAAAAGTGAAATTTGCCTTAAAAACCCCCTATTTGGCGAGAAAAAAGTTCAAAATCGCAAAAAAGTGAAATTTGCCTAAAAACACATGATTTGGCGAGAAAAAAGTTCAAAATCGCAAAAAAGTGAAATTTGGCTAAAAACACCTGATTTGGCGAGAAAAAAGTTCAAAATCGCAAAAAAGTGAAATTTGCCTGAAAAACCCCTGTGGACAGTCGAGGGAAAAGGGTCCTCCAAAGGTTAAACTCAATTATAAAATTGAGGTCATCAGCTTTCCAGTGATGTATTTCATTAGCAGGTACCACTTCTAGTTTTTGAGAACTGGCTCCTTGAATATGTGTGGGTACTGTCCAATTTCAAATGCCAATAAGCTCCATCTTACTTTGTTTTAGAGATATCTGTATCTAATTAGTATAATTATGAAAATTCCCAAATATACAAACTTTTTCAAACATTTGGTCACAGCTTTTAATCTTAAAATGGGATTTACATTCCGTTTTCAGCATTGAAACCTTTGTGGGGCCTGTAATCATTAATTTCTTGAAAAATTCAATTAAAAATGAAAATTATGTTTCCGTGGCAACCAAGAAGTCCAAAAACACCAATTTAGGCCCAAAAACGTTCTTTTTACCTTCCAATTATGGAAGGTTATCACTTAAGTTGGAATTTTCTAAAGTGGCTTATTGTATTCTCAATCAAAAAGTAGTATAGAACAATTTTTATATTTTGAACATAGTTGGCCATATGGAGCCCCCTGTTGGCCAAAGTTGGTACTAAAAATCCCCCGCGGAGGTCCCTTTTCCCTTGTTGATCCACCCCTATTTGGCGAGAAAAAAAGTTCAAAATCGCAAAATAGTGAAATTTGCCTAAAAACCCCCCATTTGGCGACAAAAAAGTTCAAAATAGCACAAAAGTGAAATTTGCCTAATAACCCCCTATTTGGCGAGAAAAAAGTTCAAAATCGCAAAAAAAGGAAATTTCCCTAAAAACACCCTATGACTGTAGCATGAATGCAGACACTCATGGACACAGACTCATGTACACCCACACAGACATACACATAGGCATGAACATGGCCTTCTCCTTCATATAGCAACCTATGTATTTCTACTTTGATGAGACTGAATATAGCTTTCTGTTAGAAGGACTCTGATACATGGATGTCGATGTCCAGTTTTAGATATATACCCATATAGTGCATTGGAGTGCTATAATGTTGGACTGCTGTATTTTTATCATTAGCTGGAAATGTAATGAAATTTTGCTAGTTTTACATACCCCTGAACATGGTATTGATAAGAATAATAAACACGGGCCTGTACCCGGGGCCTTATATAGAGTGCCGGTGGTAGGGTGGGGTTATTCTTTGGTAAGTAATACTATATATCTATACTACATGTATATATCTGTTGTAACACATCCGGCTCCAGGCAGGTCTTGGAAATGTTTCTTAAACGTCTGAAATTATTGTTGCTAAATATCGCAAATTCTCTTTTCAAGTGTTCTCTCAACTTGTGCAAGCTATGAATACCTTGGTATTGTGCTTGACCATCGTCTTAACCTAGATAAAATGATTAGCAAAACTGTTAGTTCAGCTTCACATCGAATATACATGTTTGCAAAATTACGTTGTAAAATGTCACAGCATGTCGCCATACTGGTCTACAAGCAGACAATAGCTCCTGTTTTAGAATACTGTGGTTTTGTATATAATGGTCTCACTGAGGCACATCAGAAACGTTTACAGCATGTCCAGAATCGTTGTCTACGAGTATGTCTAAAAGTCAAAATAAAACACAGTGTTCTAAACCTCCATAAAGATACCAATGTTGAATTCTTAGGAATTAGATTTGACCTACAACTACTACTCCAAATTCATAAATATGTCTATGGCAATGTCCATAATCCTATTGACCTTGGTATTGTGTTTAAGAGACCACCTGCTACCGGTGCACGTACTAGATCTGCTGATACAGGGCAACTGGTATACCCAGACTCGAATAACTGGGGCTACCGTAAATGTCCGCTTTATAGGGGGGTCGAGCTTTGGAATAAGCTACCCCCTACATGTAGACTAAATCCTTCTTTGCAAAACTTTAGGCTCCTTGCCAAACCTGTTATTACAAAACTGTATATGGACAGATGGTATAAACATCTGCTTCCACAACCACCTGAACATTAGTTACCATTCCTGACCCTTGCCTTATAAAATGTACATGTATATTATAGAAATATTCTCAAATAATGTCAAATAACCCTCACAACAGCAAAACATGCCATTGTACTACTGTAATGATTGCCCATTGCCTATTCAAAATGTACCTGTGTCACCAAGTCACTCTCTTGTTATTCATCTGGCTCACAACCACTACATTGTTATGTGTAAAACAATTCAAATGTTTCATTGTGTATCACACCTGTTTATTATGTCATGTCTTATGTCCTTATAATGGTACTCACTTCATACCTAGAAGCCGAGCGGAATCATACCGCCATGCTTACTTACCAAGTTGACAAATACTGTATTTATGAACATCACATAGTGACAATAAATGCAATATAAACTCAAAAGTGTTAACATCTTAAATTGCCATTTCCAAACTTGACCATTTTCTTTTCAATGTGATATCCCACTTAAACCCAAGTATAAGGCAATATCGTGTGCTTCAGGGCGGTTCCATGGAAATGTCCTGTGAGTTCCTACGGGGCCAAACAATGTAGCCCTCAAGCTAAACAGCATTGCAATGCATAATCACATTTCTCCGATGTACTCCTATGATCTTCTCTGGGCTTAAATACGGCCATTGAATATAATCAGGCCCAAGTTCAGCAGCTTATCGGTCTAAGGCTGACTTTTAACACTTTCCCCTTTCTTCTTTCTTCCAGAGAGCTGACTCTGACGTTGAGAACAGCCCACTGAGTTGTGACACAAGCGGCATGTATAGGTAAGTGACCAGCTCCAGGGTTTACTGCTTTAAGTAGATTACTTAGCCTTGCTCTTCGATAGCATATATATTATAGTGTATAACACAAGTAGATATAAAGAGTGGGTATGAGTGGCCCCACCGTAGGTGTAGCATCTTTGGAGTGGTCCACTAGTAGTAGCTTTACTTGTTCAGGGGCCTCAGAAGAGATCCTTGTGTAGCAGCTCTACAAGTATGGGAGAACATGTGCAAGGTAAATACTATGTGTACGAGGAGGAGAAAGAGGGATTGATTGAACAAGCCAATCAGGGAAAGTAAGTTGTACTAAACAAACCTATCATTTTGAATGAGGGATAAACCTTCATTAATTTGATTAAATGTACAAAGCATAGCCATTGAGACTGATTAAACGGTAAATTATCACATTAAACTAAATATTGATGATCAATACCAATATGCATGCTAATAAAAGTGGGTATTTTTAATTCAGGTGTTTAATCGAGGTATATGGTATTCTACAGTGTTGAGATAACTACATGCACTCTCTAGACTGTGCCAATGTGTTGAAGATAGGACTCCAGAGAGCTCATTACTTTACTCTACCTGTAGATGTCAACAATGCAGAACACACCTGCCCGAAACTCATTATTTCCTGAAGTAAATACCAGTTTCTTGACAGTTGTACACAGACCTGTGTAGGTGTAAAAAGGGGCTATGAAAGTAAGAGAAAAATGAGAGGAGTCAGCAGCAATACAGACATCAGCCTACTTGCTGCTGTCTGGGTGGGCGTTCTGACATAGTCAGGTGCGGTCTAATGTATAACTAGTCTTGTTGCCAGTAAACACAGGCCATAGTGAGTATGGGAGCTGGGAGTAGAGGGGTAGAGCTGGGAGCCGTGTTGGCATAACTCAGTCTTCCCTGAGGTGTGGCTGGGTGGGATGTATAGAGATAGGACTTACATGTGTACCTCGCCACTCCTCACCAACATTGCTCAGGAGCTGCTCCCGACCGACTCACCTTCTCACTATAGAGCAGCTCACTCCCACCTATAGCGTGGGTGGCGTACTGATCCAACCAACTCAATGAGCCCTTGTGTGTAATCGGGTGGTTTATGGTTTATAATATAGTTTTATTGTAGGGATTGCTTTTATCTCAGAAGATCAATTTATTAACAAGTAATGTCCAACTCAATGCATTGAGGCTAATATCTATCGTTTGTTGATAGACATGACTGAAAAGTATATTCTAAGGTGTTTATTCATGAGGATGCTACCACAGTATATAACTTTGCGCAAGTATGTTTTGTAGTGCATCCCTGCTGTCTTATCAGGTTGAAGGGTACGTAACACTTTGTGGGATCAGGGACAAGTGCATGTCAGCATCTGCCTTTGAAGTTTGAAGCTTTTCATGTGAAAATGGCATATGTAGGGGGGGGGGGGTCTAGTGTGCTGAGATACACTCATAACACGCAGCGCCTTTCGTAACATGAGGCATGTTATCAAAAGGTGTTTTCCAACGGATGGACTTAGTTTATACTGATGTAAATGGGTGTGGCAGCAATTCGACTAATCCCTTTTAAAAGTTGTGTTTCAAAACAGCTTGTCAATCCATGCTGGTTCCAGCCAGTCACGTTACATATATTGGCCAGCATCCTCTCCATAACACAAGGATACAGCCAAGCCCTTTGTAGGCTAGTTTGCAGTTTGTCCGCTAGGTAGGGGTGAGTGAGTGTGGCGGACGCTGCCTGCCGCGCTCCCTGGTGACGGCGTCTCTCACTGAAATCAATATGGAGCTGCAACGTCGGGCTTCTGCCGGCTGGTTCCGGCCGTGTTGGGATGCCGGTAGAACAGCTGATGTATGGCACAGGAAGGCCAGGCCGGCACCAGCACCTCGACTCCCAGCACCGCCGCCGCCCCATCCTGGTGCTGCAGTCGTTACTCCTCGCCCTGGAGGAATTCAAAGCTTACTACACACCCAGGGGCGCCCCTCCTGCCTCTTACTACTGTCACTATTTGGCCTGGTACCCCGGTGCGGCCCTGGGAGACTGCTGCTGAAATCCCACTTATTTTAAGCCAACAAGGTCATGGATATTCTTGTTGGTATCGTTCGCTCCCTACGATAGTAGTTTTGCTGCATAATCTGTGTGCAATGTCATTAGTAACGTCATTGGTACGTGCAGCTATAGATAAGGGCCGCGATACCAGAGCAACGCCTGTCTTCTCAATGTCATTTAAGGTGCTCTTCACAATGCTCTTGGAGAGCCCCCGCCCCATCCTACCACCCTTTCCCCTCCCTGCCCCACCACCCTCCCCCCAACCATTCTCACCAGTACTCATGATAGATGGATAACTTACTCCCCAGAAACTAATCATACACAACAGCTGCCTGAGCTGCTCGTAGACACAGAGCTACTCCAGCCTGTAGCATGCCTTCTGCCCAACAGACTGCAGACATACGCATTACACCAGCACTGACCGTGCGCTACTCTAGCTCACTGGCTCTATCCCTTCCCTTGACAAACCGACCACAGACACAGCCCAAGACGCAAATTGCCCGAGGGAGCCAGGCTGACCTGCTCGGAGCCACTCCTAGTGAGCAGTTAATACAGCGTAATGAGGAGACAGCAGTCTGTAAGGTGAAGAGAGTGAGGGTGCTGCTTTTTGTGCCGGGTTTGAACCCCATACCCTCTATTAACTCACATAAACCATCTCCCAGTTCCATTCCTCCATACCCCATTGCCGCTTGTTGCCTCTTTATTGCCCAGCCCCCGGTTGTTGTGGTGGCGGGTGTTGTTGTTTTGTTCCCGCATGCCTGGCCTCCTATTTGGAAGGTAACTTGGAGTTACCCAAGGCCACCAAACGCCAGCTGGTGCATTTCCTTCCTTCCTTCTTCCTGCGTCCGTCCTGTACGTCACCCCACGTCACCGTCACCATAGGACGTGACGTCGTGCCCCGTCCCCTACTCTATTGCAGCCTACATGACCTCGGCGTGACTGTGTCCTCCCTATGTGACAACCCCATCTGACAGCACGTCACTCGTCACGTTACACACCTATCCATGGCCTCCCCTTAAGGCACGTGAACAGCACCTGGGAGGAGATTATTTTATCTAGTGCTTTAACCCTTTCGTGACCAGAATTATTTTGACAATAGTCAGTTTTTTACATCATCATTGGAAGATTGTATAATAGCTAAATATTCTGTTTGGACATATATGCTTCATATTACACTTTTGGAAAGCTATTAAAATGCCCCTTCCATTACTTGATGAGAAAACAGTCTAAATTGGGTTACATGACAACCAGAACCACATTGTCAGTGACATCAGACAATATTACCAATCCTTTGTGGAGGTCTGATTCTGCTTCTTTAGTTGAAAATAGTTTATTTGGGCTCAGAAAACCCTCTTATGGTGTACTACATGAGGTCATACCTATTGAGAGTAGAAGGAAACCTACACCATTATCGTAATCTCCATGAAAAATTAAGAAAAAATATTTTTTATCAATATTTTGGTCATTTTTTATCAATATTTCTGTAAATATCTGTAATAAATGGCCCCACATATTGCCAGACCGCGCATTAGGAGTGCATTTAATGCTATTTTCAAATAAATATTTGGTGAAAAAAAATGTCCAATGATCGTACCACTCATGTCAGGGTAGCATATTCTGCTTTTTCTGCTGTAAGAAGTGTCCTGATCTGATGATCAAAGGGATCAGGGCGATAAATAATGCTAAAACCGCGCATTTTGGAGTTCTGGTTACGAAAGGGTTAACTTGAAAGTTTAACAAAACGTGCTATATGAAGGCACTTAATCGATGCCTGATGTAGAAATTCAATAATATATGAAGGAACGAGTGTCAATTCAATTCCCGATGCAACTTTTAGACATTCTGCTGCTAATGAACGATGGCAACTGGGTGTAGGCTGGTTTGGACGATACCCCAATGATATACAATGGTTATAGTGCATATGAATCGTTTTCTAATGTAAAGACATGCCATTTCAGGGATAAGTAATAGGCCGGTTTGCAGTCTAAATAAAAATAGATCGTGCTACTTAATGAAATAATTCATATTAGTCGTTATGTACGTAGCATGGTGAATGTTCCATCTTTGGTAAATTGCGTGACCTTGTGTGTTGGATTCCACAAGGGATGTGTCGGTTTTGTTGTCAGAAATTAGAAACTGACAACCCTACTTGAAACTATAGTTCTAGGTGTCTATAATTGCCTTTGGGTTGCATTCATGCTTTTAACGTATACCCTTTTATGTTGAAGGAGCAGAGAGCCCTTACATCAGTTATTACCACCCTATTCCATGATACATGACGCTAGTGTGTACCACCACAGTATAGTAGTCATATTATGGCTCTTCACAGGGGAATTCCACTATCTAATAACCTGCTTCAAAATGATGTTCATTGTGCATTTACACTTAGTGGGGTATGTACTGAGCCTGTTCCCCATGGGGTTGTCAGTGTACAGTGGGGGGAGGTCTGGCAGGATACAGGGAGGGGGTTCCAGCAGCACAGGGCCGTATTCAATTTGACTCCCACCGTGCAGTCAGCGGCCAGCAATGGGGATGGCGTTTTACCCTTTACTATACCCACCCATGCAGCCTCTAGGTGGCAGCACGGGAGTGGTCCCCTTCCAGCCTCTAGCTGCCACCATACACAGTCTACTCTCGTTCCCAAATCCTTCAGCAGACAGGCTCTGGTGACAGACACTATGACCTTGAAATTGGATTTGGCTGGGTTTGGGCAGTCCCTGTGGTTAGCTTGGAACCAGCGAGCAGGAACCAGAAATAGAACCAGAAAGTATGATGGTAAAACTACCATTATACATTCTGGTCACGGATTCTGGTTCCTGTTCACTAGAACTGCAACAACCAACATACCGATTGGCAGGCAGAAGGGGTATTCCGTGGGGAAATTGAAGATCACGATATGTGTATGTGTCCTGAGCTTTAAAATGGTACATCATATGCTCAACTATTCCATGTTGGTAGGAGTCCCAATTTTATTATGGGCATATCAAACACTGCAAAGTCGTAACTATGCCATTTCCATGCTCCAAAAATAAGGAAATGTTCCGCGTCTCCAAAAAAGAACCTCCCTAAATATAGTTTTAGAGCAGTTTGTCTTCCCTCTTCTGGGTACCCTCTTTATTATTGCTCTTAGAGTTCGTAGCCATTTGCGTTCTCGTGTGCATTAAAAGTAATCTCCATATTTAGATACAATAGAGAAAGCTATCTGGCATCAATGTTATGTAGATAGGCCATGGTAATGTTTCAGGTAACACAACAAATGCATTGAAAACGTCTGGAATACACTATACCCTGGCTGAGGATATATAACATTGCGTATTCAATACAAATTGACTTGGTTCAACTATACATGGATTTAATCACAGCATGCCAGAGAATATCAACTTCATGTTCAATAATAGATGAATTACAAATTATGGAAGACTGGCTCATGATTAGACAGACGTCCAATTATATTCTTACATTGAAGGAAATGTCAACCTTCAAAAGGGAATCGAATTTCTCCTCGCCCTTTATAACACTGTGGCTCGGTCCTGACTTTAGGTAATAAGTAATACAGATAGAGAGACAGTGCAGTAAACCACGTAATGTT
Organism: Harmothoe impar; assembly: GCA_947462335.1. Lineage (NCBI taxonomy): Eukaryota > Metazoa > Annelida > Polychaeta > Phyllodocida > Polynoidae > Harmothoe > Harmothoe impar. The sequence goes on from OX381704.1 coordinate 29,888,355, forward strand.
GGCTACGATGGTGGAGGAGGCATGAAGTGACATGTTGGAGCGTTCTGTAAACATTGCACATGGGGAATTTCATATTTCCATTCTTTGTCATACATTTTAATGTACTGCAGTCATATACCCATCAAAGGGAATATAACGGTGATTTATGGTTTGTCAGAACTCACTTTAAATGATAGATATACCTATATCGCTGTTATCATCGATGTTGCAATCGTTGTTACAGCAGTGATAACTGTGGAATAACCACTTTATTTTATTCATACACTTTGGTGTCGCCCACTGCTCTATCGTAACTTGGTCATGATATAACTTATTTATAGGTTTTTACCCACAACCCAATGTTCATTTCCTGCCCAAACTGTTCATGGTATTCTATCACCACTACGTGCCATGCCACAGAAGAACGTCAACGGTTGGAACCAGCCACCTTGGCCTCTGTGATGGCACGCACCATAAAACCGCCCAGAATGGCCTTGATATTTTGCATATCCTTAACAAATCTACGACCACGGCCCCAATGGGAAACATTCACAGGCCTCCTACCATTCTCCTTTAACCTATCGATCTATCTAGCGCGGGGAGCCAGGCAGGCGTTGGGAAAGTTCTCAGGAACCTCGGGTAGGCCTTGAATACACTGACCCTTTAGATCCTCTTAGAATGAGGTGGTGGGGAACATGGAAGGGACTAAAAACAGGAGTGGGTGGTGGGTATAGGCTCTAATGTACGAGGATCAATAGTGGAAAGGCAGCTAATGGACTTAGATAAACCTAGCCATGTTCCTAGTAAGAGAACATTAATTAAGCCTATCAGATGTGTTAAGACTGATCCCTGCATGAGTGAGGCATCCGTTATATTATATATGTATGAAGAAACTTTAGGTTAGGCATAAGTAGCATATGTACGCCGATATTCCTAGGGATCGGTATAGCAGCTGTAAAGTGTTAGTCTTGTCAGATGTATTTGTGCCACAATCTGCCAGTGACTCCGCACCATCGCATTCACTGAGCCATACCATAACTGATGATCTGACTACAAGCGATAGTACCAATTCCCTCCGCACCGCTACAATATAATGTTTTATTTAGCAAACATCCACCGTGAATACCGCGATCACAGAACGACTAAAACATCAGACTAATTTTACTACAGAAATACAATATCTATAGCGGGAATGCCCTAGAATATACATCACATATACATGTACATCAACTCAATTTGATACACACACTCAAAGACTGAAGTTCCCTTTGTAGACTAATATATAACAGGTATAACAGCACTAAGTACTGTGTTTTCCGGTGAGGTAGACAATGCTTGTCTAGGTCTGAATCCCCTCAGTGTTGTACCTCATGTCTCCATTGTAGACCAGCTACTCAGTGCAGTTGGAGCACCAAATTAAGATACATGGGACGGGACCATCAGCGGACCCCACATGTTGTTGATGGGCCCCGGCTCTTCATTGGTTTCCCCTACTGATCACCGCGCCACTGTCACACGCAACGCTGTCAATAGAGTCAATGTACGTGACGTCAGAGCGTCTACTGTGACGTCAGAGTGCTAGTGTAGCTTGCCAGCCTTCACCATTCGCCTCTATATGCCCTACTAGATGAATCATTTTGGCGGTGCTACTGCTTATCATTCAGGATACGTCATATATATACATACCTTCTGATTTAGACTAAGCAAACCATAGGGGAGATTGGACAGATACACATTTAGTAGACCTATGGTATTGTCTGTAGCGTGATGTCTGTCCCCATTTCTCCTACATTATATATGTCTCGTCCCAATAGAGCGAAAGTGTACATGGTTTTTTGGAAGCAGGAAATGTGTTCTGGCATTTTGCTTTAATGTTAAGGTAGGCTTTTAAACTGCAGTAAGGGCCGCGGTGATTTTAATAATAGGCCAAATGTATTCCCTCGTCATGATACATGGGATGCAGCGATGGCGAGTAACTCATTAGGGCTGCAGTTAAGCATCATTCCGAAGGTTCGGCGTGCTCTAGAGTCAGGTGAGTAAATCGCGAGGGCTGGATTCATACATCATGACGACCAAGGGCATAATGCTATTCATATATTTTTCATCAAATTTGACCATCATGAATATAGTAATTAATGTCGCTACATGTATAAAGAGAGTACGGTCTGTTTAGTTTGGACAACAAGTTATAGCACTCTCCTGGATTCACTAACGTCGAGAAAATGCATGAGTATAGCACCGAGTGATATTAATGTATCCATTCAAGTTATCGATATCGACATGCCTGAAAGTTAGCATGCTCACATTCATTTCCCATTTGTCGCGGCGGAAATCATAGATATTTCAGACTACGTTGACAGCATCTAATCTACCATCCTTACAGCTTTAATCCTTTGTGGGCGAGTATCAACTATAGTTGATGCCATCGCTGTGCGAGCATCGGATATAGTTTATGCCATGGCAGAGGGAGCATCGACTATAGTCATCATAAAAATGGGATTCAGCAAAGGCATGCAAAGCCTCGTCACTGGGGAAAATTCCTGCAAAAATGCCTCGCCCTCCTCAATTCTTGGCCGTCCATTCAAACATAGCGGAATTGATTGATAGATCTTTTATAAAATACATCACACTGCAACAAGACTGTTGTTAATATAATATAATATATATATATAGGCTTGAACAAGAGTGGAGGGCCTTAACATATATGTGACACGAGCTGGAAAGAGATCGTCCAAGACGGATCATCTTTACATAACATATCGGCACAATGTCTATAGCTGAAGGCAAAGAAGCCATGTCCGGTCACGTGATGCATGAATGGAGGCACCCGGATGTTGCTAATGAAGGGGCGGCGGCGACGCGCGGAGACAGTTTGCATGCGGACGCCACATTGGCCGAGGAGAAAACAACAGTAGGTATAGGGGCTGTTAGTGAGATCCAGTAGGGGGCGGCTACCGCAGTCAAACATCTCACGTGACCGCATGCTCTCCTTCATCATCGTCGAGTACATGTACGCATGCGCCGCGAGCAGTAGTCCTTACCTCTCTTGTGCACCATACGACCTACTCAGCACAGCACTCTGCATGTGCGCCGTGTGACCCACTGCTCTGTGTTATGCACATGGAGGCCATTCACCATGATATGGTCTGTGTGGTGCACAATGGGGCCCCAGTGGTGCATTATGCCACATTTTAAAGGGGGCCCCTTTTTTGGACCGAAATTTCAGTATTTTTGATGTAGGTTAGGCCTAATTAAAAAAAATATATATACTCTTGTCTATTGCACCTGGAGGCTATATACAGTCTGTCTAGCGCACCTGGAGGCTATAGGGGGTCCTATTGTCTGGTCCACCTGTAGGCTATATATAGGCCTACTCTGTCTGGTGTACCTGTAGGATATAGGCGGTCCTATATGTGGCTGAAGATGGGTCAAAAGCGACCTGGCGACCTGGGCCGTTCAGGAGGCGACTTTCGACCTAAGGCAATAATAAAAACGACCTAGCGACTTTTGGTCAAAAATGACTATAGGATAAAGGGTTAAAAAAAGCGACTTTGTGACCTAGGCCCCTTAATTTCGGCGACTTTCCGACCTTAGGGGGGGACCCATCTGCACCCCCCTATATGGTCTGTGTGGTGCACATGGAGGCTATAGGGGGTCCTATGGTCTGTATGGTGCACCTGGAGGCTATGTAGTCTGTGTGATGCACATGGAGGCTATGTAGTCTGTGTGGTGCACATGGAGGCTATGTAGTCTGTGTGATGCACATGGAGGCTATATGGTCTGTGTGATGCACATGGAGGCTATGTAGTCTGTGTGATGCACATGGAGGCTATGTAGTCTGTGTGGTGCACATGGAGGCTATATGGTCTGTGTGGTGCATATGGAGGCTATGTAGTCTGTGTGATGCACATGGAGGCTATGTAGTCTGTGTGATGCACATGGAGGCTATGTAGTCTGTGTGGTGCACATGGAGGCTATGTAGTCTGTGTGGTGCATATGGAGGCTATGTAGTCTGTGTGGTGCACATAGAGGCTATTTAGTCTGTGTGGTGCATATGGAGGCTATGTAGTCTGTGTGATGCACATGTAGGCTATGTAGTCTGTGTGGTGCACATGGAGGCTTTGTAGTCTGTGTGGTGCACATGTAGGCTATGTAGTCTGTGTGGTGCATATGGAGGCTATATGGTCTGTGTGGTGCATTTGGAGGCTATGTAGTCTGTGTGGTGCACATAGAGGCTATGTAGTCTGTGTGGTGCATATGGAGGCTATGTAGTCTGTGTGGTGCATATGGAGGCTATATGGTCTGTGTGGTGCACATGGAGGCTATGTGGTCTGGGTGGTGCACATGGAGGCTATATGGTCTGTGTGGTGCATTTGGAGGCTATGTAGTCTGTGTGGTGCACATGGAGGCTATATGGTCTGTGTGGTGCACATGGAGGCTTTGTAGTCTGTGTGGTGCACATGTAGGCTATGTAGTCTGTGTGGTGCATATGGAGGCTATATGGTCTGTGTGGTGCATTTGGAGGCTATGTAGTCTGTGTGGTGCACATAGAGGCTATTTAGTCTGTGTGGTGCATATTTTTTGCATGAATTTTGGAGAAAATTCGAAAAGGTGATCCTTGGCTAGAGGGATTTTAGCGAAAACAGACCCTTGGCTAGAGGGATTTTGCCGAAAGCTGACCCTCGGCTAGAGGGATTTTGCACAAAAACCACCCTTGCCAGCCGCACACCTGTTTATACAAATGTAGTAAAGTGCCCCCCTGGGGGCTATATGGTCCTTGTGGGCTAGGGCTATGTTGTATGTGCAGTGCATACAAAGGCTGTATAGTCTGAGTAATGCACATGTAGGCCATATGGTCTGTGTCGTACACATGTAGGCTATATTGTCTGTGTGGTGCATATGTAGGCTATATGGTCTGTTTGGTGCACATGGAGACTATATGGTATGTGTGGTGCACATGACTGTGAGCAGTCAAGCAGAAAGGATAGTCCCCGCGGGATTAGTTCCAATTTTAGCCACCAGGGGGCGCCACTATGGCCTAAAATGAAACAATTAGGCTAAAATAACCCTTGGGTAATTTTTTTCTGGAGAATTCAATAGGATTACATAAAACATTCCATTTTTGGTAAAAAGCTTCTATATTTGGAAGGCAAAAGGAACGTTTTAAAGCCTAAATGGGTGTGCTTGTTGATATGTGTTGCCATTGAAACATGATTTTTATTCCAAATAGAGGAAATTAAGACATAAATTGATAGAATGATTTCTGAGGATTGCGATGGTGAAAACAAAATAAAACTACCATTCCTAGATCGAATTTTATAACTTAAAGAATGAAAATGTATCATTAATTTCTAATAATCATAGATAATGCTAATTAAATAGGAATATCTTGGAAAATATGAGACATCGAGCTTATTGGGATTTTGGAAAAGGTGATGCCCACACATATTCATGAAGGCATTTCTCAAAAACTAGAAATAATATCTTCTAGTGTAATATATCGCTGGAAAGCTTATGACATCAATTTCAAAGTTGGCCTTTTCCTTGGACTACCCTTTTCCCTTGCCTGTACACATGTAGGCCATATGGTCTGTGTGGTGCACATGGAGCCTAGATATGGTCTGTGTGGTGCATATGGATGCTATATGGTCTGTGTGGTTCACATGGAGGGTATAATGGTCTGTGTGGTGCACATGGAGGCTATATGGTCTGTGTGGTGCACATGGTGGATATTATGGTCAGTTTGATGCATCGCAGGGGCGGATCCAGGATTTTGGAAAAGGGGGGCGTGAAATAGGCAATGTACTGGGGGTATTGGAAATTGCCAAATTAAAATATACAGAAAAATAGGGGGGGCGCACGCCGGGTCCGCCCCCCCCCCCTAAATCCGCCCCTGCATCGCCCTATACAGGCTTGGCTTATACATATATATAGCCTCAATGTGCACCACACAGACCATATAGCCTCCATATATGCACAACACGGACACTATAGTCTCTTTGTGCAGCACACAGACCATATAGCTGCCATGTGCACCACAAAGACCATAATATAGCCTCCATCTGCATGACACAGACTACATATACCCAATGTGCACCACACAGACTATTGGAGCATCCATGTGCACCACACAGACTACATAGTCTCCATGTGCACCACACAGACTACATATCCTCCATGTGCACCACACAGACCATATAGCCTCCATATGCACCACACAGACCATATAGCCTCCATATGTACCACAAAGACCATATAGCCTCTATGTGCATCACACGGACCATATAGCCTCCATATGCACCACACAGACTACATAGCCTCCATGTGCACCACACAGACTACATAGCCTCCATATGCACCACACAGACCACATAGCCTCCATATGCACCACACAGACCATATAGCCTCCATATGCACCACACAGACCATATAGCCTCCATATGCACCACACAGACCATATAGCCTCCATATGCACCACACAGACCATATAGCCTCCATGTGCGCAACACAGACTTCATATCCTCCATGTGCACCACACAGACCATATAGCCTCCATGTGCACCACACAGACTATTGGGGCCTCTACATGGACCACACACACCATATAACCTCCATGTGCACCACACCTACATAGCCTCCATATGCACCACACAGACTATTGCCATGGGGCCTCTATATGCACCACACAGACCATAGCCTCCATATGCACCACACAGACCATATAGCCTCCATGTGCACAACACAGACTACATAGCCTCCATGTGCACCACACAGACTACATAGCCTCCATATGCACCACACAGACTACATAGCCTCCATGTGCATCACACAGACTACATAGCCTCCATATGCACCACACAGACCATATAGGTGACTGCAGATGGGTCAAAAGCGACCTGGGGACCTGGGCTGTTTTGGAGGCGACTTTCGACCTAAAGCAATAATATAGGCGACCTGGCGACTTTTGGCAAAAAATAGCAATAGGTTAAGGGGTCAAAAAAAGCGACTTTGTGACCTGGACCCTTTAATTTCGGCGACTTTCCGACCTCAGGGGGGGACCCCTCTGCACCCCCATATAGCCTCCATATGCACCACACAGACTAGGCCAAATTAAAAAAAAGGTTGGTTTCCGGTAACATGGTCAGACAACCCAGACCCGGCCGGTCGGATTTTTTTTTTTTTTTCATAATTTTTTTTTCATAATTTTCTCATTTTAGGCCTATTTTTAGCGTTTTTCCTCTAAAATCCTTAAAAATTATCTGATTTACAAACCGTAAAAACTGGTATGTAGGGAAAAATTTGAAAAAAGGAAAAAAAGAGGGGGACCCGGCCCTGTTTTGCTAGACCCGGTCGGGTGACCGGAAACAAACCTTTTTTTTTTTTTGGCCTTACATAGCCTCCATATGCACCACACAGACTACATAGCCTCCATATGCACCACACAGACTACATAGCCTCCATGTGCATCACACAGACTACATAGCCTCCATATGCACCACACAGACCATATAGCCTCCATATGCACCACACAGACTACATAGCCTCCATGTGCACCACACACCACATGGTCCGTAGGGCGCATATATGAATAGGCTGTGTGGGGTAGGCTGTGCCGTGCACATGGGAGGTATACTGGGCTGGCCGCGAGCCGCCTCCAGTACGAATGGGATGCAAGTCGGCGCTCGGGGCGGGGGCATGTCGTAATGTTCGACGTCGTAAAAGCCAACGCGCTGCTGTGCGTGCAACGCTCGGTTTGTCGGCCGCACGACAGCTTTTCTCACGCCCCGTCGGGCCTAGAGAGCCCACTCCGGAGCCTCAGGCAGCCGTTGGGGCTTCGTGATCCCTTCCCATGGTAGCTAATGTCTTGGAATGACTCCAAGAGCAGCTTTACTCTGGGCCGATCAGCCGACACGGTCACCAGGCGGCCATGTAGCCGCATGTAGCCAGAAGTCGTCTGCTGCTGCTGCCGAGTTTGGCGCCAAATGGGAGGGGTGCGTCTGGTGCCCAGTCCGGAGGCGTTGGGCGGAGCAATCCAACCCACAGGCACATCAGCAAGAAAATGGCCTGGAGCTCACTGAGCGAGTGAGTCCTCTGCCATATATATCTGGTATCCCTGCCGTCAAGACCCCCATGTAATTCTAACAGAAATAGCAGACGACAAAATCAATTGACTTGGTGCAGCACAGGAGGAGGGCAGTTTTATAGGCGCCACCTGACTGATAATATCGGAACTCTTGGCTTCCGACACAGCTTTTCTTAAGTACGAAACCTGATCATATAGCTACCACGCAGCCAGAATGCGTTTTATGTAAAAGGCTCAACAGTAATAAATGCAGCTCGACTCCATCTCCATTACTAATGTAAACCACAGACACACAGTTCATATTTCTCATCTCCAAAGTATAGATCTCTCGGAGCCTTCGCAATACAATTACAGTAGCCTACATAATAGGGAGGGTGGAGCTAACTTACTGAAATATGAATCATGTCCCTCTTGTCGAATGTCGAATAGAGCACTGGCACACAATTGAACGGAATGCAATGAGGCAAACTTAATTTCACTTATAGATGTCCAGAGGACATGCCAGAAAGTTAGCTTGCTCACATTCATTTCTCCTTTGTCGCGGCGGAAATCATAGATATTTCAGATTGCTTTGACGGCATTTAATCTACCATCCCTACAGCTTTGCCGAGTGTTCATTCAACTTGATGGATGACAACTTTGAACAGGTAGTAATTGATGTAGGGAACAGTAGCTCGCCCTAAATCATTGCCCCACCCCTCGGCAAATGGGATTTCCCATTAATAATGAAAAGCATAATTTCCTGTAGGCTATTGTGTTTATATAGCACAATGGCACCAAGGGGCCTAGCTTTCCTGTATAGGCATACCCTTTATTCCCGTTGTATGATTGCTCAAATAGATGACTGTGGCAAATAACCAATGTGCCATATGGTTTTCGGCTATATACACAGAACGTTTCCAGTTGTATTCTTTCCATGGGCATTTCCTTCCACATTGTACTTCCTCTTTGTCTTTTGCTGTTGTTGTGCCCCTTCCCTTCAGCATGAGCGGCAGGACCAGCAGGACCATCTCCAGGACCAGGGGTAGTGGTCTGACATGAGGCCACAGAGTGGGCAGTCTAGATCGGTCAGGCAGTGATGGATTTGTCTTGGGGCAGCGTCTGTCCATCCCATGGCCTCTAACCCAAGGCCCCCGAGTGACCAACCCTTCCTCCAGCACCCTACACCCCGACTCTGCGCCCTTTGGTCAAGCCACCTGATCCCCAACTTTAATAGTCCCTGCTTCTCTCAAAGGCCCCTTCTGCAATCTCCCTTGGGGTCCTTGAGGTTCTAAAGTAAATTCATGTTTGTTTCATCATCCCTTTTTGAGTTGGATACGGTCTCTTTGTAGTCTCAATGTTGATAAAGGATTGGTTTGCCTTAACACGTTGCAAGTTAACGAAAGATCTCAAAAGCATTTCTTTCATTATCAAAAGACACCAGACCATTCCCTAGCAACCATAGTCGCCGTGCGCGATTTCAAATTAGTGAAATAAAATACAACTTCTTCCACCCTCTACTATACATTCTATCGCTCCCTTTAGACTGATCTATAATTGGAATCTATTGGGTCGAGTCCATTTAGGGACATCTCCCTGCAGGGACCTTCTATGGGAAGGAAAGTAATGCATGTCGATATGAACCCCTATTTATATAATGCTATAGGATAGGCAGGCCAAGAAGCAGGCCATCCCCATGTCCACATGGCCTGGTAAGTATTGCACTGCTGTCTTATCGGGCCGGAAATGACCATGCCCGCCGTATGACACTTGCCACCATGCGGCGCCACATGGGCACCTTGGCGGGTGATAGAATGTGAATGCATATATAGCAAGGGATAAGACGGCACATTGTTGTCTATGGTTCTATATGAGGGGTGTGAGAAGGGCATACATAAAGAGGAGAAAGGTCATGGCGAGCAAAGAGGGGAACGGTGGAGAGAACGATGGACCAGCTGTATGGTATACCTCTATAGAAACCTACGTTATATATACGTGCTGTAGGGTAATAAAGCTTCATATACACTAGAGCCAATGACCTTTCTTGAACAGAAGATACGCTGGGCAAGCAGCTAGCCTGCTGGAGCTATTGCCAAGACTGATGGCCAGGCCTCGGTGACTGTATCGATGTTTTTACTTCCCTAGAGACAAGACAACTGCAGTCCTCCCCCATAGAGGCTTCCAGTCTCTCGGCAGGGGAGGTTGGCAGGGTAGGCACTAGGCGGTTGGCATGTGCACTTTCCCCATTGACATGCGTTGCAGTCTGTCTCTTGAACCCAACACCCTCTTCTTCCATTGGCACCATCAGTCCCAGTGTGACCACCAGCGTCCCTCTGCAAATACTCAATTCGATTTCTGCAAACTGACCCCTCCCTCCCTAACTCTCCGCCTCGCACTGGAACCTAGATGCACCAGAAGGAGACGAGTAGGCACTTATTCTGTACTTTGAGGGTACGAGGGATGCACGACTTTGAAGGGGGGGGGGCGGCTCTTCTATGCTAGTATATCTGAGTGAATATACACTCAGTATATGTATATGGGATAATCGAGCAGGCTGCCTGGCGTCGATCGCCTAAAAGGAAGTGGGGGAACTGGTTGGGGTGGGGTGGGAGTACTGGGCGCCGTGGAGATGATCTGGCAATGGCGATGGGATGGGTATGGGGATGTAGGGAGGGGTAGTGCATATATGTACTTAAAGCGAGCTCTCAGATATGGCAGTGTCTCAAGTCCAGATTAGCCCCGGAATCATCGATAGGCACCGCTGATGACTATTGATCGTTGTAGAATGGGACATAGTGGCCGCTCATGCCCGCCGCCCCTTCCCATGGCACCCATACCCGATACTAGTAGTACCCCAGCCCTACTCCACAACACAGCAACCCTAGGGCCAAAAAAGGTTTATTTCAGGTCAACCGACCGACCCTATCTCAACAGGGCCGACCCTACTTCTTCTTTTTACAATTTCGAAGAAATTGTCGTGTTTTTACCTCCTTTTTGTCAATTTGAGGGTATGCAGAGAGGCTGACTAGTACATTCATGTTTTAAAAAAAGATTGAAAAAAGAAATCCGACCTACCGACCCTGTATTTTCCTCCCATGTTACCTGAAGCAAACCTTTCTCTTTTGGCCTAACCCATCATGCCACTTCTACTCTACTCCTGCACGCCAGCCCTACACTGTAAAAAATTCCTGTTGAAATTACGGGTAATCAGTGTAAAATTTTACAGTTTATCACCGTAATGTGATTTACGGTGAGACAGTGTCAAATTCAACACTTTTACACTGAACATCCGTAAACATGTACAGTGAAACACCTTACTTTCATTCACGGTGAATCTCACGTTAAATATTTGCCCACCAGGTGGCAGCCTGGGAGATATGAGGACTTTAGTGGAACCTCTCACTTTAAAACGTATCTAAATGTGTTAAAATGATAACAATGTCCAATTATCTCATCAATCACAGGGTCAAACTTGAAGCCTATGGTACATTATAGATAATAGAAATATAATTCCCTTTTGTATATCAGTGGGAACAAGCAAGGATTGTAAAAACACCCATTTTGTGGTAATTAGAATTATACATAATCACACCACTGTCAGAGTTGCTTTGTAACAATCCTAGAGTACCCTTTGCTCATGGATTATACTTGCATATTACTGTGAGGCATTCAATTATGTCTCTTATGGCCTAACTTTACAGGCCTGAAATTAAGTTGATATTATGAAATATACCAATGAATCAAGAAAAAAGAGAATCATCAATGAATAGCAGAGAATCATCATATAATGATGATGAATCACCGTAAAATGACAACGGGAAAGCTCCGTAAAATTTACGGGGATTAGGAGAATACGGTGACCGTAAAAAAAACGGTGAAAGCTTGGCATTAATTGATGCCAGTGAATCACCGTAATTTTACAGGATATTTCTTAGAGTGTACTCATACCGGACCAAACACAGACACTACCCTTACCTCAAATCACAACATAGTGGCGTAGAGCTCCGCCCCCCTCTCCCCCCCCCCCCCAAAAAAAAAAAAAATCACAGAGGAGGGAGGGAGGGGGGGGGGGCGAATATGGTCCCCAACCATACTTCCCCACCACAGTGAAACTACTAACACCATAGTACTACAGCAAAGCACACCTACCACTAACACCATACCCCTTACACCATACCACTTACACCATGCATACCACTTTCACCATACCACGTGCACCACCATCCACCATCCACGACATCCACCATCACAACACAACACCACCAACATGCATTCGCCATCCATCATAACAACACCAAAACATCGGCATGCATCACCACTACACCATCACAACCTCACACCACCAACATGCATCACGACTACACCATCACAACCTCACACCACCAACATGCATCACCCCTACATCATAACAACACCACACCACCAACATGCATCATCCTACACCATCACAACAACACATCACCAACATGCATCACCCTACATCACAACAACACCATCACAACCAACATGCATCACCCTTACATCATAACAACCTCACACCACCAGCATACATTCCCTATACTATAGTATACCCATGTCCTACAGTGTCCTAATCACCGCAGCCCCCACAGCCAACACTGTTATCCCTGTCTCGTTCTCACAGTCAGCATTCGCCCCCACATAGCAGGGACGAGCTCTAGTAATCCCATCACCAGTTGACAATCCGCCAACTACCACTACGGGGGCACTCAGCCCTTGACTATGTGAATATATGCAAAAATGACGACCCCACACACAGGAGGATAATGCTATTCGCCCCACACTACAATCTCTTCCTTCTGCTGCATAGATAACCAGTCATATATATATATATATCCCAGCTCACCCATTTCACTATCAGGCCATATAATCGCAGAGACTAGGCGTTTATCGATCAAGTCTTCCAAGAGCAATATTACATTGCCTACATCAGTGCCTCAACATTGTACCAGAAGCAATTGCCTCTACAGAAGTACGTCCTCTACATGTACAGCAAATTAGCTTCCACTCATAAAACAACTCCCATTTGGCTTAGAACTGTGGTGGCACTTGGATGGGATGATCTAGATCTCTCATACTGGCACTGAAAAGCAGCGCTTCAGTGGAGGGGCTGTTTTTTAAAGGGTGGGGAGCCTTCATGTGTGCCTTTGACTAGCGCAGCAGGCAGCTTGTAATCATTGTTGTTTTAGCTGTCTTCAAACACAGTCACCAACTGAGACAGTGAGAATGGAAACATGTACTCAGAATCAACTCCATATCAGATTGTTATGGCCACCGTCCACTGGGGAACTTCGGCCGACTAAGCCCGTACATTTCCTGTTCCGATTAGAACCTAGTGGACTGTGGCCATAACCCAAAACAACGTCATCTCTCCCAGTGCAGATTACATTATGTAAAGTTTCTTTATGAATGATTTTTTCCTCTCATGGGTTGCACATGGCAGAGATAAGCTGTTAATTATCTTTGGGAGAACAATGGTACACCTTTCCTGTAGAATGTGCTGATCAGGCAGTCTGTTTCACAGGTCATGAGGTTATTGTTCAGTGTTGCATCCTCAGGAGCGACGAAACCCAGTGTTAATTTGTGAAGTTAATCAGACATGCTTCAGTGTCTGCTACAAATTAACACGGATATTCACTCTGTGTTTACTATGAATGTGATTCCACTAAAAGGACTGCACAAATTCTTCTAGAAATCCTTGTATACTGTAGTTGTGTTTATGTGTTTGTGAGAACGCCCTTATAATGCTGGCGTTATTTACAGTACATATCACTTGTATTTGCATATGTATCCTTTGAGCTTTGATCTATTGTGGGGTGATTTGTACGTATTTCCAATCCATTTGTCGTACATGTCTTATCCCTAGGGCATGATCGATACGCTCATGGTTAAATGCTACTTTCAAAGCGCAACATGAGAATCACTGATTTTGACTATCAAGTAATCAAGTAATCAAGTAATGAAAGAGAAACTGGATGGGCTAGTTATTATGGCTTCAAACTACTCTATCTCGAACATGTTTGGGCTGCATGCAGGTAGGATTATAATCAGTTTGAGGCGTGCCGAGTACATGTACACCACAGTGATTCAAATCATTGTTTATGACCAAACCATGGTTTATGACATACACTGTACAAACAGAACTAAATGAGGGTTGTAGATCTGATCAGTAGCACCGCATTGTATCGTGGTTCTATCAAATGTTATTTGCAGTAAACCTGTTTATGGACAGATACGTAGATCAGCTCCAACCAGGCCTCCCTTGTCGCCTGTACCGGGCATATTGTCCACCACTGGTCCTGAGCGATTACCTTGATTTCCTATCTGGATCAGCTCCAACACACACAGACAATGACAGTTGTACTGCCCCAACCCTTAACCCTTTGAGGGTAGCATAGTGCTTAAATGCACTGCCTTCTTGTCGTTATAATTTATCAAATGAAGCACTCGGGGGTAAATTTGGGTATCAATGATACACTCTACAACAGGCAGCATGCACATTTGTGCATTGACAAATTCATGAACATGAAACCTCGAGGATCCGACTGTCCTTAAAGGGTTAAGGGTCCTTCTGTACGCATGTGCTCCTAGTGGTGGAATAAAAATGCCATAGCCCCACCATAGCCCCATGCAGATACATGTACAACACATCCATTTAAAGCTGTAAACAACAGCTGAGTCCCCTATCCGCCCTCACCACGCACTATAATCGCCTATACCACACACTTTACGAGATAAGTCTCCAATTTTTGGCTCTGGGTAATATCACTCAGGATATTACTCGTGAGAACTGTGTGGAGATGCAGACCTGCCGCCCAGAGGGGTGATCGGGGCGGCTAGAATAGCCACACTCCGTTTAATGTCAACCCCCCTCCCCATGCTGAGATTACCTGCACACCTCGGCGCTCTCCACAATCGGATTTGCCGGTCGTTAGGCTAGGCCTGCATCGACCATATGATTGAATATCTCAAGATCAATGACAATTAAGTTTGCTGTCTCAATTACTCCCTCTTCATATTGGCTACCGGCCAGTGAAATAGGTATATATGGTCTGCAATCTGGCCGTCTTCTGAAGATTGGGACTCCTCACGTTATAATCTAAAATTGAGCGGCTCGTTTTGGGTGCATATATGTATCTATTAAGAGTGCAGCTTGAGTGGTGGGTATATCTCATATGTTTCAATTATTACTCCAACGATTTATATAGCAGTCATTGATTGTCGACTGGAGGCCCGCCCTCTTGAGGGCTAAATCAGATTATATTCCAATTATCAATTCACAGTAGAAACACTCTACACATACATGCTACACCGTATATACACGAGATGATAAGGCAGAGTACACTGGTGTCCAACAATCTACCGTTATTAAAATAAATGCACATTCTAGTTAATATGTGGCGTTCAGTAGAGTAAGCCATCGACTCCTTTAATGGACAGTGCTTAAGGATACTGGATACAATCTCAGAAAACCATAGAAACCCCTTGAACAGCGCTCCACATCTTCCTATATATATAAATAGTGCAGGAAAAAAATATGAAAGCAATTTATGGTGCCATACCAGAGTAAAAGCACCCCACCTGGTGGGACTTTTTCAGAGATCCTAGACATCATTCCAACCTTAAACAAGGCATCAAGATGTTTATCATAACAGTAAATTACTTTAGTTAGGTGACTTAGGATATTTCTCAGGATCCTATATGTAATTCGCATATTATATCTCAATAGGGTTGAAACTATTGAGTTAGATATTGGGGACTTGCTTGATGATTGCAAGATAATCCCTTCATTAAAAGGAATCAGCCCATAGATTCTTCACCAAAGTCTGTCAGAACATGGCTATATATGATAGGTGTAATATATCAAAAGAACATCACTAAACATGGTGCCAATGTTTAGCAAATGGACAAGAACCACCTGACAAACTACATCATTAGATGATATTCCACTTGTAGTCATCAGATCCTACATATATATCTGAACAGTGCTCACAGACACTTGCCCCGTTAGCTTAGTCAGTAGCATGCCTCCCTGTTGATTCATAGGTTGGGAGTTCAAGCCTCTCTTGGGGAAAACTGAAAAAGTTTTTCAAACTAGACATACTAAGTACCCCTGACCATAACATTAGCAGTCCTCACAGACACTTGTCTGGTTAGCTCAGTCAGTAGCAAGTTTACCTGTAAATCCTGAGATCCTAAGTTCAAGGCTCTCTTGGAGAAAACTACTAAAATATTTTCCAAATTGGTGTTTGTATGCACATCCACCAGGTGGAGCTCGGGTGCCCCGAAACAGTTTCTGAAGGTTCTCAAAGCATCCACAGGGGGGCACTTAGTTTGTATCCAGTATCCTTAAGATCCGATCCAAACTCATTGCTCCCAAAAACTTTCCTATTGCACAACATTTTACAAATAAACCATTTTCGCGGGAAGCGTAAACTGACAAAACGGTAACGCCTTCAAAATCGAGCACTCTGGACGTGTACAAAAAAACAAGCAGGTTAGTGTAGATGCATTAAATACCACCACCAGCATCTTAAAACTGAGAGATGAGAGGAAAACAACTGACAACGAATAAAAAACAAGCACTACAAGGTGAACTAATTGTAGGGATACATGTATGCTCAAACCAGAGGGGACATGAAATTGAAATTCAGAATGCACAGGCCAAAAACGACTTTCCAGCGAACGCTGGCGCTGTGGAACGAGCTTGACGTGAAAGTCCAATTTCTAGAAACAACTAAGGAGTTCAACAGGGAACTTGATCAATTATGCCCGATCAATTATTAACGTAAAAACTAAGTCGATAATTGATGTGCATGCTAATGGTAACTGACAAGGAATAATGTTGTTAAAGAGACAACTGGTGTTAAAAACATATGTATCATTACTATAGCATGAGGCTACATCATATCAGAGGCTGGCAAGTGACTACAATACACAGTAGGCCTAGGGCATAGGCCAAAATGAGTACCTACCACCAAAACTGAAACTGAGTATGCCAACCACCTGGCATAATGACATGGAGTAGGGGAGTGTAAATCTCTAAAGCAGTAGCAGATCAGCCAGACCTTCAGACACGTATGCTTTCATAGTATGTACAAGGAAAAGTGCTGTAGCTTTTCAACAGGCAACGGTTAACCTGCATCTACAGCAGCACAACTGTGCACAACTGTACATGTACAGCAGCAATTATTGCACCTTTTTTACAGCTAAAGCGCTTTATAGTTACAGCAAATTGTACTTCCTTTCATCAATTCTGAAAGTACTTTCAAAGACCTATGTATTTGATTTCAATTGGCTCCAAACAAAACAAGGTGCGACAAATTGTGTCAATTATATTCCAGAGTCCAGAGTGCTCAAATAAATTTGAATTTGCAGACACACTGGACTTGACTTGCTAAGAATAACTATAGACAACACAATCATAATAGCATTATCTAAGAGAAACGCACAATAAAGTTCTATCGTAGTCTAATGGTTAAAATCACCAGTTTTCAATTATCGTATTTTCATCAAGGACACTTATCCCATTCACATTTACCCGTGTGTTTAAGCCCACCTAGTTGCTTGAAATGCACCTATGCGATGGCTTCACTGGTACTCTGTGTGGAAAGCGGACCAGATCGAGTTTACTTTGATTCTCAAGAGCACCTCTTTATGATAAGAATGAGCTCCATGAGCGGTGTGTGGCATGGCTACATTCCAGGTTACATTCGGTGGGTCGTGACCTGGTTGTGTGTTGCACTTGGGTCTGCCTGGTAGGTTGGGTGTGAGGGCCATCAAGGAGGCCGTGTGGGCGGCCAGGGTTATCTCTGCTGGTGGTCCAACACGTACAATATGATGACCTTTTGTACTGCGGCACAGCTCTGAACATGGGCCCTTGCTACCCCTCCGCCCATGCCTCCAGCTGCCCTATGGCGGCTATAGCTTCTGGCTGGCATGCTGTGCACTGACATCCTGTGAGTGGAAGATAGGAAAACTGCAGAATCCATCTCCCCACTGAAGTACCATAGTGGCTACCAGAGATATCACAGCAAACATCAAGTCTGTGCCTGCACTGTATGAAGCCACCGCGGAAGCCACCACAGAAGCCACATCAATACACCGGGGAGATATATGTATATACACTCATGGCATGGCGGCTTTTATAAAGTAGCTTCCATACGTTATCAGGATAGTGGCATCGTCTGAACAATGCCTGTGGTTAGTAACAGAAGTCTGTATTCAAGAATAAGGCCGTGTATATATGGAAGCCACTTCTTAAAGTCACCCAAATAAAATATAATAATCCGGAGAAGTCACCCGAATGAATCCCGAGTTACCTGAAAACAGTGCAGCAATATTTCAATGTCACCACTAAAGAACTTCAAGGTTGAATACTTGATCGGAAATGTCTTTATAGAAGCTATTATATATTTACTGCCTCCAGTCTCTGCTGTCAGCAGCGAACGGGAGGACCATGGATAAATGGGATTTGGCCATAGCCCACAAATAGTTCGCATTTCAAACCGTACCTTTATCATGGTCGAGCGAAGCTCATCCCACATTGCGCACATTTTTCTGTGCTTCAGGAACGCACATTTGCCTCTGGGTGCTGCCCTACACACCTACCATGAAGCCAATTCTATTACGGGCCTGCCTGCTGCCGCCGCTGGGAGGAGGCTAGGAGGTGCTTGTACTGGCAGAGCGCCGTCTCTACCTGGAGTTGGGTGGATCTAGTTTATACGTTCCACTCATAACACACCGAGTCGCTGCCCGCCGTAGGAAGTTGCCGCCAGGGGACGCTGATCCTCCTCCAGGGTGTGTGGATCCTGGGTGAGCTGCTCAAACCCTTCACGGCCCCAGCCGAGTTGCTCAACGTCAAACAAACGGGCCCTGCCTACAGCTCAGCTCGCTCAGTGCTGGACGTCTGGGCCCGCATTGGCTGCGCCTACATACCATTTAAATGGTGTAATCGGGTGCTGATATATAAATGCATGTACACTAAGTATCCGTATGTATACGTTCCTGCCTATCGACACATCCAATGGCAAGTGTTGGTGTATTTTCATGGGAGGCCTGAATGGTTTAAATGCCGGGGATATGTAATTATATACCATCATTGTCGCTTAACTTTCTATCCCCCTTCTCTATACACCACCCCACACATTTATTCGAATATATCTACTCCAGCGACACCAACATAGGGCGGAGTGCCCAAAGGCTAAGCCCCAAGGCTGGTCGCTCACTGTCGTCTCATTGGATGCACCAGCACTGTAGCAGCTGCTGCAGCAGCAGCAGTGGCGACGGCAGCGGCGCTGTGCAGCAGCTGGGGATGGATCCCGGTTGAGAGGGGAGCGCGGGGAATCACTGTGAACAGGAGAAGGCCGCGCCTCCACACCACTGCCAGCGGCCAGGCCCTCCCAGATACAGCTTGGCGGGGGGAGAGTGTGATCGGGAGGGGCTACATATGCCACAAGGCAGTATACCTAGCCCACTAGGCAATGTTTTGCTGTATGCCGTAACCACGCCTAGAGTAAGGCATTAGGGAATTTAATGTGGTAAATAGAGGGAGTACAGGAGACACCACCTCCCCGACACCCACGACCCACAAGCAGCAGCATCAGCCAAGAGCAGGGGCATCGCCACCACCGCCGCCTCCACAGCAACCACGGACCTATACACACCCACACACATACTGTGGGAGGATGGCAAGTCTGCCTTGACAATCCTTCACTGACACCAGCCTATCTAGATATATGTGTTCCCTAGATCACCACCATGCCATTTTACCTCTGACACCAGGAATGCCTCACCATTCTGTAGGCACATAGGCTACAGTAGTCTGCATAGCCTACCTCAGACCACCTCCGTGTTGGGGTCATAACAGGGTGTCGAGGGGAGGCTATTGTGTCGTGGCTGGCGCTGTATGTTGTGTAGGGGCGGGAAGACACATGCTGTGTCTAGGTGCGAATGGTAGTAGTACACTGCTATACGCCCTGGAGGAGAGGGGGAGGCTGTAGTCAGTAAGTGAACGGAGCTTCCCACTGCCATTGTCGTGCTGCACAGTATAGGAGCGGTCTCGCATTACTCCAGCCAGCTGCAGGAGTAATAAGCAGGGCCGGCCAGCCTGTTAGCAGGGGCATGTATACAGGAATGTAACTAGGCTACTGGAGGAGACATAGCCTGGAGGTAAACAGACACACAGCTCCTATCACCACTACTAACTGCTCCCTGCTATATAGCAAAATCACTGCCTAAAATATAGCAGTATAGTGTAATGATAACGTTAATGCTGATAGGGCAGGGAGCTACAGGAGGACCCCCTGGAGTAGAGGTAAATCACCTCACCAGGTGACGGGAGTCACTCAGACCATGTTACAAGGAGCAGCTCGGGTAGCGTGCTGTGTGTGATGGTATTGGGAACAGAGACACATCGTCGCATACCACCTCTGCCCAACCCTGGATATTGTGTCGGGTAATCATCTAGCAACAGGGGCTACACTCGACTAAAGGGCAACCCTACATTGGGGGACAGTGTAGCAGCAAGCAGGGCAGTGCTGAGGATTATCAGAGCGTGTTGGGCAGGGCTGAGTGATCTGCAGCTGAGTAATATCACCTGCTGTAGGACCTGCACGGACTGTGGGTACTGGAGGAGACAGCACCATCAGGGGGGTGGGTGGGTGCGGGGGCGGCCCTGTGCTGCTGCCCTGTCGGCGGCCGACTATGGCTTGTTGCAGCCATTGTCCTCACCACGTATTAGTCTCATTAGCAGCGGCGACGCACTGCCTGCGCGGGCAGTCCACTCCTCTCTTCTAGTGACGGGCACACTACCTGCGGCTGGATGAATTCGCTAGCGTTAAGCGGTTTGGACTATCGAAACCCGCGATACTTCGGCGGTGGCGGTCGTGGGCGCGGAAAGCCCCACAACCAGCGTCTGGAACCCTACCCGACCTCGTCTGGTGCCGGCATTAGCGGGACCAGCGGCGGTAGCGGGTCCACTTTGGCACTTCCGCCGGGCGCGGTCGGCGGAAGTGGCATCGGGGAGGGTGGCAGCAGCGGCGGGATCGTGGGGGCGGCTGCGGACGGCAGGGACGCGCTGAGGGACTGTCGGGACGCGGCGGATACCAACCAGTCCCAGCTGAGCGGCGCGTGCTGCGACCCCCGAGGTCCGGGGGGCGGCGGTGACCAGTTCGACCTGCAGGAACCGGGCACTGAGGAGCAGTGCGAGTCGGGCGAACATCCGGGCGATGGCCGCTGGCGGAACAAGGCTTACCGTGATAGCGGCAGTGGCGCAGTTGCCGCCCTTTTCGGAGGAACTCGCCAATCTATACAATCTGGGTGAGTGTGCTATACCTGCGATACAACCCCTCCCCCACCCCCTTCTTATACATCTACCTGTTGTTGTAGTTACAGGTGGGTAAGTAGATTATTGAGTTCAAAGACGTTTGTCCCTCGGTGTGTCCCCGCAGCACAGTCATGGACGATCATCTCCAGCAAGTGTTCTCCATGTGCGTCTAACTTCAGTTACCGTATTGGCTCGTATAAGCGCTGGGTCTCAAATAAGCGCCGGTACAGGGGTCTCGTATAAGCGCCGAGGGTATAAGTGGATTGAAATCAATGAGCACCCGGCGCTTTAACGGGCCAATACTACGAAGTATCATTTCTTTATTTACCACCCTCCCTAAATTAAACTATGCCACATTGTTTTTGCACTCTGAATGTTGTCGTTTATTCCCATTACAGTGGGCGTGGTCACCAATTTGACGTTACTACATAGTAACCACTCTGTCTTCCATGCATCACACAGCGTCTGTTTGCCTTCTCATGGCGGTGCTCTCACACGTCGTCCATTTTGTATAAGTGTGGGACTATTTGCCTGCCTATGATGGCCGCAGACACGTGCACGTTGGCATGGTTCCACCCAACCACCACAAGCTCATCTTCCCATGAGGCTAGCCCCTGATCCTCCTTCATCCCCCCCTCTCCTCACCACCCAACACACACACACACAACCTCTCTGGCAGGTGGTCAATATTGCACCTGCAGTGATTGGTCGTCGCACGGCAAGGACTTTGGCGACGACGAGATAACCCACGTTATGGCTCACACAGGGTGCTATTTAAAAGCAGCACTGCCTTCATTACTCTGAACCCCCCCCCCCCACCTCACACACACACACACTACATGCAATTAATCATTCATTTTGAAAGCTTATCATCATTTGTCTGGAGTACAAAAGGTTGAAGGATGACGTGCGAGTGGAGAGTGGATGGGTTTCGGAAGAGCGCTGGTTCCGACAATTTATCAGCAATGGGTTGGAGCCTATGAAAGAGCAGTTCCGAGGAAACACATTCATAAAGGTATTGACTTGCAGGTGACTTGCAAGTGCATGCATATTCATGAGCATATGCCCGCCGTTCACAGGGCTTTCAGCGGTTAATTGAGGCATGTATTCCCTTATATACAGTCGGCTGATTAGAAACCTGTGGATGGTGGACACTCTAAGGAGCTTATTGTGTTTGCAGTATTCTACGTCCTTCTGTATCCTCTGGCCTCCGTGTGGTTCCTATCCGATGTTCCCAACTTGCGATGCCCTATATTCCAATCCTGTGCCATCCCCATGCCGCCAACAATGATTGCCCTGAGGAGCGACTACATGGGATCTTCCCTGACACGATAAGTCTAATGAAAATGACAAACAGAACTACTGCCTACGGCTAATCTATTGACCCTGGTGAAACTGTTTAACTACTGACTTGAATCAATGAGGGCTTCAATGTGGTCCTCCCGATACTGTCAAGAAGTCACAAAACATTGGTCATCTCCTTCCGCCCATTCCCTTATCTGAACAGAGATTCCCAAGTTAATTCTGTGTTGGGATTTAAGGTGTATTTGGTACACTTGGATTATATACTCATTCAAATTGGAGCCCTTGATATCGCAGTAACCATTAGCCCAAGATGCTTATTCCACCAGAAAAAGCTTTCGCTGTTGTACCTATAGTCATTTACAAGGACGAGCGGGAAAAGAGTACATGAGAAGAGGTCTTTTGTTTAGCGGCGAACTGGATGTGGACCATACCCTGCTCACACATGCAGTGAGGTCCTCAGGTGTGTACTGAGTGGTAATGAGTGCTATTCATTAGCTCTGCCTACTGCCATCAGGTGCGCGTGAGTTGTGTCCTTAGCCAAGGTATATCGGTCCCCTCACTCACCCCACCGCCTCCCATCTCCCAGCCTAAAACCTCCACAACCAATACACCCAAGTCATTCGTGGCCCGAGGCATTGTGCACATGATCTATATATTTAGCTATAGCGCTATATATATGTTCATCACATCCGAGTGCATGTGTTGTACATGTACTAGAAAAGGGACGTGTTCTTCATTACATCCAAACCCCACGCTAGTTCTCCTCTACAGAACAACACCAAATATTGTAAAAGCTAATTAATGTTCCTGATGTCAACTTTGTGCAGCTTAGAGTGGCTGTATCCCCACGACAGGACGGGGTAGGATTAGAATTTCATAGCCAAAAATAATTTTCTCCTTTCAAGAAACTAAATGAACTCGCCTGGCGGACAAATGACTAAAAAATTAAGAAAATAAATTTGGCTGTGTAAAAGAAACCACTCCACATGACCTTTCTATAATTGTGTTTTTTTAATGTTCTGTTGAGAGGTTCTCATGAATTCAGTCTCCCATATCCCATTATACTATATTACAAAACGTACCATGAGAACCTTCTATATATACAACATCATGGTTTATGTTATGGGGACTAGGGGTGCGTATAGATCATGTTTAGTGGCACTCCCTGCTACAACAGTGGCTTCATTATGGGTGAATATAATGTTGCAGTTGGTTTCTGCTGACCTAAGGGAGTGATCATTATTCAAAAACAGGGTACGGGGGTTAGTAGATTGCCAGCGGGCAACATTGAGGGGTGGGGTCGGGGGTAATATATGTCCGAGCATCATTGCCACCCCCCCCCCCTCCCATGTTAAATAATAACAAGTCACCAAGGGCACCAACGCAAACTGCAGTCTTCACACATTATAAAGCCACTGTTGTGTAATGGCGGCAGGCAGGGTGCGTGACTGGGGCGTGATTGTCAAGTAAAACCCGCCGGTCTATATTGTGTAGCTGTGTAAAAGGCTTGGTAAATATTTGCCAACAATATCATTACACAGTGCTGAGCCATCTGCGCAGCCCCGCCATGACGTAACGTCAAGCCAATACGGAGCAGGGTACGAGGATCTCCGAGCAGCTCCCACAGTGCGCCCAATAAGCTGTAGACCTCACTTATTATCGCCAAGACCCTGTCTCTGTAAAATGTGGTATTTTGCCCTTAAGGTCTCCATTGAGGCTTTCCAAAGCCATATTCACATTGATCGCTCACAACCGCGGCCACTGACCCACCGATTGATCGTTCTATGGGAGGTGCCCTCACCATAAAGTAGACAGAGAATGAAGGCAAGGCCACAGGCTTTCAGGGTGCCTAATGGATTCACCTAAGCTGTGCTGAAGCGTTAAAAGATATGTCTGCCTGTACTACTAAGTAGACACAAAGTCCCAAACGCTGCTGCCAGAATGCCTGGTTTGTGCCCCATAACTGAGCCGTTAACTCCACTTGGGGGTACCATTATTGACCGGAGCTTATGCTGATGTGTCCTACAGTCAACATATACTCTTAGTGATGTAATCAAACACTGGAGTTAAGCATAATATTGACCAGTTCCAAGATCAATATATGGCTATATTTTAGTGGTTCATGACTCGCCATATTCTCCAACTTCCCATCATTCATATATTAGTGTTGTATATTTGTACTATGCAATACAGTTTCTCCGTCTCATAAATCATTCCAGGTGTGAGAATACATTACATCACACTATTAGATATTATCGGGGTTGACTAATGATATCAGCTCTCCTAGGTCTCTCCCAATGCCATTTGAATCACACAGAAAAGGGGACCTTCAATGTAGCTTCCCACCCATTTGCTAACAGAATCTGCTCCCATCATGTGACGATAGCATGTTAGGCGATGCTAAGCGATCTTAGCCCAGGTGAGGTGACCCTGAGGCGACCCTGAGGTAGCCCACTGATGATGTAGTAAGCATGTGCCTTCCAGCTCGTTTAGAGATGACCCAATTATGGCCCCCCCCCCCCCACCGCGCCATGAACGGCCAAGACGCGACCTCGGGATGATCTAGTCTGAGGGTCGGGCTGACCTCGGAGTGGTCGGGGGACGACCTCGTCATAGCCTGATAAGGATTTACGCCCGGACAGCGGGCAATGATGTATTGATGGGACGTCTGAGGTTAACATAACAGTGCTCAGGTGTTTACCGCGCGGGGAGCAGCTCGGGAGCAGCTCTTACAGTAAAGGCCCCAGCTGCAGAAGCTGCTGAGTGGCTGATGAGCTGCTCGAGGCAGCCTGGTCCAGATAATCAGCCTTCACCCAAATCTGTAATCTACAACAGACAAGTTGATTTGTCCGATTAATTCCCAAATCAACCCTTTGGGCTCAGCTGGAGCTGACTTGTTGGGTGACCTAGAGGGGTCACCGTCACTTTAAGACACTTTTCCCAGGAGACTCCCCACACTCTTATCGATATGTAAACAATTTGAACCTGCCTATGGCATGCCCCAGCAGTAAGAGTGCAGCTAGCAGCTCGGGGTGTGGCCGCTTTGTGAGGAGGAGAGGGAGGCCTAAAGGAGCTGTTGTTGAGCTATTGGGGAGCAGCTCGG
This sequence comes from Harmothoe impar, assembly GCA_947462335.1. Classification (NCBI taxonomy): domain Eukaryota; kingdom Metazoa; phylum Annelida; class Polychaeta; order Phyllodocida; family Polynoidae; genus Harmothoe; species Harmothoe impar. Next base: position 29,914,149 of record OX381704.1, read on the forward strand.
CGTCTGGCATCTGATCATTCAGGGCAGCACGTGTCGTGATCATCCGTCATCACTTGTGAGGCTGCGCTGACAAACACCAATCTGAACCAGGGAGAAGATGATCACTCAGAATCAACACCAGCCCCCTCAGGGATCCCATTCGTCCTGCTCCGAGCAGCTCAAGCACACCAACAGGCCAGCATAGTAACGCGCCCAGTCACAAACACAGCCCTAAGCTGTATTAGCACCCAATTGGTTCACTTGCGTAATTTCCAGGGCCTGTGATTATTTTGCTTTGCTCGGTGCCGAACGCAGCTGGATGTAGAGTCTGCCAGCAGTTATTTACGTGGCTGCTTCCGTTAAATATTTGCTCGGGTAATAGGAATTTCGTCGAGGGACAAGTCAGCAGTGGCGTTCCTTTTTTTTTCTTCTATAATGTATTTCCCCCTCTAAATACTACGCTTACTGACCTTTATCAACTTTCTCTCTGATTTATGATGATCGTGTATGAACCCACACCTCCACCTAACAGCACCATCCGAAAAGAAAAGGAAATGAGCGAAACCGACTTTGTATAAATAACCTCTGGTCAGATTCCTGAGACTTATTCCCTATAGTATGTAGAATAACGAATATACTTGTCGGTTGCACCTGTATCGTATCCCTTTCAAAGGAGTTTTTTCTCTACTCGATGTGCTCGGAATATCTCACACTCGTGTATTCTAGGCTTTGTGTGAACCGCTGACAGTATATCCGTTCTGGATGGGAACATAACCCGCTTATAGAAACATATTTTGGGGCTGGCCGACATTTACTCAAAGGTCACCTGGTCCCTCTGTGCAGGTCATCTCACTGGAGGCGAGGATCTAGCCCCGGGATCCCTTCCTCTACCCCACTACACATCCCCACCCATACGCCCATTACCTTAGTCTCTATCTGTCCCTGAGATATAGGTACACTGACTGAGAATAGCTCACCTCTGCATGTGGCCGACGTGGTGGGATCTACGAGTTACTCAGGTCGATACCTGGAGAGATAAGACTATACATGTATACCAGGGCCCCTCCTCCTGGGTGTAAACATCTTATCTGTGCTACATAGATCCAGCACTGGGTGCAGCCATAGAGCTGCTAATGTTCTGTGCAAGTATAGCCACATGTAACATTCTGCGGGAGTAAACGATGTAGAGCTCGACATAACTTGAGCTCAGGCCAGGCGGATTAAAATGAATTCACCCCCGAGGATCTGTACCTAGGTGCCCCACATGGTGTTTTATCAATGTCAGTTCAGTAAGGCTGGGGTGTAATACGTACACATATGTAAGTAATAGGCAGCAGTAGCTGCAGAAGAACACGCCCCTCAGGGCAAGGTGTGGAGCTGTGTACAGCGGATGAAGGGTGCAGGGGCTCTGCATCTACCTACTGGAGGTGCAACCACTAGTACCACCAGGTGTGCTTTCACCTGGAGGCTGCGGCTGTGGGGCCGAGTAGGGACACCTGCCTCAACCCATATGTGATAGGGTAGTATAGAGGCCCCTGCCATCTCTACTCCCCCACACACCCTCATATACAAAGAAGCGGTAAACACCAAAGGACTTTCACTATAGACTCTACTGCCACCTATTCTGACAAAAAGGGGTAAATCACTGCTACAAGTACAACCCACCCAAATCCACCAGGTCCCCGAACAAAGCCAACGTGGAGCGTGGCACCTGCTCAGAATGTGTATGGTAGAAGGAGGTCAGGTGAGGCGTTAAGCCGCTGGGAGGGGAGCTAGTGGAGGAGGAGGAGGCTGTGTGGGGTGTACAACAGGATGGCCCATCTATATACCCTGTAGTGGTAGAGGGGGACCCCAGCAATACGACTCAGGTAGACGTACACCAGTGAGGTAGACGAGCAGGTCGCCTCCCTCTCTAGGCACTCATGCACACCGTCCTCAGCCCCACCTCAGCAACACTGGGTCCTCACCTATAGTGGCGCCTCACACACACACACCTACACAAGATGCAGTATGTATAGATTCACCTCACATCCAACGCCCGATCCCCATACCACCTTCCCTATGGCCATGTGCCCTGTAGCCCCCACCTCCTCCTGTGCTAATGTGGCCTGCAGTGGCTTCACTCATCTTAACCTTTCTACCTCCCACTGTAATTACACATGGAATATGCTGTTGGAACCTGCTGGGGTAAATACTGCTTTGATGGGTATGTTCCAGTACCAAAACACCGATAAAGATGTCAGCCACGATATAAATAGAGGAATGTCAACTGTGATTATGCACTCACGACTGGAATGATATCCGAGCCGCTAGCGAAGTGGCTTCACATCGAGTGAGGTGGGGGAAGACTTTGTTTTGCACTAAGGTACCCCAGGTCACACATATATACTTGAGTCGAGTTTACCATTCTAAATTTAACCATGAGTACATGTTGTATTAGTGCAACCTTGCATCTGGGATCCCCCTCACCTACTCCTCCGTTTTATCCTCATTCCCTACTAACGGTTTGCCTGGCGAGAAATTACTTTGTGTATGGTTAGCTATGCCATAAGACTGAAACACTCCTTGGGTATCAACTTATACAGGGGCATCACCACCCAAAGGTTTTTGCACTCTATAGCTAATGCTAATACATTATAAGCCTGGATATAATATTTTAAGAACAACAACATCATCATGTTGTCCAAGTTTCTGCAGTGCAAATGCATCTCCAACAATCGTCATAATTGTTTGGAATCGGTCATATATTACTATTAGCCTCCTTATGTATGTTGGTGGAAGGGTTTAGGGTTCAGGATATCAGCTACGGCTGCCCACAACCCATCTTATTGCTCATGGCTGACTGGGCACCATGCAACCACATCCTTGTAGTTGCACCCTTCACCCCATGTGACCGCACTCCCTTTCAGGTCACATAACCCATACAGAACCTTCCCATCCTGAAACATCTAATGTCCACCAAAACTTCTCATCCCCAACCATTTATCTCCTCCAGTAGACCCGATTGCCCCCCGCATGGGACTCTCCAGTGGCATCTCCGATCATTACATGCACCCCACTCCTGTAGTACATCGGAGCGCTGTTCAAACTCTATTTGCGTCCATCTGGATGATAGTGAAGCGCATCTCCATGGTCATTGTCTATTCCGCCCCTCATCTCAATAATCTCACCAAACCACGCGAGGTCTCGCGTGCTTCGGAAACGAGAAGTGAACCTTTGACTGGACGCAACGAACTTCCTGTCGTCTGTTCCGTTTTGTATCTTCTTACCCACTGCCGACTCAGGAGATGAATTCAATCATACCACGCATACTTCAAATCCCTCCTGCACCCTGGCCCATCATGCCCGCCCACCCCCTGGAGGATCAGCCGTCTGTGTCTCTGCTACAGCTTACTGGAGGCAATCCTGGAGAACAGAATCCTCTCATTTCTCGCCATATCAACGTCCTGTTTTCGATTTGTTCTTCACATTTCTGTTTATCTTGATTGCGATATTGTTTTTCACTGTATTTCCCCCCTATTTTTCTCATTTTCTTCTCACTTACATAATTATTCTAGAATTTTCTTTCGTCGTCTACACTAATCTATGTTGACAGATTTTACATACGGGTACATTTATTTAGACAGGGACTAGAAGGACTCTATATTTCTGGTTTAGAGAATATATTCGGTCTGTGGCCTTCTCCAACCGCTCCATGGCTTCGGGTCTGCTGGGAATCCATAATATTACGATCTCTTCCAGGAATCCATTCTAATTGAATCACCGTACAGTGCGGTAAAACCAGGGGTGCTCGGAAGTTTCCTCAGGGAATATTACCGGCGTAACATTAAGAAGGAGAAAGCTTTTCATAGCAGTGTAGGTCATGGCGGCTGGTGAAGCTCTCCGAAGAAAGAGGAAATGCGGTGTGAAACCCATCTCCCCTGAGATACACTGAGACTGAAGATTGCGAACTCTGAATAAAAAGGATGAAGCAGAGTCTTGTTTTGTACCTTGTCGTCTCCTGTGTCTGCCCAGCTTATTGGCCAGTATTGAGTGGTCGTGGGAGCAGCTCAGGTACCCACAGAACCGGGCTTGCCGCCTTGCTCATAAAAGCAGGTTAATCGTTGCTTTTATGCCTTCTCCCTCTCCCCCAAGAAATGCAATACGATGAGGAAAACGTGGTCTGTACTTAACTGTTACATCTACTGGAGATTCCGACCGGGTCAATAGGCTTCCCATCAAATCATCATAATGGATCCCTGAGTGCCTTTGGTGACTGAGCTCTCACAGTAAAACATTTCGGATTAATCTGGGCAATCAAATGCGGAGATTTATATTCCATGGCATGTGGTTGGGGTGCAATGTTGAATCTCGGGTGAGCACGCGAGGCGTTATCACGAATAAGACATTAATATTTTAGCCCCGGGTGCAATATGGTTAAAAAAACAAAGGGCTCACAGACACTGTTGTAATGTTATTCAGGTGGCGCTGGAGCTGCTCAGGAGCTGCTCCTTTGGTCTGGGAGTGAGCTGGTGCTGCGCCCCTTCTGTGATAGTGCCATGGTTCATATACACAAGCCCCTTCGTGTTGTCACCAGAATGGTGAATGAGGACGGCAAGGTCAAAGGCTTGGGGGTCAGGGGGAGCTACAGCATCCAAACAATACCCTTTGTTGAGGCGCAAGGAAGCAACACAGCTTTAAAATAAGGGGGCATTGTGACAGTGTATATCGATTAAAACCAATAATAGAAAGAAAGGTAGACAAGGGCCGTGTAAAGAAGAAGAGCCTTGAATAAATCCATACAAACAGCTATTTTCGAAGCCTGTCTTCCCCAGTGTGTAAATTCGAAATATATGGTATACACCCAGTGGGTTGCCAGGGTACTTGCAGGTGGCATCTCGAGTACCTGTAGGCAGTCTCAAAGGTACCAACAACGACGCCCTGATCAATACTGCACGACTCTGTAATCGCTCCTTACAGTGGATCCCATCTAACAGCCTATAGAGCCGTGGTAGTAAAGCCTCACCGCTCCTCTGTAAATAAACCCCTGCCATGCCGTTACAGCCATCACTAAAGGTGTCGGACCTGTCTCAATAGGAGATAACCACAGAGGGGCTTGTCTCCTTAGTCTGGCTGGTCAATAATGCAGCATTTAACCTGCCAGCAATGGCCACCAACGTAATCCTTCCAAATACGCCCACTGGGCCACTGGGAAAGCCTATAACCTGTCACGTTGGTTATCAGGGTTCTGCATTCATAAGCACACATTTGTCATATAATATTATCAGTATATTGGTGCTTAAAAGGGACCTTTTACTACTTTAATGCTAAATTGCTGTCTCGTTTAGTTGCAGATAGTGGGAGAGATTCAGGGTGATACCAGGGGAGTAGGAACGGAATCATACCATTGGTATATAAATTGGTATTCAGTTTTGCTTCATGTTGTCTTATCTGGCCCTATCTGAGATAGCGAGGCTGACTCTGAAATATGGCTTCTATCTGGTTCTTGGTTGTATATAATGTTAGTTGCCCGTCCCTTCTTGCATTAATGAGGTAGAGCTAGAGACATGTGCACTATATCATAAGACCGAACTGCACCGCACTGGTGAGCAAGTCGGATCTATGCTGATACACTGTACTCTGACTCGTGATCGTATTTAGATAGAACGATACTTAATTTAGGACATGTTGATTTGTGAAAGATGCGTCACTAAAGAAAGGGCTGAACTTCCCAGAAAAGCACAAAATAAAAATAAAACGTGGTTGAAGTATGTACAGTGCCAGTGGACAGAAAAGGCTTTAAATAGTCGTAGGCCATAGTGGTGCAGGGGTCCGGGGAGGAATATGTACAAGAACTGACAGGCTATGTGACAGGTGGGTGAGAGAGACGGATCGCCTTTGAAGGGAGGGACTTGCTGTATGTGGGGAGGACCGCTTGGAGGTGTTGCTCGGTATTGCTCGGGTGCCATCATCAGCAATGCCCGTGGACAGATGTGTGTATATATTTATGGGTCCTACATAATATACAGAGGCCTGAGGCTTGCTGGTGGGCTGTATGTTTTTCTCCATGTGTGTATATGCATTTAGATATTACCACACAAGTGCCTGTGGCCGTGCCTAAGTGTGGGCTGCCAACGTTCAGCAGCCATCAAGCTATATGCACCAGCACCGCCACCAGCACCTCCAGCGCCAAGCGCCATCTAGTACCACTGCGTCCCGTTTGGTGGCGCCGGGGTGCGCCAACTGTCGCCGATCGCGCTGCGTCGCTCACGAAGCGGAAGTAAATCACGCCGCGGCGGGCGCCGACCACACCCCCCGCGGCCAGCAGGTAGTTTGACAGTACGGTCGCGGACGGTTCGGCACGCCGTTCATTCGTCTTGGTCGGCGAGGAACAGCAATGGGAGAATTCCGGGCCGTGATGCATGATGACTCGGCAGAAGTGGACAGACAGACGGCCATTGGTGCCGGAGGGCAGGCCAGCCGGATGTAGCCGTGTAGCATATGTTTACCGGCATTGGAACTGAGATGGGTTAGGTGTGTTGTAGGGGGTAGGGGCGTGTAGGGGGGCAGAAAGGGAATATTGACCTCTGGATTGTGAGGAGACAGAAAGTATAATAATATGATTGTGTTAGTCCCGTTTGTAGTTAGGTCATCTGGAATTGAAATGGCCAAGGACTTGAATAAAGCATTGCAGACATGTGGCTCTAACACGCGCCATCGGCGCTTCGACTTCTTCTGACCTTTGATGTTCATAGATGATAATTAAATCGATATTTCACGTATGGATATAGGAGAGAGGACATAAAGGTGTAAGATCTTTCAATTAGAATACGAAAACAGATCTCTTTGCTTCATACTATCAATATAGCTAATAGATCACGACATTCATATACCCGATACTGATACAAGTTAAACACCCACTGAGGCACAGCTTGTCTCTATCAGTTAGGTCTGAAAAGTTAAGGGTGATGCATGACAGTATCAACTAAAATGTGTTCAAAATAGAGATGGGGGATTTTGAGTCTTAAACTGGAAGTATCATAGCTAGATTATGAACAGAACGTGTCGGAGATTTGAACGATTCTTTAACTTCCCTGTGGTGCATAATCAACCATGTACCACAGTGTTGGGCCTGTGATAGGGAACATTCCACCAAGTGTCCAGTGCGCCGTAAACGGCTGAATTTACATAGGGAATGTATCTGAATCTGCCCGGTGGACGGCGGTCATTAGAGAGATGCATGGCCTATTATTACTTTAGCTGTCCCATACTCCTCCACGTGAATGTGGCACTATATAAGTACATGGCTCAGTCTCATGAGTTTGTAACATTTCAAACGTCTTTGACCGGTACCAGGTATGTGATTAAAATGAAGAAAAAAGTAGTATATAGTAAAGAAATTTAAGCTTCAACTTCTTCATGTAATAAACAGTCTATGGTTGTTTTACCCAATTAAAAAATAATAATTTTAATGCACATATTAAGGGCTCCTTTTGGGCTTTTTTTCTTCAGCCGGTCAAAGACGTCACCGGTCAAAGACGACGCCGGTCAAAGACGTTTCAACTGTTACAAACTCATGAGACTGAGCCAGTAACATAAATATATGAAATATATCAATTTTAAATAATGCCTCGAAATGATGTGTTATAACATATTGTACAAAGAATTTACCCATTTCTTTACTGTACACTACTTTTTTCTTCATTTTAATCACATACCCGGTCAAAGACGGCACCGGTCAAAGACGGCACCGGTCAAAGACGGCACCGGTCAAAGACGTTTGAAATGTTACAAACTCATGAGACTGAGCCACATACATGTACCTCCAAAATGCCACTCGATAGGAAACCATAAAAGGATATTCTATTTTCGTGTCATTGTAATACGTCGGCCTGCCCATGTATGGACGTCTATGACGAACAGACTACAAGGTGAGGCATAATGGAAAGGTTGATGGACGAAGCTTCCCGGAAAAGGTCATCAGTATACATACCCGAACATAGCCGCAACCCTTAATGCCTACATACTGGCACTACTATACACATGAAGGCCAATGCTTGCTTTGGTGTTTTATTTCGACTCTATACACATCATACACTACCATACATTATATAACCCCTTTGGAAATTACCAAATCCTGGACAGACAGAGAAGACTAACTCATGTGTAATGTGTTGAGTGTATACACGCTTTAGGCATTGATATGACGTACCTACTGCAGCCATTTATATATAACCCTATACGTATAAAGCATAGCCGAACATTTATATAATGTTCCCCATTCTCTGTAGGTGGCACCGGCGTCTTATCCATCATGTAAATGCCCATTTATAGTAGACATAGTCAACAAGGTCCTGGCCCTTAATTGATCATTTATAGTTGTCATCCTCAGTGAAAACACAAAAACCTCACTACATTATTTACAACTCTTTCATATATTGGAGACAAACGAGCAATGTCCCTCTCTTCAATAAGAAGTTTGCCTTCGGCTCATGAGTCATAGGCCATGCCTTCTTTTTATTGTCAACTCGCAATGGCAATATAACAATGATAAATAAATATATTGCCTCCCCCAACCCCACACACTGACTTGCTGTGTGAGCTATTGCAGTAAAGGCATATCAAGTTCTTGCTGAGTGGTGCGTAGGCTGAACGTTGCTGTGTAAATCATGACGCAGCATCGTCCCCTGGATCCCCCAAAATGGCGGCAAGATCTATCATTATACAATCATACGATTCTAGTAACTTGTTTAATGAAAATAATATCATATTCAAATATATTAAATTGTGCTACCTTGAAAGCCATTCACCTGTTTTCAGGATATATCGAAAAGTACAAGCTTATTACAGTTTATACAAGTCGGCACTGAACTTGATAACGATGTTGATTAGATTTCCCATGCACGAAAGCGTCTCTCCACTTGGGGCACTAGATGCCACTTCACTATATACCCCCCCTTCTTCTAGAGAAATGCCATCCAATGGTCATGTATTGTATGCATGACATGGTGATGGAAGATGACCAGGCGTCAGTGACAATCCCCCCACCAGCCCACCCACATCTACAGCATTGCAGACTGTCAGTAGTGTCACTTACATATCCATGCTGTGGTGTTAAGTGTGGCATCACTTACCCATAACGCTATTAACAGTCATTCGATCTGACCCTAAAACACGGTAAGGGCCTGGATGGTGTTCTGGGAAGCTGCCCAGTCATTCCATATTCACCACTGTATAGGCCAGGTTCAAGTATCTGCATCCTCTGGGATTCCGTGTGATAAAGGCCCGCCATGAAGGTGATTTATACACCTGTCTATCAATGACTCGATATGGCTATGGTATTTACTGTTGCACGTGGGAAGGGAGGGGGTATGTCTTATATCATTCATAAGTTTACCTCTTTATGAGATACCCGCTTATTTATGCCGAAACTATTCTGGTAAGATTTTAAACTAGATTGAAAAGGGAAAGTATCACCATCGCCTACAGAATCACCTTCATAATGTCACCAATGGCGATTGGCCAGCCCATTAATAGCTAGGGCATGCATACTGTTAGATAAAATGTCATTCACCAAAATCAAGTTGATAATTGTAGGTATTCTTTAGCACAATTAGCTAGGCCAAAAAAGGCTGTGTTTCAGGTTGAGGTAGGGAGGGGAGGGCTTAAAAAAATCCAGATATGATTGAAAAAAAAGCTAGGTAGGATGAGGTTTTCAAAATAGGTAGGATAAACCTGAAAAACACCTTCTTTTCTTTACATCCTATCAATATTATCGATGCAGTGTATTACGAAAATAAACATTGCCTCAAATTAGTAGCATAGCTTGGTATATGGCACAGGACACTGTAAGTGGTCAGTGGCTTTAGACTGAGGTGGTTGCCGCAGGTCCCTGTACGCCATATTCATTCTGGCAGCCCGGTAGGTGGCGTTGTGTTAGCAGCACGTGACTGGCACCTAGAGGGGGGCAGAGGAGGGCATGGAATGTGGCTCCTCATTACTTGAGGTACATCTCTCCTAATTGGACCGATTAACCTGAGACTCAACCGGCTCGTGACGCTAAGCTCGCCTGCCTTAACCTCCCAATACGTATAGTATCCTCCTGTCTGATTCTATAGCGGCAAGAACAAAACTGAAGGTCTCAGCTTAGACGATACTACACCCTATATACAGTCAATACCCAACCCATCTGGTGTCCTTATGGAGACGGAGATCTATTCTGAGGGTCTATGTTGTGCCCCAGACCCCGTAAGGCACATATAAAATGCACCATCTGTAGGACGATGTCAATAATAATCGGAGAATCAAGAGGTCTGCGCTGAATTTGGTGAGCTGCACTTAATAACAGTGAGTTGCCTGTTACACAACACATATTGAACGTGCCAAGCCCCTGGTATGCCATAATGCTGTGAACGAGGTAACGGCCTTTCCTGATCAGTTCAGGCGTTACAGAGAATTCCCATTATCTCACAGCATTGATATAGCATCTAGGGCAATATGGTGTATAGTGTGAAGCCGTTAGCAGGGCATCTTGCAATTGACACTTACATCTGTACATATCATTGTGTCCATGAATGGGACAGACCTCTCAGAAATCGATCAATAATAAATAAAGAAGTGGAATAAGATATTTAGATTTAGAAGATGGAGAGATCTGCAGTCTCCCACGCCACAACCACACCCACCCATCCATCCTATCCCACGCCATACCATTTGAACGCCCCCCAGTACCAGGCAAACCTGGAATTAGCCGTCCAACCTGGGGCCACGGCGTCCGGAAGCATACCTAATCCACATCCGGTCTTGCCACTTCCGCTGAAGATGAAGTGGTCGTCTCATAACGGCAGTGCCATGTATTTGGCAGCAGGATAAGTTGGTAAATTGTATATTTTCATGGTAAGCAGAGGAGAGGCTATGACTGCTACATACAATCTAGTATGCCTCCGAGATAAGAAGAATTGCAGTTAAGGATTAAATACCCAGATCACTGTGTCATAGGACAATATGATTGACCACATTGATCTCCCACACAGACAGTCTTTTGATAACGATAGAGGTGAATATATCTGTGAATTCAAACGTCCATCATCTCTCGCCTTCAACAAATCTGTTCGTCTAACTCCAACCGTTGTACCCGTTCATTCCAATAGTACGAGTCTTGACGACTAAAAAATGTCATTTCGAAGTGGAGCTGTGGAGTAAACAGACTGACGCAATTCAAGTCTATTGATCGACCTTTGTTGTTTAATACTCTGTCAAGGGGACAGTCTAGGGATGACGACACACTGGCGCCGTTTTCAGATCCACAATAGAGATTCTCGGAGAAGTAAAATAAAATTGGAAGAAAGAAAGCCCAGGTTCATAGGTTGGCTGGTGAATAGAAAGTGTCGGCATAGTGTGAGTAGTATCAGAGACTGGAGTGACAAAAGGAGGCGGCGTCTGTATCACAGGATTCACAGCTCAACATCCCAGTTTGCTCCAAGTGCCTTGTCTCACGGTTTGAGCCATGAGTATACGCATACATGTACCCATAACCCACATGCAATGCCACATTATGTGGAATACTATGGTATTTGCAGTTAGGGCCCACCTCCTGACCCGTGGCAATCATTACTTATGTGAACTGTACGGGGGGTAGACGGGGGGTAGCTGTGTCACTTGTCGATTCTAAGAAGTGCCAATGTCCCTTGTCGATCCGAAGAATGGGTCTTGTCCCTCGTCGATTTAAAGAAGTAGGTTTGTCCCTTGTTCCCAGCCACCAGCATTCCCTTGTCCTTTGTCCATAATGGTCAAAACAGTCTTGTCGCCTTGTCGATTTTACCCGTCTGGGGCCCTAATTGTCGCTGATGGATACATTACTGTCATTACCTATATAAATGGTTCCATCTAATTCCAATTGACTGGCATGGATGAGGTATGTATTGCTGCATGGTGGATTATGCACAGCCAGACACATACACTATGACTGTCATGCTGCTGAAACTATTGTTCCTGGAGTGTAGAAGAATTAAGACATTTAACCGACCGTTCGTTTCACTCCGTAGCACATGGATTTAAAAGAAACATCTAACATTCCCCACCTCCCATGTACACACATGCAAGGTCTTACTTAATGGCGCACTATGATATAATATTCTATAAAGGCGCACTACAATGTGTGTTATTTCCAAGGTGGTCTTAGAGCCCACAAGTTGGTATCCCTACAGTGACAGTCGGAGTGGAGCAGGGACAGATACTCAACCCATATATAGGGTGGGTGTGGGTTTAAGCATCGGAGTATACGCCTGAAGGTTCCTAAAACATGCCGGGGATTTAGTCATTTAGAGAGCTGAATAGTACTGCATGCATAACCGGTAGACTAGATTTTCTTTTGGGGCCTAAATTCCCAAAGAGGAGAATTGAAACGTCTCAAAAATAAAGAAATACGCGAAATGTACATGTATTATACGTCGGCCATTGGGCAGCGAGCTCCAGTGCTAATGAAGGTGGGCTGTGCGTCAACTCTGGCAGTGGCAGGGAAGAAGGAAGGGGAGGGGGAGATGGTTTGACGCTGGAGTTGATAAGAGGGTGGACGGGTGACGCTGTATACGCCCCTACCAGTGGCCACGTAAACTATGCAGGGCTGTTTGCGCATGCACAATGAAGCCCTCCATCACCCCCTATCGGGCGCCCTTATGTAGCACGGTGGGGGAACTTTATGGAGCCCATGAACGTCATGTGGAGCTACATGCCTCCTCCCTCAAAGTGTCAAAGTGAACCTTCACATGGAACAGATCGTTTCCTTCGAGAACTCAGAAGTTGATACAGTTGTTGTTTGTCTTGTTTGACATTGACAATGGCCGCATAAAACATGGTACGATTAATTGAAACATGTGTATCCGGTGTCCCCTCAATAAAAATGGGTTACACAGTGAAAGGCACTGATGACCAATAATCAACAATGAATTATTGTGCTTCTTCTCCAGATGTTATACTCCCTGTCTCTCTGTCTCTTTTCATCTCCCTGTCTCTTTCCCTCTCCTCTCTGTCTGTATCTCTGTATCGTTCTGTCTCGGTCTGCCTCTATCTCTCTGTGTCTTTGTCTCATCCCTTATTCCCTCTCCCTCCCTTTTCCCCATATGGATACGCCCCACCTCCTTAAGTGGCATGTCCATAGTTGGGTATGTAGACGCGGCCTGTAACGGGGGACCGTCTAGGAGCTGGGGTGTAAGCAGTGACAGGTAATCGGGGTAATGTCGTCGACCCCTTCCAACACCAAGACACCCCCAGCATCATTAATGCATGGTCTCCTGGGCACCTGGGACGGGCACATGGCCCGCGGCCTAGGGATACCCGTGCGGCGCCGCCCTGCAAATCACATTAACACAAAGAGCACAAGCCGCGTCACTTGCTGGTGAATTGTTTCTGCTATTGTTACAGTCAGGTGCTCCAATGTCTGCACTTCCAGCCAGATAAGGCCGGACTCCACTAGGGCGACACAGCTACCTGCGAAACAGGGCGTTCTTTTAGGTCCTCTATTGTCAAATAGATCGCCCTGTTTCGCCCTGAATGTCACCCTGAATGTCCCCAAGAACAGGGCGACATTCAGGGCGAAACAGGCCGATCTATCTGAGAACAAAGTACCTAAAAGAACGCCCATTTCGCAGGTAGCCCTAGTGGAGTCCGAGCTATACAGCCAGCAATGAGACGGTGTCAGTGGAGGAATTACGGAATGGTGGCGGCGCCCCATCCGCAACCCGTCGGTATCATATTGACAGAACTTGTTGGTGAAGATGCAATTGTTATTCCCCGGCGTTTCCTAGGGCTACACTCGAGCCCTGGCCAGCACTAACTAGATTAGAGCTGGGGTATAATACTGCACCAGGCCTTATCGGGAGTCTCCATAGAGAAGCCAGACAATATATACTCCTCATCATTCCATTATACCGACATGGGCATCAGCCCTATTCCCTATGTCAATCTACCCCATCTCCCGTTGTGCATACATGTTATAGTGCACTGTGTGATGTGTATGGGCAGATATGTGGGGTAAAGCGATGGTTTGAATATACCTTGACATTGTAATTCTTTGTACATGAAATATATCAGCAACATGTCGTATTGTAATGTAGCGAAAGGCAGTTGTCATACGACTGCAGCATGGCTACCCTCCCGCTGTAACAGAAGTTCACCACTCAAGAAAACGTAATCTTGATTAACGACTCCTTTTGACCTTCACGAGTCAATATGCTCCAGGACATCGACCGTGCAAAGCTTTCCTTACCACTATTTAGGGGAGGGTCTAAAGCACTATCCACATGTCTTGTTGGTTGTTTCTTTCTTTCGTATTACATGTAGTACAAATATACTTGTATGGAATGTCACCATTATCAGTTCGCCTGCGGAGGTGACCTTAATTTCTGCGATTCATAATATCAAATGCATTTGGATATGGGCAATTAATGCCCCCTTCCCTCCTCCCAGCTCCCTCCTTTCTCCATCCCCGAATGTTCGCTCTCACCTATCTCCGATTACCTACTCTCTGTCTGTCTGTCTGTCTGTCTGTCTGTCTGTCTGTCTGTCTGTCTGTCTTTGTTTCTTTTTCTCTTTCTCTGTTTCTTTCTGCCATTCCCTTTCTTCGCCTCTCTCACACCTCTTCATCTAACACCCTTTACCCCACCTACTCATTTTCGCCCCCCCCCCCCCCCCCCCCACCTTTTCACCTCGGTTCCTGATTTCCCAGTGGGGTAATAAGTCAACAATAGGCTTCCTAGCGACGGCTTGTAGCCCCTGGGGCTGGAAACGCGTCGTTTATGAACATTTCAGACTTCATCCCGTGAGCACGGCGCCTGTGTATACGGGGAGCAGCCTATACTAGTATGTAGGCTAATGGTATATGAGCAGGCACGAGCAGTTCTTCTCACCTCTGCTTCCCAACCAATATTCCCAACCTGCCCACTTTGTTAGGAAAAAACCATGGTGCGTCCCTATAGTTGTATATACCGCCATATTGCGGCGTGCGTATACATAAATGAATGTCAGTTACTTGTGGAATAAGCTGCATGCATAAAAAAGACGGCATAATTCTGCTCACCCTTCATGTGTAGGATTGAGCTATGCTTGTCAAACATCATTTCTGTGTCCGTGAATATGGGCACCAGAAAAATGAAAGAGGGACAGGACGGAGAAGAGAAAGACCCTTTTAAGATGGACTGTAGAGAGGCCCCTTTGCGATGGGTGATCTTGTCTGACAATGCACATCACATGTATTTCAGCCAGCATCAATTACTTCCTGACATTTCCATTACAGATACATGTAGTATAAGTACCATAACTAGTAAAAAAAACCTTTATGGCAATATATTGATATATAGAGTGCGACATGTCTGCATTAGATATATCTTAATCTAGAGTTATCCTTATAGGGTACCTTGTTCTGTCCCACTCCAATGGTACCGTACACAAAGGCCAGTGCATGATGCCTATCATTTAGTCACGCACTCCGAGATCCAATCCAATGGGTAGGGTAGACGCTGACCGAGGCTGACCATGATGTGGCTATAGTTAGATGTGGTGTGGAGTATGTATTGAGGGTGGCTCACCTGCACTGGAGACCTATCCACTCGTTCTCCTCCATCATCCCAGGTATGCACCCACCTTGTCTGTAGGATGACCCCCCCCCCCCATACACAGACAATAGATAGTCCAGTGGGTAGCACCATGTTGCACACCCTCATCCAGATCCCCAAGTGCTACCCCAGTGACAACCAAAGTGTAGGATTTCCCTGGCATTTTAGTTACATATATTCTCATTTTTATTAAGGGTCTCTTTGGATTGACCAAATTATACAGTTATATCTCGCACACCCTTTAAATTCCTGTTGATTATAGGATGGGAGAGGTTGCATAGGCTATAGAGTAATTGCATGCTATATAGACCCTTTAGATATGCCCAGTGAGGGGTGTGGACGATGCTATGAGACTGCTGCAATGGTGATTCTATAAAAGGATGGTTCCCCAGACCCCACTGTCCCTATGTGCCGCCCGGTGAGTGGAGCTAGCAGTGACTGTGATGGGCCCATTGAGGAGGAGCTGCGCCTCGCCGCCCAAAGTGATTTTGATGGCTTTCTAGCCAGGAATTGGTCTCAATAACAGGCCTGCCTTCATGGCTCCCATGGCTTCCTCGTGGGGCTGAAATGGTGGCCTAAAATGATGCATTTTATGACGGCCCGCCTCTATTTCCGGCGGTTGTTATTGGCTTTCTCGTCACCGTACACCCTCTCTGGGTAATTCAGTGCCACAACCAAGAGCCCCTCTTTTTCAAAGTGGGCAATATCCAGATGGGTGTTCTGTTGGGCCAGGCAATGGTCGGTGACAACACAGGAGGAGGCGAAATAGGAGGGGATTGTGTGTGGGAGGCATAAGAAGGGGGTTGGATCCACTATCCCTATACTTGTCTGACTTCCATAGTCCTCGGCAGACAAAGTGCTCCTCATATCTCCCCAGCTGCAACATTCTACTTGCAATTACTTTTCCCAGTATCCATACTTCTGATAGGTCTTGGGCAAAACATGTGTAAAAGACGGAATTGACTGGTGCCTTATGAGCATATTGTTAATAATGTTTTTATAACGGCCCAAATTGAGACAAATATTTCGCCAGAATCGGACATATTTGCCACGGGATATTGAAAGAAAATCCTCTCTCTAGAATCCTCTCTCCAGGTTTCTATCGAATTAATGTGCAGTGGTGTACATAACCAAATTTCAGACTGTAAGAGGCTTGGAGCAAGTACCCACTACGCTGTGTTCAGCAGTCAATAAGGTGTTTGCCTCCGAATAGAAATATTGGGACTAGGAAATAATGAAGGACAACGTCATAGAGATGAAACATGTCTGGAATATAATGGCACAAGCCGTACAAGGATCACAGGACCACGGTCCTCATGCATTTTGGCACCCTGATGATAGGCTCTGTGGAATTTCGAAGAGGTGCCTCTGACTTCTAGAGCCTTCTCCCGCCCAGACATTAGTTTTTCATTAAAAGAATTGTAAGGAAAAAGTGAGAAATATTATCATATATATATATATATATATATATATATATATATATATATATATATATATATATATATATATATATATATATATATATATACATGTATATATATATGTATATATATATATATATATATATATATATATATATATATATATATATATATATATATATATATATATATATATATGTGTGTGTGTGTGTGTGTGTGTATACGAACTGTGGGGAGATAGCCTTGTCTGCTTCCAGCACTATAGTGGTTAGCCACCAGTTCTCTTTGGAGACGTGCGTGATTCCTCCAGTGTTCCTGGTAGCTCAACTCGTCCCAAAAAGTCCCCCCCCCCCCCTCCCCACAAACCCACCATCACCCGCCACCATTGCTGAATGAGCCCCTGATCCACACTGCCCGGATGATAAGACGCTCCTGATGACGTCACACAATAAGATCAAAGCAATCTTTGAGGGGCGCCGCCCGATTGGATTAGCCCTGGTCTGCTGCGGCAGCTGCGCATGCTCGCGCGTTGTTCTGGTTGCTTCCGGCGCGGCAGTGCTACCTGGTGGTGCTTGCGGCGACAAGCTGCTGCCGACAGGTGGCGTGTGGGTGGCGGTTTGTGTGGGTGGGTGCTGTAAGGAAGGGGTGGTTTAGAACGTGTGATAGTTGCCTGCACGGCCGCCGCTGCCATCGCTAGTTCCCACAGGTTGACAGTCACCAGATGCTCGCCGCCCGAGAACCAGCGACACGACGTCACGTCATTGGCAGACGACCAGTCGGTGCGGAGGTGGCGGCCTCTGTGAGCGGGCGCGGGTATTATGATCCTCGTGCTGTTAGATGAGAGGGCGGCTGTTGTTGTCAGTTGTCGGATCGCCGTGTGCCAGGTCAGATCTGATGGTATCGCGGTGAGACAAGCATGGCTTGGCTGCCCCACACATACAGCCTTGTCCTGGCGCTGAGCTGCTCCTGCCGACCTTAGCACCCAAGCTGTGAGCCCAAGCTGTGAGCCACTCTGTCATCAGGGGTAAAGATTGTCGATAAACTTTGCCTTAGCTCCAGGCAGGAAAGTCGACTACACGAAGGCCTATGTATGATCCACTGTGACTACCTCGTAAATCAGAACATGTTGAAAACAGATATAATATCAGTCGTATTTTGGCAGGCCTCATAGCGGATATCGGATCTTAAATTAATGTCCAGAGGAAGAGGGGGCCTGAAGAGTATATAAGTTAGTGGGACTTGTCCCTTGGTGCCGACTTTAGTAGTAGGGGCCCTGACCCTGACCCCTGACACCCCTCTTCCACTACCACATGCTCCTCTCCCCACCTCTGTCGCCCCCGGCGTTAGGAGCGGCTGGTTGGCGAGAGGTCGATTGTTTGGTCCGTGCCGTTTCGACCAACAAATCAATGAATGAAGCTCACGAGCTGTTTGCCAGGCCCCTCCCCCAGCCCAATGCCCCCACCGCCCACATGCCCCAATACCTTGTTTCCAAGCGGATGGGCCCACATGACGAGTGATGCTGGCTTTGTAATGAGCTGTAAAGGCGGTACCATGGGGGACCGTTGTATGTGACGACCAATGAACAGCGTATCGTACCCAGCATCCATTAGGGGGAGAAGGGCTTTTTAAGGACCTCCATGGGGCATGACATATCACATAGATTCTCATTAACACTTTAAGGACCGCATAGTGCTTTAATGTGACATGCCCCTGTTGTCACCATGCACGAATGCACACCCTTCGTATCAGCGCCGTAGGATCGTCATGAGAGTCATCAATACTGTGATTTATTCGCCAGGGATGCATTCAAGCATTATGACGACAAAAAACACTATGCAGCGCTCAAAGGTTTTATATATCGGTATCAATATATCAAGTTGTGTATGAGAATGTCTGCCTTATCTGTCAGCATCCTACACAATATAGGAGGTACCATAGACAAAGTCGCATTCAAAGTTTAAAAAAATGATTGTCTCATATATCAGGAACTAACCACAGAAAGACGTTTTTAAAACTCTCTATGGTATTTATTGCATCACGTTGAACGATCCACATCCGGGAACCACATTTTACGTAGCCTGGCCTATGGGTATAACCAATGGTTTATGCTCTCTGTATATACGTACCCCATACAGTGTGTAATAGATAGACTATGGTAGACTAAGGTTATGTGAGTCTATGTAGAAATAACCACGGCGTGAATTTCGTTGTCTTACCCGTCCGCTGGGGTTTATATATATATACCACATACTTATATTGTTATCAAGATCATAATATAAACTGACATAGCATTATCAGGTTAAGCCACGATAAACTATTCATTGTTCATTAAGTACACCGCTTACCCTATATGATCCGGGGCTGATCCGGGTATACATGACCCATCCTTAGTGAGGATGTTACCAGATCCAAACGCCCGTTTCCATCTACTACTAGCACTCCCGTAAAAGGCGTTCGTCTTATGGGGAACGCTACACCGCGGTTCGCGTGCGTAGCTGTGCGTGATGGATTTTACAGATAAATCCCGACAGTTCTTTAATAATTGAGTCAGCATCTCACGCTCATTGAAGAGCATACCGGAATGGCCGATACGTCTCCTGTTCCCCGACCTTTGTGTCTTAGTAATTATTTAAGGACGGCATGATATTAGTACCTCAAGCCGCATGTCCATTCGTCGTCATGATGCGCCCATGCAGTGCCGTATCTTTCCGACCCTGTGGGAGTGTATCAACCCTAGTGAGATACTCGCCATGGTTTGATACATTCATACCCCAGGACAACAAAGAAAGGCACAGTGCATTAACGCATTATGCCGCGCTTAAATGATTTAAGTGTGGGTAATCCTGTGCATGTGGCTCGTTCTCCGGTACCCAAACGGTGGCTACATAATTCAGCAGTGGGGCGGCTTCTTACTTCTACCGCCTGGAGTCAACACTGGTGGTGGGGAGGGGGGTTGGTCTCGGTCCTCCTGTACCTCCTGTACACTGCTGCATAATGCGCCAGTCGCCTCAATAACCGTGGCCCGACGCACAAAATGGCTGCCATTGATAGTCACACCCTGTGGGCTCTGCAGCACTCCCAAGACGCGTCCCATTGAACAAACACAGCCCTACAGTGGGAAGCAGAGGGGCCAGTGGAGCCATGCATACCCCGGACATGGGGGCAGTGGGCGCTGAGGCATGCCAACGCTCTGAACTGTGTTTGGACGTATTGCGGCAAGAACAGGACCAGTGGTTACCGTTGAGAGCCTATAGAACCTGGAATAACTTTGCCCATAAATCGATAATCCAATGTAAAGAACCCCCAAATAGTAACTCCCCACCTAGTCTATTCCAATTATAAGTTCTGGAATGATACGATATTATCGTTGGTAGGGATGGAGGCGCAGGGGGGTGTTGGTAGTCATATAGTGACGTAGGACTATGGCATAATTAAAACCATAGTTCCTTGGTATATGAGTGAGTGAGCGATGATTGTTTAACATCATTTTGACAGCTAAGGTCATATTTCAATGGCGAGAAAGCTACATTATACATCAATTTTACAGATAAATACATGGCCCTGTGCCTTCGCATGGGTACAAGACAAACAAGAGAGGGACAGAAAATACCTTTTTTAAGATAAAGCCCTAGGTAGTGTTGACGGTGGTTTGTTATCCATGTACCGGGTAGTAACGTAGGGATAATGTCATCAATTAACCCATAGTTACGTGGTATAGGAGTGACGTCAGTTACAACAAGATGGTTCATCTAGGACTGAGGCCCTGCCAAACCAGCATCCCTGCCGTACACAGCATAGCTCGGTGTACTGGGTGCCTGGGTAAACAGGGCACAGGGTGTACCCAGTTGTAGCTGGCAGTGGGCCTATGTCAGACATGGCCAAGTCTCCACCTCTCACACTCCCCTGACATCCAGCCTATGGCCTCACACAATAATCATGTTGATTTAAACGCTCCCCTCCCTCTCCCGGCCCCATAGAGCACGGGCAGAGATACCCCACTGGTTGGTTCTGGGTGGTGGGTGGCGTGGGAGGACAGCAGGAGAAGGGTGTGGGAGGAGTTTGTCCATGATACTTCCATACCTCTACTGTTGATACTCATATTATAGTACTGTATACTTTTATAACATTTCATAAATATACCAGCCATGACGCTTTAGAGCCAATCAGTATCCAATTAAAATGTCCTTATAACACCAGTAAGAAGAAAAAATCAATCCAATTAAAATGTTTATTACGCCTACTGGAATCTGACCTATGAGAACTCGATGTGGGAGCATCAATATAAAAGCAACAGAACATTATGGAAATACCAATATTATTGAAGGGAAGTTACAGAAAGTTCTTCTATGACTAGTGGGAGGGGGACTGTCGTGTGTGGATGATGCTGGGACTGGGGGAGGGCTTGTTATTCTGAAGCAGCAGACTCGGCTTTGATGGGAGGGGGAGGGGTGTAGGGCGAGGACGGGGCACGCGACTCGCCTCCAGGGTTGCTAAAAAGTCGTAATCCCTGCGACAATCAATGCCTTTGCGTCACACAGAGTCTACAGTGTAGGGGCAAAGAGTTGGGTGAGGGGGAAAGAGACCTTCTTTGGATGGCTTTCACCATTGGTAACTAACTTTCCCTCGCTTTCTAGAGTTGCTAATATAGAAGTGTGCTTAGGTCTGCCGTATACATCTGGTGTTGTTTACATCAGGATTAGTGAGATCTGAGCCGATGGAGATTGTAGATCTACTATAAACACTCATCATACGCTTTGTATTTACAGGCAAAGGCTACTATATAGCCCATGGTCCATATATTGATTAGGTTCGTCTTATACATACACTGTAAATAGTGAAACCCAAAATACATCCTTTTTATGATGTATGCCAATACTGTAGTGTATACTGTATAACCACAATAGATTCTACTGCTCAGCTACATAAATTTTA
Organism: Harmothoe impar; assembly: GCA_947462335.1. Taxonomy (NCBI): domain Eukaryota; kingdom Metazoa; phylum Annelida; class Polychaeta; order Phyllodocida; family Polynoidae; genus Harmothoe; species Harmothoe impar. The sequence continues at coordinate 29,936,068 of OX381704.1, forward strand.
CATCTAACAGTGTAGCTAGTGCTGTAATCATTTATGTATTACTGATGCCTTATGAATGACCCTAATTTGAACCTCTCTGGCCGCTATTTCTCCTCTATTTCAACATCCCCTTTCATCTCGGTAAATGAAATTTTAGTACTTAATTTCCCTCCTTTATGAGCTATGCTCATGTCGAGATAATGTGGAGAGTCTCACAGTTGTACATCTTTCACCCTCTCACTTGTCTCACTATATAGATATACATTAGAGTTGCATGTGGCGGGCCTATTGGGGAAGGGCGGCCGTTGGCATGATCAATAGTGCCACTGCTATATGGCCATGGATGACCTTCACGCAGGGCCGTCAATGAGCAATTACTCAATAATGCAATTGACATGGTCCCTTCTCATTTGGTAATGTTATCCTTGAGGCAACAGCAAGGCAGAATTAGCTATTCAACGCCTTCCACCACTGCTGTTATCTTCCTCGTTTACCAAATCTGTCGGGGTATTCACAACATTGTAGAGATGAGGATGTGTGATTCGACCTTGCCATAGGCATCACTAATAAGACAAGAGTAACAAGGCAGGAAGGCCTTCATGCTGTGAATCTCCATTTAGGAAACAAGCAACCACTCACCCACTTGGTTATTTACTGGTGCTCCCTGTGCCAACCACTATAGGCACACGACCAAGTCGGCCATCGCTCAATGAATCCTACGTCCCCGTCTTTAACCTCACCCCCTCCCCGCCCCCATAACGGCCTTATCCGTGCCTCTTATAAGAAGACGCGTTCGGCACGAATTAACCTCCCTTTGCCCTCCGCCCACTTCACTCCTGTCCCCATGGCCGTCTGGGGCGCTGCATGCCCCAGCACAACGGCCTTGTTGTTGGCGGCGAAACCGGCCTTCAACTTGTCATCTTTTATTTCTGCCAGTCTTTTACTTGGCGTGGCGAGGTTAGCGGCACTGCTGAGTGGGTAAAAAGGCCGGACGGTTTTGGGGATGTCAGCTGAGGTATGATGAAATGGGGATGGGGGTGTGTCGCCCTTTAAGGGCTGTATAGTACTTTATCGCATTTTGTCATTCTTATCGTCATAATGCATAAATGCTCCCCTTGTGATTGAGTAGCCAGTGCTGCATTAAATCATATATTCAGGGTTGATACACCGCCGAAGAGTCGTCATGACGACATATATTTATGCAGCATGGCGACAAATGGCATCGCACATGAAGGACTATGCGGCCCTTAAAGGGCAGGGTCGCTGTCGTCACTGTATGTGTGTGTGTGTGTGTGGATCAATAGGCTCCGTCTGATGGGAAACCCCCGATATAGTTGCAGCACCTGTCGCCAAGCGTCGTGCTGATCTTTTTCCCCTGAGGTCGGCATATAATATTAAGTCCTGATTCCCCAAAGGTAGGACGAACAGGGCCACAGCCATAGATACCAGCAGATAGAGACATAACACATCTCCAACAATATTATGTCTACATACAGGCCAACCCATGGTGTTGATGCTATGGCACGAAAGGACACTATGAGACAGCAAATCTGAGAATAATAGTGAGAAAGATGAGAGTAGGAAAAAAGTAATGAGAGTAGAGAGGCAAGGGAGTACAAGGGAGGAACGATTCTTTCACGCTTCCAAATATAATTATATTGCTCGTTGCTGCAGAAGAAAGGATCGTCTTCCTCCTATATGATTGATACTATAAAACATCTATATGCTATCAAGATCATGCCTTACATATAAATTGCATCGTGCATGATACATCGACTGAACCCTTAAAAGAAATTTGTGAGCAAATAGTGGAAAAAGAGACAAGAAGCCAGGCTGGCAATTTTCTTATGGATGCTGTGTTTGTGGTGGTGGTACCTTCCGGGGCCGCCCACAGGTCATCGGCCTTCCTTCCTTATCAGACCGCCTTCCCCGGGCACCCATCTACCAGCGTCCACTGCAAGAGCAGTCTCGGTTTCCCAGCCCAATGCTATAGTATGGGCTGGGAGCAAGTCTGCATTTCACTTTTATGCAAGTTTGGTGGCGCAAATCAGTGTCTAGTGGCAATACACACATAATTACAAACGTATCTTGATCTTGATCAAAGGGGCAATTAAAATGTGTATTTTGGGCGGTATAGCAGGCTGTTCCCAGGCTATCCCAATGGTAGGATAGACGCTGGCCGAGGCTGCACATCCCCTTACTCTACTACCAGCGGCTGCCATCCTGGAAGCATCCTGCTTTAATACCGTCCTGTCCCCCTGGGACCGGACTATGCAGGAGGGATCCCCGACCGTGCCTTTATCTGGGTTATGTTGTATGGGTGATGCAGAGCGGCACACACTGCATCCACGTCTGTACCCCAACCTCAGTATACCTATCATACACTCATGTCGCAGCACTAGCTGATGTGGGTATACTAGACTTGTGTTTGCAGGAAAACCCTTATCAAGCAGTTTGTCAACCAAACCACACATGAATGATCGTATATATGCATCCGTGCTTTATATGCATGGTGCACATGTAAGACTAATGGAGACTATAACAATAAGGCACAATGCACAATGCACACATATGCCGGTTTCGACAGGGCGTTGTGAATAATAAATCTATGTTGTCAAATGATAATTCTTATCAGGCAACCGGTCGATATATATGTCCAAATAGCATGATAAGACGGCATTGCGCCTACATACGCTGTCACCACCATCGGCGCTGTCTATTACTAAGAATGACATGCCTATCAAGATAGCGTACGTGGCTTCTCACGCAGCCGTGTTCTGAAAAATGAAATCAGCCGCGCGAGGATCAAGGTTTAATATATCAGAAATACTCGACTATTGCTGATCCTAGAAATTTTAATGTCTGTTTAGGAAAAGGAGTAACCTGAACTTGATATAAATTATATTATATATCATGCAATATATGTATATAGGAAAGTTCTGGTTTCTTAGTAATTGGACTAGATTAACTGCACACATCGAATAGAAGTTCTAGGCGTTAAGCCCCCGGCTTGGGGGCGAGTGCAGCTCGGCTACACACTATGGCGATATAGCGTTCCATAATTGGACAGAAATCAATGTCCATAGACAACATATTGCCCATATATCGCTTCTATATGGCGCACCCTAACATATCATAGCCGTACAGCATGCTTGTTTATGTCTGATTAAAACAATTCGTTTAGAGCCGCGTGTGTCCAGGCTTACGGAGTTTGTAATCATCCCTACACAGACTGCCTCCGCTCGGTTTAATCCCATTCAAACTGATTGTGTGCTGAAAGCAGCCTTCTCCCTCTGATTGCATGTGGCAGTGGGATCGGTTTTACCTCGTGCTTACGTCATTTCAATTTAACACAAAATATCAATTAATGGACGTCGTAAGTGCGGCCCAGTGTTTCAGGCCCATCGTTGACTGCATGATGGAATGTGCCGTCATTGAAGACGTGATCGATATGGGGATATTGACTAGCGGCATAAACCGGTGTTACACCAATTAGACGAGTACACACGCGTGCAGTCATCGCCCCCGGTCCCAGTAGCTAGGCAAGAGATGCAGCAATACTTACCATTCCCAGGGGGCTGCACCCTCAGAAAAGTGAGAGCCATTGTCGCTAAAACTACCCTCACCTGAGACCTGAGAGTCAGTCAGTAGTTTTAGCGACAATGACTCTCACTTTTCTGTGTGTGTGGGGTAGAGAAAGGAGGGGGCTGTGACTGACCAAAAAACACAGAACAGGGGGCTGTATGATGACATGATGACTGGTCTATTGTTACAGGCAGTCTTAAGTCAATTCCAAGGCCCAGAAACACCACTCCAAATGTTTAAGCTTCAAAAATTGTTTATATATAGCAATATCTTGTCGGTTGACACCTGTGAAAAAGGGGCGATATTAATTGATTAAAGGAGCATTTAATGACTATTTTATCATGGAATTGATATGCTGTTGTTTTGGTTTCGATACCTACCGTCAAAACGCCTTCTGTATAGGTCTCAAAAGGTCTAGTTCTCTTGGTACCAGTAGTGTGATCCACTTTAAGAGCGTTACAATAACATGATCTACGTTCATTACTGTATATTATTCAGTTCATGTATTCTGTACACCTACCATAAAGTCACTTCGTTATGATAAATAATGACCATCAAGTCTCCAGGCAGATTTATCAAACATCACCCCCCTATAGAGATGTCTACAATGATAAACACATGCCTGCCCGCCTCCCTACGCTGCCCTTCACCCCAGCTCCAACCTCACGTGTTGTATACATTCACCATAGCAGCCCCTAAAATTAGTCCTTCCTTCGGCGGCCGCCATCTTGGATTGTGACGTCAGGATGTATAATCTACCCCCAGGTGAAGGCAGAAGTCTCCTACATAGACGGATCAGCAGCAACTACCCCAGATGAGTTGTCTCTGCCGGGGTCTCCAAGCACTTTCCTTGTCGCCACTCCACTGTGGTCTTTTGAAAGCTTCAAATATTTACATGAGCGACACCTAGCACCGCCACCATCAAATACATGAATACAAAAACTGCAGTCGTCACTGCTGTTGGGAGTGGGGTAAACAGTCGGTGTTATATTCATGTGGGCGACTAGGGACAGGAGATATAGGATACTGAAGGCTATGAATGGTGTATTGTTGAGGCATAATGTGCACCTATACATATGGATGAAGGAAGGCCTGATAACGGTGTATATAAGGCCGGCCCTGATCACCTATGCAGCACAGCCGCCAGGACCTGTCGTGCTCGGCCCTAATGAGGCGCGATAATTAGACCCCCTGTTGGCATTTAACACCCGGGATAGTGTTCATTAATAAATTGAATTATTCTATTTAGGACTATATTATATGCGGATTACCTGTTATTTAGCACCATTATTAGAACCGTCACAGGATAATTATATATGCGTTCAGGAATAGACATTAATACACTGTATATTGTATGTCTATGGTTCAGGCAAATGGTAAATGATGTGAAATGATATGCTATGCATAGGTTGATTAATATGTAGATGGGTATCAGAAATAGGGAATCCACCTAACACCAGAAGCAGTTCTAAAAGAGTTGGAAGAAGGCTTGTGCCTCGAGTTACTCAACCTGACCTACTATACTACGTACACCCTCTACGCAGTACGCTCGAACTGGGAATAATCCGTCAGTGCTGAACGAGGTATCAACTGGGTGCCTTAAAAACCAGCCTCACACATTCAGTCCCAAGGTATGCCAGGGCTAATAGAACAGGCTCTTTCACCAATCAGACAGCAGCCAGTCTGGGCCTGGGACCGCCCTAACCTACCCGATGTAAACACAGAGGCCGGGCTGGGTGCTCAGCGTACTACTCCTGCCCATGTGGGATAGGCCCGACCCCCAGCCCTATACCCCCACACTGCGCCGCATGCAGCCGTCCAGGTGCTAAGTTGGGAAGCCCCCAGCCTGAGGCGCACCTGGACCCAGACCATGCAGCCAGGAGTAACTCACCCCCCGCCTGTGAGCAGCTCCAAGCTGCTCAATCTCAGTGAGCGACTCAGCCCACACACATGAGACCCCCTAGGATTGGCAGCGGGGTGCAGAGGGATGGTGCCAGGAGGGAAAGTGGGTGGGATGGGGTGGGGGGTTGGGGCTTGTAGGCACGGGGAACCTTTGATATATACATCCACATATTGTATTGATTGGTGAAGGATCTGGACAAGTTCCATCAGAAATCACTTAAGCAATTATCAGAGCTACACAGGTTCGTCTGGTGCGAAACTGCAAAGCTAAGCTTAGAGAAAATACCAGCACAAATATACTTATATAATTATAAACCTAATTTAATCAGGCGAATAGACAACCCAATGATCGTAAATAGCCCCCGTTTTCACAACACCGACGACACGGATGGTCTATCCAAGTATTTACACACTACCCTTTTCTATTTGACACTTTTCATATCTTATTAGTAAATCAGACTGGAGTACGGCCCAAGTGCTCATGGCATGTAAACTTATACAAATGACCTCTGGACGTCTGCCTCTCGCCGACGTGTATAGTATACACAAACAGGCAGGCGGTCCAGGCTGTAGTCGGGTGTATACCCTGCCTGGTCCTGTGGACGGGGCACTTAGCAGGTTTATTACATACCTGTGTACTATAATGGTGGGCAAGCACTGACTAAGGCATGACAAGGAGGAATATATCGTGCATACCACGCCACACTATAGTTTATGTAGCCATACAAAGTGCCCATGTGCACATCTTTGGGCGTAGACATTGGTAGACGATACAGAGGTAGTGCTAGAAAACAGTGCCAACGTGATTTATCTAAATTCTGATGAGTTACAGTTAATGTTTATACGGTCAGTAGATGCAAAGGGGAGGTTGGGACGTTTTATTTATGACCTATGTATACATACGCCAAAGCTGCAGGTTATGTCAACCTATATAAAACGATCATTAATGGGGGTAGACCCCTAAATTCGACATGGCTACATGGCCATTTCTTAAAATCGATATGCGACATGGAGCTTAGTGAAAATATTAGTGACATAACATGGGTATTTCTTAAAATCGACAAGGGACATGGCAGGTTCTTAGGGGCGACATGGGACATGGGAATTTTAAGTGACATGACATGGCCATTTCTTAAATTTGACATGCGATATGGAGAGCCCCCCGTCTAGACCCCCTCATTAGGACTTTGATGAGAAATAAAAGCTTTGTCACAGTATCTGCTGTTATGCACATATTCACAACGATTTATTGTCAGGTGCTGCTCGTGGGGATTGATCACGATGGACATACCGGTTCTATCAGTAGATAGTCTATTCCTACAGTTGCGACATTAGGTGGCGAGCCACTGAACTAGCTGACAGTTATGTGTAGGCTTATATTCTAAGTGTACAGTTGTTGAATTGAATCGAAACGATTTATCGAAGCCGATCCTAGATAAGGCTTAGAACATAATGTAATCCCCCGTATAGGGTTTGAAAACTATTGCAGCAATGACCAGTACTTGTAATTCACAATTCAATTCAACGTCACATTATGCAAAATGTTATGGACCGAGCAAATCAGCCATTGCAAATACGGGATTGGTTTTAGGGATTCTTTAGGTATTTCTTTTTGTCTTGCCTTTATTATATACACCGTCGGGCCTACCTCCTTTGTAGGTTTAAAGACAGCAAGTATACAGCCCAATAGATAAGTGTACTTGTGGAAAACATTTACTCTTCCTATAATCGCATGCTGCCACCGGCAGAAGTAACTCATGGGGATACGGCGGAAAGAGACGGCCATACGTCTTCAGAAATGACTCAAATAACTCCAAATGGGGAATTTGCAATCCGCTTTGTCTGTCTGGATGACAAACTGGTCCCAGGCCGAGACTGTCTTGCTCCTTCCTGTACGTCGCACACAAAACACTGTTCGCCCATTCCTGCCATTGTTCCCGTGACAGATGTACATACTGTAGTGGGTGTCACCCACGGTTTCATATTCATCTTATTGTATCTGTGACAGAGGGAGGGGAGACAGTTATGGCTGCCACCCACAGTCTGTGACAGAGGAAGAGGAGACATTTATGGCTGCTGCCCGCAGTCTCGTCACCCACAGTCTCCTATTCATCTTGCAGTGTCTGTGACAGAGGAAGGGGAGACAGTTATGGCTGCCACCCACAGTCTGTGACAGAGGAAGAGGAGACATTTATGGCTGCTGCCCGCAGTCTCGTCACCCACAGTCTCCTATTCATCTTGCAGTGTCTGTGACAGAGGAAGGGGAGACAGTTATGTCTGCCGCCCACGGTTATAGCTGCCACCCACAGTCTTGTCACCCACAGTCTCCTATTCACCTTTCTGTGTCTGTGACAGAGGAAGAGGAGACAGTTATAGCTGCCACCCACAGTCTTGTCACCCACAGTCTCCTATTCACCTTTCTATGTCTGTGACAGAGGAAGGGGAGACAGTTATGGCTGCCACCCACAGTTATGGCTGCCACCCACAGTCTTGTCACCCACAGTCTCCTATTCATCTGGCTGTGTCTGTGACAGAGGAAGAGGAGACAGTTATAGCTGCCACCCACAGTCTCGTCACCCACGGTCTTCTATTCACCTGTCTGTGTCTGTGACCGAGGAAGGGGAGACAGTTATGTCTGCCGCCCACGGTTATGGCTGCCACCCACAGTGTCGTCACCCACAGTCTTCTATTCATCTTGCTGTGTCTGTGACAGAGGAAGAGGTCTCCTATATCCATCGCTATTATCCCCCAACAGAGGTAGAAGAGACAGTTATAATGGCTGGTACCTGTATGCTCACCACTTGGGAATACGTTACTACAAATAGGTCTAAGGATGAACACTGATCAGGGCATGTATCAATTTCCTGTTCGCATTGAAAGATTAATCCCCCGGGACTACTCTTTCAGACTAAAATCCCGCTCTTTGTGAAGGCCAGCTTTGGTGGTATCTTGTTTGTACGGTAGGCACATCTAGGCAGCATACAAGTGACACAAGTTACATGGCGATTGAAGGTTGTCTGTTCTTGAGCTCTTTTGTTGTGGCTTTAATTTCAGTTCCCAAATTATCTAACACAAACACTCAAGTCTGAATTGCCACATTGATCCAAGTAGTGGCTCCTCCGACCAGACAGTGCCCCAAGACGTCAATGTAGCGGATGGGTCCCAGACAGTATTGGCTTTAAATAGAAAGCCCCACCGTCATCCAGGGTCGTTCCCATTCCAGGCGGCACATGCCCACCTTGTCAGTCCAGTCACGCCCACCCTAAGAAGTCCCCCTGGGGAAAGCCTATTAATTGGATAAATAGCCGGCTCGGTGGGCGGTGGGGCGGAGGGGTGAGGGCTATAGACCGCCGGGCTGTTTATTGTCTGGGCTTATAAGCCCTTACCGCATCCTCATTACCAGCCATCCTCATCTAAATAGCACTGGCTGCATTCCTGTATCCGTAATAGTGCCTCCATGAACCACTAGGTGGAAGCACCCTGAATGGTGCCGTTAGAGGCATTGAGCAGCTCACAGGATGGCAGAGATGGCCTCATTGTGAGTGAAGAAAGTTAGCGCCTGGCTCACCATTCGCATGCATATATGTATTGCCATTGGTAATCAAAGGAGATATGATGTATTCTGTGTTTTGTATTTCTCAAGTGTATGGACAGAGTTTTGGAAACTCCTACACACCTTTCCATAGCTGTACGGTCTATGTCTATACATTAAATATATCACGCCAAGCTACACTATCGTATTATATAGCGTTTTATCAGGAGAAGAAGGTCTACCCACTTGATATTTTGCAGTTCATACAATAACTTACTGATATTGTTGACCCCTCTCAGCACCCCTTGATCTCCAACTAAGCCTAGTAGTTGAGGTACCCTTGGCTTATTAACCACCCCAATAATATAATGTACATTTGGCAGTCAACATGTGGACTCAGCAGTGGTTTGGGTGTATAATCAGATACACCTCTGTATGTCTCTGGTATAATAGAGCGGTTTGTTCGTCAGGGATCTCTACTGCACCTCCTCACTTAGTGCCGGCACACCAGGTGGCAGCAGCGTTTGACTCGGGTTGTGAGCTGCTCTGGAACTAGTGACGACTGGGGGTAGTTCCACACTTCGCTGCAAGGTGTCCTCGTCACACTATGTTCAACACAGCCATGGCCAACTCTATGTAGAATCATACAATACCTACTGACAATATATATAAGTTTTCTATTTGAACTTTTTTGTCGTTTTGTCGCCTAGAGTACACCAGAGTAGCTCTTTTTACATCTCTGGGTACACTCATAAACGATATCTTGTTGAGTGAACACAACATTTCCATATGTAAAATTCCAATCACAAATCACGCCCCCCCCCTCCTGCATGCGCCACTGGTCAACCCTAGGCCAGTGACACCGACCTTATACTTCAGTTTGACATTTGTTGCGTAGTTTATCATATGGACTAAATATAATTTAGACTTAATCTGATATTATGATAACGGGGCCTCACTATACTGTTCTCTCTGCCAGCACAAAATGCCAAACAACACATTACTGCCGCTATTGCAGCAGCCTGCGGCCAGTACAGCGAAATGAGAGGCAGGGGCCGATTTGAACGGCGCCCAAACATGAAGCATGTGTTGGCCATGATTATACTCCCAACAAAACAGCAGTGATTACATCCCCAAACAGGGTATCATTCTCCGCTCACTCCGACCCAATCGGCACTGCGCCTGCTATGCTAGTTGTGGGCCGCTCATCGATCTAGTAGGCAAACCCCCTTTCATATATTATTCTTTTTCAAATTAGAAGCCAATAAATAGTGCCCTGCCTGTGTACCCATATATTAAATATACATCGCTCGAATTGATTCACAGAAAACCATACAAGTTGATTTTCATTTGGCAGTGCCTTTTATCTGGGGGTTTAAAAGTACATCTGGATGGTGGAGGGTATGTGTTTAATGATGCGAAGCTTCGATTCATTATATAAACCTCCAACCGGGCAAAACATATTATGTATATATATATATATATATATATATATATATATATATATGTACAACATAATCATGTTTAGAATTGCTGTGTCAGCATCGAACACCTTACATCTAACGGTACGATAATACATAGCTTATTCTGGTTTGATAGCACTGGCAAATTGCCAACGTGAAAAGGGTTGTATGTATTCATATAGCCCACAACATACATGTTATATACATGAGCAATATACGAACATGTATACATTTGATGTATCAAACTGACAAGGTTCCCTGTAAATAGAACCAGGCGCCTACTATGCAGATATAGACATACCATGTACAAGTTGTTGACTGAGCACTACTATATCAGTGGCACAAGTTTGTAAGTATGGTTGTTTAGCCTGGTGTCACCACCAACTTCCCCCCTGGCTGGCAGACTCTCTATCTCCCCCCTCCACCCCCTCCCTGGCCCTTGTAACGGTGACATTTGGGCAGCACCGCTATTTCTGGTCGAAAAGGGCTAAGTGAGGAATCAATACGCGGCCCGAGCTGCAGATCGGCTTCAGTCGGCGGCGGCCCAACGCCTGCCAAGCTCAGCTTTGATAGTGCTGCCCTCTGGAAGTGAGACGCTCCCCTCCCACGTGACCCAGATTTGTGGTTTTCTCGCTCTGGCTGCGTTCGAAGCGCGATCAATGAGAGAAACTAACTGAGACAGCGCCATTAATAATCGAGCAGGGTATACTTAAAGCGTCAGCTGTCATTTACAATCCCCCACGAGCTCGTACAGGTCGATCTATCCCCTCCCCGCAGTGTACTGCAGGTTTCACATATAAATTATGGCTGAGGTATCTCCCGACTCAATCCATGTTTGCCCCCCCCCCCTCCACTTGTGCCTTAGCAAACACGTAGTATCTTTGTGAGGAGCACCATTGTCCCATACAGAGTCATAAGGTTTTGAACATTGTATTCTATGAAATTATAGTAATACACCTACCATTGTTACTGCTTAGCGTCATTAAGCTTAGTAACGAGTGCAGGTATTTCAGAGAGTCATGTTTTATAGCCCGGGGATAACATTACTTTTTAATGGGTGCTATACATAGCAATCTGTTGCCGCTGAATCATAGTACACACTGCATGCGGATAATGGATTCTGTTTATGAGTGGCAAGCTGGAATACTTTTTTGCTACTGTCGATTATATTCATTTGTAGCTGTTTACTCTCTCTACTTTTGAATTTTTCAGTTGTTTGCTTAAAGTGATATTGACATTCAGAGCTACCTTTAGTGCTCCTCTCCAGAAGGAGGGGTCCCTTTCAACTATATCCATAGACTTCAATCATTGTATGTGATAAAGCGACTGGCAAAGAGGACGGCGATGGAGAGAAATCACTGAATAGAATACTAACACAAAGGTTGGAAGGGGTAATGAGGTGAAGCGACGACAAAAGAGGGTGGCCACTTTGCTGTGTTGACAGTTATAGTGGCACATAGAGGGTCAGACCATTCCCTGCCTCAAGGTCATATCAAGGACCCCATTGACAACCGAAATACCTTGAGCATAATTGACTTTGATTATTACACTTACCCATAATGATATGAATGTTGGCCAATCAGACACATGGAAGGGAAATAAGATAATGTTTTCATATTCATGAGCCATGATTGTTGTTTTTGTATTATATATATGATCATCCGGGATAATACCTCCCGCTAATAATGGAACAACTCCCTTGGTGCACTGCTTAATTAGGGACACTCGCCTTCTATCCCGCTGCCAAAATGGAAGCTGTCTATAGTTTGGCACTTAGCACCCCTCGTGCAGGGTACTGTGTGGTGCAGCCTTATTGGATTTTGATTATGACGGCCTGCGCTGGACGCCGCTTTTAATCAGCAATTTCCAGTGGGACGCTACTCTCCTTTTGTTTGATGTCTGATAATCCTTGGATGCGGATGGGACGATTCCCTCAACGCCCACCTCACCCCTACCCTCATCCACCCTCTCCATGCCGCCCACCCCAAGTTTTGCACAGGGCATGGCATGTGGGGATGAGAGACAGTGAGAGACAGTGCCCCCGTGGGACGGGTTGGGCCCCTGCAGGTCTGCACTATGGCTACATTATATGGATGGAGCCCTGGGGAGGCGGGTCATCTGATCTAAGATCAAGGCTGCCCATGCACAGCCAGGGAGGGGAATAATGCATATCGAAGTAGCAGTGCATCGCCAGGGTGTGTATGTGAGAGGATGGCTGCAATAGCAGCAGCACTATAACGCCATGCAGGTGGCCCCTAGTGCTATACTGTACCACAGCCTCGCCACACCTCCCACCCTCTTATCTCTGATACACTGTAAGCACCACCGTAAATATATACATCCACATTCTACACCAGCCAGTGGAGATGCATTGAATCTGTACCATTAAAGCAGATTAGACAAAGAGATCATGGACATGTGTATTAACAGTATGGGTGGGAATCAAATTTAGAGCTCGTTTGAAGCCAGTGAGGAAGCCAACCAGCTTCTCCCCTGGCTAATAGGAGTTGTACACTAGTGATTAATGTATACATGCATGCCATTATAAGGACCAATGCCCAATTTGAGTCAGTTATACCTGCATGCCTGCCCTGTGTTTATGTACTGTAGAGGTGGTTGTATCAGCAGCTATACCCTCGGTATATGACGTGTAGAGTGGCACCTGTCTCAGACACCCATGGACATCAGGCAAAAAAAGAAGGTTTGTTTCAGGTCACCCGACCGACCCTATCAAAACAGGGCCGACCCTACGTTTTTTATGCAATTTTGAAGAATCTTTCGTATTTCTTCCCTTTTTTGGGGTCAATTTTAGGGTCTTCGGAGAGACTGGGTAGTACTTTCATGTTAAAAAAAAATCAAATTAGAAATCCGACATACCGACCCTACATTTCCTTGCCATGTCACCTGAAACATACTTTTTTTTGCCTCAGCAGCAGAGGGTAGAGGAGCAGGTGGGGGCACCGAAGGGCCCTGTTTGCCCATCTCAGTGGGCCAGGTGACTGATGGGGTGGCACATTAGCAGGCCGCCTTGGGGGAGACCCACAGCAGACCGGCCGTCTGCGACCCCCTACTGACAAAAACAAAGTCTGCAGCTCCAGAAAACATGGCCAAGTGTAAGGAGACCCTCCCTTACTTTGCTCCTTCTCACCCACCTCAGGACTCCTCAACAAATGGCACACAGGGACACACAGGGGACTGATCAGATGGTCGCAATAATGTGTTAAACCCAACCAACCGTGCCTTTCTTTAATCATGATGCTTTGTTTATTCCTATACATGCAAGTGCCTTGGCAAGTCAGGCAGGGATAATCATATTATATCTGGCCATGGGGAAACACTTTCAACCCAATTCATGCGGGTTTTTGTTTCTGGATGCCCAGCTGTGTCGGCATCGCTTAATGCCATAAGTCACACGGCTAATCAGTGGTCTGTTATCGATCTGACTGAACATCAGACTAGATTGTCCAGAACCATGAGAACATGTAAAAACTTCTACTGTTCGGGAGAAAAAGTGCATTTGTCATTCTTCATAATTCCGCTGACTGGACATGAAAAAGATTGGATGTTGGGGGGTGGCACTATAACCATGTTCCCACCAATTAGAAGAGTGAAACCGTATTAGGTATCAAATATTTAAAGGATGAATACTGGTTATGCCTTCAAACTTTATCAAAAACACTCCGTGGTAATCATTTATTATCCTGTATTACCCAATGCAAGTTTAATGCTGCTTGGGCATTGGTTATTGCTTCCTTAAATCATCAATGTTATAACGTTCAGTTGACATGCAATGCAAGAAAATGACAAACTATGGGGACCAATCTTATAATTGTAGGATTATGGCAGTTTCGACAGATTTCATGGGAAAATCAATAGACGCTAGAATGCATTTAATAGAAAGACACAAGCCATGTTTAAATCAAAACTACTTTGGCATATAGTACAGTCTGTACACTGTAAATAGTTAGTGTAGGTACACAGTAGAATATACTGTAGTTCTACAGTAGAATCTACTGATGAATGGATTTACAGTAGAACATACTGTAGATTTACAGTAGATTCTACTACAATATCGATTACCTACAATAAACTGTACACCTACAGTAGAATCTACTATACACCTACAAACATGGCAACCAACTTTTTACAGTGTATATGGGAGATATGGGCAGTAGGGGATATATGCATGTATGGCTAGTTTGATGGTGATGTGACTATAATAACCACCGGATCAATGGCCAAAGTAGAGAGATATACCTACAGGGGCAGTTAAAGCACAAATTGCCATTCGCATTTCCGTTTCCACCCCGTCCATCTCCCCCACACTCCAGGGCCAGACAACGCCCAAACATCTCTTACCCCTATCTGCCCCTCCCCGCCTTTCTCACCCTCCCGGCCCGCCCTATCGCTTGTGTCCACGGGGTTAAGCTTCCTATGCATACTTGTATTGATCCTCTGGTCTGTTTGATCCCTAACGATTAGTGTCACTGCCACTCCATGTCACAGCCATCCCGAGCCGTGATCAATTGATGTTGACCCACTTGGAGCACTCTCTCCAGGCCCCTACCACTGGGTATCGGCCATACTCTCCCAGCCCCTACCGTGACTGGACCAGGGACTAATTAACATCTAATGGTATCATTGTGGATGTTCAATTCAAAGAGACCTTTTACAAAATTTCTGCATAACCCGCACGATTTCAAATTGAGTGCGTCAGTCATGCTCTCGCCTTTTCCCACCATTCCCCCCCTTGCCTCTCCTCGCTTCTGTCCTCTCCTGGTTGCTACTAGCTCTGCCTTGTATCACCAATCCCTCTGGTAACTTATACGCCCCCCTTCGGCGTTCTTATGCTAACCATATCGCCTACCACCATTTGACTTCTATCCACCCTCTAGTTATACACTGTAAATAGTAAGTGTAGGTACACAGTATAATCTACTGTATTTTTACAGCAACTACTGCTGCTTTACAGTAGATTGTAATGTTTACCTACACTAAACTGTACATCTACAGTAAATTTAAGGTGGATCAATCCCTTGGTGTAAAAGTAGCTAGATCTTCATCAGGATTTTGCTATGAGACCATGATAGCATACACTTTCTAGCAAAGCTGAGAAAATAGGAGGGTCCCGAGCTGTGTTCTGGGATATTCAAGCCTTAAGTCAGTGTTTCATATGATAGGAGTATATAGTGTTTTGCCACATATGTAAATAAAATAGTATTGAAAAGTAGCTAAATATCTAGATAACTCTCTTGTGATATAGGTTTTAATGTTCATTCTCTGGAGAATCCCTTTGAACATATGGTCCCAGGCATATTTCTCAAGTTTTTGTCCATTGAATAAAAAAAGTTGAAAGGAAATAGAAGTATACTTAAGGCTAGTTATGTATGACTTCTGAATGATAGCCACCACCACAGACTCCATAGCACAGTGGCAGAATGCATGTCTTCATATCCAAAGGTAGGTGGTTCTTGCCCCGGTCAGGGAACACCTTTGTCCATTTTAGGACAATTTGATATAACTTATGGCCAAACTAGAGAATGTACCTGCGCAGAGAACTGCGCAGTGAACGGAAATGGCATCATATTAACCCACCTTAACAAAAGTGGCAACCAACTGTTTACAGTGCACCTCTAATTCATACTGCCCGTCCCTACCACCCGTCGTTGTTATGAGTTTATCCTACCTGCCATTCAGTCCTCCTCCCACACTACCCCCTTCTAGATCCTTCCTACCATTCCTCTCTATTAACACCCCCAGCTCCCTGAGTGCTAGATATCACCCTGGAACATAGCATGGGTGTGGAGGCTAGATGTATGGAACCATCAGTATAACCCCCACCACAGTTGCCAAGACGTCTCCCTAGCTCCACCCTTCTGTCCCTTCTATAGTTGCTATAGACAGCACATTACTGTGTCTTATTAGTGTGGGACCACTGTACCCCTGGGAGATATTACCATCCTGACAAGACTATATATGAACACGTATAGATGGTAAATCGTAGAGACTGGCATGTCTCTCTCTAGGACAGCTAATTGAAACGACACGAGTTGACACTATGAGACTCGAATTGTCCATTTGAATGTACCACCCACTACCGTATCAGTGCCTCTTAAAGACAGACAGTTTAATTATACACACACATATGCCTCTTTACGTCGCCTCGTCTGTATAGCAACTAGAGGCGTATACAGAGGGACCCCGAGAGGGACTAAAGCCAATTCACTGTAAAAATTTGGTCGCCATTTTTGTAGGTGTACAGTAGATTCTACTGCGTGTGTACAGTTCATTATATGATTAAACAGTAGAATCTACTGTATATTTACAGTAGTTTCTACTGTAAATCGATTCTACAGTAGATTCTACTGTAGATCTACAGTAGATTCTACTGTGTGCCTACACTAACTATCTACAGTGAACTATACAAAGCTATAGCTAACACGCAGTACAAGGAGACAAGGGCGTGCTGATGTGTTGTATCATAAACGGGTGTTAACGGGAGATAAGTGGCATAACCCTGAGATAGCATCTCAGTAGCCATGTAGCCACCAGCCTATCGCTGAGACGATACGCTAACTGGATTATTGATGGTCCCCGATCACGCCCAGGATGAGATGGGCCTGGATAAGTCTATATACCATCCCATATTGACTTGTCGATGGAGTTTGTATATACAAAACCATAGCACCTAACCCTATATTAAGCTTAGATGGAGTATCTGGTGAGCATCCCATCAGTGTCTGTATACGGTCACAGGGGGAGACTAGATAGCACTGACAGTTTGGCATTGTCAGTGGACGTGGGTGTGGTGGAAGGGAGGAGGGAGGGGGTTGTGAGAGGGGGGCGTCCCCCTGGCGACGTGTCTCCCTATGCAGTGGTTCAACTCGTAGAACATCGATCCGCGCCAATGTTACATTAAAATACACAACGATTACGGAATGGGCCATGAGCCGGCCAGCGGACGTCGGGGCGGACACCAGTAGCACCCTCCTTGTGTGGACATGCATCTCATTAAAGAGCGCGGCGATCCGCGGGAGGCTGCTAATCGATATGCCAAGGCTGTAATGCCTGGTGCATGGGGTTGAGTGAGGGGTGGAGGCTGGGATGGGGGTTAGAGGTATAGGCTGTGCAGAGCCACAGTGAGGTAGGAGGGTCGCTGACCCGTGCACGAGAACTAGTCCTACACACCTCTACTTCATTCACCACCACCCCACTTAATACTGCACTACTGCCACTGGTGGCCATTGGGTAACCCAGGCCCCAGGCCCCTACTCCACGGTGTAGCCATTTCACCTAGATTAATTAATACCAGCTGGTAGTGGTAGTAGCATGTGTGGCTGGAAAGAGGGATGGTGGGGTTTGTGAGGGGTTGTGGTAGGGGGCTGTAGGAACGGCCGTCTGTTTGCTGGAGGCTCTGTAGCAGCCAGTCAGTCAGTCCACAGCACGGTCCCAGGCCGGGTTGGGTGGGTGGGGGGACGGGGGGGGGGTGGTGGAGGGTCAGTGGGGAGGAAGCCGATCGATCAGACTCTATTGTACAGGTGCTGATGGAGCGGGCCAACAACATGAGGTCGGGCAGCGCCACAAGAAAAGAGCCATTTCCATAAACTACTACGCCGCCGCCTGGGCATAGTGTCAGCTAGTGTCAGTGCCTAAACGCTTGGAAGGCGGGTGACACTCGCCCTCTCCCCGAGCCTCTTTGGTCTGAAGCCCCTGTCTACATATCTGGCCTCCTGGCCACAACTAATACCCACACAAAGCCTCCTGGTTCAGATGGTGAACTGCTTATTGATTGGTGGACACTTGGTGGATGGCTCTCGTGGACGTCAGCAGGTGGTCCCCAAGTGCCCCTGCAACATGACCAGAGAACATCCATACACCACGTATATATACGCAGCCGACATGCACTGTGCACTACCCCTCTATTGAGACGCATGGCTGGGGGTAGATTTCTGCGCTTATTACACAAGCGGGTTGAATTATCGGCATTAAGGGAGGAATTACTGTTCGCTGTGTCTAGCTCATTGCTATTCAACTATGCTGGTGTTGGCTGTATTTGAGTACTATCACGGGAAAGCCGAGTTCTACTCTATATATATATATATATATATATATATATATATATATATATATATATATATATATATATATAAATATATATATATATATATATACACGTGGCACACAGAATGGGGTCTTTATTTAAGTGCACAGAGCACGCTATATGATACAGCCACTTAAATACAATAACAGTAAATGGCCCCTTATCGACATTTAAATGGATGTATAGGTATCATATGCCCATGTTCTGATCGATTCCTCGTATACAGCTATCACCTCCCCTGCACGCATAGTCACGAGTTCGAATCTATATGTGCCCAGAGCAATCACACATATATGTATAGTATGTATAAAAGGAGTAGACGTAACAACTGTTATACCTATAGGGGATGAACAAGCTCAAATATGATACAAAGGGGATGTGGGGACCCATGGATGACTGGCCAGGTAACGTCTGGATATTTGTAGTCTGGTCCACCGGACACACACATTGTAGATCGGTTGTGCTATACGGTCTCCTGATATAATCCAATAATACAATCCAATACAGCAACGGATGGGAAAGGAGATGCACTAAGAGAGTCTAAATGGTATCACTGTGTACGTACACAGAAGAGAAATGAGAGTCAATGTCACCAGTACCTATATATAGTTTTGGGGACACTGACTCTAACTTATCTCTCTGTGCAAAATACAATTTCCAAATACTATATGTATGCTTTATTTAAAACAGAACTGCTCCACAGATATGTATACAGATTGATCAGTGTTCAGCATAAAGTTTAGGTGAGCAAGTGTGGATGCCTAGTGTCATGAGTATTACAGGGGCGGATCCAGGGGGGGGGGGGAGTCCTGGGGGTCCGGACCCCCCTCCTTTTGGGGAAAAAATAGATTTTTCTAATGATATTTCAGTCCACCGTGAGTCGTGGTGCCACACATTTCGGTACCTTGGTGTTTTGTGGACCGCCACTTTTCAAAATCTTGGGTCTGCCCCGAGTAATAATGGCAGACAACAGCATAGTAGTTGGGAAATATATCTCGTATAGACAACTACAGTGTATACTGAATCAATTTCAAAGGGCACCCCCACTACTTGAAAACAGCCTGAACTCATCCTGAGTTAAGTGCCTGTATCTGTATGAGGGCTGCAGGGTAGTGGTGGATATATGTGAGGAGGCAGTGTGTAGCGTCTCGGTGTTGGCCTCTACCTCGTTAGCACCCCGTTATCCTATCGATCCCTGCCCCCCACAACGTCACACACCGCCTGCCGGCCAGTGTTGTGCCGTCTAATTTGACCGACCGCCACGCCGGAAATCAGACCGGAAGCCGGCCTAAACGCCTGCGTTAGGTGCGTCCAGGGATGCTGGCAGGGTGCACTTAGGTCATGGCGGAGGCCCCATGCACGTGTGTGTAATATTTGGAAACCCACAACAATGCGTGTTCGATTGCCACGGCCCAGAAGACAGAGCAGCTCGGAAGCTGCGACTGGTGGCTATTTATAGTAACACACGTGGCGCCACCAGTGGCAGCTACACGCAGTAGGTTGCGCTGGTTGCTGGTGGCTGGTGGTGGGGCGTACAGCTGGCATTGAGATAGGACGGGATCAGGCTGGGGCTCGGCCTCCATTACCTCTATACCTCCACGCATGAGATGAGGCTGTATCAAAACACGCCGGGGACCAGTCAGCCAACTGAATAAATGTTCAATGAGCCTAAGGACCGTTGGTTTCCTACGTGCCCGCCACTCTATATGTAAGCTAGGCATGGGGAGAGGGGGTGGGGCTCGCAGGCCTGGCGTCGGAGGTCTGATGTGTGTAAGGCCATGGGCTACCGACGGACAGATTAAAGGCCCATGGGCGTGAATATGCGCATGTCACCCGCCAGTAGCCTTCCAATGAATACAGATACTTGGTCCCTGCTCATTGGGGGGCAACAAACCAGCCAGCCAGTCCTGAGCATGATGGTCCTTTGAAATGGCCGAGGAAATTAATGTACATGTACCTATGAAACCGCATTTGAACATGAAACATGAATCCATATCATATCTGGATGGTGTCCATGATTTTATCGGTCCTTACTCCTTCTTGTAATCTGGCAGGATATTGAGCAGAGGCGAACTGTTCTACATAGAAGTTTTCACCATGCACAGGAGCACACAGCCTGGGATATATAGCATTTGGGATAACTACGTTATATAAAACCATTTATTATACGATCTTGGCTCTGATCGTGCTTTTTAGGTGATATTCCCGTGCTGATATTCCTGCATATCCCATGTCGAAATCGTTCTGATATTCTGGATATCAGAACGATTTATTGGATATCGGAACGACGCTGGGGGAAATATCGTCAGCCATAAAATCCGAGGTTTCATGGTGAATCGAACATGGGTCCCCAAGACTACAGCAGAAAAGACATTTCTGGTGTGTGAGGCGAACATGCTAGCGCCCATTCATTTCTGGCCATGGTATGGTGGTAGGGAAACACTGGTTATTACTTACCGGTAGGCTGGCAGCGATGCACCGCGCCCCAAGCTGGCCCCCTTACAAATTCTATGTTGGACTCAGTGTTGGAGATTGAAAACATGACGTGGGCAGGCGTCACCAATCAGAGAGCAGGGTTGGTGGGATGTCAAAACAACATGGCGCTGCCGGTGTTCAAGATATTCTTCATACAATCCTTCATTATGGCCAAATTAGGACGATTTTAAAGTAGATAATTACATTTGATTCGAAATATCGTATAATAAACCTAATAATGAATGTATATGGGAGCACTCGGGTTGTGTATAGGTCAATAATTGACCAATAGTACACAACCCTTGTGCTCCCATATCCATACATTATTGGTTAAATACACCATCCTTGCCAATCAGCAGTAGATGCCTCCCTTATCACAACGAGGCAGAGGTTCATTAGCCCTTAATCATCTCTGACCTCGTCAGATAGTTCAATAGGGGGAGGCTTGGAGGTCCTTTGACAGCATCGATATGGGTTGGGAGGAGACCAGAGAAGGCCCAGCAGCCAGACGTCTCAGATGTGATAAGACTACTAGAGTTTATCCCTGTTATATCATCAATCGGGACTGTTTCAACATACATCCCTTAGATCTTAGCGGACCCCACGAGTTACATAATCTCAGCTTCCCCATTGAAGCTACCCCACAACCTAATATTGATAATTCTATGAACTACAAAATTATAAGCCAAAGACAGAGCCTAGTCAGAAGGGTCCAACTCACTGTAAAGGGGAGGGTCAGTGTCATGTTTATTGAACAGGGCATTCAGTCTCATTATAAAAATGGCTTTGCTTTAATAATGTACTATTCAGGTGTTTATAATGAACAAAGAGGTTTTAATGAGAGAAAAGGTAAAGGACTGGGGAGCACAGAGGTCCTACAGGGCAGTGTAGACGTGTGTGAGTCAGCGCTATATGTTAATGTTGTTTCAGTGGCGGCCAGGCTACCCTAGGTTCCTGAGACTTCACAAACATGGCCACCTTCTACACGTAAGTCTTTGTCCACCTCCCTGTGCCAGGATCTTGACCTCGCTCCACACTGCAGTCATGCTACTGTGCAGTGCTCCCCAGTTTGCAAAACCAACCACCAACCTTTACCCCCGGAAGGTGCAAAAAGAAATATTTAAGGAAATGAAAAAAGACTCCCCCTACCTCTCTCAAAGTACCCCAAAAACCAATATCCCTAGTCCAACGCATCCTTGTTGTTCATCTTGCATATGGTGGTCCCAGTTGTCCTGGCATTAGATGTTAAGAATTTCTCCTCCATCCTATAGCCCTGAGTATACTGCATTATGTCGACTGTGGACGGTACACCCCCTGAAGCAGGCTCTACCTACCCTAATATACAGTTATTGTCAACCAGCTGGTGCCCACACGTTATGTGATGTTCGTGCATAGTGATTGGTTCGTGTTTTGGTTGCGTTGACTTGCACGTGCATTATTAGCATTGCCCCATGTTGTTGTATTGTCCCCGGTCCCCATGTACATATAGGCGTGTTATTCTGATGAATGCCTCCCTTATTTCCTGTCATAATGACGAGCGCGCTATTCAAATATACGGACATGTGTACCTCTCACCCTGTTTCTATTCATGACAGTGCGACCCATATAAAGTAGTGCGTGGTTTATAGACGGAACTATTTATAGGCCTTTTTTAAGCCTTTTCCAGCACACTATTGACTTTCCCCATGGCATTTGTATTATTGTCGTTGCTATATACATCTTGTAAAAAGTGTCGGGAGATGGCGATATTGGTGGATAGTGACAGAACCTATACCATTTTATCTTCTCTTTATGTGAGAAGGCATAGAATGCCCAGTGTCGATCCTTCTCCTAGCCCAAATCACATTCATCTTCCGAGGTCATCCAGCCACGCAACCAGCGCGCCAAACCCAACACCATTCGCACCACATGCCACATCAACATAACATACTACCCTGAAAAATCGAAGCATTGAATTCTGCCCACCGTATTGCCTCCCGATATTGCCATCTTCCTGGTGGAAGGAGTATAGGTGTGAACAGACCCACACATGTCTTTGTGCGAAGTGCTGTACATTGTTTCTAAATTGCCACAGTTGTGGTACCGCTGGTTGTCATGTATGTATTGCACTCCGGTGTTACCCCCAAGTAATGAGCAATTTGTATGAATGAATTCAAGTAAGCGAGCCTTCCCTTTCAGGAAAGAGATGGAAAACGTGTTCATGTCTTGTTACAACTATTTTATCGATATTTCCTCTTCATGCTGTAATACCATTTAGATATTGACCATCCTTTAGTACACAGATAAAGTGGCTGGCGGTAGCAGACCCTACATTAAACCTCCACATGCAGAATCCAATATGGCGGTTTGAGTGAGTAGAATATGCAGCCGGGAGGAGGCCCTTGATAACAATGGGTTACGTCACAGCCCCGAAGATGCTCTTAGGTCGTTGGCTAATCCTAACGATTTGTGCAGCGGTCCTGCACCCTCCATAGCCCTTTAATGACAGCATGCTGCTTTAAAACTTCATTTCCACTTCTTATGTTAATGCACCAACTGTATCATGCACCAAATATATTGATGAATCATGGCGCCTCCTAGGGAATGTATCAACCCATAGGGTCAGCATGATGCACGGATGCAGCACCGAGTTGGCCAAGTTACTTACTCGTGCAACGTGCACGCATGATGAGACAAGGGCACATTAAGGCATCATGTTATCCTTAAAGGGTTAAGCCTAGGAGTGGATGGCCTGTGTTTGCAGTGAGCCCGGGTAATTTGTCTATGATGACAGCGGCGTTGATCGCCACTGCTGCCTCGGTCCATGTGCAGCTAGCTATATGTCCTCCTGTGGGTTGAGTTGGCGTTAATTGGGTACCATTTCTGTATGCATGAAGAGGGTCAGAGCTCCTGCCACCCAGATGGTATACTGGAGGCGGCCTGAATGTGTCTCCAATGGTGTTGCTGCTTTTAGGGATGTGAGAGCTCCCACTCATCAGACTAATGTCTGTGTATGCAGGGACCCCCAATAACAGATGCCAATATACAATATTCAGCCGCGACATAAAAACGCTCATCCCAGTTCTATAGACGACCCTCTGGTATTGTTACCACCAACAAAATAGACACACACAACAATTGCTAATCATTATTTCAGCCTGCCCCTTCATTGGCATGAACTGAATCCCCTTCCTGCGATATTGCATATTGGCACTGGGCTAGTAATGTTCAATACATTGTATTCAGACCACGGTCGTGGAAACTACACAACCCTGCAAACTTGTTCCACAACGGTGATGTTTACATCGTTGACGCTCCCTAAGGTACCGATAAATTCGAATGCAATTTAATATCCCAGCACCGGATGCTGGCCGGGTATGTTTTTCTTGCAGTTGGCTGATTGTGCTGGCCATGGAACCATTGGTGTGTGTCTCCCTCCCATACAGACGCTGTTCGATTTGGGGGAGGCAGTTGGACTGTTCTATGTTAGTGTCTGGTGGTGGTGGGCATCTCTGCAGACCCCCTCCCCTCCTCCTGCCCGTCTTGTGTCGCTGTACACATGTGGGTTGGGGAGGGGGGGGGGGGTGGTGCTCAGCGGAGGCCTCTCGGATAGGGTATGGGTGCCCTACGCCACGGTCCCAGTCTGACATTCGATATAAACTCTGTCAAACCACATATCGTACACTAGGGCACACCACCCGCCATGTGGACTCTGGATCTGTCATATGTACATTGAAGTTTTCTGATTTTAAGTGTAAAACAAGTATGTATACATACACATTTTGAAGTTTAATTCCACCAAGCAGATGGTATTGTAACTTAAGAAAACATACTAGCAGTAATACGAGTTGGTTAGTAATATCCCTCCGGTGTGGATCACAAAATGATACAAATCAAAACCAGCAGTACATGTACTAATTTATAATATAGAATCAGGGAGATAGTTCTTTCTAAATGCTGGCCAATAAGCAATGTAAGAGGTCGTGCGATTCCTGCTACAGCAGGGCAGTAGCCTTCCGACTGGCTGGTCAATACAACGCCGCTATGCATAGAGATATATATGGGGAG
Source organism: Harmothoe impar (assembly GCA_947462335.1). NCBI lineage: Eukaryota > Metazoa > Annelida > Polychaeta > Phyllodocida > Polynoidae > Harmothoe > Harmothoe impar. The sequence goes on from OX381704.1 coordinate 29,961,152, forward strand.
GACCAGGGTGAGCACCTCCGTATAGCAGATCCAGCCTGATGGGCTCCTGCACTTCCAGACTAGAGGCTCGTCACTGGGACCAAAGGATAAAAAGTGAGAAAAGCTAACGCTAAAACAAGAGAGGAAATAGCCAGAAAAATGCGACTATTGGAAGCTCTTCCAGTGCACTATCGCTATGTCAGAGCTATTCCGGGTAGGGTGGATACAGGGGATATGATGAGAAGACCATCTGTACTGGCTGGTTTTACAGTCTGAAACTACACTGCACATGTATACGTCAATAGTCTGACCATGGAGACTGCATGATTGTTTCCGAAACCACATCCACAGTCTGGCTATAATACACGTTAGTCTGACCGTAGAGCCTGAGTGTGTCTGAAGCTACAACACATTTTATGACCGTGGAGACTGAATGTGTCTGACACTACAATAAAAGAGTGACGATAGAAACTTGTGGTTCTGAAACTACATAACAGTCTGATGGGGCGTGGTTGTGCAATACCGTGTTATACCGACCCTCCTCCTGGGTGTAGCAGGGCCGATAGGGTAATAAAACAGGGCTACTTAAATGGCAGGATGGGTGTAACCAGTGCCCGTGTAATCATATTGTGCTAACTCTGCTATATATACAGGCATCTGCACGGGCCTGGCTGGTAGGGTTAGGGTCGGGTATGGATCGTCTAGGGCAATGTCCTGGAACTGGAAACAAGGTTATGGCCGGGAGCAACCCCCAGCCTCCTCCAACCCGTACACTGACATACAAGGGTGAAGGTACTTTGAGTTGTGCTTGGGTCTGTTCCCTAGCCATGTGGTGGGTATTGGCAGGGGATTGGCGATATCAATGAGCATGTGTGTGTGCAGGTGGGTGGGGAGTGAATGGGAGCAGGAGAGTTGGAGAGCATTGGGAGGGAGCAAGCAGGGATTGGGGAGCAGAAGGGTGGAGTATGGGCTTCTGGGGTGAGAGCAATAGGTGCATGGGTGAAGAGGGAGGCAGGGCTTAGTGATAGGAGGGGGTGGAGATGGGTGTCAGCAAGTGGGGACACCAGGGTCAAGGGAGTTGCTCGCCCTGGAGGAGATCGCAGGCGGACCTGCTCCTGGGAGGTCAGATCAGTTAGAGAGATGAACGCAGTGCCCCTGGGGACAGCTTATTTCTCTGGCCTCCCCTTAATACCTGTCTCCTAAACGCCATAAGACCCGGCATCCTGCAAAGACCCCCTTTATAGATCTGTGTACACGCCAGCATCCAGCACTGGCGTTGATAAGGGACAGAGCCGTCACCAAGTGACTTAGAATTTATACTGTGTACTTATATTGGTGAAGACGTTACATGAAAGCGCTGAGTATGATAGCATTATGGTGGGCTACGGGCAGTGGCTCTATAATGGAGGCTGGTAAGCTTTATCTGAGAGCCTTATATGGATTAAGTGATGGATAACTGAGGGGACCCAGTGTCAGAGGCTATGGCTATCTGGGCGGGACCTTGGGTGTGTTGGCGGGCTAGGGGCGCACACTTGTACACAGTGATGTATTGTGGCTGGACGTGATTGTGGGGCCTGCTTCCTCCTTGTGTCGTCCACAGGGACACGTGGTGGTGGGGCACCGGGTCTGGTATGGACGGACGAGGAGGGCATGGGGTCTGAAGGCAGCCGAATGAAGGTAACCTTCCCCTATGTGCCCCATCAGTATATACACTGTCATGTATATACACTGTCAGAAGTTAGTGTAGCTGCACAGTATGATATACTGTCGATTTACAGTATAGACTCCGGTATTCGTGTACACGGGCAGTAGAATAGACTGTTGGTTTTCAGTATAAAAGGACGTATTTTGGTTCCACTACTTACAGTGTATTGTACTAGTATGTAGTGCAAGGATAGATTATATCAATAAATATAATTATATGTATTGCATGTGTTTGTGTACGTGCGTGCATAGGTATTACAAGCTTCCCACACCAAATCCTAAGATATATTATTGTACATGTATGATAAAGACATGGCCGACAAGGTGTGAGAGACAGCGACCTTAGAACGTTTGTTTCTGTTTATTCCAAAGTTCCACATGCATAGCAAAATATGCAGAGTATCCGGAAGTATCAAAGCAACGTTTCGCACTGTTCAATAGGAACTGAGCTGACCTGGGTACAGATACCCATGTGTTAACGCTATATCAGTGCCAACTGTATAAGCGTATCCTTACCTGAGAACTGTACATACCACCATCAGTGGAAATAAGTGCCCACAATGGCGCTGCTCACGGCTCAGCGACATAAAAGGTATGCATAGGTGAAGGGGTGCGCACGCATTATGCTGCCTGTGTACTGAGGGATGAGGGATTTTCTTCATAAACTATGAAGGGGGTCTTCTCTATGAAGTTATGTCCACCGTCCATAGGGATCTATACGGTTAATTTGTGCATACATTACCTATGTGCATTCGGCCGAATAGGGCGCTGTGTACGGTGGACATTATAAGACAAGAGAGGAATATAAAGGGGGCATATTATGAGGCAGGGTTGTGGGCTTGTTTGAGGGTTTAAGTTTTACATAAAAGGCGGGAGGATGAATGCCAGCCCAAGTTATCCGAAAAAAGTAGTGCGTTGCTATCGATCAAAGGGATGTTCTGCAATTTTGGACACCGAAAATCCACCTACCAACACCCTCAGAAAAGTGAGCGTCACTCTCGCCGAAAGCACTCTCACCTGGCTTTCAGGTGAGAGTGATTTCGGCGACAGTGACGCTCACTTTTCTGAGGGTAAATGTATATGTACCGGTAATAGATGTGCAATTGAGAAGAATAACAATGGTTTAACTAAGGTGAACTTATGAAAGGTGTCAGCAATTAGCAATATGTGACGGAAAACCAGTTGGTTCATGTCGACAATTATGTATGAGATGGCGAAATCCTTTATAAAGATGGGGAGGGGCGCGATATTAGTGGGGCTACTCGAAAAGAATTCAGGCGGATTTTATTAGCACTGAGCTGGGCTTTCCCTGAAGGGGTGTGCACAACTGTAGAGAAGAATGGGAAAGCCCTCCCTGGACCCTGTTGTGGTTCCCTGCCGAGGTAAGAATAGGCCGTGCATGTTACAGACTGCTAGCTTTGAGCGAGTGGGGCCGGAAACAGTACAGTCTCAACCTCCTGGGACACTTCCGGTAAACAGAGCCTTGTTTTTCACTGCCTCTTGGGACTTTGGCATATTGATTAAAACGTCATCTAGTTCGACTAAACTCAATTAATCCTTGTCTTCCGGTGGTGATTACGACATGGGGTAAGTTCTTAACCCCTCACAGTAACCTCCTCAAAAGAAGAAAGTCAAGGTCAAGGAGTTGATTGTTTGTGTTATGAGGGAGGCGTGGGTAAGTGGTGGGTCTGGAAGGCGAAGTTGAAGGTAGACCGAACTACAAGCAGAGGTCCATATATAATCAGTCATGGAGCTGGATGGTAGACAAGTGATTGGCGGGTAGACTGCCAGGATGTATAGACCCCTGACTCTGGGGGGAAGTGGGTGGATGGCTGTGTTCCGTTGCCCTGTCGTTCATGACTACCACCAGCACCACCTCGGCCACTAATAATGCACCACTTCACCCCATCATCAACTTCCCCTCTCAGGCTGTAGTCTACCTTGGCAGCCACCCCATGTAGCAGCCTCATAGCTGCCCCGGGATATGGCACCTACCCTGGGTCGTGCTAAAGAAGCCCTCCTTCTGCAGGGGCAGGTCAGTCTGGGCCACACCAGTCCGTGTTCCTTTCAGGGCCGCATGGTGCGTTAATGCACCGTGCCATCTGTCGCCCCTTCTCGTCATGAGTGTATCATGCTAACCCGTCGTGAGGGTATCAACCTCACCGGGTGCAGGCATGGTACCTAAACACAGCCCTGCCGAGTAACTCACCAGGACTGCATTCATACACCATGACGACAAAGGGCGTTTATTATGAGCACTATCTATAATGCATTAGAGCAGTAAGCGACCCATAACGGTCTATGTATGCTGCAGGGGGTGGTTGGACCTTGTGTTCTGCAGACCTTGGTACGCCATGTGCAGCAGCCCACACTGGGACCCGTTGCGTGCTGTCACGCCTCCTGTGGTCTTTGCTCCTGCTCCATAAACCTAGCGCTAAGTGCTTCACTGACTGACCAACCGATAGAGCGCCCCATGCCACCCCGAGCCATATACAGTCAGATAACAGCATGCCAGGTATAGCATGGGAGCCTGCATGTTAACAGGGTGGGAGACTGGGGAATTCCCCACTATAAACCGGATGTATAACAAGAAGGAGGGCCTGAGCAGGACGCTGGGCCTGAGTAGGATGCTGGGATATGGTACATAACCTAGATAAGCTTCATACCGACAAGCAGACCCCACACTATATAACCCAGCTTCCCCCGCCCTGATTCACATGTTCCTACTCTGCCGGGACCGCGCAGCTCACGATATCAGAATTATTTAGCGGCTAGGGGAGTGCCCAATGGGCACGTGTGTTCGTACGTGGAGTCCTGGGGGAGAAAGGCTCCAGTCGGCTCTCCGTCATACACACATCCTCACACGCGTACAACAACGCACGTGTGCACACTCCACTCACGCACACATCACTCACACACAACTCAGAGCAGCTCACTCACTAGCTGAGTGACTCAGAGAGAGGGGAGCATACCTGATGAATGAGCTCGGCTAAACCGACTCTTCTATATACTACTACATGTACTTTTTGTATACTACTCCCCGAGCCCCTGCACCACCCCCTCCGCCACCATCCACCACCTCACACCACCACCACACGGGACTACTTTCGGACCTCCTCCTGGGGGTGTGTTGTGGAGGCCGCCGCCCGGAGGAGCCACACGACTAGCGGCAGTTGGAGGTACTGGAGGAGGGCGGCAGTGGGTGTACACTCCAGAAGCAAGTGTTTGAGAAGTGAGGAGGGGACTTCTCCTGCTGCTAGGACCTCACTAGGGGAGTGTTCTGCAGGGGTTCTGTACAGCAGGACTTCTACCTATTCCTGAACCTACAGCTAGCATATACAACTTAACGGTGTGAGCTGCTCTGTACTGGGGGACAATACCCTAGCCCAGCGCCACACGGACACGTGTGTTAATTGACAAGTGTGTGCACGCCGGCTGAATCAGGTAGGCAGACAGAGGTTGGCGTGCAGCAACAACACTGACTCGATAACACCCGGGATTAGATCGCCGACGTAACATGCAGGAGACGTGACGGTGACGTAATCACGTGTTGTGTGTGACGTAGACGGGAGGACGCAGTGTCGCGGCGCCTCGTTAACAGTGCACGGATAGGGTTTGTGTGACGTGGGTATAAGGAGGACGCGTGGAGCGGCTACTCACCCCACCTCACCAGCTCACCATCCGACATGACCATCACATCAATCTGAGATCAGATCAGAGCGCCACCTTTAGTCCACTACTCCACACCACTCACGGTCACTATACTCCCAACAACTACTTCAACTATGTCAGCACGACTACTGCGCATACTGCTGCTACTACTACAATAACTGAAGCCACGTCGATTAGCCTCAACGACTAGTTTACGTATCACCACTTGGGCAGCTCTGCTGGGGGACAACGTTGCAGGAGGCAGGTTCACGTTGACCAGTGCCAACACCACAAGGAGGATATAAGGATACGGCCACTGGACGGGCAGTGGACAGGCTTGTTCTGACCCGTTGCCCACCACCACCCCAACCATTTAGTATATGCGACTACTGGGACGGCTCCTAGCACTGCCGCTGCACCTGGCTACATGAGGCCCGGCGCAGTGGACAGTGTCAGTTCTACAGAGTAGCGGCCACGGGGGTGCGCCACTGGTGCAGGGGGTACATGGTAGTACCACTCTCCTGGACAGGCCGTCTATTGAACAGGGCATCATAAGGCCACTTGCCGCCGAGTATATGAGCTCAAGTGAGCCGTGTCTATAAAGGGCCGCGCCCTGGTGGCTGTGTGAGAGACGGGCTGGAGCAGCTGAGTGGAGCAGCTCCCCCCTGTGTGTGTTATAGTGTCTGTGTACAGGCAGCTGTTACTCGCTGCAGTACTGCACTTGTACTATACTACTAAGTGGGGCATCAGGACTGTGCGGCAGCTGCCACGGCTTTAGGAGTACCCGCAGGAGAAAGCCGAGGGAGTTGCTGGCAGTCGGAGAGGGTGTCCCACCACCCGCCGTCCCAGACAGGCATCCATCCCGTGCCGCTCACAGGCCGGATTTAGCCAACCAGCCCCGCCTCCCCTACCTAACTACCCCGCCGCCCAGTCAGCCACAGGGCACCACAAGTCGGCAGCCAGCCCCGACCGACGTCCGACTCAGGTGTGGGCTGGGAGTACATCACACGGCCTCCACACCACAGGGAGCAGGAGCTGCTCAAGGAGGGCGCGAGCAGTACACGAGCAACTCGACTTATATGTACAGCCTGAGCCCTTATGGAGTAGTAGTGGCCGCATACAGCCCGTAGTGTGTAGTTGTTGACCACCTTAATACTCGCCTCCTCCCCATGTTTGTAGTGAGGGTAGAGGAAGCTTCCGCACCCACATACACACATACACACACACATACTGCAACACTGACACACCGGCCCCTGTTGTACAGCGCCGCGCCCCACCAACCGACCACCACACGGAGTACCCGCAACTCGACATCAACACGGCAGCCAGCAGTTTGCTGCACACCTAGTGTAGAGTACTGGGGCACCGAGTAGTGTAACACTAGTGGCAGTAGTAGTAGTAGTAGTGAGTAGTGAGTAGTTGAGACAAATGGGAGTTTTCAGCGGGCTGCTGCTCTATACGGCTCCTGCTTCCTGTGCTCGGTGTGGGGAGACGGCTGCCGCCTGATGCACGGAATCAACGCCTCCTGCCATGGCCCGCCAGTCAAACCTGGCGGGTCTTCTCATGGCCATAGTTCCAGAGATGGAGGCTCCGGGGCTTCACCCCCCAAGAAGAAGATGGTGTTTTCCTTACGATTCTTCAGGCCCAACGGGGAGGCCTCAGGGAAGGCGGTACTGGAGGTGCATAGCCAGGACAAGCCCAAGCAGCCCGTGCGGCAACCGGACTTAACTGAGGATGTCGAGAGGTTAGCAGGTTAACTACTTGTCAATATAGCCGACTGAAGTTAGATAACGCTATAGGGTGGTGTAACATGTAGTCCCACGTATGTCTGTAACATGCTATATATATATATTCTACATATATTTCATGCCATTTGCTGCATTTTTATTCCTCCATCTGTCCTAAATGACCCGAATGGTGGAATCAATGAACTGTCTTGTATTTAGGATCCCTAAATAATTAGGTTTAATTATAACTGGTTTTACACTGGTAGAGCTGGGTGTGGGTGTGTTCATGCAACACCAAATGTGAACCTTGAGATGACGTGTTTGGTGATGAGGAGACCGCGTGTACTGCTTGTCACTCCCTTCTACCCATACCTGTTCCCAGGTACGTACCTGCAGGTCATGTAATGAGGACGGATGGCCGTATGTGGTGTATTCCCGTTGAGTGGGAAGCAGGCCAAGCCTAATCAGTCTACCTTATATAATGACCCTACATTGTTATATAGCGCATCGCAATCTGTATGGTGCATTATGCATAATACGGATACTTTCCGGGGGCTATATGTGTACCTCTATATAGTGCAGGGAAGACATTACACTCGTATAATGAAGCATACTAACCTCCCATGCTAGTATATCGCATACTGACATTGGAGACTTTACGACAGTATACCTAGATGTCATGTACATGACATTGTATACCTAAGGTATTTCTCATTAACCCACAGTGGCCGGCTAATACAACGGGTTTCACACCTAAGTTATTTTCACATACCCGAGGGTTAAGTCAGATATTTTCCTCATAACTGAGTTATATAATAATAACTGTGGTATATGAGGCCACCAGTCAGTTTGCCGTGGTTATTTTCACATACACCCAGTTACTCGCAGGGTATCTTCTACGTATGCTGACTTGGCCCAAAGTTATAGACTAGGGGCAAAGGGGAACCGGGTAACAATTAGCTGGACCATTATCTGATAGGGAGTCAACCAAGGCTGGACTATCCTTTAACATTCCAGCTGCCTCTCTAAAGGGAGTTCCATCGGTGAAATAGACGACTCTGGATGAACTCTGGCATGACTCTCTTTCAGTATTATACTTGTATTAGAAATTGTAGGTCCGTGCAAACAAACCATGCTGGTGTACCACAATGTGATGAATGTATCTCATTGTATACGGTACGCAGGGGCGTTAGTAAAGGGGACAGGTGGCTGGCCCCTAAAGCCGGTGTCTCATGTACAGTACATGTATTTATAATGTGTATAGTGTGTATATGGGACCATAGCCCCCTCACTATTGTATTATAACAAAAACCGGTAAGACCAAATTTAAAATAAACTGTGTTTCAGGTTAACCGACCCTACCTAGCAAAACAGGGCCGACCCTAGAAATCTGTATCCAATTTTGAGAGGTAATTTTGGAGCTATTGCAGAGTCAATTTGATAGTCCACGAGTTGACGCCATTGTCAGCGAGTCAGCCCTGATCTTTGGGAGTAAATCTTTGGGTACTTTTCAGGCCAAAGTAAAAAAAAAAAAAAAGAGAATTTTAAATCCGACCTACCCTACCCTTTTATTTTTTTTGTAGCTAACACATTATGCCCTTATTATTGTCATCATGATGCAGTAAATCGCCAGGGCTGCATTCATGCATCATGCCGAATATACGGGGTTGATACACCCCCAAAAGACTAGTAATATGTCGCCGGCGCTGCATCATGATGACACATTCTGCTTTAGATGACGGGCTGTATACGTCGTCCTTAAGTGGTAAAATACACTACAGTTCACATCAACTTGTAAAACCTCTTTGTAATGAGTGCCTGCAGTACACCATAAGGCACTGCCACGTACCATATAGGAGCCGTGTAAGACAAGCAGGGGCTGCCCACCACCGCCATAACATCCGCCTAAGCGCCATCTATCAATATAAACTCCACCCTTTTAATTTTTAATTCGCGGCCCAATCTGGGACATGATGTAAAAAGCCGGGCGCAGTAAAATGAAAAAGAGCAGGCATTGGATGTACGGGCCTGTGATCTGACACCGGTAGTGGGGTTGGGGTAGGGAGGAGGTGGGATGGGGTTAGGGAAACCTGATCCCTGACCACCGGCCCGTGATTCGGGCGCGGCTTAGTTAGGGGTTACTAATCCGAGCCGACTACACCGGCCTAGTCTGACCGCCTCCCATCTACAATGAAAGGCCTCACTTGTCTTAGTCGTCCGTCCTCCAGCCCACCCCTCCCCGGTCTCGCCGTCACTGCTGGCCTTCTGTCCCCTAATCCCGCTGCACATGCACCCCTTTCCACTACCCCAACCCCTTCACACAAGTCCATCCTCAGAACCTCAACTACAATTACAATTTGACTACACACAGGCCTATGTATAACAAATACTCCCGGCACATACTGCTTAATTCCAACTTCCCGGATCCTGTACCGCATCCTCGTTAGAAGCCATATATAACAGTGGCGAAGAAAAAGGGGGGGCCAGGGGGGCCTGGGCCCCCCAATCACTGAGGAGGGGGGGAGCTGAATATGTTTGGGCCCCCCCCAAAATTGTCAAGACCTGTAATATAATACACACAATTTTCAAACCTTCCCTTCCATGCAAAGGAAAAAAGTGGGGACAGAGGGGGCCGTGACCCCAAATCAGAACTAGAGGGGGCTCAAATACTTCTTTTCCATACAATCTAACATAAGGGTGTATATGATACATCATGCATAAAAATCGATACTTAAAGTTAGTTGGAGCAGACCGCCCTGGGCCCCCCAATGAAGATTTGCTTCCTACGCCTCTGTATAAAACCCCTTAACCATCTCTCTCTATATATATGTGACACAATCTTCGAAAAGGGACCTTCGTGCAGGGTGCACTAAGTTCCCTCTTCCCGGTACATGTCACATATTATGATAATTTACTACATTATTTCTCCCCTATATATGATGCGATTTACCGTAAGCGACCTAGAATTATCATTCTACTGCTCCTGTGCTTAATCATCCAGACATATTAGTTCATATTACTGGTAGGAAATGAGTGTTAGTGCTGCTGCTTAAAGCTGCACTCTTGAGCATGTTGTGGTTATTGTGGTAATAGTATATACGTTGAGTATAATATCACAGAGTTATGTCACAGAGCTATGTCAGCGGCATCTATTTCTCAGTCTACCATGTGTTATCTGCACTGTCAGGACCATTCTAACAATTCCGGAGTTGCACTAGACAGACCTTATTATGGTCACTGAGCTCCTTTAAAGTATGTCTCTCAGTTGTTCTCATCCAATCAGGTTAAGCCTTCTCCCACTAACAGACCTCACTGTCCCACGGATATTTACCAAGGAAATCCTGAGATCTACCCTTACTGCAGACCTTCCCCAAAGGCAGTTTTATTCAGCAGCAATGACCCCTATAACATCAAAACCTACCAGACATGCCCTTATAATCTTACTATTTGTCAGTATGATGTTGGCGTTCTGTGCTTATTAAATGTACATCTATGGGAGTATTCATAGATGATATAATCGTCTAGGGCCTGTCCGTGGGATGTACAAGTTATCATAAAACAGTATATATCTGCCACATCTGCTACTACACTAAAAAAGAGTTGGTTTCCAGTAACATGGTCTGACAAGCCATGCCCGGTTGGACGATTTTTTGAAAATATTTCGGTCCTGCTTTGCTATACCCGGTTGGGTTACCGGAAACAAACCCTCAACAAGAATATATATCTGCCTAGTATATAGTAAAAACTACTCCATGCACAGTAGTCTTGTCAATTCTACAACAAAAATGTTAACTCGTGTCATATATCTTAACAAGTCTCATAATTACCCCTACTATTCAACCATAAATAGGTCTCCTCTTCACGCCTTCTATCAAATAATGAACCATCATTTTAATCCTCCTCCCTAGAAGACATTGATGTATTTAAGGGGCATGTACAAAGATGCTCTGCCAAGTGCTCTTCTCCAGACACAAATAATTAGTTAGTGTGTTCAAGAGGGCCCTCTTACCGGCCGTCACATGGTTAGGACCCACCGGACTCGGACCTTTTTCCCGTACATCTCTCCCACACCCTACTACTAACTATGTCCCACTGACACTTTCCTACCTTTCTAGTATTTACCTGACGCTGCTTTACCTCTCCGTGGCACTTCCTACCTCCCCCTGACTCTTTATCTTCCATTGACCCTCTCCCGGACGTCTCCGTAAAATGCTATGATTTATACCTCTTCTGGATACCCCTCCTTAACATACCTCTCCCAGAAATCTCGTTCGTTATACCTCTTCCTCAATCCCTACCTCCCCACTTCTAACCGACCCTTGTACTAGCTCGTTCTCCAGACTTCTCAACTGCATCTCCCCTCTTCCTCCCCGCCTCTCTCTACCCCTGCCTGTCGATTACCACTTATTACCCCTCTCCCTATCCTTCCTATCTCTCCATGACTCCACCCTATCCCCATGATCGAGCTTCTCATTGAGCTGCTCGTGTCTACAATTTATTGACTATGCACATCGATGGAATATCCATTACAAGGAATTAGTGTGTGGCCGCGTAGGTTACACCTTCCTACTCACCCGCAGCAACCACACCCCGCCCAGCCATTCCCACGGGGTTATTAATTAAGACCGCCCCGGAAATTAGTGGTCAATAGACCAACAAGCTAATCGCAATCATATTGCACTACCCAGTGACCCCACCTGGCCTCTGCACCGTCTAGCTATGCACTCCCTCATCCGTCTATCCCCATCCCACCCCCCACCCCAGCCTATCCAAACCTTGTTACCTCGGACCATTTTCCCAGGGACAATATGAGTATGAGGGACGGCCGTTGGCCCCATGGCGCCCTCATTACGCACAAACCATACCGCGATGATGGGTTCATGCCAAGAAAGCATGTAGACCGTTTTTGCCCCTCATCCCCTTCCCACCGCTGGGGTTCTGCAGAACCATCCGGGTCCTGCATGGAAACCACCCTGGTGCACAGCAGAGCCATTTTCGCGAGAATTGGGGTAATTCATTTTTGTTGTTCACTCAATCATTTCTATTTTTGCGCTGCATGAATTGAACTTCCCGATGGTGGGAAAATGTGTACAACACTTGATGCACATTTTTAAAGGCGTGTTCATCACTTCCATGCGTGAGGTTGATTAGTTAATGTATTTTTTTCCCGGCAGAAGCCACGCGAACTAAATAAGGAACCGATCAGTCGTTAAATGGACGTGACCTAGTTAATCCACGTGTTGCAGTTCCCTGAAGAATAGCACGCTGTATGTGGAACTGCTCCTGAGCTTTTCGTGACTGCTTAGACTAAGACAACACACTTTAGAATGGAGCTCATTTAATTGCATTTTAAAGCTCTACGAATTTGGGGTGAATATCTAGGCATGATGACATTATGCCTCAAGGCATCGTGTCTTTTTCGGCATAATGTCCCAATGCAGATAGCTCATGGTGCATGATTGCAGCACCAGCGAGTAACTCACCGGAGCTAAATTTGTGCAGCATACCGGCTCTTTAGGCACTGCATAGGCCATAAAGAGGCTATATGATGGATGGATGCAGTTCTGGCAAAAGGCTACAATGCATTTAAATCCCTGTGCTGCCCTTAACTGGTGTTAAATATTGCCTAGTCCCTTCGGTAAGTCCCCATACTGTACGGCAGCTTATTGTGGGTATTATCAGGCATTCTTCTGGGAACGAGAAACTATTTGTCTACCCTCCAGTAATGGGCCTTAAAGGAGTACAGTGCTACCCATAAACCGACAGGGGAGATGCGGACTGACTCTTAATGATGCAGACTGAGGTATGGGAGGAAATGTTCGGGCTGAAGGGACAAGGATGAGTATAGGTAGACAGAAAAACACCAGACTGCGGATGGATGGCTCCAGTGAAAGAGGAGAAAATAAATGTAAGTGGATGAGTGAGCGATTGAGTAATTGAGTAAAGGAATGAGTGATGCTTAAGGGACAGCGATGGATGGGAAGTAACAGACACAGGGGCTGGGACATCCATACATGTAATGTACCTAACGGAGGGATCGGTACACCAACTTGGGGAAGTGACAGTTAGAAGAACAGAGAAGGAGGGTCGATGAGAAGTTGGCAGCAGATTGGTAGTAGGTGAGTTGTTAATTGGTAGTTAGTAGATAGCTGCACTGTCCCTTCCTCCTGCAGCTAGGTGATACCCCTGTACAGCTCTAAGTTAAGGAGACGGCGCCAGCCGGGTTTAGCAGCCTGGGGTGGGGGTTAGCGGTCACTTCATTAGGCTGCTTCAGCTAAGTGGCAGACTGAGCGTCCTCCAGCCGCACCGTGCGTGCAGCCAGAGGCCTAATGACCGTGCCTCGGGCAGGGGGTGTCTCTACAGGGGAAAATAACCCCAGGAGACCCTGGAGGAAGGATGTGGTCATCACCTCCTGCTTATTGTAGCGGGGTAATGGCTGGAGCTGGGTAACATACTGAGGGAGGGGGAGCGGCTAGGAGGTCATGAAGTGAGTGCATCGTTTTAGTGCTGGCAGGGGGCTGGGGTGAAGGTGTAGGCCTTAGTTCTTGCACACCTCCAGTGTATCTACCTCCAGTGTATCTACCTCCAGGGCTGTGTGATGCTGGAGGTGGCGGCGGCACATGAGTAGGAGCACTGACTCAGTAGTGTGTGTGATGTGTCCATAGTCAGGTACTGCACTTCTACCTGTAGGTGTTAGTGTACAGAACATCACCCTGCTGACAGTACTACTACCCCTCCCTACCCACTCCCTCTCATCTCCACGTTAACCGTGGGTGCTCGTCACCCGACATAGCCCAATGGTGAGCAGCAGCAGCATCAGTACAACTTGTGGCAGGCTGCAGGAGCCCAGGCAGCAGCATTAACAGCAGCTACAGCCGAGGTAGCAGTAGCAGGCAATGATAGCTATAGCAGATGAGACTCTCACCCACCACCCACCACCACTACTACTACTATTGGTGCAGCACAGCTAGAGAGCAGAAGGCTACCCACAGAGATACCCTACCATCACCACCACCATCACCAACCCCCCAGGGCTTTACCATGCCATGCCACCCACTGTCTGAAAACTGGCCCACAACCAGCCAGCTAACTAAAGCAATAACAACAAACCATCGACCATTCCCGACTAAACAACCAACCCATTGTCCAAACATTTTCAGGGGTGTATTGACCAAACACCTACCAGAGAGAGCCCTAATAGAATAACAGTTGAAACAACGCTTAGACGAATGAACCAAATAAAAAGCATATACTTGGTTAAATAATGAAGCAGTTCATGTAGTTATCCAATCTATCATCTCACTAATTTGTCAATTAACTCTTAGCTATCGGCATACATGAGTCCCCACCCTAACGTCAACCCCATCAATACAAACAGCGTTGATGGGACGGTTAACAGGGAGCCTGCAGGACAAGCCACCATTGCTGCACATACCAACTAAAAGTCCTTCTGGCACCAACGATCAAAGAGTAACATCTCATCCATTCAGCCATGCAGCCACCCAGTTACATCAATCCATAGCTCTGCTGTACTAGGAGGCCTGACCTCTCTGACCATTCCCAGCTGTAGTGGGCACAACAATTCAGCTCAACGTGAATCAACAGTGACCACCATTTATAAATGGTGATTCAATGTACTGTGCCCACTGGGTTGGCCCTACACCCTCAGAAAAGTGAGAGTCGCTAAAACTACCCTCACCTGACCCTCAGGTGAGGGTAGTTATAGCGACAATGACTCTCAGGTGAGGGTAGTTTTAGCAACAATGACTCTCACTTTTCTGTGTGTGTATGACGACTGGCCCCCAACAACTGCCCTTCTCAGTCTCTGTTTTCAGCATCATGCATCCATGATGTTATGGGCAGCATGTACACGTGTTCAGGGAGTGGTCATCTGTTAACAACAGGAGGTCAACATGTTCACCCCCCCCCCACCTAGGACGGGTCGAAAGCCTTTTGATATATAGTAACGCGCTTGCCTTTTCACAGGGGAAACAGGGGAGATGTTTCTCCCCTCCCCCAACCCCCCCCCCCCCCCCCCCGCCCCCCGTTGTCTGGCAGTGAGTGAGTTAGTGAGGCATTAATGACGGGTCCTTCAAGTCAGATGGATGTCATTCTCCGTGGTCACACTGATTCCACCTTCCTTAAATCTCATCACTGACGGTTGAAAAGCTTGGGGCCAGGTATATTGGAGGCCAGTTGTAATCGCGCCAATTGCCCCAGAGCTAATTGTTTTGAGGGCCAGCTCTAGGAAAGCCGCCCATTTATATGTCCATGTATTCAACAAATTTATCATCGGATCGATCGACCAGCTAGGTGAAATTTACCAACCAGTCCGATTGACTTGTTGATTTCCAGACTGCCAACCAATCAATAGACCAGTCAACCAACCAACCGGTCAATCAGCCGACTAAGTAAAGAATTCACCACCAAAAAGCATTGAACACTATGATATTTCCTCCAGGTCTCAGCCAACATCCAGCACCTTTCAATACTACGGGAGACATGGCCCGACGTTCAGCAGTGCTCCCCTCTGGTGGTACTTAACAGAACTGCCCTAACCGCTGAGATGATGGCTGTGTCCATGAGATCCCCACCACACCCCACTTCAACCACCACGTCCCCATGTCTTGTATTGTATTGGGGAGTCCCCCAGTCATGTGAGTGTCACCTGTTTATGTACTGAAGCGGCTTGAGTATCAATATAACAGGTGTAGAAGCCCCCTTCCCCCTCCCTCCCCTCCCCTCCCCTCCCTAACTCTCTGTGCCTTTGTATCCACACGTGTCAACCTCTTCACCAGGGCTGCATCAAAAGGCTGGCATTTAATCTATGCCGGGTTGTTGGTGGGTGTAGTGTAGCCTTGTGGCCTGCTGTGTCCTCGTGTACCCCGTGTATATGGACTACCAGGTAGATCAGGTGTCATCCCCACACGGCAGGAGGCAGTACAGCAGCACACAGGGGAGGAGAGGACCACCATGGTGGTGTCCATAATACGTACTACTACCACACCCATGGCCACAGCACACGCCAACCTCGCAGCACACTCCTCCAGGTTATAACGTCTTTCTTATTGTCTCTCCTCACTGTTGTCATCATCTTCCTCTTCCTCTTCTTCTGCTAGACGCCCAGTCTTTCATCTCTCCACCCTGCAATAGCTGATACGCTATCTCTTCTTTCATGCTATCGTCACCCTCGACTGCACGCTTCTTATCGCAGGTAGCCACCGGTGGCATCCATGTCCTGACGTAGGCGTGTCCGTTTTCTTTGTCTCTTGTGCACAGATAGTGTGGGTTGCTGAAACCCTGTCCTGTTACCCTTGACATCGCCGACTGGCGGCCGGTAGTTGGCTGATAAGCGATTTGTCAGCATCAACTGCTGGGCTCTTTTTGTGGGGTTTCTATATCTTCAGGGAAGGCGTTTGACCCCGGCGTTTGACCTCAAAGCGTACCGGGTCCTTTCTGTCCATAATACATTAGAGTCCTATTATTTTATATTCATATATACTATAATCCAAAACAGAGGGCATGAGTTCCATGATTCCATTTGTATCCTTTGTGTGTATAGAACATTGGAGTCCTATCATTTTACATGCATATTTGTACAACAATCCTATGCAGGGAACAGTAGCTGCACAGTCGGAACATATACGGAATATCATATGTATACATTACTAAAACATTTGCATACAGAACAATACAAACCCATAATTATAATGGACATTAATAGGCTCATAATCAGTCAGATGAACAGATAAACAGGTTGACCATATTATCAATTATCACTGGGCATGTACCGTAATACGATACAGAGATAAAACACGGGAGAGGTCAAGGCAATGTCAGACAGGGGAGTGGTAATGGAGGCCGGTATACAGGTTGTTTGTGATACAAGGACATGTCAGTGCGTGTCTCAGTGTATGGCTCATAATGACTGCACTGAGTACACCGCTCTAGGGCTCTGACAACTAGTTGTGTTAATGAACAGATCAGCTGGTTGGCTGTCGGGACCTAGTTTCTTTAAATTATATAGGTCTATGCCAGTGTCTTCTGCCTGCAGATGCCGCTGCTTATTAGGGGAATGATGCTCGTCACACGTGTTCATGTTACACATTAGTGTATTATACCTGGGATTTAGTTCGCCATTATCCCGGTTCTATTAGAGCCAAGATCGAAGATGTATAAGTCGTATAGTATCATACGCTTCGTCTCCCAGTGATGAGATTTATACTAGGGCCTGAACGATGCTGTGACATGGCAAGAGTTATATAACTAAAAGGACAAGGAATTTCCAATCTCCCTCAGTTATGATATATATCCCCCTAGTAGCCTAACAGTGGTGTAGAGGATGATGTTGTAAAGTCTGTAAAGATAGTATAGCTACGATGCATGAATGGCAGTCACAGGTACTCTACCCACTCTACGCCTGTAGTTAGGAATTTAAGTTATAATCCATGTTCACCGGCCTCCTTTTCAAGACTGTTGATAATCGGATACATGTTGCTCTTCCTTACGACCACCATACGTTCATCATTCAATTGACACTTGCCATTTTAGCCCGGGAGTAAAGTAACTTTCCATATGCTACTCACATGGAGAACTAACCTAACTTCCTATGAACTGGGAACTACATATATTGAGAGTTGATTGTTATTCTAGTTTGGACCATGGATAACTCTCCATATACTACTGGCGTTCATATAGTTCTATATAGTCAAGTAAATTCCCAAATGTTATTCATGCTGAGAGTTTACTCGAGTCTGAATCAAATGTAACTTTCCTTATAATGACTGTGACACTTGATTTGAGCCTGAGACAAAAGTTAATTCTCATATACTACTCACACTTAAAAAATACTCTGGGTCAAAGTTAAATGTCCATATACTACTGAGTGTGACCCTTGAGTTGGGCCTGAGACAAAAGTTAATTCTCATATACTACTCACACTTAAAAATTGCTCTGGGTCAAAGTTAAATTTCCATATACTACTGAGTGTGACACTTGATTTGAGCCTGAGACAAAAGGTAACTCCCATATACTACTCACACTGATAAATTGCTCTGGGTTAAAGCTAAATTTCCATATACTACTGACTGTGACTTGATTTAAGCCTGAGCCAAAGGTTGCATCCCATATACTACTCACGCCTAGAAATTACTCTAGGTTAGAGTACTTGTAACTGTGACACTTGATTTTAGCCTGAGCTAAAATGGAAGTCCCATATACTGCTCTTGCTCATATGACCATCTGGGATTTCCATATACATTGTACCACTGACTGCCACACTTGATTAGAACCTTAAATTAACTTCCAATATACTACTGACTTCACTACAGCCTGGGACAACTTTAGCCTGGGACTTTAAACCCCCGCCTCGTCTATGTACATAAATGCACAGCGTGCCGGTCCTCGCTGAACTCTTGACTGTTACTGGAGGGGCAGCAAGCGTTTCGTCCTTAACAACCTTCCATACACTCCTCTCTGTGCCACTTGATTTGAACACGAGACTAAAGCAAATTTCAATATACTACTCAAGTTGACAGTTGGGACAACTTTAGCCGGCGACTAAAACGACTTTCTATATACTACTCAGAGTGACGGTTTACTCTCCACTGTGACTCTGGATACATTTCCTACATATTAGGGACATGGTCTGCGGCCGTCTACTGACTAGTTCTGGCTCAGAATCACATGTATGTACACGAGCTATATTGTAACCAGCGCCATGTTACCAAGCAGGTAATCCCTCGTCTCAAACTGGCCTCGAGTGTAAAGTTTTATTTAGGCCGTATTAAGTCCAACAATGGCCGCTATTAGGGAGTGCTCATTTTTTAACAACAGGGGGGGGGCGGTGAGATTTCGCGCGGAGCGCGCGAAATTTTTTCACCCCCCCGCTAGAGGGGTCGAAATTTTTTACCCCCCCCCCCCCGGCAGGCCGAAAATCGCGCGCTTTCGCGCCCCTTTGTAGCATAGTAACGCGCGGGCTTTTTCCCTCAAAACAGGTTGAATTTTTTTCACCCCCCCCCCAAGAGGGGTCTAAATTTTTTACCCCCCCCCCCGGTCAAGGGGTCCAAATTTTTTACAGAGCCAATATAGGCGCGTTAATGGGGTTTATCCTCATAGGATTGACTATAGCAGACAGATAACCGAAGGCAATCATCTGCTCTGTACGTTGAGAGGACCATCGTTATATGGGGAATGGTTGGTGTGACAAATACTTTTTGTGAGTGGCAAATAATATATTATGCAAAATGTGGCTCTAGCTTCTTCAATCAGGGTAACGGAATGCAACCAACTAAAGAGCCCATATAGTCGCTGAATATCCAACTATCCTTAGAATGTCGTTTAGTTGGTGAGTTTGTCGCTGGTGGCAGCATCTCTCGATGTGTTGCTGCGCCTGCAGCAGCTGACCAGCAGTCCCCTGTTCTAGTGCTCCTACCCGGTAATACCCAAGTCACAGTCTGAAAGATGCATATCTGTACAACAAGGTATGGGAGGAGTTACTTGGTAATGGGGTGGCGGAAGTGCAGTAGGGTGACATAGTCTGATATACATCGGTAATCATATACGTATTTAATAAAATATAATGTAGTATCTGGATTACTATGGTTGGCTACTAGAAAATTACAGTAGTGAATCTTGCTAGTCAGGTGATTATATATTGCTATACAGGTACAATATGTATGATATAAATAATGTCCTGCTATGCAAACAGGCAGGCAGACGGACGGACGGATGGAAGACTCAGATAGCAAAACCAGGACCACAGCAGGAGCGGCTTATACCGACTGCATGTACACATGAGGGGACATCCCCACGTACACAGCTGCAGTGAAGCAGTCTGAGGGTTAGGGGGAGCAGCAGATGGTATAGGATAGACGGAGACAGCCATGGCCTGCCGCAAAAAAATAAATTGGGGGTCTAGTGGGGACATAGAGACATTAGGGTGCTTCTGCCTCCAGTCTGTCAGTCTGCCCCCTCTCCCTCCACGGCGACACATGTAGTCTACCCGACTACTTGTGCTGCTGGTGGCGGCCGTGCGTGGTGATGGTGGCCGTGGTGCTGGCAGTATGGTGCGCAGGGTGTCCCCTCCTTTACCCGGCCAATATTTGGTTAGAGTGGTGCTGGGTGCCTATTGACCGCTTGTCTGCTCGCTGTTGCCCGCCGCCCACCGTAACGCTGCTCGCGCTTGCCGACGCAATATCAGCTGCGTGCCCGCCACAGGGTGATAAGGGATCCACGCAAGTCACATCAGCAGCAGGCCTGCTCCAGGGTGCGGGCAGATGGAGAGGGGGCGGGGAGGGGGGGGGCTGATGAGGAAAGGGAAACTGGACAATGGGATGTTGAGTGGAGGAAAGACCTGTATATGGGCTAGTGCTTGGGAGCTAGTCTTATCTAATGTTGATAGTGGAACCAGCGGGGGAGATTAGATATAGGTCTATCTATAATCTATAAGGTGCACATAAACGGAGTCGCTGCACTCTCGGTGTCTCCTATACCCGCACAGGGCAGTAGCAGCAGCGGCGGCGCACGTGCCATCCCAATCTAGGCGGCCATCTTGGAATGAGTACCAGGAAGTGGCACAAGATGGCGTGGTGGTGCCGGGCGGCAGTGGCGGGTGGTGGTGTCGCTGCTGTGGCATCCTGGTGGCGGAGTGTGGCGTCACCCGGCACGGAGCGGGGACTTATAGTTCTGGACGCCCAACCCGAGTTGTGTGTGTCCGCCTCAGGTCAGTGACAGGACGAGGGGACAGAGCTTGTGTGAGAGGAAGCAATCAAGGCCAGCTTGCCTCTCTCTCCCTCTGAAGGGGCAGTTGGTTTGGACCTTGTGTGGTCGGTGTTGCACCTCTAGCTGATACTGATATCCAGCCGTTATCGTTTACCCTACTATCCACCACCTTTACCACTATCGGCAACCATCTCCCTGCCTGCACCTCAGCATATCACCCTTACTACTACGACAAACACTGTGCATCATCTACAGCTACTGGTCCTCTCTTCATCACTACCTCAACCACCGCTGTTACTACCACCACCAGCACCCCTTCTTGCTCCCCTCCTCCTCCAGTTATCCACCTCATCCGCAATCACCAACCACCACCGTCAAGGCACGCTCACCCACCCCGCCATGTGTGTCCCTGATAACCGAACATCGATTTTGAGTGTCCTCTGAGTGGATCCTTAATATCTATTATGAGGCGTCTGATGCTGGAACGTGCACTAAACAGGAGCAGGAGGGTGAGGAGGATAAGGAGAAGGCGGGCAAGCCTCGTGCGCCTGTCGCGGCACAACCAGCAGCGCCTGACCGCCTCTGTGGGCTGAATGCCCCTAGCTGGTCTCTCAAAGCTAGAGTCACCAGGAGGAGGGGACCCAGGAGCAGCACAGGGAGGGAGGAGCAGGAGGAACGAGGACTGTGAGGCCCAGGAGGAAGCCACACCCGGAGAGGGTGAAGGAGAGGGGTGTTGAGGACGGATATCGGGCAAGGTGTGCTGGCAGTGGAGAGAGAAGGCTTGTTGCTGGGGGAGGGTGTATACATGGCGGGGTGAGGGGGGTTTCCCGCCTCCCACCATCATCACTACCCCGACCATCACCGTCACCACCACCTGCACAACACCCGCCATCGCCGCCGCCACCGCCACCACCCGTGCACCCATTCTGCGCCCCATCGCCGATACCCCAGCACTCACGACGCTACTAGTACCCCGACCGGAAGGAGAAATCGGCACGCACCGATCGGCGATGGACGACCCACAGCGCTCTCGTCGCGAGGCGTGAGCCGGGCCGACGTTCTGCTCACAACGTCGTCGTTGTCCATATCAGTCGGTTGTCGCCGTCGCCGTCGCCGTCGTCGTCACCGCCGTTGGCACCGTCGTCGAGGCGGGCGACTCTGCCGTCACCGTACCTCTCCTCATCCTCCTCTCATCTCCATGGCTGGACAACGGTCTCGTATTCCCTCTATACTCTGTCTCTTTTGTAGCTCTAACTAGTCGTACCTATAGTAGCCCCCCTCCGCCTTCCTGCCGTCCCCCAACCCCAGGCCTGAGGTGACTGTGAGCAGTGCCCTACTGGAGGCCCCATGAGGCTGGCAGCCCGCTGCCTGGAGCCTCCTCCAGTAGCTGCATGCTGCTGGTGTACCTGTCAGTGTGACAGTAGCCACAGCTGGTGCAGGGGTGTTCTCTACGTCAGCACACCCTACACCCCGACCCACAGTCTCTGGCTGCAGTCAGTATGCATGGAGCCTGCTTTGCCGTAGCTTTGTTATAAGGCGTCTCCTCCCCAGTCGCTGGCCGATGTGGACACCGCCATGCTTTGTCCCCTTGTATTGATCGTGCAGGCCCTACAGAGCCCTTCCGTGTAAGGGCGCGGCTGGTTCCGGTTTGTGTGGGGCCCTTACACACACCAGCTCGCAGCTAGGCCCTTAGTCCCAGGTCTCCACTCCCACCTCTCGGCATCTGTGTGTGCACACAATCTGATGACGTTTACTCGTGCTAACCATGTCAAGAGGACGATTCACACAAGAATCCCTACCACATGTGTAGCAGTTTCTCATTAAACACATCTTTATTCTCATAAGATGTCCAAGCACGTGTACATTGTACATGTAATATATTCGTTTCGTGGTGAATCCCGTTCCCTGCTCTCTCAGAAAGAAATGACGCCTATGCTCGTTCCCAAAAACCAGAAATAAGGGTCTTTTTTTCGCTCACTTCCAAAGTCCCCGAAATCAAGAGAAAAGAGGCATTTTTCCCTAGATAACTTCTCGTTTTACAGAAAAAGGGGGTATATTTAGAGGCAAAGTAGTTGGATCTATCAAAAAGGGTGTATTTTATAGACACCCACATTGAATACAACGTGTAGTAGGATTCTCAATGTATGGTCTAAAATTAACACACAAGGGAACTGTAGAACCATACACAGAAAAAATCCAGAGTCGGCAACCCTGGCACTGCCTTGTCAATTTGACAAGGAAAGGGGCGGGCAAGCAAAACTCTTCAGTTAGAAGACCCAACTAGCTCCACCTGGTACATGCCAGCCCTAAACTTGTCTAGAAGTTACTCATCGTTTCCCTGCAGGTGGCCATTGCCTAGCATTAATGTGTACCATTGGGAATAAATTGATTAATTCCTAGCTTATTATAATACTGAGTATTACCATACCTATATGTTAATATGGAGACTTCTGTGAAGTATCTAGGGAAAACATAAGATAATGTAAAGAATGCATGGTTTTGGCAGCATTAAGGAAATAGATGATAGGTGTAGAGTGAACACACCTCTTTTCTGTCATTCACGAGGGTAGAAGTAGCAACATGTCCCTGCTACTGGTATGATCCATACATATGCCTACAGTCCATTGCTGAGTGAGTAGCCTATCCTCAGTAAAGACTTGGTGATACATTATGTGAACCCTTGGTTGCACTAGTGTATTAAATATCACTTCTATATGTGGTTGTGTATTTAAACAAATTGATAAAATAATCTTGTCATCTGGAACCAGACCAAACTCATACATTTGAAACCCTAGACCTACACCCTTATGCGATCATGAGCCCCAGCTGTGGCTAATCTAGGCCTGCATCAACCATCTTAGTTTGACAACCTTGACAAGTCTAGGGTCGTCTTGTGGAATGGTAACCTGGGAGGTTGTCAATTTGACGAGTTGAAGCTCGTTGATTTTATGCTGTTCAGTTAGAAGACCCTAGGGTCGTCCTGTAAGACAACCTTATGGACTCCAGAGCTGTCCAGAGTTTTTCAGTGTAGAGAAAGGGAAAGTTTCTTGAAATTTCAGGAAAAGAGGCTGGTGAAATATATGTCAGCGTTTTGTAGAAACAAGGGGTGTTTTTCTACCATGAAATGTCCACGGTTTTTTTTCACAAAAAGGGGTCATTTTCTGACCCAAAGTCCAAAGGAAAGGGGGTATTTTTCAGGGGAGGGAACGAGCATGATGTCATTTCTGTGCAGGGACCGGGTGGTGAATACAGCTGCCCCACTGATCTAACCAAAGAAACCCTGTTTGATAACACCTCCGAGTATCGCCCACTGATCATAAGGTCACCAAATGTCATAACTAAAAGATAATGTCAACTTAAAACTGTTATGTTGATCGGTGTAATTTATAACTACAGTGGTAAACAATTTTCGTGAGCCCTTGTCTACATATTGTTGAGCTCATAGAATGGTTACGTCCTGTGAGTACATAATGGGAATATTCAAAGCAAATTATTAAGAACCTATGAAGATGTTGGCTGTTGTGTGAATATATACCTAGCACTTGGTGGAATATCGACCCCCTTCATGAGCAGGGTCCAAATCTTTGCGAACGTACTCTATTTTATGTATACAGCAGGGACGTAAGAAAAAAAGAGGGACAGGGCGGCCTGCCCTACCCCCCCCCCCCCCAAAAAAAAAAAATAAAGAATTTGCCAAGACCCTACTTTATTAAATACACATATTTCCCAAAACCTACCTCTCCACCTAGGGAACCATAGAGAGGTCTCGGGCCCCAATCAGAACTAAAGGTGACTCAAAACTACTTTTTAATGCAATTCTATACAAACTTATACATGCGCCACCACACATGGTAGCTGTTGTGTAACATTTGTTGGAGATTTGCTTCCTGCGTCTCTGAATACATGTAGAGCCGTATGGGATTTTTGCACCGTATGGGATTTTTAAAACTAAAATACCTCACCACACAAAAGGGTTCCAGATGTGTTTGCCCCCCCCCATCCCACTGTACCACATAAACTCTGTTGTCGCCATGGTATACACACCCCTCGACGTTCCTTCCTCTCAATGCCTGACTGTACCCCAACTGGATTTTTGATGATAATATCTCATTCTTAGAATGAGATTGTTGTATATGTGTATGGTTCCTGTGGTAACTGTCTATCACTAAAGCAATTTACACATTATATCAAATTCTGAAACACACATATATTGCATTATATGAGGGATACTCGCAATAAGTTCTAGGGAATCCCTCACCCATACCCCGCCGCGAATTATTACCCTTGCAATGTAATCTAGCTGTAACCAGATGACTATGCCTCGTCTTTATCTCTCCTCCTTGCCTCTATAACAAACATGTCATATATATAACCGTGGTTCCTTTTACCTTTTTACAGGCACCTCCCACCCTGGCTCCTACCCGGCTATGGCGCGGATGGGGCACACTGGCCAGCCGGCAAGCCGGATGAAAGTCAAATGCACCTGCGCAACTGGAAAAAGTAAGCTTACCTAACTCTGCTGAACCTTCTGGTTATTTTCCTTCTCCAGAAGACAGTTTTACCCTTCTGTAGTGAATGAACCCCTTTCCTGTCCCTGACGACTAAACCCTTTACCTCCTGACAGTAGTGACACTAGTTGTAGGTAGTGGTGGTAACACCTCCACACGTTATCTCGCCCCTAGACAACAAGGGACATACACCAAGTACTAACGTTGTACTACATCATCAACAGCAATAACCAGTCTACCTACTACCAACCTACTACATCTACATACTTGTACTTACACCTAGTGCATCCACCTCTAGGGGATACACCACTCCCCTATCCACCTACTACCTACACCACTCATGGAGATTTATACCCTGGTTAAACCATTGAATTATACCCCAACACATTATATTTGTATCTAATACAACACCCCTCCAATACACTAACCTCACTACCTGTTACCCCACAGTAACAGGACTATTATATCACTCATTTTAGCAGTGATGTATGGAGACCCTAACAAACTAATATTTCTTTCTTTCTTGCAGTACTAATATTAACCGTTTTTATCCGAATGACTGCACATTGGAATAACCACGGCATAATTACCAATAATTCTTGTAAATCACTATCGTCTTTCCTTTGACTATCGACTTGATAAACATATGACCATATAATTCATATTTTGTGAACACATCTGACATTTAACGATACCAGAAAAGTCGCATCATAAAGCACAACACACACTCATTTCAGTGGTACTATAGAATCATACATTTTGAATCATTTCTAGAATCATAATATTTTATAATATCATGTGTTTAATAAATTGAGAATCAAGTGTCGCATTTCGACGATATTATCCGTTCCCATGATTGAATGGGACTCCGACTAAGATTGGACATTAGCATAGATATCGATGGATACTTCTTTGTCTAAGAGTAAGAAGGGTATCAGTTAATCAGTGGGGCTCTGTTAAGATGTAGAAGTGCCTCAACGTTAGCTGGGTATGGTATAACACTTAGCACACCAGCGGGGTGCTGGTGGGGAGGGCGTCCCATCTGTCAGCACCGGCCCGTTTTCCCACAGGCCGTGTCCGGGCTGAGTTAAGAAAGACTCGCTCCCACAGCCCCTCTGGTACAGGAGGAGCAGCAAAGGAGGAGGAGCAGGCCCCTCTGAAATATGACAGGGTGCGTTGGTGGTGTTGGTGACATTGACGTAGGGGCTGGTAGCCTGGTACCTGGAGGAGGGGGCTGCAGAGACATGGCAGCGGCCTGACAGTAATCCCCGCCCGCTCCCCCAGTATCAAGTATAGCCGTGTTGGGGCGCGCCGTGACGCTTGTTGACTGAATCTGTTTATCATAGCACAAACAGGCACAACTAGCCCTATCACTATACCCTCCCATCCCCCATCCTTCCCCTCTCCCCTCCCCAGCCCCTCGCCAGCCTCTCCCCTGATCTCCCTACCCAGTACCCCGCCCACCTCCAATCCTACATGGATCCATCTCTACCACACCTCCCGAACCCCACCCTATCCACCCCTCTAATGTTATATCAGGAAAGAGTTTATTTGATTCAACCCAGACTCCAGCTTTGTCGATTTGGGGAGACGCTGGCAGCCGTCATAAAGAACGCTGCTGGGTGTCAGTTAAGGTCACGGCCGCGCCAGTCAAGGTCAGCTTCTTTGACAGGCGCAGTCCCAGCCCAATGTGAGCCGATCGGCGAGCAGCTCACTGGGGGTTTGGGGTGGACGAGGGGCGGTAATGATTGGGGTGGGAGGAGTGGTTGGAGGTGAGTGTGTGTGTGGAGGGGGGGCAGTGCTGACGGGGACATAAGGCCCATACAAGTACCGCTCCATTAAACGCTCCCAGGATACATATCTATTTCACAGTGCCTGGAATGTAGCATCCTTTTCCGAATTTGACCCCGTACTCCACGGCTCACCCACCACTCCATGATACGCCATGTAATCCCTATGTATTACTGCTTATTATTCTTACCCGCCTGCCCCGCTTGATCTACCGTTTTGATTGCCTGGCATTGACTGTGCGTGCGGCCCTTAGTGATCCGAGCTACATTAATGCCTGGAGGCAGAAGCTGTTGGTTGGCAGCTGGTCTGCAGCTAGACCGTTTACAACACCAGCAAGCTGGAATAGACAGCAGAAACCCACCGCCTATACACAGCCCAGCAAATGATGCTTCCTCCAGGGAGGGGAATGGGGTGGGGGAGGGGGAGGGTTACTCGGTGTAGTAGGATTAGTGTTTATAGTAGGGTGGAGAATATGGGGTGAGGGGGAGCTATTACCCGGCAGATATTGGTGGTAGACATACGTAACTGTAAGAGAAGTGATATCATAAAATAGGCCGGGGTGGGATGGGGGATTAAGAGAAGCAGTGGCAGGCATCGAGTGAGAAGAAAGGTAGAATGAGTCGGAAGGAGGGGGTGGAGTAGTGAGAGAGTCCTTGTTGGTATAGACGCACGGTTGGATGGATGACTAGGCCATCCTCTCTCCTACCCTCCCTACTCCCACCTCCCACCCAACCCGCCCCTCGGCCACTACTGTTTCCGTCCACGCCCCAGACGTCCCCATGAACCGCCAGTCTTTATGATGGCCACGTCTGACCTGTGACCTACAGGAGTAAGGGGGTCAAGCACATGTGCTCGTCGCTGGGGTCGGGACCATCTCAGGGGGCGCTGCCCCGGCTGCTGGGGGAGGGGGTGAGTGGAGGGGGCATGGCAGAGCCGGCCACCTTAATGCCACTTCATGTACAAGTTCATCACCATGTCCAATCTCCTCCTGCCCACTGCACCGCAGCCCACCCAGTCCGGGTCTGCAGCCACGGCTTGGTGGTACATTGGTACATACCACCAGGAGGGAGGTACTGCACTGCCATCCTCCATGGTGTTTGGACCACATAATATCTGCTCCTCCCTCCAGGTTCTATATGTGGGTCCCTGTCTGTGCGACCCACGTCATCGCCTGTATCAAAGACAGCGTCGCGCCATTAAACAGTAATGAGTCATTTTCCTTATCTACGGCCCGCTCGTTACTCTCCACCGCCAACCCCTACATGATGCTACCCGCTACCCCCCCCCCCCCCCCAAACCCTCTACCCCTCCCACCACCAGAGTGTCTCTTACACTGGAGGTGCTATCTCAGGCAGGACCAATGACGTCAGAACAATGGAGGGACGTGCAGTCCTTTAACCCACTCCTTACCTAAAGGTTGGAACTATGGTATAGATTGACTGCCGTCAGTGTGTAGTGAGCCGCGTGCTGTGGGCAGTAGCGGGAAGGGGAGAGACAAGGGGTAATATTGTGGCAGTGTCCACCGAGGTGCTCTAGCAGTGTAACTGGTCACTGGGGGTGGGGAGTCTGTCTATGTAGGGGATGTAGGGACTCAGTCAGCCATGTATGTAGACATCTCAAACCAGTCCCAAAGACATCCTTCTCGGCCCACTTTATTTTCTATTCAAACAGTGGCAAGCCAGTATGTGGGACGTATAGGGCTTACTTTCCATTGCCATTCTCTCAATAAGGGTATTCACATGACATGATTAAGAGCTAGATGATGTATATTGGCAATGCTATAAAGTGACAGACAATATGGTGTGAGGGTAATAAATAGAGATAAGAGGTGGGTAAGGTGATTAACAAGGTGGTGTAAGTGGGGAGTAGATAAGATGGTGTGAAGGCTGTGTGAAGGGAATATCAGGTCAATGTGACATGTAAGAGCAGACCCACGTGGAATGCCCCATACTGGTGAATCATGTGCCGGCATATTGATCCACCTCAGCAGAGATAGGCGAGGTGTGATGAATCGATAGACAATCAGTGCGCCATGCTAGAAAGATAATATCCTATTAACTCCCCCAAACGTCCGCCATTCTGAACTGACAAAACGTCAGGTTCTCAAACCACACGCCATACTACGTGTAGTATTAAACTCCATGTCGTTTAGGGACACATTGTATGTATCTGGGTTACCGAGAGGGCTATCTGTGTCAGTATCGTGGTAAAACATCCTACTTTATCATACCATATGTTTTCTGACACTTCTGCCAGGGCAGAATTTGACTTTCCATATACTACTATCGGGTACATCCTACGGGTTAAAGTGCCAGGGCCTGAGTGACACTTCCATATACTACTTTAGTGCGCCTTACCATTCGTAAGTAGGCCATATTGAGGCTACCCGAAGCTCAGGCCACCCCTCGCTATAGAGGGATGATGTACCACTATAGCACAGCTCATGGATTATGACTCATCGCAGGTACATGAAAGAATATCCCATACCCAGTACCCCTCAGCCTAGGACAGACCTGTATTACCCTGTTCTTCATATAATCATGCAGATGGAAATAACATTTTGTATACTGTGGAGGCTGTGGCTATAAGCTGATAGTTTGTCACACCCTCTGGAGGCACCATGCCAGGCAGTTATTCAGTCAGAACTGCAGGTGCCAGTACACCTGCAGTAGTCCCATATCCAGCAGGGGGAGACGGGGGGGGGGGTCAGGTAGTGTCGTCTCATGTATTTCTCATAATTGCATTGAATTTGAATATTCTATGTATTCGTTATACAATACTCTACATATGGAATTGGCCTTACAGCAAATACCCCGCCAGCATCCCATCAGCTACCCCGTCAACTGTATATCGGAGACATGATCTTTACCAGGACCAGAGTCGAATTTCCATATACTATATTTGGGTAATATTGATAAGAATGCCAGAGTTTTATGTCCTGCTATGCTACGCTATATTGTGATTTCGTACCGAGGCCAAAGTAAGTCTAATTACCATATTTACATAGACTATAACAATTTGAGAGGCCGGTCCACCAATGCTACTTCCATATACTACTATCAGATCTTCAGGTTCTTTATAGAGAGCTATAGCTCTTCGCAATATACCATGATATAAAAGGATCGAAACGACAGGTCCCACAATAGGGTTTTACAATAGACATAATGAAATGGTTACAGGTCTAATGCAAGTATAACATATTTATATTCAATAAGTCACTAAGATATCTGGGATTCCGATTGTGATGCAAAGGCTACGTTCTATATTATAATGATAATACCAGGGCTACATTCTACGCGTACCAAAGTTCATAAGGGTACATGACCTTTTCATTTTTGTGATGCATATAGATGCTAACACAAGCATTTATCTTTCTAGTATGAGGTATAATGGGATGGACTGAACTCATGCCATATATCAATTTTATGGAGTCAACATTTATTTTTCAGTACATTCTGTATAATCTATAACATTAAATAGATGCATCCTTTGATGCCACAACCGATTGCTTTCATGCGATCATATCCAGCCTTTCCACCCAACACCGAGTCCACACAATATGGAAATATTATGCAATTGAAAGAGATTTGCCGATTGACTAATGCCTACCTGGTTGTTATCACATGTGAATTATGATGGTGGGATCCTTAGAATGACATATGGATCACCAGGTGTGATCAATATGCACCGTATCTGTCCCCTACCTGTGTGGTGCAGTGCGTGCCTACGGATAGGCAGTCTGGTGAGGCAGACAAAACACACAAAGCTGGCTTGTCGCACAGGTCAATCGGGGAGTGGTGGTGGGGCGGAGGGAGTGCGTGTGGGGGTCTGTATTGAGTATTGATGTAAACATGAGTCGATGAGTGGTGTGAACGCCTGCCGATACCACTGGGAACGTGCACGTAACATGCCAGTATACACCACTAACCATGCAGCAGCTAGCCGCCAATGACGACTGTTCACCTGTGCTGCTGGTGGGAGTGGACCACTGCCCTGGAGGAGGAGGCACTAGTGGTACTGCAGGTACTGGAGGCACTGGTTGATACAGTGCCATATACTACTCACTGTACAGCCGCTACATAGGGTTACTCCAGGCTGTGCAGGCTATGCCATCCTGTGCCTACATAACAGGGTGGTGTGTCCAGTGTAAGGGAAGTGACTAATTAGCATCAAGTATGCTGCCGGTCAGCCTGCAGGGAGCAGTAGCATTACCCCATAGGGCACCCGCAGGGCTGGGTTACCACTGCATCATCTCCATGTGGATTAGACGCCAGTATATATAATTCATCAACCTGTCAATTGGAAGTAAGGTGCTGGAGGAAGCCGGGTGACACAGGAGTGGCGTGCAGGCGGGCCGTCACACTTCACTGACCAGGCCGACACTGCCCATCCTCCCGCCCAGTCAGCCTAGGTCGTGTGTATTAATAATTGGTGGCCGTTACCATGTTAGGCTGGAGGGCGACACAGGCCTGTTTATACCCAGCTAGTGGTGGTATAGTCGTCACCTCTCCCCTCCTCCAGCACCCTACACCACCAGGTATACACCCACCCAGCGCCCTCCTGCTCCTGCCGCGGGATTAACGCCAGCATTGTGCAATGGGATCACAGATTCTAATGAGGATCAATTATTGAAAATGTCGATATAATTGTGTGGGTCCGAGGGAGAGGCCATTGGGTGTATACGCCACCACCACACTGTAGTGTCACTGTAGTATAACTACTACAGGGGTCGACACCACCACCGTTACTGCCATTAGCCAGCAGCACAACACCTAGTGCACTTCACGAGCGTTACCTGAGCAGCTCGTTGGGAACATGGAGCACTTGTTAGAACTGGTCATTGCTGCTGGTCAGGTGGGAACAGGCCGAGATGGGATAGAGCTGCTGGATTGGGATTGAGTGGTGCACCGATATAGCTCGTCAGCTCCAACATACAACATCATGTCCTTCTTCGCCTTCAACGCTAGCAATGTGCCTGGGTCTAGTAACTACAGCAGTGGCCATCCCCAGAAGCCGCCCAGACGGCACAGTTCCAGTAAATCGGCCAGGTGAGTCAGTGGGGTGGGTGAACGTGCTGCTCATAGGGTTTTGGGGCGGTTAACAGTTCGGTATATATAATAGCTTTGGCATGTTGATAGCCCACCGAGATATTATATGTAGATAAAACGAGTAACCACCAATATATGTTTCCAAACACCAATAATAATGAATTGAACAACATGAATAATAAATACAATTTTATTCACTGAGCAACGCAGCACAATCACCCACCTCCCTC
The DNA here is from genome assembly GCA_947462335.1 of Harmothoe impar. NCBI lineage: Eukaryota > Metazoa > Annelida > Polychaeta > Phyllodocida > Polynoidae > Harmothoe > Harmothoe impar. The sequence goes on from OX381704.1 coordinate 29,993,512, forward strand.
TACGGTTAGATGGTGCCAGTAGATCCCCCACCCCCCTCTCTACCCCTCTCGTCTATATATTTTTTTGATAGGACTCTGTATAGAACATTGTACAGCTAGTTCTGTTTGTGTGAGTTCTGCTCATACATATTGTATCTGTGTAAGTCGATTAGAGCTAGATGGCCATGATGACCACAGTATAGGGAATTGTACAAAGTATAGCTCCGGGTCGGAGCCCTCACGTGGGTCCCCGGCTACTGAGTGGAGGGGCCGGGGTAAGGCCCAGGAGTACAGGAGGAGGCAGGGGTACGAGGCTGCTGGGTGTATTTTGCCGCCTTAACGACCCGCGCCACCACACACAAATTAACTTTGTTAGTTAGCCGTCGGCGGCCGGTGTGCGGCTTGCTGATACGGCCCGAGTTATGGACGAGCTGGCCGCCCGACAGGGGAGCAGCTCGCATACATCACGAGCAGCTCGCACCCCATGTCCACTACAGAGTTTTCATTTATTGATGGCATTGTCTAACCACCCACCAGCACACCCACGCTGCCTATATACTACACTGGGGTTGAGGGTGGGCTTGGGTGGGGACCACACACGCACTGATACAGTTATAGCGCTGGGTATCATAATGGTCCTAGAGTAGACCCTTAAATTCGACACGACGACATGGACCCTTTTGGGGCTTACTGACATGGGACAGGGAAAAGACCCAGTGACATGGGGCATGGGGCATTTCCTAAAAGCGATATGGCGACATGGCCATTTCTTTAAATCGATATGTCGACATGGCCATGTCTTGAAATCGACATGGGACATGCCCCCCCCCCCCCCGTCAAGGGCCCCATTATAGAGGGTGACCAATGACATATCGTCTCAACATTAGGAGCAGGTGGTGTAGTATCCTATATATATAGCGGGCATGCTACTGTGCTGCATGCACCACTGAACGTGGGCGGGGTCTGGCAAGGGGAGATTACACCTCGTTCATTGAACACACACACAACCTTATAGACGGCCATTATCCGCCTCAGCTAATCCCAGTCAGGGCTGAGGGCACGTGTGCCGTCTGCATCTGTGCGCACAGGTTCCCAACACCCCCTTACCAACCCCCTACACCCCCTTACCAACCCCCCCCCAACACATTCTTACCAACCACTGTGGTGGTGGAGAGCTACACATGGCGGCTTTCACGTCCATATCCCCATTAATTCACACTCATAAAGGTTCTATGTAGAACCGTCCGTATGTTCTCAGGGGAACACTACCTGCATTGTCACGTCTATATTAACCATCGTCAGCCTTTGGTTACCCCTTCCCCGCCCCACTCACTCGATGGGACACTCACCATAGAAAAACCCTGCGTGGAAATGGGTCAATTATTTATACTGCAATGTGGATTATGATCAATAAACCATGCATGGCTCTTGTCCAACAGCCTTGAGCGTCACCCTGAAACCGCATTACAAACAAGCATGTATATCTATAATTCATTACTCAATGAGTGTTAGAACATACATGGCGAGCTGGTTGTTGCGGGAAAAGGGGGTAGGGTCGTACATTGTAAAGATGTAGGCTGCCTTCGCTAAGCAAATCCTCATGCTATTGTTCAATAATTGCTACTCAAGATCTTCAAGATAATGCACATTTGACCCCGAAATATCTTCTTAACAAAGAAAATGAATGCATGACCGGCCCTTATTTTATTGTAATAGTAGGAACATTCTGAAGACAGGGACTGCCTTCGTTATAAAAGCAAATTCTTCCATGGCTCAATCATCTCGTGAACATTGCAGATTTATCTCACAATATCTCATAATTCATCACTATATAGGGGAAAAGAGCACTATTCCTACATAGCACAAATTCGATAACTTAGGCTTACTTGTCCATATAAGTGGATTTTATCTAGCTATACTATCTTTGGCAAATGTGTATGCTTATCAAGGTAAAGTCACGTGTATACATTTATCTTGTAAAGTATAGGCACGTGTAACCTTGGTAAGTAGGCGTGTGTGTTTACATAGGTAACTGATCTGTTTAAAAAGGGGAGAAAAAAGTCTGTTTGTAGTAGAGTGAGGTTTGGTTAGTGTAACAGGGATCGGACTCAGGTCTACCCGGGGGTGGTGAACATGGGACCTGCCTCAGCCGCCTCCAGGGTGGGTGGCCGATGCCTGTAGTGGGCCGGGATTGTAAGGCGGGATGTATTGATTAGCATTGTAACAGAGGAGGGGTACGCAACCCTCCCGGACCCAGGGGAAGGTGCCTACCAAACCCAGGGGGGATAATCCACCACACCTGGATATTAATTACGCCTAATCCCGTGATCCTCCTATACAATAAACATGAGATTGAATAATGCACGCACCCACCCCCGGCATTCATTATGTACCACAGCCCATGGTGTGTGTAAAGAAATAGGTCGGAATTAATTAGCCCCCGCACATGAAATTACAAATTGCACGACAGGATATGTGCCTGGTGGACATCACCAGGTTATCACCCATTCTATAGGCATGTGTGTAACATACTAAGACACTGGGTGTATGATATGGGGCGGTAGGACCCCTGGGGCCTGGGTTTCACGTGTCCTAATTACCATACCCCTACAGCATAAAATTCTACCCGATCTAACGTGGATCATTACCGTAGTCATAGCGCCACTCACAGCCCGCGGCATATCGGTCCACAGAACCCAACACCCAGCCTCCAATGCCTCTGTGTATACAAGGGAATTATACATGTCGTGAGCCGTTTCTACCTGCCTGTCGCTCAAGACTGACCCAGAGTCAAGGTCTATTATTTAACATTAGAAATGGTATCACTCTGTTCAGCTCTGGGCGACTGGACAGTCATACATCAATGATAACTATCTACACTGGTCCTATAAAATAAGGGGCATCTGATATGACTTCCCCGGTATGACTTGTATTTCAATTTAACCTTATCCCACGGCGTTTCTTGTGTTTGAGTGATAAAACCATGACTTCATAATTATCCGTATGTGACATGGCCGTGGATGCTGTGGGCGTGGGGTATGGTAGATGGCATGTAAGGTTATGTAACCAGAACATAACAGAATTTCTGCCTCCTTCCATTTAAGACTCCCCTCGTCGGGAATGGCCATTGTTGAGACACTGGCAGGTGGTGTTACGTCGGATATTCGATGTAGATTCCCATCTTAGCTGGGAGTTGTCTTGTAATAGTTCACTCGGTTATTTCTAGCAATGCTATGCAATAGGTAGCTGGGAGGTAGCTAGTTTCTCAGGAAGGCTTTACATTACATATTTATATGATGTCGAGTACTACCGTGAACAACAGTCATATCAACTTGGCAGTTATGTCTCACTCCTTTTCGTCGTCCAAGTTATACAATGTACACACAGTGAGAGGATAATATCCTATTGGTTTTCATTGGGAATCATGTGTGTGTTTGTCTTAAGGGGGAGATTATGTACATGACGGATTTGCATGGTTTTAAATAGCACCGTGTACCATTTTCAGGTGAGAGATGGTTGGCCCCAGAGCTAATGTATACATATGTGTATATGCTATATTATACATACATGTACGTCAGGGTATACATGTTATTGTGCCACGGTAGGCTCACTTGTAGAAAAGGGTCATGCTCATGTAAGTTGGCGGGAGTACATTTTATATCTGTATGAGATACATGCACCATACCCCATATGTACATATTATTGACCTGCTGGCGAAGCCATCCAGGTCATACAATGGGACACGGACTGGCCGTAAGCTCAAAGAGGGAACGAGCGCGTCCTATCCTACAGCACTGAATCCGCGAACATTAGATTAGTATGGAGGAGCAGTGGACCGGGACGTAGCAGCGGTCTGGCTGTATTCGCAAATTTTAGGTTATTCTGCAGTGGACTGTCGTCGTCTCCCACCCAGCACCCCGGGGGGGCCACTCCCTATCTTTTCTATAGTAACTATGTGTGAACATCACCTACAATTTAGGACCCTTATCACGGGAGAAAAATCAACAAAACAGCACCCTTTTCAAGGGAAACTGACCAAAAATCATAACCTAATCAAGGGGGCCTGAGACAAAATCCCTTATAAAGGGTGAGATTTAAAGCAATAGCCCTCAAATGGTAGGCCTTACCCTTGCCCTGTGGATAATATGTGTATTCAATATTGCAAAGGTTGGATTAATGTCTCATCTGAAAGTTTTTCCAGTAATTCAGCCATAAAATGTACCCCTTTTCCTCCAAAATTGCCTTAAAAGCAACCTTTTCAAGGGCCCTCGCGGGCCCTTGCCTAGGGCCCAAAAACATACCCTTTCCCTTGGAATCGTGTTCACACATGGTCATCAATGCTGAGGGAGTGCCCCCTCCCCCGGGCCCAGCACCCACGACGTGTGAACAACATCTTCCAACGCCTGACTGGTTTGCAGCAAGCCGAGGTGGGTGCTGGGTGGGAGACGACGACAGGGCTGTCCGCCTGGCTATAGGCATCAACTGGTGTGGTATAATCAGTACCTATGAGGTTTCAAATGCTACTACTAACTAACTCTGTCCAGAAACGCCAGTTGGAGCCTATGGAGGCTATGTCCAGAAGGTATGATTTATAAATGAGTTTACGAATGCACTCCCTCCTGCCAGCCGGCACCAAACCTATAGGGACAGCACACTGCCTCACCTACACAGTGATGCACTCCTGCATCATGACTCCTTACATAAACCCTTTAGGGACAGCACACTGCATCACCTACACAGTGATGCACTCCTGCATCATGACTCCTTACATTAACCCTTTAGGGACAGCACACTGCCTCACCTACACACTGATGCACTCCTGCATCCTGACTCCTTACATTAACCCTTTAAGGGCAGCACACTGCCTCACCTACACACTGATGCACTCCTGCATCGTGACTCCTTACATTAACCCTTTAGGGACAACACACTGCCTCACCTACACAGTGATGCACTCCTGCATCATGACTCCTTACATAAACCCTTTAGGGACAGCACACTGCATCACCTACACAGTGATGCACTCCTGCATCATGACTCCTTACATTAACCCTTTAGGGACAGCACACTGCCTCACCTACACACTGATGCACTCCTGCATCCTGACTCCTTACATTAACCCTTTAGGGACAGCACACTGATCCAACTACACAGTGATGCACTCCTGCATCATGACTCCTTACATTAACCCTTTAGGGACAGCACACTGATCCAACTACACAGTGATACACTCCTGCATCATGACTCCTTACATTAACCCTTTAGGGACAGCACACTGATCCAACTACACAGTGATACACTTCTGCATCATGACTCCTTACATTAACCCTTTAGGGACAGCACACTGATCCAACTACACAGTGATGCACTCCTGCATCATGACTCCTTACATTAACCCTTTAGGGACAGCACACTGCCTCACCTACACACTGATGCACTCCTGCATCCTGACTCCTTACATTAACCCTTTAAGGGCAGCACACTGCCTCACCTACACACTGATGCACTCCTGCATCGTGACTCCTTACATTAACCCTTTAGGGACAACACACTGCCTCACCTACACAGTGATGCACTCCTGCATCATGACTCCTTACATAAACCCTTTAGGGACAGCACACTGCATCACCTACACAGTGATGCACTCCTGCATCATGACTCCTTACATTAACCCTTTAGGGACAGCACACTGCCTCACCTACACACTGATGCACTCCTGCATCCTGACTCCTTACATTAACCCTTTAGGGACAGCACACTGATCCAACTACACAGTGATGCACTCCTGCATCATGACTCCTTACATTAACCCTTTAGGGACAGCACACTGATCCAACTACACAGTGATACACTCCTGCATCATGACTCCTTACATTAACCCTTTAGGGACAGCACACTGATCCAACTACACAGTGATACACTTCTGCATCATGACTCCTTACATTAACCCTTTAGGGACAGCACACTGATCCAACTACACAGTGATGCACTCCTGCATCATGACTCCTTACATTAACCCTTTAGGGACAGCACACTGATCCAACTACACAGTGATACACTCCTGCATCATGACTCCTTACATTAACCCTTTAGGGACAGCACACTGATCCAACTACACAGTGATACACTTCTGCATCATGACTCCTTACATTAACCCTTTAGGGACAGCACACTGATCCAACTACACAGTGATACACTCCTGCATCATGACTCCTTACATTAACCCTTTAGGGACAGCACACTGATCCAACTACACAGTGATACACTCCTGCATCATGACTCCTTACATTAACCCTTTAAGGGCAGCACACTGATCCAACTACACAGTGATACACTCCTGCATCATGACTCCTTACATTAACCCTTTAGGGACAGCACACTGCCTCACCTACACAGTGATGCACTCCTGCATTAACCCTTTAGGGACAGCACACTGATCCAACTACACAGTGATACACTTCTGCATCATGACTCCTTGCATTCACCCTTTAGGGACAGCACACTGCTCCAACTACACAGTGATACACTCCTGCATCATGACTCCTTACATTAACCATTTAGGGACAGCACACTGCCTCACCTACACAGTGATACACTACTGCATCATGACTCCTTACATTAACCCTTTAGGGACAACACGCTGCCTCACCTACACAGTGATGCACTCCTGCATCATGACCCCTTACATTAACCCTTTAGGGACAGCACACTGCCTCACCTACACAGTGATGCACTCCTTACATTAACCCTTTAGGGACAGCACACTGATCCAACTACACAGTGATACACTCCTGCATCATGACTCCTTACATTAACCCCTTAGGGACAGCACACTGATCCAACTACACAGTGATACACTCCTGCATCATGACCCCTTACATTAACCCTTTAGGGACAGCACACTGCCTCACCTACACAGTGATACACTCCTGCATTAACCCTTTAAGGGCAGCACACTGATCCAACTACACAGTGATGCACTCCTGCATCATGACTCCTTACATTAACCCTTTAGGGACAGCACACTGCCTCACCTACACAGTGATGCACTCCTGCATCATGACTCCTTACATGAAACCCTTTAAGGGCAGCACACTGCCTCACCTACACACTGATGCACTCCTGCATCGTGACTCCTTACATTAACCCTTTAGGGACAACACACTGCCTCACCTACACAGTGATGCACTCCTGCATCATGACTCCTTACATTAACCCTTTAGGGACAACACACTGATCCAACTACACAGTGATGCACTCCTGCATCATGACTTCTTACATTAAAGCCAACTGACTTTTACTATCGCCCCTCAACCTTAGAATGAAGCAGGTCACCACAGCTATGCTGTGCAATTCCTTAACAATTGCATCCTCGTCATGTCATACAAATTACATGTGTATAGAATTGCACACACACACAAAGATACACATACATATATATGTATATGTATATGCATATATATATTATATATATATATATATATATATATATATATATATATATATATATATATATATATATATATATATATATACACATGTATACAGGTGCACGGTTGCTTTCTTATAGTCATAGGCAGGCATAATCAAATCACTCTTCCTTACAATATTCCCCTCCTCCAATGCTTTTTATACGAAGAGCCGTCTGTATACATTTACATATTACAGTACATGCTGTTCCTGACATGTTAATTAAGACGGCAGTGGATGTGGTAGAGGCAGAGCAGGTATAGATATTGTATTAATTATACTCCAGCTGCGTAGATGTAGGCTATACTGCAGTTGGCAGTAAACCTACAGGGTGGTGTAAGTCATGTCGGTGGAGGCTTCATACCATCGATCTGCTCATTGAGCTGCTCCCTGCTGTCTGCTGTGCACGGCGAGCTGCTCCATGCCTCCTGTCGCCGCCACGACTTGACAGGACCCAAGCACCAAGTATACGACTACCAGCAGCAGTGAGCCTCAGCCACTGAGGGCTTTCTTCTGCCTGGCCATACCGAGGAGCAGCTCACTGAGCAGCTCATGTATAGGGAGCAGCTCATGTATAGAGCTACTCGTCTATTGAGCACTGCCGCCTCCTGTCATCCTGCTCGCTGCAGTTGCCCCCCTCTCCAACCACCCTCTCCCTTTGTGTCGCCATTCGCCTGTCTTATCGCAAGTCTCTTTATCTGCCGTTTAATTATCCTTATCTGCTCTCTATCACAGACCCTGCCCCCTTCCTACTAAAGCACCAGACGTCATCATCACACGCACCATGCACCACCACCCCTCTGTCTGCCTATGCCATTGGTCACTATACTGGGAGCTGATCCTGTGGGAATCAATATCAATAAGCTATAAACTGACGCCCTGGTTGATTCTATTACGGTGCTGGGTAGTGACCATTGAGAAGAGACACCTGCCCAGGGCGCCGTCATGACGCCTGCCCTATCACCTACACGTGCACACCCCCTAGTCCTCACCAGGCCAGCAGCGCCCATTTTTACCGAGCACTCGTGTATTTGATCCCGGTCCATGTTGCAGATTAACGATCGGGATGTGCCGATAGTCTTGGGCTGCAGGGGTGTGTGGGAGGGCTGTGTACAGGGGTCGGGATGATATATCCCTGCTGTGCACGTCGGGATCCTTGCTTAGGGACACACTGACAGCTCATGGTGATAGAGCGCAGGGCCCGCGGCCCGGGATCCACGAATTAGATTAGACCAGACGCAAATCCGTTCAGGTTTTGACTCTGCTCTGTCAGTGATTTAGACGGCGCCCGAGCTGCTCGTGGAGGTTGGTGGGAGCAGCTCGTTATCGGACGGGGACCGCTTCCTACGCCCTCTCAGTTGGGCAGACCTGCCCTGCGTGTACGGAATGAGACAGGGATCAGCCTCACCACGCCTCGCTGCACAGCATGGCCTTAATCTGTCCGGACAATACTAATGGACAACAAAATCCTCCATAATCTCCACCTTATGAGCAGCTCACCGTTAAACGTGTAGGTCATGCCACGTATACGACTTTATACACGTGTACTATGAAGTTCTTCCATCGTATAAACCCATACATGTGTGGTAATGTAGGGCTTGTTTCAGTCGGGGAATCAAACCAGGTTTACTGTGAATTAGATGGTTAATAACTATTGAGAGATTGCTCAGGGTTTGGAGAAGAACTTTCAAAGAGTTGGCATTCACTATGAAGTATGATCCGCTGTATGGAATAGGGTGATATTCTATTAAGGATGATATTCTCTTACACAATATATGTGTACATGCTATATTGTGCATAGAAAGATAATATAATGGATGGGGATGTTTTCCTACCCATGTCTTGCACTGCCCCTCTTCTCATGCCTACTTTATTGCATCTATCACCCAAACCCGTGTCGGGGATTTTGTGGGAATCCACGAGGCAGCCTGAAATACTGCCTGTAAGAAATCCTCAAAGTGATACATCATCAGGAACAAATCCCACCCCTAGCTCCACCACCAAACCCGGCGCCCCTACAGCTCACTACCACGCATCCTTGAGACTAGGAGGCAGAGAATTTTGAGGAACGGAGTAATTGTTTCTCCTGAAATCTTGTCACCCACCCCTGCCTCTAAGCTTAAAGTATCACATATGAATATCTACCCATATTATTGTCTGACTGCGTTATGGTTACAATATTTCTGCTTCACTCCCACTTGCAGATGAAAGAGAGAAAAACTCTTCATCACCCGTCATTTCAAACTGACGCGTTCCTACTTCTTCGTCTTCTCTTTTCCCTTTTTTTGTCTTTTTCTATCAGCCATCGGTATGGAACAGGGCCCTGTCTGTGCATGGGAGCCTGGCCATCTTTTTCACGCAAGCCTGAGACATTCGTCAAAGCAAGGGCCCTCATGGAGAGCACATGAAGGGGTCTTCTCCAGCGAAAAGCTCCGTCCACAGCCTTCTGGTGTCTCCCCCTACTGGCTGTGACGTCACGTCATTGTCAGCGTCAATACAAATAGGGGTCACGTGACAAAAAGATGTCCTCAATGCGGCACACGCGGCGTCCTCTCTCTGAACACACCAAGGTTCCCCTCTATCACACAGTTTGTCTACCTCCGTGGTGCTGCTGCCCTCAGCACATTTAAACCCAAACCCACACGGTTATATACATGTACAGTCTAATGTGGGTCAACAATGAGGCGTGGTGACACTTTTTCATAGATGCTTCAACACATCCCTGGGATGTCATCCCATTAGAGCGAGAGAGGAGGGTCTATGGTATATACATATACTTCGAGTCCAATGATTTGGAGTCGGATGAGGTTGATTTGCGTGCTATATTGTACATCAATAGAGGGCGTATGCTCAGATGGTACAGGGGGTCGTTATTGATACATAAAAAATGTATAAAGCACATCTTAGCTGTTACGTGTACATGCAGTGCATGAATTATACCAATCCATAATTTAATAGAGTTTATATTTTGATAGCATGGTGCAGTCCAGGGCATTACACATCGCTCGATCGCTACATATCCTAATATGACTTGCTGGAGGATTCTCTAACAGACTACTGATTGTATGGTATTCATTAAGCTGGAGGTGTGTGCTAAAGGAGTCTCCGGGTGGCCCTATATAGCTCTTATAGATGTAACGTGCCTGAATTGCCTCCTCCTGTGTTGTGATGGGGCTGCAGATGCAGCTGGGCCCTATCTAGGCAGTGCCTACAGCGCCTAGAGGCTGCCACAGGGAAGTGTCATGGGAGTGTCTCTCCATCCACACACCCTCCCTCCTCATCCACACCGCTCCAACACGGGGAGGACCTCCCCTCATCAGCTACTGGCCATATCGTGTCGCCTCCCTGCATGTGGAGTGCGTAAATCGATGGGACGTAAACACGCAGGCAGCAACTCTTTAATTAACAAATTATGCCCACAGACAAAACCGTTATATGGGAGACAACAACGCCTGGAGGGGTGCTTCCTCTAGGTGAGATGGATAGCAGTTAGGGAGGTGGGGAACGCCTGCAATACACTGGTGGGTAAATAAATCAGGAGAGCTAGCAGGAGGTTGACTGGGTGGACGAGGTAGGGCTGGTGAACGAATGCCCTCCAAATGGCGTTTAATCCCGACTCGGTGACAATGGAGTTGGGCGGGGAGGACATTAACCCTTGTCGCCACCCCTCCCCGCTGCGCTCCGAGGACACAGGTTGTGGGGAGAAAGCTGGGTTTTTTGGTGACGGAGGGTTAAGGTGGATAGTAGAGTATTGGTGGGAGCTGCAGCAGTAATAGCAGCAGGAGGAGCAGGGGCAGGGAGGAGCAGGAGATGCTGATGGTGGTATAGTGGTGGGAGGGTCGTGGTGGTGGTGGTGGTTGCAGTACTGGCCATATGGGGTACTCCAACTGCTGGTGGCGCCATCTAATGTTTTACAGCAGCACCAACAGGGAGCAGCTCACAGTAGCTCACATGGTAAACGCAGCCCTCATGCCGGAGTTCCAGGATGCCTCTATGCCTGCAATGTCAACCCACTCAGCTTTACCTTAAGATTTTCACCCTTACTATATAGCAAAAATATAAATACATTGTAATAGTCAATCCTGGAATCACATCGCCATAATTATAGTAGATGTCTCCTGCCTCCTCCTAGACCTATATTAAAGGCGCACTGAGATGAGGACCTTACCCTGCCGAGTTTTGTACGCAAATGATGTCGTGGGTTCAGTGCGCCTTCAAACTATCATCCATTTGAGATAGAAGTTTGTGTATTCGTCAATGATTCGCCAACACGCAATACGCAAAATAATGTGCATGAGGGCGCAATGTGTATCATGCATCCATTTGAAAGGGCATCAATCATGAGAGATAGGACCAGAATATCCATGGGCGTGAATCTAAGATGGCTGATGATGTTCGGCAATGGGGCCCATTTCAATATGTATAATCACCACCAGGGGACTGACGAAGAGAGTCTGCCAGGTGGCTGGGATTCCTGCAGTTACTGCGGTCCCTGTCAGGTGACTGTGGTACCTAAGGTCCCTAAGGTGCTCTGCCAGGCTTATAACCCGGGCATCTAATATAAGCATGCCTTGTTTATAAGCAGGATGTGAAATCCTTACTGCTCTGATATAAGCCGAGCCGCGAATATAGCCCTGGTCATGGGCGGCAACCCCAATACAATTTCCTCAGGGGGTCATAAGATTGCCTCGTGCATAAGTCGGGTCAATTTCCCATTTGAAATCCGTATGAGCCGGAGCTTGTAAATATGGTACTTGGACACAACTAATCCCACAGTGCAAGACATGTGTACGTTGCCGCACACACTCTCGCGTGTGTTTGGCCCTGCCCTCCCCAGCCGAGAATTACAAGGAAGGCATTGTATTGGGAGGGCGTGGTATCGGGTCGGAACAGCGTGAGATCAGAGACATATATATGGAGGCGGCCCCTGATGCAATGGATATAAAAATGGAGTATATTGGATGTATGATGTAGTCCAACTATGACAACTATTGCATGTAAGAAAGGTTCTGGAAGTTAGGTTTATGTAGTCGGGTTCTATGAATATGCTGACACTTGCTATGTCTCATATTATGGGTATTATTCTTAAAAAAATGACATGAATATATCGGATATGGGGGCCTACATATATACATTTACATATAAATACTATGATATATTGTGACAGTGGAATAAAATATGAGCTATGAGCTAAAATTGTCACAGTCGCATGCCAATGCTGTCAATACATATTCACTATAAGGAACACCTCGAAAAGAATAAGTGACATGACATAGGGTATTTCTTAAAATCGTCATGGGCAAGGGAAAGTTCTTAAAGGCGACATGGGAATTTCAGTGACAGGTGACATGGCCATTTCTTAAAATCGACATGCGACATGGGGACCCCCCATTTATACCCCCAATGGCGCCTCATCCCTGATCGTGGTGGGGCGTGTAGCACTGAACTGAAGTCGGTGTTAGTAGAAATACGCCGAGAGTCTCCCGCCGCCGAACCCCGAGCAGTTACCATGACGACCAGACCCGGATGTCGCTATGCATCCATTTAGATGCCTCCGCCCAGATACGAAAACCCGGGCTCACACCGTGTCAACGGCTACCCTTGATGCGGGAAAGTGCCGCTAGACGTCTCTGTCGGGCAGTATGTATGCATTTGGCGCATTCTGCAGGGTTGATGGCAGCATGACAGGGGAAGCAGCACAAGCAACATGGCGTCCATACTGGAGGAGAGAAGGGGTCCCAGGGGTTAGCAGCAGTGTATGTCAATTACTGCACAGCTGGTGGCAGTTTGATAGAAAGTGATACATTCATATTTGAAATATGATGGGGAGGGGGAGGTAGAGCTGAACTATTCATACGAATATCGCATGAAATACTTATGATTTAGTTTTCATATATATGTCCAGGGCAATTCCTACGTTGCAAGATAGTCAGGTCCTACTTTAATGAGACTGCGATATTCATGTTATGGCCAGCATATTCCTCTAATAATGTAGCAGGCATTAGTTTAATAGTTAAGGGATATGTACACCATCAGCATTAAACATCGTGTCCTCAAGAGTGGGACTCGAATGAGTAATGGTTGTTTAACGCCATTTCGACAGCTAAGGTCATATTCATGATAAGAGAGTTCCATTAGACATCAATTTCACAGATGTATGTACATGTGTCTATGTCTGCGCATATGGGCACCAGACGAACAAAAGAGAGGACACAAAAGAGGAGATAAAGACCATATTTAGAAGGGCTAGGGAAGCGCTCGTGTCTTCAATGCTTTTTTTATTGACGATATTATCGTTGTATACATAGCTTGTGTTTTTAAGACATTAGCTTTGGCACGAAGTTTTGTACATAGCATGTGCTTTAGGGGTGGCAAAAGGCACTTACCCTCACACCCATTCATTTCAGCAAACACATATTGTCCACCATATGGCGAGTTACCAATCACACTCGGCTTAGAATTGGCGACTGTTTTTTTCCCACGTTCTGACAACGATCAGAATCCCAACGGTTGCCACCCAAGAAATTCACCATGATTGCCAGGAAATTAGATGCTATATTTAGCCTTTCAGAAAACAACCACTTCTTGGAAACGAGCGTTGTCTCTATTAGTGTCCCTTTTCTTATCTACGGTCTCCTAAATGGAGTTCGATAACCTGTAGTAGTGTCACACTTGCCATCAATTTAGGAATTTTATTGGGGCCAAAGTGTCAGTATAATCTATGTACAAAGAACCATGTCTATATTAATAATTCGGTATACATTAAAAAAGCTTTTCATTATAATGATTTCAGTATTAAAGCACGTCATTAAAGCTGCCAAACCACCTCAGATATACATGTATATAGTTCACGTTCTGCATATCTATAATGGGTCTCCATAGTGCAGTGTACTTGTAAGATCTCCATCTAATTTAACTGTGCTAAATTCACTGATATAGATCAGAAAAAGATGGAATGCTTCCAGCATTCTATCCAGAACTTTATTACATCAACAAGGTAGCGCCATCTATAGTGTTACTCCAGGTAATAGTAGACTCTGTTGCTTAGGTCAGAAAAAGAATATATAAAATAGTTGGAATTGAAGTCTTGTATTGTGAATATTAAGAATCTCTTGCCAAATAAATGGCAGATTATAAAAGGGAAAGGGTTTTATACAATCAGCTGAGATTCAAATGAAGAAATGTGCCAACTGGTATAGCAGCTTTAACATATATATCATTATTGGGTATGATTACACACAGTATCAGTGGCATGTGCATTAATGGGTACATCTGTTGCATTCTGATAGTGTACTGGTGTAAGCTGCACCACACGCCTGGTGGAGCTAGTTACAGCTCAGCCCATGAAACTGTCATCACATTCATGTCAGCCAGGCTGGCTGGGAAGATAGTGCAAAAAACAGCGACGTGTAATGACTAGGAATGTGAGGCTGAATGCAGCAGATGCCGCCTCCAGGAACATCCCTATAGCCTGTAGCTCTGTGTGCACGGTTAGTACTACATCCCTCAGCATTTAACGGCCGCATAAGGACTTGATACATTGTGTCCTTGACCGACATGATGCTTGAAGCGAGTAGCACCCCATTGCTGGATTTAAGCATCATGCCGACCATTCAGGAGTGTATCATGAATGCAGTCTTGGCGAGTGTACGCACTTGAGCGTTTAAGCAGATTTGACTAAAACTGAAGCATCCTGCAGCAATATAGAATACATATTTAATGCTGATGTGAGAAAGTATAAGAAAGTACTCTTGTCACCAATTGCCGCAGGTTTTTCCCATGTCAAACTCGAAATTGGTAACACTTCGATAACCAATAAGTGTTTGTGCTCAGTATTGTAGGCATGCAACGATGACCGATACATGACCGATGCTGGTCACAGGATGTGGGCTTTACACAATCAAGAAAATGCAAAAAGAAACTACAATGTACCACCATTTAGATACATTGTGAGCATTAGTTATGTTTTCCTATCGCTACAGGGCTGGGGTACATTTCTGAATTTCCCATGTCTGAATTAGTGAGGTTAGATTTTAATCCCCGAAATCCTTGTCACTTCATACAGTGATTCATTTTGTTGGACACCTTATTATTTTGTTTATTATACCCTTCCATCTTACTCTAGCGCTACCCTACTCTTATCGATTGTTTCCGATGGTATCAGTGACTTCCGCTGACTTGTCAGGAGTACGGGACGGCAGGATTACGGTATGTCAGGAGTACGGGACGGCAGGATTATGGGATGGCAGGAGTACAATATGACGAGAATACGGTATGGCAGCTAAGAGTACGGGATGGCAGGAATACGGTACAGCAGCTAGGAGCACGGGATGGCAGGAGTACGGGATGGCAGGAGTACGGGATGACAGGCGTATAGAATAGCAGTAGTATGCGATGCCAGGAGTACGGGATGGCCAGGGGACGTGGTTAAATGACGAGAGGGAACCGAGGGATCTCATTACACAGCACACAGAGCGCCACCCCCGGCACGTTCTTACACTAATTACCTTACCCCTTACTCCCACCTCCCCTCTGCCTCCCCTGTGTCGTTCCTTCCGCCGGCTGGCCGGGCGTCCGCTCCACCCGAGGTAAAAACAATAACAACCCTTAGAAAGGCATCAACTAAAGAATTTAAATATTCATTGACAACACACGACGCAGCCAAATTGTATTATTGTTAACGCAACGTATGCTGTGTGTGCACGGGAAAGAAAGAATTCCCATGGAAATTGAATTTTCGGAAGAAAATAACCTGCTTTGAGATCCTCTCTTGGTCACCATTAGTGGTCTTCCCGGCTGATCTGTAAGGAAATGAAAGCAGTGATTAAATTGACTCAAAGGGAGGTGACTCTATTGATCACTGTGTAGCAGTGAGTCAGTCCTTTAGTAGTGAGTATTTAGAAGACGACTGCCGGCCTTGTACAGGGAAAGTTGCCTTCGTCCCGTGCGAGACTCAATTGTAACTGAGTAGCATATGGAAAGGTGCCTTATTCTCAGGGTACTGTCAAGTGTCATTGTGAGTAGTATATGGACAGTTGCACTAGACCCAGGGTAGAATAATTGGTCACAGTGAGTAGTATATGGAGAGTTAACATAGGCTCTGGACAGGGTCACTGGTGACAGTGAGTAGTATATGGAGAGTTACCATAGACCCAGGCAGAGTCATTGGTCACAGTGAGTAGTATATGGAGAGTTAACACAGGCTCAGGACAGGGTCATTGGTCACAGTGAGTAGTATATGGAGAGTTACCCTAGGTTCAGGGTTGAATCATTGGTCACAGTAAGTGGTAAATGGAGAGTTACCCTATGTTCAGGGTATGGTCATTGGTCACAGTAAGCAGTAAATGGAGAGTTATCATATCCTCAGAGTAGGGCCATTGGTCACAGTGAGTAGTATATGGATAGTTACCATGCATAGGCTCAGGGTACAGTCACGGTCACTATGAATAGTACATATAGCTGTGAGTAGTATAATCTTATGAACAGTTACCATAGGCTCAGGATACAGCCATATGTCGCAGTAGCAATATAGTATATACAATGGTTCAAGGACAAAGTCAACTGTAACAGAAAGTAGTACGTATAGAATATATTCACATGGGAGAGCCACCTGTTATTGTTGGTAGTATATCTAAAGTTGACATATCATCAGGCTAGAACATTTACGAGTATTTATCTGAATTAACCGACATTGTCGTTAGTGCGGAAATTTACATTGTATAACTAGTAATATATACACAACTATGTATATCGTAGATCAAATATCACAGAAAACCAGACAAGTAGTTTCCAATTGGTTATTGGCTTTTATTGGGGGTTTTGTTGACATCGAGGTGTTGGAGGGATTTGAGTTGGTGTGGCTACGTTTCGACAATATTAAATTGTCTTCATCAGGCAATCTATGACGTTACACATCGTAATACTGGTACTATTTACACCAGGCCATGGCCATATACATTTATATAATAAAGACCTACAGTGGGAAATCATGACGTCAGTGCTGGCCACCTGTGTTAACGGTTACGACATGTTAAGGCTTGGACCTCACACATTGCAAGGAAAGTAACCTAGCCTGACAAATGTATCTAATTCCAAGCTAGATCTTAATTTTATATCCTTGCGTAGGAAATGCTGATTCCAACGATTCTGAGGGTTGACCTATATTTCATGTTACTATAGATAGAACTATTACGTTTTGATTTAGCATCAGAATGACACGTGCGACAATGCCTCGTTATTAATTGTATGAGGAATCTGGGCTCCATAGACACGAAGCGTGGTGTATTTCTGGGAACACCACAAAGGATATTTCAGGAAATTACACAAGACATGTGCATAGACATAGGGGTAGCATAGACAGAAACAATACAACCAGGTGATATTTCTTTCTGTAGCAACTAGCATACTGAGAGCAATCCGAGGAATTATGACACTAGTGTTAATAATGTAGATATCGATACTTTAGTACGTCGACAATAGGGTGTCTATGTATTGTGTATAGGGCCCTAATGAACACCGCCTTAGTACTACACGTATCTGTTTAATTAGAATCAGCCTGGGGAAGGGGGACATACAGGCATACAGGAGGTCTATATCTAAATCTGTGGGGCTATACATGGCCTTGTATCTTGATATGATTCATTAGTCCGACTGGATGCGTTAGGGCTGGTCTGTTCGTCGACCCATGTGGTTATGTATCAGCTTCCCCTTTGATTATATGCCAATCGTATATCCGTCATCGGAGGCTAGCACATGTTATGGAGCGCTGGATGGGTATGAATAAGCACTGACAGCCCATCAAATAGATTATCTTCAATATAGTATCTTCATGTTTGTTATTCCCATCGTATACATGACCCAATTCTATGAAGGAAAGTCTGCGAGAAACCAATTAGTAAAGAAAAGCCGTCTAAAGGAGGACTGCTTATCGGAGTTGAATGGCCATCACCACTACTAGCCCACCCAAGCCTACAGCCATGAAGATTGTGGACTGGCACTATTTAGCTCACCCATGACCCACCTAGGCCTTCTTGTCGCATGGCATCATCAGCACCAACGACTTGACCTGCCTCGGACGACCCTTCCCCCACCTCCACCCCCGCACGACTACCCCCCCCCCCCCTCTTGCAGGACCAGCAGGACTAAGGCGAAGGGCGGCGGGGTGGGTTAGCATTGGCGGATGCAGCGGAAGTGGTAGGGGGTGAGGGTCAGGGGGTCTATAGGCTATGGCGCTAAAAACCCGATGTGAGGCAGGAACCTCCATGCACTCCACCACCCTTTCACCGGCTTCCAGTGATGGCATGTACAAAAAAAAAGACATGTTGGCCTTGCTCTGCCTCGCCGCCCGTGGGTTATCAGCAAAACGGGGCCTTGGCAACACGTCAAGGCCCGTTGTATGCGGCAGGCCAGATTGTAGCCCGTGTAGGTGCTAGTCTACATAGATATAGCAATACCAGCTGCGCATTGTAGGTAGGGAATGGCTTAGAAAAGTGTCTGTATTTCCAGGCAGCTGTATGTTTATGTGTCTAGTATTTTAATGCTATAGAGATAACACGGATAGATATCACAGTCATGTTAATGTGTCTGTCACCAGCAGCGGCGAGAACAGAGTCAAACTTACGTAAGATAGTGCCTGTCCTCACGTCTCACAGTAGCATCCTGCTACATCGCTATTATATATAGTAAAGGCTGGATGTGGATGGGGACATTTGCCCTTTCTCATTGAATCATTTGAAACATATCAATCAGCAATACTCATGTAAATATAATGCAGGGAACCCATGTCAATGATTGCTATTTGGTGCTATTCAGCTGTAGGTTACAGGTTAGTATGGTGGTTGGTGACACCATTCTATAGGTGGATGGGCTGACGACGTGCGTGCTTGGTGTGGCATGGACAGAGCCCCCGGTGACCGGTCTCCTCCCCCGGTCGTCTACTGACGGGGGTATTGATGACGCCAACCCCCCACCCAACTGCCAACACACACCCCGCAGCCTCCCAGAGCAGCCCACAGCCTGTGAGCACAACAGCAGTCGCTATCGCTCGTCACCCGACCACTGAGAGTAGCTCAGCAGCGCCTTGAGCTGCTCTGACCACCTTCCTCCTGCAGGGTCCTCCCTACCGCTCCTTGCCTCCTCCACTCGTCTCTCCTGCGACTCACACAGTGGGAGAGGGAGTATGCTTTATCCCAGGGAGTTAAAAGTCACAGAGGGAGAGGCAGAGGCAGCTGGCAGCGGCAAAGGGCCTAGCTAGTTTTCTGGGGACCTAATACTTTCTATAGCTAACGGTCTCCCATGCTGTTTCTGCCCCTTGCTGCCTGCTCCAGACTCCTATATCGGGTAGGGTAGATTCATCCCCCAATTCCCTCCTCTCCACCGACCCTCAGTCGCCAGGCTCAAACCACCACCACCACCACTGTCACCACCACCACCACCGCCGCCACCACGACGGCCTCCTCCACCAGCAGCCTGCAGCAGCAGCAGCACCATCAGCACCACCACCACTGCCACCATCATTACCACCACTGCCACTGCCACCACCAAAGCTGGAGCCCGCCTGCATCGCCCTAACCGGCAACAGCGTGGACGGTGTGGACGACAGTGGAGGCGGCGGCGGACGGCAGTGTCGGGGTGTAGTGCGCGCGGGGACGCTGTTCCATCTTCCCTCTCCCTAACATAGGTAGGAGCTTTATCAGTCTGGGTGAAATGCCCTCACTCCTCCTGCTGCTGCGCCACAGCCACCTGCGTATCCACTAGTCTTCCTCCTGTAGGGAACTCAGTACCTCACTAACCATCTCTCCCCCTGCAGAGGAGGTCCTCCGGAGTGGCCGGCTACCCATCATAAACTACCCATCCAGCAGGGGACTGCCTTTACTCTCCGTCATCGTCACTCTCTGCTGCCCGGCCCTATAGCCTGCACACCCTTTTAACAACTGAGCAGCTGCCTTGGCGACCAGGAGCACGACCCTAACACGGGGCATGGAGATATAGCAGGGTTGCATAAATACTAGTACTAGCAGAGAACGGAAGCGGACCATGTGAACGTTTCTTTGTCGACTACGGTCGCAGAGTAGAGATATAACGGCCGCGCAGAAACAGTGCATGTAGCCTTAGAGGTCAGACTCCCTCTGAATCCCCCCCCCCACACACACCTCCACCGGACGTTAACCTACACAAACAAACAAAAGTGTGCAGTCAAGTAGCGAGCTGTGAGGGGCACCTGGACTGCATCAGCACGGCGGCCCTCAGCCATCCAAGGTGGAGTGTGGCGTCATGCAGGGAGGAGGCCGAGGCAGATAAGAGAGATAGTGCTGCCACCACAGCTACGGAGACTAGTAGGGCTGAGTATTGCTGTAGCTACACCTTATCAGCCAGGAGGGTGTTTGTCTGTTATTAAGGACGTTGGCAGTGTGTTGCCGCCGCCGCTACCCCCTCCCCGCCCCATCAGCTTGCTCATTGCTGCGCCGAGACGACGATCGGTCACCGTGCTCGGCTGGCTTGGGGAAAGCACACCATGAGCAGGGCCTGTGGCAATAGTGGGCTGGTCGTGCTTGTACAGCGGCGGGGCGGGGGCTGAGTGGGTGAGGGGGAGAGGGGCTAGCTGGCCACTGATGCTGCTACGATTGCTGATGTTATTCTAACTTCTGTCTGGGCGCACTCCAGTGGTGGTCGGCTGCTATCTGTGCTGAACGGGGTGACGTGCCTGCACTGGGCGTGTTAAGCCAGTCCCCCAGTGGACCCCAACCTCCCACTATAGTGTTGGGACTACACATATAGAGTAGCTCAGCAAACCCCTGGAGCAGCTCCATAGCCTGCTGACTAGGCGAGCACCATCCTTAGCACCATCATCGTCACAGCCACAGCCCCCTCCCCCTATACAGCACGAGGCGCCATTCTCCTCCTGCTCCTCACGACCTCACACCTACTGAGTGATGTAACCCCCTTGTGGGCGGGCACCAGCATGTCGGTCACATGTAGCGGCAGGTAGACACAGTCCACCCCTCTGTCCACCATCCATACAACACACTGCAACACCACCACCACCACCACCTCCTCCTCCAGACGTCCTCCTGCACACCTACCCTGTGCACCTCCCGGACCACCCAGGCTGAGCACACAGACTCATCCAGTAGACTAAGCACATTGGGCATTTCACCAAGAACCAAGGACACATCGCAGATTACTAGAGAGAAGACCAAGGACACATTGAGGATAGTAAGAAGATAGAGAAATTGAATGCATAAGGAAGACATGACGATAGCTGCGTAGATCCGCAGAACGAGAGCGAAAGACTTATTCCACGGGACCGCGCCTGAACCTCTGAAAAAGCATCCTCCTATGGTTTTCTATACGGAGTGAAGAAGACTGCCGAGTCTCGTGTTCCGACCCACCCGAGGTCTGGTCCGTATAGCAGGCTAAGTTTGCTGCTTGTGCTGCTGCCTGCTTATCAGAGACAAGGCTTTCCGGCGGCGAGAGATTACAGTGTGACTCTGTGTGTTTGTGTGTGCCTGCTGCAAGAAGCGTCCTTCATCATGCTGCACACGTACTCGTCCATAGAAACCTACAGGGGTTACTCATTCAGAGGCCCCACTATCATGCTCTATAGGATCGCCTCCATAACCACCACAGGCCATCCAAGGTAGGGAATATCAAAGCTCTTATTGAGTGCTCAAGCCAGCGCTCGTTCATCCAGTCAATAGGATGGGTTAACAACTTGAGTTCCCTTCCAGCATTATTGATCCAATTAAAGTAGTCCCATTATATCATTCTATACATGTACTTTACCACCAATTAAATGATATGGGTTTATCGCTTAAAACTGTCTAGAGAAATTACATAATTATCAATCTGTTAATTGGAAATCAGGATTGAGGATCTTAAATGCCATGAGCAATAGTACTTGATTCGGTAGCAATGTTTAGATATTGATGACATTAGCAGCATATTGTATATTACATGGGCAGCCCGTGTTGCGTATTACCACCTGACTAAGTTATTGATATTACATAATTCTGCGACCCTGTTATCTTCCATACTGTAATTAACACATTGTCTCTCTCACCTTATTCGCACTATAGACTATACTGTAGGCCCTTGTGCCTATTACTGTAATGGGCAAAACCATTAAAGTAAAGTCTAGTTTGCATTTTCGTCCATTGCTAACTGTATACGCTCTATTTCTTCTAGGTACCGTTCAACTGTGTTGCCTTTGGAATTGTCAAATGTTTAATATTCGATGCAATTGACAACATTTACAATCGTGTTTTACGTATGTTATTGTTCAAACACATCTTTACAGAAAAGAAAGGTTGTGTATTGTCTTGGGCCATATGGTGGAGGAGATATCTAGAGTATCATAATTCCCCTTCAACATTGGTGTAGCTTAACATGTGGGGATATTCCAAGGATGGAGGTATACCAACGTCAAATTGCCCTTATTAGCATTACAAATACTTCCCAAAAGACGGAAACACGTGGCAATGTGCTACAAGTATGCATATGCCTTGAAATATAAAAAGGAATAATTTGCTACACCCTGCCACATTTTCAATTCTATTAATGTTGCTGCAGTACATTGGGCGAATAGGATGTGTGGGATTTAGATAGAATACAAAACAGTTGAGTTATCATGTATAGCTTATAATATGTAATTTAAATGTTATGTAAATAATACTCCTGGATTATGAGCCCACACGTATGGTCCCCTATGCCCTTAGTCTCTGGTGTAATAACCACCAACAGGAGGATGGGGACCGTGCATGATGCTGGCTGGGAACGAGCTGGGGGTGGAGCAGATAGGCGGGGTCTGGAGGGGTTTTTACCTGAGCTTTGCGTGTGGTATTGACGGGGTATGTGTGGTTCACACACCGCCCTGCTGCCCCACCTGTCTCAGGTGTCCACAATCAGCGTGTGATGAGCCAGGTGTGCTGCTGGCCAAGGTGGGAGTGCAGGCTCCATCCTCCATGGTCCCCAACCACCCCCTCCCACCCATAGACACATATTACATGGACATATGCCCACCGCCCACCCTACTTGTCGTCTGTGTGATGACTGCCCGGCTGACCATACCTTATTTACATACACCCCCCCCCCCCCTAGGTAGATGGGACCATTATGGCATCTAGCAACCCAGCATCTAATGCTATATGGGTGATGCTGCCTAGACCTACCCCTGCCTCCTCCTCCTCCTCCTGCTCCCGTGCAGGGTGGGCGGACGTCAGCACTGCCGCTTCCTCCTGCTGCTGTGGGGTGGCCGGCCATCGCCTCACCGAGTGAGCCGGAGCAGGACGGCCATTAATTATTCATCATTTGACCTCTATCGGCTTTTGTGCAAATTTGCATCAGGGCTGACGTGTTTGATCAGGTTGCAACCCTCCATAGGCCGTAAAACTGGCGTTATGTCGTCCTCAGCCACCCGAAGATGCTGCCAGTCGGCTTCTATAGGCAGGGGTTATGGATGACATGGTATAGAGGGGACCGCTGGGGAAAGGGGGAAGTAAAAAGCCTTTAACAATCGATATGAAGCCCTTGTAAAAACACGTCTCATGAAATAGTCAGGTGTTAATAGAAGCCACCGCATGTACTTAAGCCACATGAGGGACATCAATGCAAGGTTAATGTCATGGCAGAGGCAGCCAAGATGGAGGTTACTGACCTAGGGGACTCTTATAAAATGACTAAAAGGGGGTTGCTGATCTTAGACATTGAAGTCACCCTTTAAGCTAGAGAGACAAGGTTATCTCCTTGTATGTCTCCTCTGGTTATGACACTATGCCTCCCCGGGTGGCAACTCCATTACCGGCCCCACACTGCTGGGATGGCCTGATGGGGGCCGCTTCTGCAGCCACCCTTTGGCCTGCGGGCCCTACAGCCAGAGGTCCCAATGGTGAGCACGCAGAGGGGTGGGAAGCCATATCGCCACGATGGTGGTGGGCGCCTCGCGGGATCTTACCTCAACGCGATATCTCGCCCTGATACATATTTAATCGGACGGCGGGCCGCGGCCACCATCATCAATATTCGGTCGGTGGCCGAGCTATACTCCTAGCGGCGGCGATCAGAGATGAGCTGCTCACCTCTGGCCGATACTAACGACTCGGTCCTGCTCCCACTGTGCGCCCACAGTGCATTACTACAGTGCTAAAGCTCTTACTACATGTGCCGTTATCGCTGTATATGTGTTGGGGTTAAGAGATGTACAGAGATGGTCCGTGGCCAATGTGAATTCGCGTCTCCTTGTATTACTGCATCTCGTTCCCACAGTTCGGCCATTATGTTAATCATTACAGGTGATACGTCATCCATTCAACCAAAAGGGTACACTGTCACCGGGGGCGTGTTAACTACGTCTTTAAAAAGAGGTTATGACCATTTGTGAATTAATGCCATGAGAAGAGAAAGATTAGGAATGTTCTTCCTGTTATATATATCGCAGTCATATATATATATATATATATATATCGGAAACCATATAATGTCCTTGTTAGATTAGCCAATACGTCTATGCGAAGCCACTGAACGTGGCCTCCCAATAAGACAGTGGCTTCTGCCCACTCCCCCTCCCCGTAGTAGCCTTGAGTCAGCTGGAGCACACCAAGGGGAAGCAAACACTTGAGCGCCACCCAAGCTCAATATGATTACCCAGGCGGCAGTCCCCCTCACGATACGGTTTCCTACCGAATACAGACCATAGCAATGAAGTTATAGTGCCCATCTCCGCACCCCTCGCTCGGCCTCCTGCCTCCCACGTGCCCTTATTGGGTTGCATATTGGGTAGAGGAGCCCTTTCGAGGCATAAAGACAGTATCACCCTCCCCCGAACCCACCCATTGAGGCTGTGGTGCGTGGGCACGCACATATATAGGGTGTTATGGGGCTTTTGGGCTTGTCCCAGGGTCTCCTTAACTCGGCCATGTGATGAATACAAACCATGGCCCCTATGTACCCGCATTGGTGCGAGCAGCTCCCCTCCATATATCAATTAGGGAGTAGCTCACGCAGTAGGCGGCACCTGACCTCATATTTAACTGTATAGGGATTCTCACGGCAACCACTGAAAGACACACATACACGTCGCGCGTTTGTAATGTAAATAGTGTCAGGGTGCCGACCGAGCAGCTCACTGTGTGGACAAAGCCCCCAGCCTCTCACCCCCCCCCCCCCCCATCAGCCTGCAACTGCTCCCCAGCCTGCATCCATCCTCCCGTCTAAATGCATGGAGCAGAATTGGGAATTAATGCCAACGTCAAGCTGGCGTGGTGCCGCTGTCAGAACCGCCTGCTGCAGAGTTGCCGCGGTCAGCAACTGTTGGCAAGTAGATGCATGGATTCAGGGGGTGTGGGACGTGAGGGACGCTAGCACATTATGAGATGGCAGCGGACGCCACCCCTCATCGTTTCTACAGGCTGCTTAACACAGATGTTGTCTGACTTGGCCATTCCCACCACCAATCTCAGCAACACCTACAGCCGGCGTGCACACTGACCAACCAACACCCTCTCTGCCGAGAAAAAAAGATCCCCACAGCTGCCTAGATGCAGCTGCCTAGATGTAGCTGACTAGGTGCAGCTGCCTAGATGCAGTTGCCTGAATGCAGCTGCCTAGATACAGCTGCCGACTGCTGCACAGGAAACTGGATGGCAGTCAGGCCCACAGCCAAAGGCCAACCTCATAATTTCATATCAAAATACATACCCATCACAGCATAGACAAAATGGGATGTAGCTAGTATGTTTAGTAGTCATGCTATACATATTAGGATTGTCCCATCGAGGAACAAATTGACATATGGTTATTATGCTCAGTAGCTATGCTTATCTACATCCTATTCTTTTATTTTATATCTGTCCGGTTGAGGAGATCCATTGTTACAATTATATTATTCCACGGTGGATGCGATGCAGGAAAGACTGCTGCACCCCATTCGGCGCGCCACTGCAGTAGCAAGAGAATGATGTTGATGGAGCAGCTCACAGAGCAGCTCCGAGTTGTATGCGTGCAAGTGCATTGGGGACCTGTGCTCCCTACCCCTCGCTGCCACTGTGTGAGACCGATAACGCAAATCAAATGTTCCCTCCGCGGTCCGACAAGACCAGGCAGAGGGCTTACTGATAGTTGGGTGGCCAAACACCGCCTCCCGATCCGAGTTGGTCGGGGTAGAGGGGTGCTTTGTGGGTGTGGGTAACCCGGGGTGCATTAACCCCCATGATTGTTGGAGCTGGGTGATCTCGGCGGGAGGAGGATATTGAGGGATGTGAGGCGGTAGTGATAGGGTTGATGGTAGAGAGGGACAGGTCAATGCTATATCCCATTGTCCAGGTTTGTGACGGAGGTCATCAACGTATGTAAATCAGGCAGCGTTCATTCTATTACACTCGATAATAGAGTTACTGCACGAGTGGCATCGTTCTTATCTGTGTGAGCTGTCCTTCAAAGCCCTGGGTGTTAACCACTGGAAAAGTGCGCCTACATCAACGATATAATGTGTATACATACACATACCACTTGTGTTTGCCCCCACTCCCTCCTTTCCACCATGCACTCAGTCACAGCCACGGGATAATTGGTTCTATTCATGAATTCAATTAGTAATTGCTATAGTTATGAGCATCATTAGAACAAACATTTGCAATAAACCCATAGTATGTGGTACTATGGTCCTATGATGACATGCATTATTATTAGAATAAATACTAGTAGTATATCCTGCCTCTAGATAATCTGAATCTGAATCTATACCCATCTACTAAGTATCCCGATACATGTCCCACATTGTAGTGTCACATGTACCCGTGTACATGTGACATCTGTTTAGATGCTGGTTAATGTTAATGTTATAGTGCAGCGGATTCGAGGTAGACTCGGTCTCTAGATAGCCAGCAGCCCTGCAGTCCGATAGCTATATTCTGCAGATAGCATCTAGTGCAAGCTGTTACTAGCAGCTGCGCAATGGTTTGCCTTCCATCAGAATACCAATGTAACCCATACCCGACTGTCTGGATGCCAACCAATTGTACTGTGTGTGGTGTTATCGTACATTATCGGTTCCTTGAACATCCAGCATATTAGTTTGTGACTAACAAGGACTCCCAAGACATACACATTTGATAAAATATAGTTATTGCAAATAGGCAGTGTAATAGTGTGGGTTCAGTGGTTTTTTTAAATGTCTTAAACTATAGATCTTTAGGACATTAGTTGGTTAGTTAGGGCGAATTGGTAGCCCCGCTCCTCTTCGTATATAGATATATGCTGTTATATTGAACAAATAAATTAGATCTATATTTGATTTACTGAGTTTACGAATACGGTTAAGGTTGGAACGGTATTCATCAGCACATTATGACCTTCCTTTTATTTAGTTATACATGACGAGAACACTTACTGCATGTTCTGCTAAGTATGTCTAATACGATAGTAATTGTACAACAATATAAAAATTTCCTCACCGTGAATATAGTTTGGCGTCTATACATTTCATCGCGTCATTTCTCTGAGGATTTGCCTCTTAATCGTTGACAGGGGCGTGCGTTACTATTTTTCCGGTTATTCAGGGTGTCTGTTTCCGTTTCGATATGGAGACGGTATACACGCTTTGACACACGGTTGGAGAGAGGACATCCCCCTCGATGGCACCCCCTCTACAGTGCCTCTCCTCAATTATTGCCAACCCTCCTCTGATAGATACGGGCCGTTGGTTCCTCGCCGGATCCGGCCGTTCATTAGACGGGGATTGGTTTCGGTCGGCACCAGCGGGAGAGCACACTCCTAGTAGCACATATCAAATTATGATTGCTGTAAGAGTAGTGTGACATATGTACCACCCGGGGATGTCTGCCGCAATCTGCCGTGCCTCCATCCTAACTCACTGGTGTATACATGAGCTGTGGCTTAACTGATAGGGTGGGGGTTCATGATGCATAAATATGCCTGTAATAAAGGACAAATGGACATATATAATCACTCAGGCCCAGGGCGCGTCGGTGTGCCTCATACTAACCAGAATAGCTGCAAATGAATACGTCTAGCTGTAATCTGGTGTTGGTTTTTATCACACAGGAAACAGAGTAAGCTATACACCCTGTACATACCCAATACATCCCCGGTTCGTATAGCTTCATATATGATATAGATAGACAAAGGGACTCCTAGATAAAAACAACACCCATTTACCATTCACTAGCACATCCTTTTTTCATCATAATATAGCTATAGGAGATGCTATTAGTAGAGCTGTAATGAGTGTCGGACAGGAGACTAGGGATATATATCGATACACAATGTGCCTCTTCAGTGCCCAAGAAAATGGCTGATCACTATGTGAGCAATGTACCGACCCACCACACTATCGCCGCTCTAGCCACTTTCTGACAAAATGGCGCCCCCAGCCCCAGGTAACATTGTAACGGAGTACACGCTGACGAAGAAACCACCATCTTGGTTAAGGTGTTCCCAGGCAACCACCAAAGCAAACTGCAAGCTGCAATAGTCTCCACATAGATAGCGGATTGTCAGATCCAATCCAACATGTGACTCCAGGAATTTATATACTTGATTCAATATCATAGTAAGGGGGGGGGGATTCATATAGGTCATTATCAATGTGAAAAATCTCCGCCAGTCTATTTAGCCATGCAAATGGAAATACCCATTGATAATATACAACATAATCGAGGATTGTGTTGAGATGAACAATACTCATCACAATATATCACAGCAACCAATATACGTGTAGAGCATGTAGATCTCACCGATAACATTATGACGACTGTCGCTTGATTTGCCAACCCTCCCCAGCCATATCTCACCTATTTATTCCACTGGACAATTTCAAGCAATCACAGCGATTCCCGTTATATTTCGCGATATGTGGTTGACGGAAAGAAGGCAAGTACCGCCATTCTGAGGCCATAACTCGGTAGAAATCGATTCTTGCATGGCCAGTCCCCAACCGACCACATAAATGAAATAGGGTTGGCCCTGTCCAGGCACCAATAACACCTGGGGGTCCTCCCCCACCCCCCACCCCGTTGACTTACACAGTGTCCCCGCCATTTCTTTCCTCCATATTTTCCCAACCACACTCCGCATTACCATCATAACTATTCACAGTTGATTATGTCTAGGGTAGAATGTAAATTTACCTATGAATAAAGGGGTGGAATGTTTCAAACTATCTCCCAAATGCCACGCCAATGTGATCTAATTTCACAGATATTGGACAATAATTCCCATCATTTCTAGCAAGTCAATACTTCACATCTATCCATATGGTGAATGCCATGGAGGTTAGAGGATCACATTGTTCCTCTCCCATACATATTTCTGCAATGGCTGTCCTATAAATAATTCTTACAAATTTCCGAGAAGTTTCCATTTCTGGTAATGGACGCCAAGAGGGAGGAGTGGGTGCTGTTGGGGTTGACTTAGAACCATGTGGTATTAGCTCGGGATGAACTGCTCGGAGCAGCTCGGAAGGGCCGTGAGCAGATCTGAGTAGCTCACACACCCCACAGCTCGGGGCTGCTGCTGCTACTACTGTCGCTGCTGGGGGCCGGGCTTAGACGTGTCCTTCTCTGATATTGGAAGCTGGTGGGTGGCTGTAGGCCCTGTAGCCATGGAGGAGGCAGCAGTATATAGAGAGCGATATGAGCAGTGTGAGGGACAGACCGACCTTCTATTGCTGCTGCTCGCTCAGCAGAGGGTGCCTTTAGGTGTAACGTCTGGAGTCTTCCTTACAGCAGGCCCTGTTTATTTTACATAATATACAGTGCTATATCTTAAGCACTAGAGTTTTCCTAAACCATGATGGTCAAGTTCACATTATAATATTATGTATCGTTATACCCATATCTACGGATAAATTGCCATATACCAGGTGCTCGTTGTATAGGGATGGATGTCCTGCAATAGGCTGTCACCAAAATAGAGTATAGATTGCCTGGTTGTACAGGCAACGGTATCTTTTTTTATCCATCTGGACCAGACTCTTCTGTCCTATATTCCCTTCTAATGACTTGATTAGCATAGGCTGTCAGCATTCCACAGTAACACACGTTCCTATATAAGTACAATGCAAAGGGGACATTGAATAAAATTCCGTTGTGAATTGCACATATTTGGACTGAATACAGATGGTTCTTGCTCTAGTGGAGTATTTGTATTGTCGGTCAATGTTCTCGGTCAATATCACTGCATGGCGTCTAGCACTATCGCCACAACATACATAAAACCAGTATAGTTGTATATAACAGGAATGTCATACAGGTACATTTGAAGAGTGTCTGACAAGTGTTCGCCAACATCCTTTTGTATATGTCACCCCGAGATGTCACCCCCCCCCCGTTTTCTCTGCCTGCCCGTTTCAGCCAACCTGAGTCATTTGCCATATCGTTTTTTGTATGATATATACACACCCATTTGTATCATTGACTATTGTGCCTCATAACTATTCATGGGCGCATTGATCCAATAAATGGTGGGGTTAGAGGAGCAAGCAGAGACATAAACTATAGGTTGCTGGTATAGGCCTTTTAACGTGAGGTGGTGCCATGTCAAACCCATCCAATTTAGACTGGTATCTTGGGAGGTATGTCTCCAGTAGAAGCTCGGAGGTATTGTGCTTTTAGAAGTGACCCTCAAAATGCCTATGCCCTAAAATGGCGTATTCACTTATGTCCCCACTGTAGCAAATGTATTTTGTGGACTGACTATGGTTGAATTATTAAAATTTGGTTGAAAGACTGCCGAAACACAATGAGTGAATCGTTTGATAGAGTTCATAGAAAATGATCAGCCTGGTGATCAGCTCAGGAAAGCCAGACCTGGCTTGGACCCACCTCTTTCAAATGAGGAGTGGGCAGTTAGGAGACGAGGAATACGGCCTACTAAGGGTAGGGAGACCGCAGTGAAGAAGGGGTTTACACGCCATTTAAGGGGATCTATGGACATGGAGCGGATATTTAGAGCTCGCTCTAGGAGACTAGGTGGTGATAAAGGGGTTCAGAGATTAAGACACCCTCACAAATAAGGACGGGGTAGGTTCCGGAGCAATCCCAGGGAGGCGTGGGTGGACATTGGTCACCACTATAGGTATGTAGGCCCTTTAGCGGAAGTTTGAGATGACCAACTCAAAGGTCATCCACAAATCTACGTCCACATGTTTACAAGGGCTTGAGCCGACAAAGTGTACTGGAGTGCCCTGACCTGGGCCGTCATCGCGTCTACTAAAGCTGCCTGCTGCCACCACGGTTTGTTCATACCTATACTCCTGAGATGTAGCTCGTGTTGTGCAGCTGACACGCAGCCTTTAGATTCCTACACACAAGTCAGTTTGACGTATCTCTGACCCGCCCCACTGGCCTCCCGTGGGCTGTGAAATCCCCTCTATCCCCGCCCGCTGTAGAAGGCTCATGACTCCCACGTGCCGCATTCTAATGAGCTAACCCTCCCTCGCCGCGCAGCCGCATCACTGACAAACACCTCTTGCGCATGCTCACCGGGATGCCCAGTAATCACGTGACCCGGCTCTCGCGAGAACGAGTTGTGCTGCATGCCGCATGGTTGGCCTGGTGAGTTGGGACCAGCATAGGATAGCATAGGGTTGAGGGCCTGGGCCGGAGACCTTTTGGGGCGAGAGGGGAGGTGGGTTGAAAGGGGGGGGGGTGACGGCGGACATGAGGAATGGGAGCTGCTCATGTCTAGGGGCTGCTCATGACAAGAGGCGGCCCCTGGCGGACATTGTGGAGGATTCTGTCGGCACTCACAATACCAACGGGGGCTGGCCCTGATTAGAAAAGGCTGCACAGAGCAATTGACGGAGCATCCTCTGGTGTACCAACCGCCTTCTGCCATCTCCTGGTCACCTCCCCCTCCCTACCCCCTCCCTTACTCCACACATACAGCTCTAGCCCTTGTCTGCCATTACTGTGCTGGCACTGCTATCCAGCCAATTGTGGCCCATACTCAATGTGCTATTCTGCCATCATCTACATGTGGATACACACACAGTTTCTCTGATATATATATGCCAACCCACGTAGTGTTAAATGGCAAAAGTGTAAACCCCACATGTCTTTGGTGATGCTTATGTCTGGAAACCATGCTCTTTGGCCGTGTTTCCAAATGGCACCGCCTTAGCTAAAGGTTAAGCCTCTGAAGGCATATGCCAACAGCACTTATATACACACGTGAAAAAGAAGCACCATAAATAGGTCGTCATGACAGACCATGTGCTTCCACTGGCAACTGAGTAGGATTAAGTGGTTACCCTGGATATTCAGCTCTGTTTGAGCATATTTGTTCGTGCATATAGCCATCTCTGAATACGATTACGTATGCAACTTATGGTCCTTGAGCTATCAAGCACCAGACCCTTATTATTGCCGTCATCAGCTGAATAGCGTTTACATCCACCATGCCCATTGTGTACAGGCAACCCACAATGACAGGACATTAATATATTGATGTGTGTGTATGTAGTATTAGGTATCTACCATCGGTGCTATACCCCACTACAGGCCTACCTCCCATCGCTGTATATCCAGTGTTTTGGCTTATCGATCCATAGACAATATTATGCACCCCTTAGTCAGAATACATACACGTGTATGAGCACGTATCCTACTTCCCTAGGTGCTATATATGCTTATAGCCATCCTGTCATATTAGGATTTATATAGGGCACATTGTATCTTCTTTCCTCCACCTACACCCTCAGAAAAGTGAGAGTCATTGTCGCTAAAACTACCCTGATCTGAGAGTCAGGCAGTGCCTGACCCTCAGGTAAGTTGGTACACTACAGCTGTGTTCGGCAACTGAGACTATCTATATTGGCAGTATTATCGATAATATCTATCCTGTTACACTTACAGGTGTGTGTGTGTACGAGACAAGTGACTGCTATCTCGGACATATACTACTGTATTATTTGGGTGTGCTCAAATGATCAAATAAACCATCGGCCAGGTGTTAAACTGCCCTGGTCAGTCTCCTTCCTATCTATATGCTGGATATCCGCCCCGGAGGTTCGTTTGACCTAACATAAAACATCTACGGATCTCTAGTAAGAAAGAGCTATAGATGGCATCTATAGTGTCCGTGGCATAGTCATGCCCTTAGTATATGTGCTGGTATGCCCACACGTGGGTCTGCTGATAGAAGGGTGCATTTAGTACTGTATAGGCTCGTGAGTGAAGGTGATGGCATGTCCGTCAATGCATAGAAGGAGCTTTATTAATAATTCTCATTAGCGCCTCTGCGTACATAGCAATATGCTTTGGTTGCTAGGAGTAGAAGCACATAGGAAATGAGTGAGACGTAATGACATATATAATGCACATTTGATTCTAAAGGGCAAGACCTGCCAAGGCTACATAACCTGAGAGCACGATAACACCGCTTAGCCTTTGGTTAATCTCTATCGTGTGAGTTGACCATGATGCTGTGGCATTACAGCTTCCTCGGAGGGGGTTGGTTGCTGATCAAGCATGAGGTGGTGTTTTATGGTACATGTATCTCCCTATTTGTGTGTATGTAACACATAGGATGCTCTCCCCTGTTGTTGTAGAAAGCGGATATATGGCTAGTCAATAGAACATCCATACAGCATGGTCTTCCAGTCTATTTATATCCTGTATGCAGTGGTGCCTTAGTGTCCAGGCATTCCTTAAGAAATATGCTACAACCAGACCAATTAAGACAAACTGTGGCTTAAAAAAAATACCTCAAGTGAGATGGCATTTTTACCACGCAGATTAAAAATAAAAGGCGTCAGTTAAGCACCGATAATTGTGATGGCGACCTTGTGGTGTCCAATAGGTCATCAGGTGACATTTCGTGTCTGTGCTGCAAGCCTAAGGTCGATCACCGTGACCATTTTAATCAACCACAATGGCAAGGTCAGCCCGTCAAGGTACCATGTGGACACTGTATTTCCCACTGGACTTCTTGCTGCCATGACTCATTTTTTCTGCTGTCAGACACAGCTGGCTCAGACGGTGCACGTGGGTTTTATATAGAACGATTTTTTTATCGCATCATGCTGGCCATAGCCTTGGCTTGTTCCCTATATATATTGGCACGGATCGCTCTATATGTATCTCGTTAGTGGCGGTATTATATAGTTGATCAGTTACAGTATGCAGTGTCCGCTGCATGACAGGGTGGACTGTCTAATGTGTCTGACGGTCAGAGGCCAACTGTCTTTTCATCAAGCAACTGTACTCTATGGCCTGAAGCCACCATATGCAGCAGTCAGTGTTATTTTTGTCTGGATGCATTGACAGGTCCATCTTCTGTAGCATGTAGGCGAGCTGTGTATTACTTTGATAGATTCTGATTCATAGACACATACTAGTCTACTGATTGCTCTCTTCAGATATTTCTCCTATATCTGCCAATTATTTCGTTTTGGACGATTCATGGTTCATGTGTGTAGCAATATACGGAGGGCACCGATAGGGGTCACTCGCCATCGGATTCTTTCCAACAGACTCAATCATAATGGGATATTTTATTTGAGCACAATACATTTTTATGGAATATTTTGATAACATACACAATTTACGGATATTTTGTCACTTCTGGTCATAAAGTGACGTTTTATCTATATCAAGAAAGATATCTCTAATACATCTATGATGACATAGAGAATGTATAACCAAGGTTATTTAACCTGTTCTATGAAGCCACGTTAGACTAGTAGGTTCCAACTGGGTCCAGAGAGAGGCGCCATATGGTAGAGGTACATAGCGGTTGAATTGAGTATTTCAAATCATTTCACTGCCAGCAACATTATGCCAGCTTTTCCTTCTGGTAAGGCATGTATATACATCCTTCCCGTGCCATCTTTCCAAGTTAGAGATTATAAGCTTCCATACTTGGGGCTGGCACTGTTTTTAATTAAGCCCTGAAGCAGGGTAGAATTATAGAGCAGTATACAGTTATCTAGATGGGAGGGTGAACATCAGAAACAAGCCAAAGCCCCTGTAGTTCTGCCCTTCAGTCATAGAAGCCGGCTTGTGGCTATTTCAATCCTTCTCCGACGAGGCTGCGCAGTCATGGCTTCCGGTGTGCTTGTCCTATTCCTAGAAGCCGACGGCTAGAAGCAGTAAGCAGAATGCTGATTGGTTGAGACTTGCTGCTGCAGTAAGCAGAATGCTGATTAGTTGAGGCTTGCTGCTGCAGTAAGCAGAATGCTGATTGGTTGATGATGATATAGTTTTAAAACCAACACAGCCGAAGGCTGGTCAGCAGGTCCACAGGGCCCATACGGAGCTTGCTGCTGCAGTAAGCAGAATGCTGATTGGTTGAGGCTTGCTGCTGCAGTAAGCAGAATGCTGATTGGTTAAGACTCGATGCTGCAGTAAACAGAATGCTGATTGGTTGATACCTGATGCTGCAGTGAGCAGAATGCTGATTGGTTGAAGCTTGCTGCTGCAGTAAGCAGAATGCTGATTGGTTGAGACTTGATGCTGCAATAAGCAGAATGCTGATTTGTATAAGACTCGATGCTGCAGTAAGCAGAATGCTGATTGGTTGAGACTTGATGCTGCAGTAAGCAGAATGCTGATTGGTTGAGACTTGATGCTGCAGTAAGTAGAATGCTGATTAGTTCCGACTATCCGACGCTGACTGGCAATATGTTGCCGGCCCCCACTGAGGGATCTGAAAGGAAACTGGCACGAGATTGCATTTTAGTTTGGGCTAACACAGTGTTGTGCCACCCCCTAATAATCCCCAGCCGAGCTTTGTTTAGACGTCGCCCTTTTTCTGAGGGTAGCATTCTGTTGGCATAGCAAATGGGTCTGTTCTTATTCAGTGTTCTTTCTATCAGACGGCGTTGGGATGGGGATGACAGGCTGTGACGATGACACCGGCGCCTTGGGCTTTGATCCTGCAACCATATTGTATTATTTACCCTGGGATCAATATCTGGATTAGACACAATATTGTGGGAGCATTAGAATTATTTGTCCAATGGCAAGACAGCAGACCACGATCGAGGTCCTAAGCACTTCGTGCAAACAAGCCACCCTCCCCATCTACATACACACACCACTATTACATACTGAGCTAAGCTAACAATCAGGAATATATCCCCACCAACTCCACAACTAGAAGCCAACTGCCTCCAGTCTTGGGATCTTTTGTGGTATCATTTTTATACAATGTATCATTATAAATGCAAGGATAAGTGACATTGTCTAGAGAGTCATCAGGTGGTCATTGGACATAGAGCAAAGCACTTCAGAGACTAAAGACGAAGTGAATACTACTTATTAATCTGCTGGGGTGAAGGGGCTGGGGGAACTCCAGATGAAATACAATCTCTACCACCATACCCCAGAGGGTCACTAAGTAGTCGTCTCTAGAACAACCTTCCCATCCCGCTCACTAGTGTAACAGAAATCTCATTAAAATATGCATGAGGCCTACCGTCTGTCAGGAAGAGGACGGCTGCACTGTGTATGAAACGGTGGAGTAACTGCCATAGTTTTGCTGCCACTATGTTAATTCTGAAATACGATTACAAACTGACTATACAGACAACGATCCCAGTGTTGCTGCAATTGTCTAACATGTACACTAGTCCGGTCCACTCATGTATTCATCATTTATAGTGTTTAGCCTCGGAATAAGGGGAATAAGGGGAATAAGCTATCACCTTCTGCCCAAACCTACCGACCCTAGGGCAGCAGTGCCCCCCCCCCCCCTGCTCTGACTGGCGGGTAAAAGCTGTGTCTACAGGAGGAGGGGCGGAGAGCTGGAGCAGCACGCCTGCTTTGTTTCCATGAGGACTTAGGGCCGACGGCGAGCACGACAAATAGGATGAGATCAATGCTCGACTGTAGGGGGTGGGAGTGTTGTGTGTATGTTGGGGGGAGGGGGGTGTCATGTGAGGGGTTGAGCCTGGCCTAGCTAATGTGCAAGCTGATCTGCTGCGCTGTTTAGAACTCCCGTTACCAGTTCACTGATAATAATACCTATAGTCAGTAGTGACTATACCACCATATTTTGACCCCCGTAGTCAGGGGACTATACAACTTAGTCACATATTAGTCATAAGATAGTCAGTAGTGACTATATCTGGATCACACAAATTGATGATGTCACAGGAATGTGTGCACAGGAAACAGTTAGAATTCAAATTTGAATGGTCCATGGACTTCAGGTAGGCACATCCTCTTCTAAACCACTGTTCTATAGATATCCCTGCTTGTTATATGTTATGTTACAGTTAACTATGACAACTTAAGATGTTATAGGGTGCATGAGTTCTCATGTTTGATAGAGTAATCATGGTATATTGTTCAAATTTTGATAACATAGAAATACATGAACAGTTTATGTCTAGACTAACAGAGCATGATAGGCCTAGACAGGAGCCTGTCACCTGCCCTGCTTTATCCTAGCCTGTAACCTGCCCTGCATTATCCTAGCCTGTCACATGCCCTGCCTTATCTTAGCCTGTCCCCTGCCCTGCCTTTTCCTAGTATGTTCATTGCCCTGCCTTATCCTAGCCTGTCCCTTGCCCTGCCCTATCCTAGCCTCTCCCCTATCCTGCCTTATGCTAGCCTCTCCCTTAGCCTATTCCCTAGCCTACCTTTATCCTAGCCTGTCACCTGCCCTACCTTTCCTAGCCTGTCACCTGCCATGCCTGATCCTAGCCTGTCCCTTGCCCTGCCCTATCCTAGCCTGTCCCCTGCTCTACCTATCCTAGCCTGTCCCCTGCCATTCCTCATCCTAGCCTTTCCCTTGCCCTGCCTTATCAGAGCCTGTCCCCTGGCATGCCTTATTCTAGTCTGTCCCCTGCCATGCCTGATACTAGCCTATCCCTATCCTGCCTTATCCTAGCCTGTCCCTTGCCCTACCTATCCTAGCCTGTCCCCTGCTCTACCGATCCTAGTCTGTCCCCTGCCACCCCTGATCCTAGCCTGTCCCTTGCCCTGCCTTATCCTCGCCTTTCCCCTGGCCTGCCTTATTCTAGTCTGTCCCCTGCCATGCCTTATCCTAGCCTATCCCTATCCTGCCTTATCCTAGCCTGTCCCTGCCCTGCCTTTTCCTAGTTTTTTCATTGCCCTGCATGCCTTATCCTAGCCTGTCCCTTGCCCTGCCCTATCCTAGCCTGTCCCCTGCCCTGCCTTATCCTAGCCTCTCCCTTAGCCTGTCCCCTAGCCTACCTTATCCCAGCCTGTCACCTGCCCTACCTATACTAGCCTCTCACCTGCCAGTGCCTTAAGTATCCTAGCCTGTCCCTTTCCCTGCCCTATCCTAGCCTGTCCCCTGCCCTATCTATCCTAGCCTGTCCCCTGCCATGCCTCATTCTAGCCTTTCCCTTGCCCTGCCTTATCCTAGCCTGTCCCCTGACATGCCTTATTCTAGTCTGCCCCCTGTCATGCCTGATACTAGCCTATCCCTATCCTGCCTTATCCTAGCCTGTTCATTGCCCTGCCTTATCCTAGCCTCTCACCTCCCATGCCTTATCCTAGCTTGTCCCTTACCCTGCCCTATCTTACCCTATCACATGCCCTGCCTTATCCTAGCCTGTCACCTGCCCTGCCTTATCCTAGCCTGTCCCCTGCCATGCCTTCTCCTAGCATCTGCATTGCCCTGCCTTATCCTAGCCTGTCTCCTGGCCTGCTTTATCCTAGCCTGCCCCTTGCCATGCCTTATTCTAGCTTGTCTCCTGGCCTACCTTATCCTAGCCTGTCACCTGCCTGTCTTATCCTAGCATCTTCATTGCCCTGCCTTATCCTGGCATATCCATTGCTCTACCTATCTTAGCCTGTCCTCTGCCTATCCCAGCTTATCCCTTGCCTGGCCCTATCCTAGCCCTTCCCCTACCCTGTCTTACCTTAACCTGTCCCCTGTCCTGCCTTATCCTAGCCTGTCCCCTGCCCTACCTATCCTAGCCTGTCCGCTGCCATGACTTTTCCTAGCCTGTCCCCTTCCCTACCCTATCCTAGCCTCCTCTGCCCTGCATTATCCTATCCTAGAGCAGGACAAAGTTGACCTGCCTTTCCCTTATTTCTCATGATTGACTATATCTATTAGTCATAATGACTACTTTAGACCATGAAACCATTAAATTCATAGTCACTTGACCATATAGCCCAAATCAGCCGATTAAATGGCTGACTATAGGTTGACTATATGACTAACTTACATTAGACATAGGTGACTAACTAGGTATAGCCATTTTTTCTACGTTCACGTGACTATAGAAACGTAGTCCGTAGTGACTAACATTTCCAGGTCTATTATTATCAGTGTTGACTTTACTATTGCTTCAATCTGTCCACCCTAGGGGTAATATCTCACATACCATATTGCATGCATGGTAAATGTGTAGACCCAGGTTGTTTAGCCGTACAACGAGCTATAATCTGGTATTAAATGTCACTGTAAAGTGTTCGGGCGGTGCAGTGGACGCGTATGGGGGGATGAGCACGCTCATCCTTTATGTTTCCCTATATCTGTACACGAGATGCAGTTTACTACCACCTAGAGGGAAGGTGTATAGTGCATTATAGTGCATTCTAATCATGGACCGGATGCTTCCATCTTTACTCTACCTATTTGCACCTGTCTGCCTCTGACAGAGCCGTCATTGACATGCTGTAGCCTTGTCCCGGCAGCAGGCCCACCCCCTAACCACCTAGTGACCCTTCCCACCCTGTAGAGCCTGCTCTACCTGCGGCCTGTAGGTGAGGTGGGACGGCAGTGTCGGCGCTCTATACATTATACATGACAGACCGACACCTCCAATCCGTCTCCGTGCCACACCACCCCCGTGTCGCCGGCGCCAAACGCCATGCAGCTTTGCCGCACCATCCCCTCCTGTCCGACCCAATCGTATTGCTGCTGACCACGGCGAGCTGACAGACGGGAGGGGGTGGTGGGGTGGTGTGGGGGCGGTGCATGGGGTGCTTGTTCTCTCACCGCTCCCGTGGCCCGCCTTCCCGCGGCCGAGCCCAGACCGGAAGCGTGCAGAGGGCGGCTTGGCATGCCGGAACTGGGGCTGACCGCTGACCTTCTCCGGCCAGCTAGCCCCGCCGTCCGCCGCCCCTGGGTCTGCGCCAGGCCGCCCGCCCTGAATACAGCATCCCTGACGACGCAAATTGAGAACAAAGCCGATGTACTGCTGCTCAAGGGAGGGAAGACCCCCCCCCCCCCCCCCCATCCAACTGCAGCTAGACATCTACATGTACTCCATGACGCCGTTCTGTGATCCCTGTCGGCGCTGTGCTGCCTTCAGATAGACCTTAAGCACGCGGGCATCAGAACCTAAAGACACTATATAGAAGCCTGGTACATATATATAATATTATATGTTACATTGTATCATACGGGAACCATTTGCCGTGCAAAAGGAGTCTACCATAGGGTTGGCCCTATGGATCCCCACAGTCTCACAGCAATGTCTTTCAATTTTTTAGCAAGAAATCTGCGTTTTTGTGACTCTGAATGCAGGGCTGACTTCTGTGTGATGTTTTAACCTTTTCCAGCCTGCTCTCTGAAATAGCACGCCCGGATCTAAAGTTGAAGATCCTGTAACCAATTTAGCTCATGCTCAGCATTTCTCTCTTGAAATGGGAAGCCTGTGTGTATGTCTGTATATATAGCAGCAATTCGGTATCCACAAAACCACCGCAAATGCCACTGATTCCGGTTGCACTTCTGAAGAGGCCATTGGCTGGAAGGCATGGTAGCTGGGCGCCCGTGCTCCGTCTGCTATTGGTCTAATTAAGGTCTCCAGTTGTGGGAGTAATTTAAGAAACGGTGCAATTGACTAGATGATCGTCTATGACACCCCGAATTGGACTGTGCTGTTTATCATACTGTTTAACCTTTGTTAACATTTAGCATTAATCGCAGACGTCTGGCTGAGTGGGAGTGTATTCACCACCGCTGATGAGCCCATATAGGACGACTTTCGGAAATCTCTTTCCATGTAGATAATCTGACCACTTCTATTTAAAACTGATATAATTATTAAATTACTACCGAAACACCCCGTCACATACACAGACAAAGCTAGGCATATCCAAGCATTTCCCAACGAAAATCAACCACTTATGATATGGGAATTATTATTGTGTGCCATGTGAACCTCACTTCAGCATGGCAGGTTCCCATGGTCATACATTCCCCCATGACTCAACTCTCCCTACATCTCTCCCTGTCCACCGTCTCCCAGAGGCCAGACAAGCACGGCACGACCCTTCAACGCCGGCAGCATTGCTGACTAACAATACGACTCGGGGACATGCGGCGGCTGATGGGTCTACTCGCGTATTGCCTTTACTGTGTG
Source organism: Harmothoe impar (assembly GCA_947462335.1). Classification (NCBI taxonomy): domain Eukaryota; kingdom Metazoa; phylum Annelida; class Polychaeta; order Phyllodocida; family Polynoidae; genus Harmothoe; species Harmothoe impar. The sequence continues at coordinate 30,035,276 of OX381704.1, forward strand.
TGGTGTGTGCCGCTGCCAGAGAGACACGAGCCTCCCACCACCGCCACCCACGGTGAGCAGCTCGCGGGAGCAGCTCAAGCCGACCAAATATGGACCCAGAGGACTCCCCGCCCCCATCCCCGTGCATATGAATGAGCAAGGTATTCCTCGCCATGATCTGCAATCAATTATGGGCCTTCTTGTGTTGTCGGTGGCCATGTGCCCTTTGGTGGGGGTTATTGTTATTACTGAGGTCATAGTGTTTTAAACCCCATAAGGACGTACCTGAATCTGGCTGTGGCTCTCAGTAAGGAAAGGGTAGTATAACTGCTAGCTCTTACATATGCTAATGTATGGAGATGGATGCTGAGTTGAGGCAGGAGCGGCGGGAAGGTATACCGCCTGTTGGAGGTGCTGCTTTTTAATCAAGGGAATAGCATATAGGTGGTGGCAGGGCATTTCATTGCTTGTCTAGCACATACTGGTGAGGAGGTTTGAGGGATTTCGCCATGTGCAGTCTAGCTCTCACCCCTCTTGTCATACTCATAGGTGAGGTTGTGTAGAGGTTTGGGGTCTCACACCCTCAATCAATCAGTGTTATTCGAGGTGGGGGGGGGGGTGGCTGTGTCGATGCCATGGCAACCAATATGTGTCCAAAGCCGCCCACAACTTCAGCCCAGCCCCCATCTCCGATCCCCAACCGCCATTTTATCGTTTCGCCACCAGAGGCCCATGGAAAGAAATAGGATGGGCTCATATCCATCATTCCCTTCACACACTTTAGGGAGAAAAGGGCACAGTGTTGAGTATTCCTACGGGAACCAGTGCATCTTTTAGAATAACGGTCTTACAAAATATAGCGTCCTCTTGTGCCAATACGTCGTATACAATGTACTGACATTGCCTAAAGCCTTTGATAAACCACCACTGGTGGCACACCCATGCTATAGTCATAAAACATCAGTGAAATCGCTGTACACGTGCTGTATTATCTCCATGGTTATCCAACCCACATGTACTTGTACAGAAGCCTTTAGCTCTACAAAGATATTGGTGAATGCATGTAGGTCTATAGCCATGAAGGAGACAAGGATCCGGACACGCCTACCTGAATGGCTATATATAAAGTGTAAGATAAGACGTATCATTATGATGTAGACGATAGTCTCATTAAACAGTTATGCTATGTACCCGGTAGTCGATCAGATCACAGATGCAGGGGTGATATCATTGTCCATGTTTTTATACACCCATATACATCCAAGTCCTTATCTATAAACAGCACTTCAGCATTACATCGAAGATTGTAGCACAGTCGATCTTTTATGGAGAATGTCATTTAGTGGATATTTATTGTAACAGATTGACAGTGATCCTAGATTTCCCTCCATAGAAGCGTATTCTGTCCGTCAGCGGCAAGATGTATCGGTCTAGCCGGGGTGGGGCTTCTATAGTGTCACTAATGAAATACAGGAGTTGGGAATGATAGGGTTAGAGTGAAGTGAAATGTAATTTGAAGCGCCGTCATTGAGATTTTTATCTATTGCTGGCACTAAGGGTAGTCATCCATCATGTTTTAAACCATTTAAGCTTCATGTTCTTTTATGGTCATTTTGCACCAATGCAGTCCTGGAGGGTAATTTGATATAGCTGCATACTGTATCAACCCGGTATAGTCAGCATGATGCATGAATGCAGAAGCGGAGTGATACCCATGCACTGGTGATACACTCATACATCATGCCAATAAGAGGCTTAACCATCCGTTATATCAGTCAGCACCTTCTAACTGGATACAGTCATTCTACTAATGCGTTTATATGTATTAGCTGTTTGATACGCCCCTTAGATAGGAGGCCATGTCAAACCCATCATGTGGAAGATTACAGTGTAAACATGTAATATCAATCAAGGACAAGACGTACATCTGTGTTGTATTGATCCTAGTGACGTCCTTACTATTCTTAGTCATACAGGGATTGGTGTATCCATAGACAACTCGATGCTAGTTAACATAGAGACTACCTGTTCATGGGATTGATGGGGGGGGGGGGGCTGAGGCAGCAACATCATGACCCAACATCATGACGCTATGGTATGGTATGGTATGGTAAACTGGTGGGTTTGGTGGGTTTGAGGGGAAGTAAGCTGTCAGCAAAACAGCATGAGGCTAGCACAACGGGTGATTGATTTTCCTGTGAACTAGCTCCCTGCTACTGGTGCCTTCCCAGGGAGCTGGGTCGGCTTCAACAATAACTCCATACATATATAGAGTGCTGTGTGTTTGTACATGGCCGTGCTGCTGTGTACTTAGACCATGTGTATCTAAGTAGGTAATGTAGATGTAGCTATATTGGCAGCTGGAGGCGGATACCTCACTGCTCAGGGTATCGATGATTCGTGTGCACATAATGCTCCTGGGGTGAATAGGAAATGACGCCATAGTCCCACACAGGAGCTCTATTTCGCGCCATAGAGGTTATAAGTGGGACCCGTGTCAACAATGTGTCTGCATATTCAATGGGTTGGTTCCACAGTTTAATCTAGAGGGAGATAGTTGGATTCATGGTATAAGTGGGATTTATATATTGTTCTGTTCACCTGCTTCTCCTCCAAATGGGAGATGTTTGATAGCAAGAAGGCATATTTCTTAGCGTTCTCGACGACAGGTCGTTAAATACCTCTGATACCAGACAAAGTTACCGTTATCAGAGCCCTGGTTGCCTTTATCAGAGCCCTGCTCGTCGGGCTCCCTTGTATCCTTGTAATCTCCTCACACACTACAGGGCCAGTAGAGATGGAAGGGCACATAAAATGACGGCTGATCTGCCGCGAGGTGGCGGCCTCGCATGCGATAATACACCTCGGGGCATGTGCTAGAAAGAGACAGTTGAGTAGGGGGGTGGCTTCTGCCTCATTCTTTCACCCAGAAGCTACATGTTCTGACGTCATGCGTTGAACCGTGATTGTCCCCAGCCGTCCTACAACTAGCACGACAGACATATTGTATTTTCCACACATGTGCACTTGGCCATAGTGTAGAACAATATTGTAATGGGGATGGGGTGGGGGTGGGAGGTCCAACAGATATGGTCCAACATATAGCAAGGTGAGGGATTCTGGGTATACAGATATGTTATAGTATGTTATAGTACGTTATATTTTTTCCCCAACGTCAAAACCCACACTTGTGGGCGGGATCTATTCAATTATTATTTTTATAATAAAGTCATGACCGCCCTTCTGGGTACAACATTGGTACGGGAGGACTATCAATTATGTATGAGGGGATGTTTATTAACAATATTATATTATACCAAAATAATGAAGTTACACAATAAATTCGTTCACACTCGTTATAGAACATCCAGGAAATCACGCTAATTTATATTTAATATCAATATATTTTTGACTATGGATCCATTGTAGAGTGTGGCACACATTTATTGGTAGTCTAGAATACCCATTGCAGTATAAGAAAGAGAATAGATATTTGTCTGACGCAGGGAATCTTTTTGATTTTAAAGACAGTGTTACATAATACCATACATCATAACAGATACATCATGAAATGACATAAATCGGATGCATTTGAATCAGTACCAGCTCGGGGGTGTGTCTGCAAAGGAAATACAAACTTACATGAACATTTAAACATACATAGTATGCATGACCCTGGGCGGAGCACATGATTATAGACAGATTGTATGCTACACCACCACCACCCTCTTCACACTAGAAACAATATGATACTATTGGCCACGATCACAGTCTATATGCAGTGATCTCTTGGCTATCTTATCTAATGAGGTCCCCCATATATAACCATTAAACGCGATCACCACCTTACGATTATAAAGTTCCACCAGTACATGCATATAAGATCAGTCTAGGTGAAATCCACATAGACATAGATGTAGTAATCAGTTGCATTTTGTAGCGAATAAAATAGAAATATAGGAATATAATATATAAGCTTTTAATGTATGGCACTTGCTCTGTTCATTACCTAGTACCACCATGTATGACATAGCCTTTACTCATTTTTGCTCTTTCGCTTTACATATTCGAAATTACAATTTATCATATTTCTTGTGTTCATAATTTCGTTATTGTTATAACCATTGACGTCTTATGCTTTGAAGAAAAGACACTAACATATGAATTCTACTGTTTTATCGCTCCTTTTTCTCATCTCAACTAATCCTCCAAGGCCATCCGAGTATGTAGTTACATTTTCCTAGTATTTTCGGCACTTCAAGCCTATTTATATTCTCCTCTTCCCTTTCCAATTGCTCTTCCTATACCCTTACCAACATATGCTCAACGTCCACACAATCTGTGCAATCGTGTGCAGGCTACTGGGTTCTCCAAACAAGATAACGCCTTAACTTCATGTGAGGAAATGTATATCTGGCCCAGGCATGCCATTATATATTTCTTTGCTTTGTCACTTTACATAACTGTAAATTAATCTGCCTTTCATATACCTGCTATTGCGAGTTGTGGATAACTGCGTATCTCCAGAGATACATATACTACTCTTCCTCTGCAACGGCCTCCCTTCAGTGAATTTCACTTCCATCTCAAATTTCGCATCACTGTGCCAAAGAATACAGAGAAGAATGAGTTCAAACAGTAAATTTGCACCAGCAGTGGGCACAACGATTAAACTGAGAAGGCTAGATCCCAAAGGAGGATTGGCGTGTAATTCAGTTTATCAAAGTGAATTTCCCATTAGCAATAAATAAGTAGTGAATTCCATGACTTCACTCATAACGGTCTGTTCTGTTTGAGGCTGTCCATTTGAGGTTGCTTCTGTCTCTGAGACAGAGACATGATGGAAAGTGTGCTTGCATGTCTGCATTAAATTGCCTCGAAACGAGACTCACTGGAAATCAAAATATAAAGTGTATGAGCATTCCCCGACCCACCTCGGAATTCCCTGCAATTGACCCGATGTGCTTTAGGGTCCCCCACCCATGAAATCCGTGTGCGCTATAGTTTAGATCTTGGATAAGGTAGTAGAAGCAACGACCGATGGCTGTGCATCGTGGGGTTGTCTCATTGTATATTTCAAATCCCTACACAATCAAGAGTATGCATTTTCTGTGTAAAACCAAATATAGCCAATAAGGTCTGGAGTTTGTAACCTCGGGCTAATAAATATATCAGTCCTATAACGGGGACACACAGAGACAACCCTTCATGAGCAGCTCTTGGCGTAGCAGCACACTGGCGCCGCCTAGTGTCAACGGAGGAAACTAAGACCCCGGTGGTGTTTCAGGCATCCTACCCTAACCAGTGGTTGCTGTACTACTAACCTTGCGTTGACAGCGGTTGGTAGATAGAGTAGACACTTTTCTAGATGTTAACCACACATATATACTTAATCTAACAGCACAATAGTTTGATTGATGTCATAATTACAATGACTGTTAAATATTATTATGAAACGATGAGAGCGTTAGTAACTAATAATCATTTGATATACATAGAGATAAGATTGATTAAATGTAATGGATGGATAGAACAAGATAACATGTGAGGCTTTGTAAAATTTATTTGCAGTACAGCTAGAATACACATCCATAGTGTAAAATATATGATACATGATTGTTTAGTTGTGTATTGGAATCATGCAATGGTATAATAATCTTCGACAGCACATAAAAGAGACTAAAGGCACCAGGCCTGGTATGAGTACAATAGGAAAATTGATAGCTATTAATAATCGGAGAGAGAAGATCAATAATAATCAATGCACTATCATTTTGTTGAATCACATTACTCTTGTTTTTGACCCTCCTCTCTGTCTGTATATTACCATAAATAAATACCATTAATTGCTACCGCGTTGTTATCCCCAGCTTAAGTTGGTCAGTAAGTGTTGTCACATTATCGTGGTCCCTCCTGTGTCTATCCTTGACCTATGTGGGACGTATATCTACGTGCTGTCGGATGTTATCTATACCCTGTGCTTAATTTTGACATGTTACCATCTCTCTATATTATACCATGGTGCAGCCCCTATACCTCCGCTTTGTCTCAACCATACTAGCCTCAATATGTGCTCAATTTCTCTGTACTGACCTAAACATTAGAAAAAAATACACCCCGGTTATCTAACTCGTCAAGGCTAACAATGAAAAAGTCCACAAGAAGGTGACAACTGCGACTGGGGTCCTTTTGGTGCGAGTTGCCACCCTACTCTGTGGACCTCCCAGTGGACGGGCGGGGCGGGGGCGGGCAGGAGACAGAGTGTGGTGGGGACAGGACACGTCGCTATATACTGTAGCACTCAGAGCGGATTAACACACTACTAACTCTTTATGTGTCAGTATATCCAGTCAGTACATCTGCCTAACCTCTGTGTTACCACTCCTGTATGTACAGTACCTGTTCACACTCACCACCATGTCTCCAGGGCTCCTCCAGTGTCCTCTGTGGCGGTGCCCAGGGCGGCCTCCCGCCGCTCCGTCGTCGTCCTTTCCCATGGCTACCTGCTCACCCAAAGTTAACCGCATGTTGGGTTTGAACCCGATTTTCCAGATGCTGGAATAAAGAGCCCGACCAAGACCAGGAGAGCCGTCCCTTCGCCAATGACGTGGCTGCCAGGTAGAGGACTTATTCCTTCACCAGTTATCTACATATTTCGACACTAAATTTTGGCCAAGTATAATTTTACATTTTTGTGCGAACATAGATGACGATGAGGATGATGATACACATATGTAAATCACTATTTTTTTGTGCATCGACTGTAATCATCAACCAGCATAATAATACCCCATGCTCTGCCATGCCTTTGTTCCTATATACGATCGCCGTTGATCACGATTAAATTCAAGTTCGCCAGAATGCCCTGAATTTGAATTTGAGCACAGATCGAAGGTTTCCCTGTGTATGGAACACCTTGCTTTTTTGTATGAGCATCATGCAACTAACTTCTCATCCTTTTGTGATTTTGTGATAAATGGAATTTTCTCTCCTTCCGTCTTTACTTTTGTACTAATTATTTGGTGGAATTTTACTCGCAGCTTTTGTTGAAATGTGACCTCTGTATATTATTTTTCTTTTGTCATTTATTTTCTTACTCACCCGAGTCGGTAAAATAACTCAAAATGTTTGATGAGTGAGAAAAATAATAAGAAGTATGAAGTATAGTGAGGCATGCCTTAGACTCAGTTCTAATATTGCCCTGCAGAGGGCGTACCAGTGCAAATATCGCCGCACATAGCCACCTGGTGGTTCAGAGTGGAACTAGCAGTTCCCTGCTGGGAGCGTACGGCGGTGCTAGTTAGAGCCGCTTGCTACCCTTGGACTTACATATAGGCCAACGTAGTGCATTTCCCATTTCCACAATAGTGAGGGGCAGGAGATTTCTACTTGTATATAGGTAGTCATCCCCAGGAACCCAGCACACTTGGTACATTCTAAACTGACCATTTCAAATGACCTATGTAGGTAGACTTATACCTCCTACATCATATTCCCACTTTAGGGTTCCTCGAGTAGTCGAGATATATAGGCAGTGATCATCAGTTTCCCTTTTCTCATTTTGAAAGTTTCACACTTTTTCATATCAAATGCATTCGGGCACATATGTCTATACATAACTTTTTTTCTTCAAAAATATATGGCTTGAACCCCACGCGGTTGCGAGCTCCTGCATTGCGTGTTGCTTAGATCCTCTTGATCTAATAAAGTTATAATAATACACTGAAGTTAATATGTCTTCCTATTCAGCATGTCCAATTTTAAGTAAATGAATAAGGAAAACAGTGTAACATTACCGTCCCTGTGTCTACTAAAACTTTGTTGTGGAGAGTCCAACCAGTAGTGTGACTTAATAGTTGATAACAATTAAAACTAAGTTTATTCATATTAAGGCCTATAAGCACATTATATTGATCCTACGCCATGTTTAAGTACATATCATCCAGTAGCAATAATTTACGACTTTTAATGGACGAATGCTTAGTCTATTGATATATCATAAGGAAGATGTGTAATAGTATAGGAGGAAGGCTTGTATATAATATCCTTGTGTCGACAGAATGATGCAAACATTGGCTACTAGTAGATCACCCTTTTATACTGAATGCTCTGCACAACATTAGCCGCTGCAACTGTATGTACGTATGTTTATTTCGTGTAGATGGGTACAATACTCCTCCAAGCCAATGTAGATAGTTTCTTGTTAATGCTCTCTAACCATCATTTTCAAGCTTTCTTTCTTTCAGGTTCTTCTCAAATCTATATTCATTTTTAAGGTCTAGATACATGGTATTCCAAGGAACTATGAGTCAACGACGGTATACTGAAGGCGGGCCAACCCTCAGCATGCATGCCATGATTTCCATCCTTCTTATTTCTTATTCTAACTTCATATTCCTCTTTCACTTTTAATATCAAAGGTTTTTGGATCTAACATTCAACATGTCCACCTTTTGATACCGGTTGTAATGGAATGACACAATATGAGGGATGACTTGCAAAGTTACATCAAAGTCCAACATGGTTCACTCTTTCACAGCCCTTTTCCTTTTTCAGACATAACTTTGTATAATTCTCTCTATATAACGTATACATAAACAAAAACATGCCACCATAATACTGCCCACATTTCCTTCTAATCGTGTTGTGTTTGCATGTTAGAACACATCATCTTATACATAATCCTGTTTGATTATAAATATGGCGTGTCAATATAAACCAATACTAATATGCTTTATCACCAACCCACTTCCCTTGTATGTTATACTCCGCTTTGCATGATCGCTCCTTGACTTGTCTTCCTCAAGAACCTTCCTCTATTCGGCTCCCTAACACACATACACTACTTCTACCCGTGCTTGCCCTACTATTTTCTCAGTCTTTACCCAATATTTGTTTAAACTCCTGTCCGTGGGACACCACCGTAACCAAAATGGCATTAAGTGCATAAGCAAAGCTTTTATGCAGACACGGACAAAATAATTTCGGCCTTGGCAACTGCTCATGTTTACACACTTACTTCGTAAAAAAAGGTAAGACCTGAGAGCTTTTCATTTCAGTTATTTTAGACGCTGGGTTAAGGGATTAACCGATTGTGTGTTGTTAACACTCCAGTTAAGCTATACCTCTGTATAAAGCTGATTGGCGTTGTACCATCTCATGCGATCCTGATAGAGATACTACCATGGAATACGTTGTATATTATAGGAGAGGAGAGCCATTTATGATCATATTATCAACAGAACATCATGCGTACGATTATGGATCCAAACCAGCTGGAGCTATTGAACCATACGCCTTTATTCATCATGTTATTACAATTTCCCACCATTGTGGATATATGGAGAGAGTAGTTGTTAGTATACAACCAACATATGGCTGCTGACTGGACGATAAAGAGACAAGGCTGTTCAGAAGCCTGGGCTGAACCAAAGTGCAGGTGGAAATAAACTCACAAAGAGTAGTAAAAAAGGGGAGAACAAAGGCAGCCTAGGCAGAAAGAAATCCTAAATCCCTAATCCAACCCCTCTGGGATTGGTATACTGTATAGGGAGCCTGGGGAGTCATCCCTTGGGAGGCATCCCTAGGCCGACTTAAGATCTAAGGTTAATGTGGGTGGTTCCCTACATCCTTTGGGAACCGTTTGAATGTGTCTCTTAGGGCCAGCTGTACTATCGAGCACTCCTTCTGAACGAATCTACCCACAATAGGCCAATTCTACACATATGTGATAACAACCTCCCCTGATGATACCCACATCTTATGTACACTTATATTATAATAGTCCCGTACTCAAGCCTTTGTTGGTATAGATACTGCGTTTCTTTGGTTTTGTGTGTGTTTGTTTTTTGGGATGGGCAAGCTACACTTTCCCAATATATCTTACCCCGGTAATTGTATGGTATTAAATACATGTACAATGGGAACTAAAATCAAATGTGACTCGTTTCCCACTGAACATGTCTACCACCGTGTACAGACCAGTGCAGAATGCCGTTGGTCTGCTGAAACTGCAAGGCAGTTATAGACTGAACCAGTTTAAACCCTCAGAGCCCCTATATATAGGGCTGTCCATAGGGCTGAGCACCTGTCCCTGCCCCAGTCCGACTGTCGCTGGAGGGGTACCTAGGTCTGCGCCTTTAACAAGGTGGTCGGCTCGGACTGGAGGCTGGCGGGCTGACGGTGCCTTGTGTTCAGCTCACTGTTTACACGCCGAGCCCCAGCACCAGCTCTACTCAGCCATGCCCCGGCTTTGTGGATAAAATGTGCGTGTTGTCCATTGATTGAGGCCGGCCTTTAATGTGCGATTGGAGCTCCACACCCACCCCCTCCCACTCCACCACCACCCCCCCCCCCCATCCCCACCAAGCGCATACTATATGGCTGCTCCACCCTGGAGAAGGATCCAAAATGAGATCGTATACAGTTTATATACACAGGTCTCGTAGCCGGTGCCAATGTGGTGTAGGTAATTGAAGCTGTTGCTGCAGGTGTGTCCCACACAGGTGTGTACTGCAGGGTGCGGCACTCCACACTGGAGTGTGAGTTAAGGGTGGAGGGTGGTGGGGCAGGTAGGGGGATATGGGCGCCGGGCGCTATTCGCCTAATGGCGCGAGCAGCTGTATTAATAATCCCACGGGTAGCACACCTGTTGGTGAACCACTCATGTGTGTGTGTGTGTGTGTGTGTGTGCGGGGGGGGGGGCGAACAGTGTTAATTCAACCCACTCAAGTACACTCACTGTAGTAGGGTGCTTGGGCGTTGATGGGTAACTGGCCAGTTACATAAAGGTCCCATATGATTATATGTGTGACATGTATAGGCCCATGTTGGTATATACAGACAGCAACAGCCTGCCCTCCTCCTGTGTAGCAGGATGCTGGTGGCGCTCCTCCTGGTGGTGGAGGTGGGGGAGTGGGGTGGTGTCATTGTCATGCTGATGTCCTCTAGCCCCCACCACCTCTCTATCCCACTATACCGCACCACCGCCCACCCACTGGAGGCTAAACCAGGTAGGGACTAGCACGGCCATGCAGGTGGGAAGCTCCGGGCTGGTGAGACTGCTCTGGGATGCCTGTTAGTGGGGTTGGCTCCCAAGGTTGGCTAGTGGGAACTCCAGGAGTACTTTGGAGCTGGTGTTGGTTGGCTCTCCATGCAGCTATATTAGTGGTCAATGCCTGCACGGCTAGCACAGCAGGGACACAGAGGGGCGCGACCACACTGCTAACTTCAGCACCCAGGTGCCGGCCAGCTTTGTACCACCTGGAGGAGGACTGTGTCAAACACACCCACAGTACCCCTCATCCTCCTGTGTCAGCTTCTCCGACGTGTAACTCCTGCGTGCAACACACCACCAGTAAATTACCAGGACGCAATACTATAATTAACCTGGATTATCTATACCCTACTGTTAGCGCTACGTCAGCTTTATACACACCGTAGTGTACGCACCCATGGAGTTGGCCTTACTCAGTGAGCCAGCAGCATCCTTTTCGCGCCAGTGGTTATCATTGATGTGTGTTTGTGTAACCTACAGGACGCATTGTCACATGGGAGCTATATTTGCTTTCTAGTGGTATTTATATATAGCCTGTATTATTAAGGCGGCTGTGGGAGTTTGGCGTTTGCTGCGGGTAGGTGGTTGGGGACGGTGGTCACCACTAACCCGTCATCCATGGTGGGGTCAGTGAGCAGTGGAATAGCAGCAGAAACCCCCTGGATGTCGTTCCTCAACGTGCTATCATTACCGTCTCCACACCACCACCCTACCCTGCAGCACCGACCCACAGTTACTACTACTACATCTACCATACCTCCTGGAGTAGGTCACATAGGCCGTCGTCATAACGTCATCCCGCATACTGCAAGGCCAGTATCATGCATTTTGTTGGTTTCGCGGGGAGTTCCCAAACCCATGGATCTACGTGAGTGCACATACTGTATAGATGCTCTACATATATACAGCGGTCTACTTATGCAGGCCAAGACCTCTATACTCTCTATACCCATTTACCTCTTTGGATCTGTCCAACTATATTTATAATAGTACAATGGACTATTCTCTCTGCTCTCTCATCGACTCCTTGACTATAGTACTGTTAACATCCTCCATTACTAATCCCCTCTTCTTACTTCTCCATTGACATTTTATCAGTGGTAGATAGGACTAAGGTGTTCGCTCCAGCTTTTCCATTCTTTGAGCTGTGACTTTAAGCATATTGACCCATCTCCTCTGCCTCTTTTTCCTCTGATATGGATACACATTTGAATTGAATTTGAAATTTGAAACTTTGAATTTGATTTTACTGGTGTTTTATTAACTTTAAGTACTATAGTAATACACACTGTTTGTCATTCCCGTATTCAATATAAACCCCACAGGCATAACCCATATATATCATATAGAACCCCTTATATGCACATTTCTTACAGTACAATGTACCATAATTACCAGGCGTGTAGTAGATACTCCAGACGCTCCGTAGAGACCACTGCTAGTGAATGGTTACAGCAGCTGTTGATTCAAAGCCCAGATCCATATACTACTTACTCGCTGTAAAACTCTTGTTGCACTTGAGGTATGCGAGGTTTAGGTAAAAGACAGGACAATAATGCTAACCTTATTTACAAGCTCACCACCCTGCACCCTTTCTTCCCATCCACCACCTTACCATTATCCTAACAGGTTTCTTTTTTGCGACCATTTAGATGGGAGGATACAGGTATAGATCCACTACTAATAGATTAGATAGGGTCGCAGAATGGTATTCATATATTGACGGAGGAGATAGATGGGGTGGGTGTTTTTTGTTAAACTATATTATACATAGTAACCAATTGATTACGGTAACAACTTCCGATGAGCTATAATACAGGCTAACGGAGAGTTTTGTCCTACACATGGCACGACAACATTCCGCGATACACGGCGCGAGATCCGCGACCCCTCTGAGAAGATGTGGACATTTTTAGGGAACTACAAGAGCATGGTTAAGGCTGAGTAGTAGCAGTAGCATCGAAATTAATGTTAAGGCCGTGCTCCTGGCATGGCAACAGCCATTATGTTGCGCTGGAGGAGACCCTGGCTCCTCCCGGCGCCAACCTACCTACCAGCAGCAGCAGGGTGGGATGGGACCCCGTCATGGTGCAGCTCTGACAGCCCCAGTTGAACCTGCTCCAGGCTGCAGCAGCAGCAGTCACCACTGTCAGCTGTTAAAGCACTCCCCCAGACTAGCAGGAGCTGCTCCCTGCTGCCACCTGCTCACTCCTCCTGCAGCAGGCCTGGGGCCGAGCAGCTCAGTCAGTAGTAGTGATACCCCGTCTGGGGGGCTCTGGAGACTGGGTGCAGTGCCAGGCACTATGTCGCCACACCCACTGCCACCATTGCTATACTTCTACCAGTTACAACTAGTTCTGTTGGTATAAATGAGCTGCTCACAACGCCCCCTGATATAGATGTATGTCCCTTCCATGAGCTGCTCCCATCCATGCTAGGCTGGGCGCCAGCACCGAGCCGGTGTGTGGGTGTATGGGAGTGGGTGAGTCGTGTGACTTGGTGACACGACCTTCTTCATACGTGCGCTGTCAGCCGCTGGATACGGAGCCCCTCATGCCTCCCGTACCTCAACCCATACGCCATCCCGTACACCTTTCCCGTACTTATTATTACATAACTGTGTATGCTACCGTCAACCTATAAGACGGCGATGGGAGGTGTGTCCGTATAGCGTGGTACTAGCGCTAGGACGGGTACTGCATGGTCACCTTGTTGGACTGCTGCCACCACGACGACTACTGCTGCTGCCTCTGCTACTGCTGCTGCCTAGATGTGCTACTGATACAAGGACACTAGAGCTTTACCACAGGAGTCAACTCAGGATGTTACTTAACTAAGGGACACGGCTTGTAGACCATGACGAGCGGCTCTCCCGGCGCCACACGGCCGGCACCAGCACCCAACACGAGCTGCTCCTCCTCCAGTAGGCCGGCGGCACCCACCTGCTCAGGCTGCTGCTCCCTGCTGTGTGCCTCTCACCCACAGCGAGCTGTCACTGGGTACTGGAGTGCCCAAGGTCACCAGCGTGTTGGACCTGTGTGGTGACGAGGTGGGCGGCAACCTCCTCTCCTCCTGTGTGGGCTGTCACCGCCGTCTTCCCTTCTCCTCCTGCCCCTCTTCCTCCAGGGCCGCTCCCTCTCAGGGGGCCAACCTTACGTCTTTACCCTTACTGGCCCGTCCGTCCGTTCCGTTCCGTCCTTGCCAGTGTCTGCACCCTGGAGGAGTGATTCCCCCGCGAAGGTGTTGGGGAGGGTTTAACTCTCCTCCAGCGTATAGTCCTACACGTCATACCGTTACCCAGGGTGCCTGCGTCGTCCACGTCTCCAGTGTGTAACCTTCTGACTGACTCGCTTACTATAAACTATAAACGGAAGTGCGCCAAATATACACACCATGGATCACACATGGATTAAAAAGACAAAGCGGATCTAACGATATGGTTTGGACTAAGTCACTAACGCACTCGGGAGGATTTCCAGTGATGTTGACAATCACAACCTTGCCTAGTTTGCTTCAGAAATTTCAGAAAATTCTTAATGAATTAATTTCACTTTTTTTATATAAGTGATAATGATAAAGCTTTGGATTGATTTCTGGGTGATAAATTTATCTTCATGACTAATTATTAGTAGAATTTCAATATTTGGCCAATAGTGAAGTTTTTGAGAGGAAGCACATCTGTTCCGCTACTGTGATCGTGCAAGAGACGTTTAGGTCAATTCAGAGGTGACTCTTGGGATTTGATCAGTACCACAGCAAAAGACTGGATGTGTTTTGGATATTACGGTGCACCCTTCCCTATGATCGTGGGACTGCAGACATCGGTTGCAGGCAAACATATAGATAATTTACTCGCAGATAAGAATGTAAATTATGATGGCGGTTTCCTCACCGAAAAGAGGTAAGTAGAACCCACTAAAAATATTAAAGTATTTACATTTGTCAAATAGAGCGTAGGCGTCGCTTAGCTTGCCTATATGAATCCAATCAAAACATAAATTAGTACTATGATTCATCAACTTAGCCTCTCAAAAACTGTTCTATACTCTCAACGTCAGAATATCAAAACTAAACACTTAATTTGAAAGTAAGTAAACGTGCAAAAACAACAAAATGCTTACAAAAAACAGGCATGCATTTATGTATAATAATTGACCTGAACCACATATATTTCAGAAAGCAATTCCAAAATGATTGCTCATCTCGTTACGATCACAGAAACCGTAATTAAAACACGAAATTGACATTAATTTAACCGTTAAATCTTTAATTATTTCAGAATCCACAAGGCAGAAACTCCTACTTTTTGTAAGGTTTCAACTGAGCCAGTGTGGTGATTTAGATCAAACCATCTTTTTCTTTGTTGAAACCTTTTTCTGTTTTACATAATGCCTTATCCGTTGTCTTGATATTGATAACTCGAATGAATAAAACAAGTGTTACATGAAGCCCTGGCGTATCAAAAATGATATCTCGCGCTTTGCTGCCTCTTAGCCCTACACACCGTGTTCTCCCTTTATGCAGCTTCATAATAAGTAACCCATAGAACTCCAAATTGCAAAATTACATATCCTAACATGTATTACATTGCTATGTACGTACATGTGAAAGTAATATGAATGTAATATGTATTATCATTAGGTTAGACATGGACCTATTTGATCTGAAGCTAGTACAAGACTTCCCCGTTTTACATAAAATGGACTATATATTAGTTGTTATACTCTGTTTAGTATTCATTAGATATACTCAAGTTTCATACGTGTAGATATTGACTTGGAAAACACAGTGTGTAGTGTGCATGCATCGAATGCCCCCTATGATCACGAAACGAAAACTGTCCCTAGTGGCAAAGAACGGCAAACAATCCACGTGATCAATATCAACACGCATGCCCGACTTGTTTATACTTCGATCGGCGTCGAACGTGAGCAGGGTCCATTTATTTTCTAATGTGATCGTTGGTCGACATTCCAATTCGAATTAGTTTGAAGAGGCATGCAGCGGGGAGGGTCGGATGCATCATGGTCCCCAGCTTACTAGTGACTCAAATGTCCAGCTAGATTAGAACATGAAGATTGCAATAGCCAAAGAATTAGTCTGCACATCTATGTTCTCTAATTTTGTACCAATTTAGAATTGTTCTTTAGCTGTATTTCATTTGCCTCCTATTTACAATCTTAATGCTCTGGATCTGGTGGGCCACCCTACAGTGTGTTCTCGTACCCAAGTAGAATGTAATGACACCTGGACCCTGCTGGGTATATGCTAATATTCTCTGCCCACCATGAACATCCTACTAGTTTAAAGGAGCAATATCACCAATCGCGCAGCTACCAAATATTAGACTAGAACAGTACTAGAAGTGTCAATGGGACACGCTCGGTGATTATGCCGCTTTAATATTGTACGGACTACACTAACCTGGAGAATGAATCCATGCCGTTTTGACACTCTACATCAGGACATAAACCCATGCCCTTTCGACAAGAGGGACTTGATATGAAATTGTCATCGTCGTCCGTAGTCAATGTTGAGAGATAGGATAGAGATGCAAATGCTAGAAGTGGTGATTACCTGGATACTGATAAGTCTAGTCAGCCCCATCCCAACTAAGTTAACAAATATGGACAGCGATCATTCTACAACCTACACTCTGTGCTGCATGCAACACAGTGCTATAGCCTAGCTATATAGCCAATAGAGTATTAGCTCCTGAACCCAGACAACCACCCATACTCACCGTCTCCTGCCTATATAGATCCACATGCAATACCACTTTGTGTATTGTTCTGCTATATCCCACTCCTCAGCCCCTGTCACTACATCAGTCTGCTACCATCGTAGTCCGCCACACTGGTGTCCCTCCAAGGGTGAAGTGACAGAATTCTCTTGCCTTCACCTCTCCCTCACCTCCTGTTTCTTTTGCAATGGCTGTAGCTCGTAGTAGATGGAGATCTGCAGGAGATGAGGCTGGCATTGATTTTCCCATGCCGAAACACGGGTAGAGAGGGGTGACGGTAGTGCTGGCTGACTATAGGAACATCTCCTGGTGTCTGCTGCTACTATCTGCTATACCCTCCATCCACCCCCACCCCTCCTCCCCGCTAGATAGAATACCAACCAGCTAGACGTCCAATATACCCCACCCCCTGTCTCCTTTACACCACGACTGCCTCCCATATATAACACGTGAAATGTAGATTAGCACTAAAAACAAGGAGATATGAAACATAAAAAGTGTCGGTGATATGATTAATCTAATGGTGTGAATAAGGCGGTGCACATCTAGTCATATTAAAGAGTAGATTGGTTTATAAAACCTAGCACGGGTGGCGCGTGTGACGGTGGGGGTAGGAGGGGTGTTGTCCGGACGTTTCTGTTGGCATTGAGTATTGCCTGGTGGTCGGTGGTGGGTGTTGGCAGGAGTCTGGTTGAAGCAGCAGCAGCAGTAGGCGGGCATCCATCCCACCCCGCCTCCTCCCCCTCCTCCTGCTGCTCAGCACCACCTGCTGAATATTCTATGAGTAGACAGCGTCACAACCCAGGCTGAGCAGCTCCTACCTGAGCTGCTCACCCCCTCCCCCAACACATCTAACCCACCTGCACGCCAGCCCCGCTGTGTTCCCAGCTACACACAGGACCCTTTTATTGAATCAGAAAACACCATGCCAACCCACCCACCTCTTCTCTTTACACCCACCTACCACACCAGCCTTTCCCAACCACCACCAGCTCTCCAGCGCTCAGCACTTTTAGGCAACCGTCCAAATGGCTGGCTGGGTAGCTCCCCTGTCCACTATGCCCCACCCGTATTAGCATTGATTACCAATGGTTTTTCCTTTGATGCAGGCGATCAGGGGTCATATTTCCCAATCATAACGCCCACCCCACCCTTAATTACACCTCTCCATTCCCCAACCCCAACCCACCAAGACCCCTAGTCGTTGCCTTTGGGGTGGTGAGCCTTTCTTGGCCCGCTCAGGTCAGATGGGAGTAGCTAGTCATGAGCTTCCCTGCACTGACTAATGCTCCTAGACAAAGAGAGCCGACTTGGTAGGAGGGTGCAGCAATGTATGCTGCCCCTTAGAGAGCATCTCCCAATTTAACTGCACCACTAAGCAGTTGGACGAGCGCATTACGTCTGTCCTCTAAGGGGTTTTAAAGAGTAACGGGAATAGCAGGTCGTCTCAATCTGTCTTACGGAGATGAGAGAAGCTGCTGATGGCCATTGCAGAACAATTTACCTCCACCGCCATCGAAGTCATTAGTATACAGACTATGCCAGCTGTGCAATAAACCAAGGATCTGAAGAGTGGCTCAGGGAAATCTGCATTACCATGGACATTCTGTATTTCTTACACACAAACTAATGCAAACCTCCCTTTTGTCCGAGTTGTGATGGGGAGGTACGTTACATCTTGTCAAAGAATAATGGCATTATGGGATGCTAAATTGCCTCTACAGTGCTTGGTTGAATAAGTGCGCAGGAATATTTTACGCACATGCAAAGATTTTAAGGATGCGCCCAGAGCGGAGAACACACATATTAGTAATGAACAGCTGCATCATACATTATAATTGGCCATATCGGCTTTGCCGAGTCATGAGCTCTATTATATGTACCTCATGGTAAAATGTAGCTTGCTCAAAGATCAATACAATAGCACTGTTCCTGTGCCCCCCTACGGCGCCTTCCTGCTCAACAAGTCTAGGAGCAGACATTACCCCCAGCCACCCCCACAGTGAGCTACTCACGCGCGTCCCTGTTCAGAAGCAGCGCAGGGGGTGCCTCACAGTGACTATCATATCACAGGTAGACAACTGAAGGGGCACTAGGGGTGGAGGCTCTGTCTGACGTAGTGGTGTGGAGGAATGGGAGGGTGGTTTGGGGCTAGTATAAATTATCAGTGTTAGACTATATACTGTGGGTGACGTCTTCGCGTTGGGTTCGTCTACTGGTCTCAGTAGGGGGGAGGAGGGAGGCGGTGAGTGACAAGTATAAGGAGGGCTGAGAACATTAACCCACTCCCTACCTGCGCCCCCCTCCCTGCCATCCGCTGCTGCCGCGCTGCCTTCTGGAAGCCACTGTTAGAGGCCACCACAGAAGCCAGGCCAAACTGGCGCCTGAAGAGCAACTGGGCTGAGCGCCCACCCCTCGGCGACGGACGCCGCCGCACCCCCTTCTTGTGCATGCGTACAAGAGGTGGGTGGTGGGTGGAGGGCGGAGGCGGTGGTGGTGGCTGCCATCGACTGACTCAGCATCAGCTGCCCGAGTGAGCGCGTATCCAGTCTGGGCGCTCTGGCATCTCCAGCAGCGCTCGTAGTGGAGGAAGGAGGAGGTGGAATAGGCGGGCAAGGAGGTAGGAGGAGGGACACGGCAGTTGGAGGAGTACCGCTGGCAACGAGGGAACCGTTTTGGGATTTAAGCAGGCGGCCACCGCAACAGTCTGGCCATTTGAGCAGCCTGTAGACGGAGTGACCCCTGAAGAGGGAGGTGAGCTTGGGGCCATGCTGGCCGCGGCGGGTGGGCCGGCAGAGACAAGGGGGCACAGCCTGCTGTACAGGGGTAGTAAACTGACACTGGCTAACCTGCTGCTGCTGCTGCTGCTGCTGCCCATGGCTGCTGCTGCTGCATACCCCCGGGTATCGCCGCCCAACCCCTAGGACATAGACGGCCTGCAGCTCAGCCACCAGGCGGCAGGAGGAGCAGGGCGGCCGGACAAGGCCTGTGGATACCTAGACCCTGCACCCCTGCTGCTGCCGGACTAACACCACTCAGCGTGCTGCATGAGTGCGGGGGCCGTCCTCTCCATGAGCTTGTGGTTCATTCCGACGCCGTCGTCATCCTCTGGGGGGACGCGGCTGTCGGGTGGGCTGTGGCAGCTACCTGTGGTTCCTACAGACTTACCTGAGCTACTCGCTAACACCCCTAACACTGGTGGTTGCTGCAGCTGCTACCGACTCCACCTGACACAGCCCCGCTGTAGCACCCAGCCCCTACTGACAGCCCCCCTGGTAGGCAGTAGACTCCGAGCTGGGCACAGCCATGCAGGTTGGTCCTAATAAAACCTGACTTTACTTTCTCATCCACCTCCAGGCCAATCAAAAATGAAAACAAATAGTATCAGTTGAAACATAGATAAAACACATATCATTGGCCATTATGCCAGACAGAGCTACTCTGTGATATCATAGTGCGACTCTATATCCCTGTAGCGTATGTGATATATATATGTGACACCCAGAGTGCTCGTGTATGTGGCTCCCCCAATGCCTGCACTTCCCGAACTTCCTTCCTCTCCAAAAAGGGAACCAGAATACACTTATACTACTATACTACTGCCGTCTTCACCTGCCATAGTAAGACGACAAACTCTACCACACAGACACAGTGGGCTTTGCTATAGCTACAGAAACGAGGGCAATCATTAGTCGGGACAGAAACCGTAAGCCTTTGCCCGCCCTCCTTGTCGGGGCGGTGAGCTGGGCCAAGTCGACAATGGGATATTACCGTCGTATCCCGGACACATCCATGACTCCGGCAGATGAGGAGGAGTATTTTGACGGCGCGGCGGCGGCGGGCGGCGGCGGCGGCGCCTCGTCCCCCCTCAAAGATGGCCGCGACCTTGGTTTTGACGGCGGCGCGAGCGGAACGAGCGACTCGGAGGATACGCCCCTGGCCACTGCCGACGCGCTGGCTGCGGCGGACGCGTTGTCGACCATGATCTGGTGAACAATTTTACCACACGTATATCAGTCAGTAGGACGCAGCGCACACAGGCCAGTGTGATTGTCGTGCCATGTGTAGGCCAGTCCAGCAGCAGCACTTGAGGTCTTATCCTCCCTTGTTTATTTCCATACTTCCTCTTGGTTATATGCGTTATTGCACTATATCACTTCTACCTTTTCACTTAGTTGGGAATGCGAACTTGCATATGTCTACTCTGAATTCAGTACCATGCACCAGTTATATTGCTTGAGGCATATATTCAGTTATCATTATACATATATATCACAATATCTTGATATCTGGCTGTGGCTTGAATATGCTTTATATTGTCGCCATGCAGTAGATGCCTCACGACATTTGCATCCTGATTATATTACGAATTTCCCTGTGCTACTTAAAACATATATGACTGGCCCCATGATAACTCCCCGTGCATTAATGGTAAAACCTATGACACCGTCCTGGGGCCACAATGTTCAAGAGATGCCTAAATCATATACTTGTAAGTAGCTTGATGACCACCTCAGTGAGCCTTTTTTAGAAAATATAAGGAATGCATCATTCATCAGCTTAATACATACCTATTCTCTTCGACAACGACTGAAAAGTTCCACCTATTATCTACATCAAAAGAACTATATAAGCATCTGCCCTCCCATTTCAAGACTTATATAATCTATCAATGGCCGTGTCATATTTCTTGCTACTTCTGCCAATATTTGGAATGCGCAAGGAATGTAAACGTTGGCAGCTTTCATACAGTCACCCGAGGGAAGCAGAAATTGTCACGCTTCAAGATATGCTGTCCCTCCCTATCTGCCCATATATGATGCGATGTTTTCTGATTCATGCCACGTTTAAATTCCCTGAAATGCTACACTGATCGCAACGCATTGGTTGCCTGTTGGCCTATCAACATTTCCCGGTTGGTATAGGCCATTCACATTGACAAAACCTCAGCGTACCCATCATACCCGGAAATCCCCCCTGGGAATCTCATTCAAAGGTCATTATAATAATATAAATGTAAGTTAACAACGGGGAGAGTGTCTTTGTTGGCAGTGTCATGTGGGTACATGAGTGTTTTGTCTATGTTGATACACCATTTAGCCAATGATGATCTCCGATGTCGCAGGGGCATGGGCAAAGTTTTCCCAATTTATTCTCTTTTACTGCCTCTTGATGTCATTCTCAGCCATTCCGCATTCTCCTCTTTCCTCTTATCTCTTTCTTAGACTATTCATACGTCATTTTTTACTCCAATTTAAATATTCAGGAATGTTTCCACCTTTTCTTGTCCTGAGCGCTCTGAGCACTGCGATACGCCCGCATTATGTGGCAGCACTTGTTTTGCCAAGGCGGGCTAGACCCGCACATCTGTCAGTAACTAACAAAGGCCTGTCTCTGTCATCTCGTGGCAGCAAATACGAAAATGTGGCAGCACAACATGCTATGGAGCTGGCGACCGCTGAGGTGCTCGACCACCCGCATGACTGTTCCATCGCAGGCTGCCAACGGGTCATCATCAACGTCGCAGGCCAGCGTTACGAGACACAACTGCGGACGCTCAACCGCTTCCCGGAAACACTGCTGGGGGACCCATTGAAGCGTAGAGAGTTCTGGGACAGTCGGCGCAATGAGTTCTTCATTGACAGGCACCGACCATCATTCCAAGCTATCCTCTACTTTTATCAGAGTGGTGGACGGTTGAGGAGACCCTTTGAGGTGCCTGAAGATATCTTCCTAGAGGAGCTAGAATTTTATGAAATCGGAGATGATGCAATCAAAGAGTACAAAGAGAAAGAAGGGTTTTTGCTGGATGAGGTTAAGCCTTTACCGACGAATAAGATCTTCCTTATGATATGGCAGTTTGTTGAAGAACCAGACAGCTCAAAAAGTGCCAGAATCTTTGCCATTGTGTCTGTCACATGTATCATTTTATCTATTATCAACTTCTGTATGGAAACACTGCCCTATTTTGAGCGCAATCCTTGTCTGAATGTCACCAATGATGATGGGTTGACATACAGCCAGATGCCCAAATATAATGATCCCTTTTTCATTTGTGAGACTGTATGTATTATATGGTTTACGGTTGAATTTATACTGCGCGGAATAAGCTGTCCATGTAAAATGGCCTTTATGAAGAACATTATGAATACGTTCGATCTCATGGCCATCCTTCCCTACTTCATCATTTTGATTACTGTATCCTCTATGGGTAGTTGCGACAACACCAAAAAGGGTGGATCGTTCATCTTCATCCGAGTGCTCAGAGTATTTAGGGTTTTTAAATTGGGCAAGCATTCACAGGGTCTGCGAATTTTGGGCCTCACCATCAAAACTAGCTTGCGTGAGCTGGGCATGTTTTTCTTTTTTCTGATTGTTGCCATGGTTATATTTTCATCTGCTGCTTATTATGCAGAAGCCGGCGAGCCGGACTCGCAACTCAAAAGTATCCCCGGTGCCTTTTGGTGGGCCATTGTCACTATGACAACAGTGGGGTATGGTGATGTCACGCCTGTCGGAGTCTGGGGGAAAATGGTGGGTGCACTCTGTGTTATTGCAGGGGTACTGACTATTGCATTGCCAGTTCCAGTTGTCGTGGCTAATTTTAACAACTTCTACAGGCATGAAAGTGGAGGCGGATCCGGACTTGGGTAACACGCATTGCTTCTTGTCAATCACCAGGCTCCCTAGTACGTCCCCCAAACGCCTTGTTATTATCACGTATAAACAACGTAACTGTTATGCTCTCGTTGTTTTATCTATTATATACATACCATATTGATTTTTTTACCATCACACTATTCATCGCTGAGATCCATCCTAAGTGTGGTTTGAATTGCATGGTACCTAACGTTTTTCTTGCTCTTTGGAACCATACTCTATATAAACAAGCACGTTTATTTCGTCCTTGTTGACTTCACGTCCTCCATATTTAAATGGTGTTTCTTAAAGTCCTCACAACATGCACACGTCATGTACTACGTCACGTACTACGTCACGTGAATACAGGTCATGTTGCCACTAGAACGCATGAACATTAACAGTTTGCTCATACTTCCCAGAGTGTGAGCAGAGGGAATGAGACCAGCAAACATCACAAGCTTAATCATAATGTTTATTAAAATATCATACAAGTATACAGACAATTTGCCATGTTTTGACATGAAATACATTCCATATACTTATCACAAAGTAACCTCAGTGTATGCCATTTTGGTTACCGTGCATCTATATATTTCTATATACCCATATACCCCCTTATAACCCACATATGTTGTTCAATGTGCATCCTTCTTCAGCACCACCCTTGTCGCAACGCTAGTCTCCCCCTTTTCATTTCCTTACAATAGTGCGTTAATGATGTTAATGTTGTCCTAATCTAATTCGGATAACAATGGCTGAAAAGCTCGATGCATGTGTGGACGAAGTCAGATGGGCACTAAAAACAAGCAACCCACTTCAATGTGTGCTTTTATCACCCTGTGTATGCTTGCCCACTCGCCGTTAGGGGGTCCTCCTTCTAACGGTACTAACCGGCGCCCTCAGGTGGGAAGGCCAAGATTAACATATCGTGCTCACACCCAAAACGAGGCACAGTACAAACCCAATTGCAAAAATATAATGGACAAAATAGAGCTAAATATTAGGTCAACTCGTATGAAGGCGCTAACGGCTGGTTTTGTTCGCTGTTGCCCATTGGGATATAGCATATGAACCAAGGGAAGTTAGGGGTGTCACAAGCTATACACGTAGAAACAGTATACATAGGACGTCCAGTCTGCATAAAGACATACCAATGAGGCGAAAAGTCTCCTACCTATATCCACGGTGTTACACGTTTACTTTAAAATCCAAAAGAAAAGACATTTGCTCAACTGAGGTAGCCTGTCCTAAAAGTTGAACTAGGTAAAAAAGGATTAGGTCTTTTAGTGTCAGGTTTATTAGAATAACATAAATAGTAATATAAAGATAAGGTATAATGCCCATGACAAAGAGTATAGGTATTCTGCACTACCAATGTAGTAATATATTCGTAGATCACCTCCTCATATGTATAGTGTAGTGTAGGGAACATTCTTGTTTAATTTAATTAAGGTAACACCCGCACAATGTATTATTGTATAACTAGACAAACATAACTATTAATACCCATGTCTCGAGAGATTACTATGATGCCCAAAGGAGAGTTTGTTTACTACTGTGCAGAAGGTTGTTGGACCAAGTGGTTAATACTTAGTGGGTATAGCGGGCCATACAATCTGGAACTCAATGCTGATGTGCCAAGTAGATAAATGCCTGTATTATGCTCAATACACTAAATGGTATCTCACCACATTGGCTCCACATTGTAAGCATTTATATACGTAATATTACCTTTCCACAATTTTATCATATCATTATTGTAAGAACAATTTTCACTCTTTTTCTACGTGAGATGTCCTATGCTATATAAACATATACACATATACTTATAATTATATATCCCTTTTACGCTATTATCTTATATATATATTAAATATATATAAGCATCCAGTATAGGTATATAATTGCAAAAATATGACAGTTATACATCAAATTATTAATGTATAAACCATGTAAGACATGTGTATATATTGTGTCACTTCTATAAAACATAAAACTATATACATATATAATCTGTGTTATGTAGTTTGCTAACTGCCTTTCTCTAGAAAGATCATATTTGAACAATTCCTGTAATGGTTAGGTCGATCTTCTAGTCTCGGCGCTGACTAAAACTAATCCGAGTGCTATTGCCTTGTAACTTAACGCTGTGAGATTTAACTGTGCCTGTTCCTCTAAATCAATTACCAAGAGCATCCATTCTTATAAACTCACCATAGCTCCTCAATTGTACTATAGCCTATATATGTAACATATCGAAATGCACAGTCTAATATGATTACAGACATAACACTCATCCCATGTCCAGCACCACATGTAGACTTTAGAGACTTTATTTGGATGCTCCCATAAGACTAGTACAATTATTGTTATTAGGTTATCATGCTCTTGCTATACTGAAACACACAAACTTCCACTATAACCTGTCTGTATAGAGCAAATACTTTATTTGCCACATTATCCTGCTGTGTCTTTAGACAACTGCTGCAGGCAGAAAGCTGCCATGTCCATGCTATATATCTCCATGTATACATGCATACATTACATATTCACCAGGTGAAAAGGCTAGAGTTGCCACATTACGCGTTAAACCGTGAAATTATCTGCTCAAGGGCCTCTAGATTAAAGCTTGTCTCAAACATGACTTGATAGGGGTAATCAGAGCTCTAGGTGCCATTTATTTATACAGATTCTAACTTGTTTGTATACGTCTTGAGAATAAAGATATTGTCATGTTTCTTGAGGAAATCCAGTCAGGGAAATCGTGTCTCTAATTTAACATAATGTATTGTTATTTGCAATAGACAGGCGGTTAGGACTAGGGTTAGATAATTATATTATCATATTCAAGTACTTTTTGTAAAATATATTTATTTCCTTTTCTTTTCATTTTAAAAAGTTATCATTAGCCATTCCAATAAGACTCTTGAGCTAGTCAGGAAGACCATAACACATTGTAGAGTGTATCCTGTCAGGCATAATGAATGATATGGCTGCAAGTAAGAGGGTTCATATTTCATCTTTATATCAATATCTATACCCAGTATCTAAAAAGTGTGAATATTTCTCATCTGCCAATAAATGAGATTGATTCCGTGCAAAATACATACTAGTCATCATTAATTTGACACTCAAGACCACACTGCACACACCAGTATTATACATCCAAAAACATACAAACATTATAAAGTGGGAAAGTAGAACACGAACATTTTAGCATCCTTTGTTTTACTCCTTGATATTTCCTTGACACCATTTCAACACTCATTTATTATTGATTTTGATGAATCGATGAATTCTGTTCTGTTTTTTTCAGCTCTGCAGCCTTTGGTCAGTCATGATCAGGATGATGTTTATACGTTTTGTTTTTATTTAACCCTTTTTCCTCCTAGTCTAGTAAGAATCTGTCTCTGAAACCTACCCATGGATAAGGCATTGAATTAACTCAGCTCGTGATGAGATAATAACTCTATATAGCATCCTATCTATGAGCCCCCTAGCGTAGGCTGTAGATAGGATAGATAGACTTATACGATTGTTGACCTCTCCATTTGGGAACCTTCTATGGATAACCTTGACATAATCTAACACCCGACTTCCTCACTGACGGGAGCATTTCTCACTTTTAACCCTGGATTCCTAGTGTGCTACGTTGTAATGGAGCCTTTCTAACAGACTTGCCGAGCGGGCACCATTATCTTAACTGGATGAATCATTCCGAAGTTTTGTGTTTTCGCTGATAGATCTTATTTTTCTTCTTTGCCCCCTCCCTCTGACAGCAGGTGGGACCAGACCGTACGAGGCAATTTCACGATCATCACGAACTTACTTCATTAGTGTAGGACTTTCCTGGTTGAAACCCTTCCCTTTAAGAACTTAAGCTTTTTGCCCACCATATGGCACCATCCAACCGTAGCAACGTCTTACCTTACTTGTCTTTAACCCAACCACCTAATGCCTCTGACGTGAACTAGATAAGGATTTTCTGACTTTTATAACATTTTTACTTTTTTGTCCAATTCCAACCCATTTGGATCTGTACATTTATCCATTCAGCAACATACAGCTGATGATATGATTGCATTCTGAAAAAAAAATGGAGAAACCGCTATTTTAGCATGGAATGTGGCCAGACTAAATGGGTCAATTCATCTAATAAATCAGTTTACTAATAGCCACTATCTCTTGTGACAGCAAATACGAAAATGTCGGCGCTCACCATACTATGGAGCTGGACCCGGCAGAATTGCTCGATCAGCCTCACGACTGCACGAAGGCTGGCTGTCAGCGCGTCATCATCAACGTCTCTGGGCAGCGTTACGAGACACAACTGCGCACGCTCAACCGCTTCCCGGAAACCTTACTTGGTGACCCAATGAAGCGCAAAGCATTCTGGGACAGCCGGCGCAATGAGTTCTTTATTGACCGGCATCGGCCATCATTCCAAGCTATCCTCTACTACTACCAGAGTGGTGGGCGACTCCGGCGTCCCATAGAAGTTCCAGAGGACATATTCCTAGAGGAACTTGAATATTATGAGTTTGATCAGGACACAATTTTAGAGTACAAAGAGAAAGAAGGCTTCCTTATGGATGAGGTCAAACCAATGCCAACTAACAAGTACTTGAAACCCATGTGGATGTTCGTGGAAGAACCTGATAGCTCAAAAGCTGCTCGCGTATTTGCCGTCATATCTGTCACATGCATCATTATCTCTATCATCAACTTCTGTATGGAGACTCTACCAAACTTTGAGCGGAAGCAATGTGTCAATGTCACAACAGATGGGGGGCTGTCATATCACCAAGCACCCGATTACAGCGATGCTTTCTTCATTGTTGAATCAATGTGCGTTGCCTGGTTTACTGTTGAGTTTATAATACGAGCCATCAGTTGTCCGTCGAAGTTTCTATTTTGCAAGAACATAATGAACATATTTGACTTGATGGCAATTTTGCCATACTTCATCACGCTTATCACAATCGCTGCAGACTCCGAATGTCATAGTTCCAGTAAAGGTGGATCCTTTATCTTCATTCGGGTACTACGAGTCTTCCGTATTTTCAAGCTAGGCAAACACTCCCAGGGTTTACGCATTCTCGGACTCACCATTAAATCTAGTTTGCGTGAATTAGGCATGTTTTTCTTTTTTCTAATTGTGGCGATGGTTATCTTTTCTTCGGCAGCTTACTATGCTGAGGCAGGGGAACCTGACTCGCAATTAACCAGCATCCCTGGGGCTTTCTGGTGGGCCATTGTTACTATGACAACAGTAGGTTATGGGGACGTTACCCCAGTTGGCGTTTGGGGGAAATTGGTTGGCGCACTTTGTGTGATCGCAGGCGTACTGACGATTGCGCTTCCAGTTCCGGTTGTGGTTGCTAACTTTAACAACTTTTACAGGCATGGCAGCGGGGGTGGGGGGAGCAGCGGGTAGAAAAGATTTTCCCCATGGAGAATCTTCTTTGCTTGTTACTATCCTCATTTCTGAAGCTCATGACCCTGACTTCGCGGACTTGGTTTATATCAAGTGTGCCTTTGCCTTTTCCACAGACCAGCATGAGCAAAAGTCTTGTCATATTCTCAATGTTCTATATACCGTTACCCCCATTATAACAATTGAAATTTCACAATCGTTGTTTCTGCACGTGAATTTACTAAAACCCTAACAAATTTCTGATTAGCAGCTTTAGCTTTCGGCTTAGGATTTTAGCCCTCGTTTTAACCATGACTGTCCCTGGGATGTATATTAACTATATATAATACACGTTGATGTATATATATGTAACTCACTAATCTACTAACCACTGCTCATATTCAAGTTCAAAAGATCTCAATCTCATCCTCTTACTATTATATACAATGCATACTAGATGTCGTATTATTAAAAAAAGTAATGATTAATTCATTAATTACCGCAGGGCCCTGAGATTGTTTGCCTAGAACAGTATTGGTCCCTTAAAGAAGAGTGTGTGCTGACTTCTATAGGGGATGTAATGCTGTCACTTCTACCTCACCTTTTATGGTAGGCAGGACGTAACTGTTGTAGCTAGATCCATTTAGGTAGACTTAGGTCCCCGGACTGGAGATCGCGAGGTTTGTTGACTATCACATTTGGAGAAGTTGTGTTTTGTGTATATAAAGATTGGTCAGCGACTATTGTTACATACAGTCTTCTGCGAAAGGAGACTGACGAGGTTTGTTGGTTGGTGTGTACAGTACCTAGACCCAGTGATGACATGTGTATATAATATATATGATTATTCATTTACAGTTTTATAAGAAATAGCGTGATCCACAGCTCAGTAAGGATTGTACCGTAATCGGTGCATACCCTAAGTAGAATACTTGCTCAATATCATAGAATCATTTGACTTGACAACAGGTGACTTGACATAGTTGGCCAGTGAATTTTAGTCGGATTTGCACTGGAAACAACTGAAACGTAGTACTGAAGTAAGTGACGGGTTGTCTCTGAGAATATTGGTCTTGGAGAAGTGACTGGTATTAGCGGAGGACGTATACTAATAAGCCTTAATTCCCACTTCACTATAGACGACTACGTAGAGAGGGCTAGTTAGGAGTATCGTGACGTGCGCAGAGTACTAGTTCTTTCCCTATACTTTACTCTACCAATAGTATAGCCTGTGTTCATATTGAATGTGGGCCAGTATTAGGGACATGTCAACCACAGCTCGAGCAGCTCGTCTCTATACCGTTACCTGACCGAGCAGCTCCCACTATACCCATATGTATTGTAACCATAGACTGTTGATGCTATATCCTAAGTTGACTGTGTATATCCATGCAATTTGAACTATGTTTGGTGTGATTCTACCAATGTTTAAGTGGCTGTCACATATTGGTTTAGCTCAGCTCACTTATACCCTTTGTTCTTTGATAGTACCTTACACAAA
Source organism: Harmothoe impar (assembly GCA_947462335.1). Taxonomy (NCBI): domain Eukaryota; kingdom Metazoa; phylum Annelida; class Polychaeta; order Phyllodocida; family Polynoidae; genus Harmothoe; species Harmothoe impar. The sequence continues at coordinate 30,065,613 of OX381704.1, forward strand.
TGCTTTATGCACGGTCTGTATTCATGTGCCCCTTCCATTTTTAATTTACGCTGGCATATAGTTATGGCAAATAGTTGTATGAATTTCTGATTCTGAATTGTATTTACCGCTGTATAATGTCTGCATAATTACCCATCTTTTGTTGTATCAGAGTAACTATATTAGATGTTGTTCAATATCATTGTGTAATGAATACCGATTAATGCATATGACATTGCTTCCACCCAGCATCTTTGCTATTCCGATGTATATTTAAATCGGCTGGTTGCTTGAACATTTGATTTTTTATTAAGGCTTCAGACATGGCCGCGTTATGGAATGTTTCTTGAGATCTGTTGAATATCACTATTACATATTTCTCACTTTAAAAGAAAGTCTCAACAGATAATATTTGAATCTTCGTGATGGTGCTTCTCTCATTTAGACAATATTTACTGATCTCTAATAGGTAAGATCAGTATCCAGTATTATCTATCTAGACGTCGAGCGGTGAGAGAGTTTCTAATTAATACACCATCAGAAACAATGTATATAGGTTAAATCCCCACACCCTTTCAATCCTTTATGTATATATAACGAAAGAAATTATCATTCGACGGAAAGTAGGCTTTCTCTATGATAACCAGATTCATATTATCCAGTATGTCTTCACACCAGTAGTGATACCATTGTGAATAGTACCTCCATTACCTAATAATAACGCCTGTATTACGTTCATCTCGATGTCATTAGATACTGCATGTACTTTGTCACTTTATCCAACCATTTGAGATAGCACTTAGTACGTTCGCTTACCTTTTCATGATACGGCTGCCATAGGCCTTCTGTACAATATTTACTATGCAACTAACATTATAGACGAGCATTATGATAATATAGGAGCTCTCGTGAAACTTCCCGAAGGCGATCACGCAGCAGCGTTTGTTTCAATGTTGTTTAAATGTCACTTATGGTATGTCACAAAAAGCAAAAATGCTCATTGAGTATTGTTCATTTCCCTCCTTGGTTGCCTTGCCTTAGAATGCCTTTGTTCATTATGTCAATATGGAAATGCCACCTGTTCTATTTAAAGTAACAATGTTAATTATGGGGGCAGTGGTGTCTCATGCAAGAAGCCTCAAGACTATAGTTACAGAGGTTGCATGGCTAAGTATGTTCGCTTCCCTGTGGATAGCCACGCGATACGTGCTGACAAGTCTCAGTACATGAGCTCGATCGAGGGTATCCAATAGGAAAGACTTAGAAACTTCGCACTATACAGACGGACAACGGGCGTGTAATAAACTCGTGAGGTATAACTCATAGTCACAGAAACCAGGCATATAGTGTCATTCAACTACGGAGAGAGTGGTGTCAATATCAGTAACACAATTATCCGCGTATATAAGCGAGTCATGATGATATATCTATATCTATATCTATATACGTATGATAAAGAGGTATATGTTCAACTGAAATTCATTTACTGAGTTGCGTCTTTCACAGAGTTCAATATACACTAGTGTGTATTTTTATCATCACGATGCACTTGTTATTTGAAGTTGATATTACCGGTAGTGGAAGAGAGGGACCCTTGATATCAAGCCACATAATCCCTTTTAGCTGTATTTTGGAGGACCTTTTACACACAGTGCCGGTGTTTGAGATCTTTCTTCATATATTGTTTATCCTTGTTGAATTTGTTATTAAAATAAACAGTGGATCGAAATAGCAGGCTTTAGTTCTACGTCTTGAGTTGCTTATTGAGTTTGAAAAAAAGGAATTTGCTTGGCATTATTTCGTGAATTTTTCCAGAATTTCTTACTTTATAACACACATCCATACATATGCAGCCTTTGGAAATTATACTGTAATTGCATGAATCACTCTCACACAATTTACAACATATGAGATACACACATTCAAACACACATCGCTCCAAAACCATCAAGACAGATATCCATGGTTTGATTGTAAAGATGTAACAGTATATACATATAGATACAGCTAGTTAAACATAACGGAAGTACGTGAAATAGCTGTATTGGCTACCCTGAAGGACGCTGGTTATTAAAGATTGGTAACGTTATCCTACCTTATGGCCTGGTTACCCCTGTGTTACCTCTGTACATGTATATATTGAGTGAGCCTGCCGAAGCCAAGTCCAAGCCATCGCCAACCCATGTGAATCCAGCTAAAAAAGGAAAGGACTCAATTTCTTCAAAATACCTATTTCTCTATCTCTTCCATTACCATCTTTCTTCAATTCTTCTCTATATATCTTTACGTATATCAAACTTCTTTTGATTCGGTGAAATAGCGGCTTTTAGACTTATTGGTGTACTGCATGAGAACCATATTCAGCCCTCCTTATATTAATGGCACAATGCACGTTTTCCCACTATATACATATACTTCACACAGACAATGGCATGTCAACATTAAATTTTGGACAAGGTGTCCTGCATGTATTTCTGAAATCAGTATTATAAGAAATGCAAAAGGAAAACGACGATGGTGTCTACAATGGTCCACATGTGAGCGAAGTCCGTGAAAATTCCCCACGTCATTCACAAAACATCACGAAGTTCTACCGTAAATGCTCTATCATTTGTCATGCCAGAATGTTTTTCTCATCTCCATTTTACCTTATTGATATTTTCAATTTTCCAACCATTTCTTGCTGCTCAGATATATACATTACACTTCTCGATTTGTATCTATCAATTAGACTTTCATATGTATACATCAACTTCCACCTTTAAGCAAGTATAATGTATTGAATTGAACCAACAGCATGCGTCCTAGTCCTCCAGGGCTTCCAAGTAGCACCAATTTAAGGACAACTTAATCTCTTTCTCTACAAAAATGAGGACACGGCGGCATGTCTATACTGGCCACAGGGTCATACTACTCAGCTTGGTTATGGAGCAGTTAATCACTTTTTTTACTCATAATATGTGGCCTCAATGGTGTAAATACTACCAGGAAGGCGGCTGTTGAGAATCAAATTGCCATTTCACTGTCTTATTTTGGTCAGATTAAGAATTAGCTGCGGGCCCATATATATTCTGATAAATATCCAATTTATAACGATCACAGTGAATACGTCCACTAACGAGCTCCTATTCGACAGTTAATTCACATATGACCCAGCTAATTTCACTCTTGTCCAATTGTGGACAAAAATCAAGATGCGATGGGAATAATCAGACTGACAGAGTAACAGGTACTGTCGCTACACAGTCAACCTACTCTGTTACAAAGGCCATGAACACTATACAATTAGAGGAATAGTTAGACTTAAATGCTTGGCCGAAGCAGCCTAAGACCCGACTGACATGGGCTCAACACTCGACCGTTGACTCACTATAAAGAAGAGAAGGAAAAAACCTGATGTCAAACATATGTGTAAGGTACATCTTATCCCTTGCTTATAACAATTTAATCCGTGTATTAACACGGTCTTCTCTTGCCTCCATAACGTACCCCTTTTCCCTCATATACCAGTACATGTATATCAGTTTATATCGTGTTGATAACTCGTCCCCCACTAACCATGATGCATATCCAAGGGCTTTTCCATACGCATTCATTCTTGTGGGAAGTATTCCGTCCACCTTCTCCCCGCACCATGACCGACATGTCATGCAGGGACTGTGAGCCCTTCTGACATAAATATCTTTGTTTTCCTGCCTCTCTCCAGCAGGGAGTGCCTGACCCTGTAGCTTGCCGTGTTCTCATTCCACCACATGAATGGTTTCCGATCGTTCCACACAGATATATATCTACGTCGTTTAATAACACTGCTACCCTTTCAGATATGACCATGTATGTATATACGGCTGTGCACCTCTCCAATTCTCTCTTTATTCAAAACCTAAACCATTCTGGTCCGGGTTTATAGTATACTACTTGTGCATGCATTTGAGCTAGTTTCCATTGATGTATATATCAATCTGCATTTTACCTGACCTACTACACCTACATGTCGATTTCTAATGATATGTCCTGTAATGACACCGTTCTCAATTAACAATGCTAATTCGACATTTCTATTACATTTAATATGTATACACGGTGACTTAAGACTCTAGGTTGCATGCTAGCAGACTAGTGATAGAAATTGTACAATACTACTAAGATAAGAGATAATTAAATTCTACTAGAACTATCCTTGGATTAAGTTTTCATCATAAGCATAATTGAATTACTAAAATTTAAATTGAATTGAATTACTAGGTACATTTGTATATTACCTTACCACATGTTCATAGTACTAATTCTCCCCTGTTCCATTCGTCCTTCTTAGTCTGCTCTACTGCAGCACAGTGTCCTAATGTCACCCTTGGTAAAAAGAACACCGCATCTTGAGTGCAGATACATATTTCTTACCTTTGACTGAGTTCATAGTGTCTCTAATGTTTTCCCACTCTTACCTTACTCATATTGGTGTTATTGATATAGCATTGCCGTTTCTTAATGAAATTAGATAGGCAAGGTTATAATTAACCACCCTGCCTAGACCCGATTCATCCATCAAAACTTCCTACTAACACTCGACCTGTTGCTCCTTTCCAGCAAATATGAAAACGTTACATCGCACCATGCTATGGAACTTGATGCTGCCGATGCAATCGAGCAGCCTCATGACTGCACGAAGGCTGGCTGTCAACGCGTCATCATCAACGTCTCTGGGCAGCGTTACGAGACACAACTGCGCACCCTCAACCGTTTCCCAGAAACACTGCTGGGGGACCCGACCAAACGCAAGGCTTTCTGGGATAGTCGGCGCAATGAATTCTTCATTGACCGACACCGGCCATCGTTCCAGGCAATCCTTTATTATTACCAAAGTGGAGGTCGACTACGTCGGCCAATTGAAGTTCCCGAGGATATCTTCCTGGAGGAACTGGAGTTCTATGAGATTAGTGAAGATACAATCAAGGAGTACAAAGAGAATGAGGGTTTTTTAATGGATGAGATTATGCCAATGCCTGACAATAAGATATTCAAGAAGATCTGGCTCTTTGTGGAAGAACCAGATAGCTCAAGGGCTGCCCGTATATTTGCAATTATATCGGTTTTCTGCATCCTTGTCTCCATTATCAACTTCTGCATGGAAACCCTGCCTCATTTTGAACGGAAACTGTGTAGGAATGCGACCCGAGATGGTGGCCGCACCTTTTACCAGGCCCACAACTACCAAGATGTGTTCTTTGTGATTGAAACGATATGTGTAGCATGGTTTACCATAGAGTTCCTGTTACGAGGCCTAAGTTGCCCAAACAAACTTATATTCGTGAAAAATATCATGAACATTTTCGATGTCATGGCGATTCTTCCCTATTTCATAAGCCTCATTACTGTAGCTATAGCAGCCCAGTGTGTCAATTCCAAAAAGAGTGGCTCTTTTATCTTTATCCGAGTATTGCGAGTCTTCCGAGTTTTTAAACTAAGCAAACACTCACAGGGACTTCGAATATTAGGTTTAACAATCAAATCTAGCTTACGAGAGCTGGGTATGTTTTTCTTTTTTCTGATTGTGGCAATGGTTATCTTCTCGTCAGCGGCTTATTACGCTGAAGCTGGTGAACCAGACTCCCAATTAACCAGCATCCCTGGCGCATTCTGGTGGGCCATCGTGACCATGACAACAGTAGGATATGGAGATGTCACGCCCGTCGGAGTGTGGGGGAAAATGGTTGGTGCTCTATGTGTGATTGCTGGGGTTCTAACGATTGCATTACCCGTCCCTGTCGTTGTCGCGAACTTCAACAATTTCTACAGGCATGAGAGCGGAAGGGGATATATCAGTGGATGAAAGGTGGCAGCGTTCCCCAGGGCACATGTCATTATTTATCTACCAATATATCTACATCTTCTGGATGACCTGCTTGACTGGGACCCCAGTAATTGAAAGCAATTGGTATCCAACGTGACTGAGACAAGCGAAGTCACAGTGTACTGAGTAACAGCACCAACCTCCCTCATCCTTTTGAATTTTGAAGAAGGAAACTGCCCCCATTTGCTTTTATTTTTATTTCCGGTTATCAGTTTTTTATCCTGTGAGTGGGTGCCTAGAATGGTATTGATCAGTGTGAGGAACCCCGTGTTCTTCACGGTGATGGAATACTATTGATCATTTTTGTTTGTGTAGGGTGTTCTAATTTCAAATTTGTATTTGTACTTAAAAGTTAGTTTTTTAACAAGACTCCGCAGGCTCGTGGTTAAAAGCTGAATTATGTGTTATCGTGTCCCTTGAAACATGCTTGCTTGAATGGACTGTACCAGGGTCACTTAACTCCTGTTTTAGTGTGATGGTATCAGTCTTTCAGCAACCATTCAGGTGTCAATATACTGCGTCATTTCTGACAGAACGGGAAGGTCGCTCTAGCAAGAGTGTGAATATTTGCTCAAATTGCTATACGCGGTGATTATGGGTTGTAATTTAGGAGAAACCTTGTTGTGTAACCAGTGAAAGAAAGGCCCGTCTAAATGCTCACGTAACATGATCTCATGATGCAAAAACACACACGAAAAGAAGACTACCTAAATCTAGTTAATCCTATAAGAGACGTTGGTGTGTGTTGGACTCCCCTTGGTCAACTGGTATGCATACAATGAAGTCATGTGTATCCGACACTTTGAGTTCAGTCAAACCTCAACTAGTGACACCTTGCTGGAAATAATAGTGCTTCATGTATTGGACTCTCACTCCTGGACCAAAACGATCTCATCGGCCAATCAGATGAGGGCCAAAGTACATGTACAAAATGTATCAAATGCAGTGGCCCAAAGCTACACTTAAAGGAAAATACAACATATTGCACTGCATCAGTCTAGACTCTGAACACATCTATGATACTCCTACTACCTGTACTAATGTTTTGATTGAAGGTCAAAAATACTTTAAACATACAAAAAAATAACTCCAAATTATGATATTAATAATGCTAACATCGCATTTTTCTGTAGCTATTCTAACGACATTTCCGTGCTCGATATTCCTATTAACATGTAACACACTAAGGTAAACCAGTATGTAACAAAATGTTTCACGGTATAACGTGGTTTCTCTATGCAGATACTAAACAATTATTGAACTCCATACATTTGTATATATGCCTAAAACTATTTTCACGATCTGACTGCTATTATCAAAGACACTCTTAAGATTCAACGTGGATGTTTTCGGACTCGCCATATTCACCATCCTTTCCTATTTAAGGCGCTTCCTAAATAGTCGTTTATGCTCTATCCATAATACCCTGTTGCACAGTAAGACTACTTCTTCTGTGTACTAGTGTATGCAATCAAATCAAGTACTAAATGGGTGTGTCTTCCCCACCTGATATACATCTTAATTGTGTTGGCACATGGAAGTGGTGAATCCGAAAAACAGACGCGGTTTGTTTTGTAACTTGAGATGTAGAACTGGTGAAGGTGGTGTACTAAACAATGCGATACAAACTGATACCAAGGTGGATGGAAGTGTGTTTAATCTTAACATTGTATGATTGTACTGATTCAAGACCTTCACGAATTATCGCCTGCAGGATACGATGTGATGGCATATACATTACTTTGATATAGTAGAGCAGTCACTAATACTATAGATACCCTCCCACCGTTAGCCGCTGTCTTACCATAAAGAACAATGTATGGACCAGTCACTGTTAATGGGCCAAATACATGGTTTTCTCTTAACAGCTAAACTAGTTTATCATCCATGTAAAAACGTCGTTGTGTAACAGTTAAAACGTGCAATCTAGGGCATTATGGAACTTGACCCGTACCCTGGGGTCTGTTACAGAATGGTATTTACTGCCATGGTTCTGTAACCCACCCCTGTTCCAGCCCAGCAATGGTGTAAGCCTTTACATCAGACCCTTAAAGTATGTAGAGAGTGTAGCCGCGCTACTGTCACATTTCCAATATTCAGCGCATAGTTTCATTAGAATATTGACAATGGAGATATTTACTGCCTCAAAAAACTGGCCACTTGGAATAATGCCATTATATATTGTTCTGCTTCCCTTTTTGAGTGAGTAAAGAATTATTGAAAAGAAATTATGGTTAAAATTGCCATCTCAAAACGGGAATTGTTCTCTCTGGCATAGTGATGATAACGATTTTTTAAATATGTGATTAGAATGACTTATCAGGCCGAAGTCAAAGACCCAGAGCCTTCGTCTGAATTCATGAGATTCGTAAGAAGAGTGCATCGTATCATATGTTAAAGGAAAGTAAATCATAGAAGAAATTCCAAATGGTGCTTGGAAATGGGAAATGATCTACCCGGTTGGCATAGAAGGTCAAAAGACATGTTTTCTGTGGTAGTGATATGTATATAATCCACAAATATAATTTGACGACATTGTATCATAACACGTTTTTAGAAACGATTCCCACATTGCGGCAATTCCTCCTCTTTTATAGGAATGGTCTAGTTGATGTACATAGTGTATAAGACACATCGATATGATGTAACCTTGGAGCTGTAACATGTACATATTAATTACTAACCCAGTTATTATGATCATTTGCTCACTCATTCAACACTACCTATATAATACAGATACACATGCTCAGTGGAGTTCATATACTATATGTAGGAACCATCACAAGTCATTAAGCGTTGCACCCCTTGCAATTGGCAACATGCGTTCTGAACCGAGGGCTGAGTAATATTTCCACTATGCAAGCCATTGTATATATCCATACGGGGAATTAACACTACACACAGGTCATGACTACACCAGAAAAACAACCTGTATATAAACCTAGTTCATGCTAGTTATTCTATTGTAAAGTTATATTCGTTGGTGTACATTTGCTTATATATAAATCAAAAATCCACATTGGGATATGTCAATGAAAGATAAATGATTCGTGCCAAGCTGAGACAAACCTGAGAACCAAGACCAAGGTGAATGTAAAGATTTATCCGATGGGTCGTTTCTAATGGCGTGATTGACGAGAAATATTATTTGTGTACGTTAAACCATTGAGAGATATACACCACTATGAGATATATGTATACACATATGAGTATGTTAAAAGAAGGACTTATTTACCAAAGTTACTATGTATTAGATTAACTTCCTTATTATCAATACGGTAGTGAGTGAATGAGGTGTGTCAAATAACCTCTCATTGTTCTGTTATGAATATTGCTAGGATGCATTTCTAATGTTACTCATTCAATGGCTCTGTTCTAATGCAATACTACCATAGATCTAGTCAGGCCACTCCACGCTCATGCCCCATATATTAGGAGATTATTGGATTGAAAGGTGTATTAGATATACTGCTCCACAATTACTAAGCATCAGAGGTAGATTGTACACATCGTAATGATGATGAGAATAATGATATAGGCATGTATTCATACTCAAAATGTGGGATCAACTAGCCGCTCAATATTACATTTTCAACTCATGCATTATCTTTGTCCTTTGCCTGATCCTTCTGATGCCATTCCTCATGTCAGCTCAGTATTGTATGTGAACATATTGATAAAGGTAAGGACTTCTATAAGAAGAGTGAGTATGTCCATCTTATACCAACGGCTGACTCGTGGGGTTACGTGCATGGACAGTGGTGGCTACACTATAAATAGTATAAGTGTAGGTACACAGTAGAATCTGATGTAGCTTTACAACGTTTACTGTAGCTCTACAGTATATTCTACTGTGTACCAACGCTAAACTGTGTACCTACGCTAAACTGTGTACCTACGCTACACCAACAAATAACACAACCAACTATTTACAGTTTACCAGTCCGTTGCCATTGTGTATAGCGTGTAGCCTGCACTGTCAGTCACCATTGCACCCAGTGAACATGTAGATCTAGAGTAGAACACTTGAAGACGAGATTATCTAGTGAGACCCCTATGTTGTAGGTGTGAGGAGGACGCAGCTATGGACACACCTGGAGAGGTACATTATGAAACCATTGTGATACCATTGGTGTTATAGTGATACCTTGGTGTCATGGTGATACCTTGGTATAATGGTAATACCTTGGTATTATGGTAATACCTTGGTGTCATCTCTATACATTGGTGTCATGGCAATACCTTGGTGTGATTGAGATATCTAGTGGTAATATGATGTGATTGTGGTACTTCGTGGGAAGTGGAAACATTACGGTGTTCACTCTGATGCTGACATCAGGAATGGATCTTGGTTCACAGGAATATTGATATTACTAGACTTTGTAATAGTGATATAAAAACTCAAGACATCATGTCAGCATGCATCGCTGACGTTCTTCTGACGCCACGATGACGTAATGTCTACTTCTTCCTTTACTCGCGTTATGGTCCGAGTATTAGCACCCTCTGGGATCCAAGCCAATTGGGTGCTAAGGTCGTTTTTACATACTTTCTTTATTGTTGTTGATACACCGTTAATAAATAAAACAGAAATGAACGTAACTTTCCTAGTCTAGTCTTGCGTGCCTCCTTGCTTTCACCACTAACCTAGTGTTTACCCTGTAAAAACCTAATCCCCACATAACCCCCCTTATACTAGTTCCATTTAAGATATTTCAGTGGGAAACAAAGGTATTTCTGGCAATTCTATTATTATTTAAATTCGTCATTTACATAATGCAATATCAAGGGAATATCATAGGTATTACCAAACAAGAAACGAAGCTTACATACACATTCAATATGTGCCAAACCCAGAGAGCCATAAGAACTTTCCTTTGAGCCCCTTTAATGCTTTCAGTGTGTCTAACTGTAGGGCACTATCTTTGACTAACATGCATGTAGGAAACCATCAATGTGACCAAATATTTACGCAGCCTGATGGATCAGTACAAATGGGATTTTAAGGGAGCTCAGGATTGAAGTGCGAGGCTTAAGTCGGCAGGGCTGGGTCTATATGCTTAACGTATTGCGGCCACAGCCGTTGGCAACTTCATGTCAAACTAATTAAAAGTGTAACTGAGTACGGAGGATTGCGCAGTCTGGAGTGTGGTGTATACTGCCACTGGATAAACACTGCTCTCTCCAACGGCACTTTTCTACAGGCTTATCCCATTTGCAGCTAGCCCTCAGTAGCGCCTATGTCTAATAATAGCCAGACCAGCATGCCCTGAATGCATGTTCTTCTAAAATGTCGTCTGCCGGCACGCAGACGACCCTCCCAGCACCGAGCCATTAAGGCAGCACCAACTAATGGCCCCACCTCCGGCTATAGGGCCTCTTGCTGTTTGATTTGCAGAATGGGATTTTTGTAGGAGTATAAATACGGGCTGACCCATTTTAGAAACTATTACTCTGGCTATTACTATTACCCTGCTTAAATGTGGAGTCCCAGTATAAAAGCCTTGAATATCGTCTAGCCACTGTACTAGGAAAATTGTGTTAAAGGCCTCCTTCCAGACATGGAGTTCGCAAAACTTCTTGGATATGTGTGCCTAGTTTCCCAGCGATTTACACAATAAGATCTGTGTCATGGTTCCTCTCTCCCCCGAGACAATTTTATCAAGTACAAAAATGTATTGAAACATCTCATAAAATGCTCAAACTAATGCATCATGCTAAAAATATCCTATGGCATAGTGCCATGACACACTAGTAGTTAACATAATGTCGGGGCATCAATATCAGTCCCATATGTGATCTTCATACTAATCCCCAGAAGCAACTTCTGGATTAACAAGGTTAATTTAGGCAAAGACCCCGAGAACTAATCATTAATCAACCCTGCTCTAAATGGTGCAGGCTGATAATGTCGATGATGATGGTTGCAATGTCGTCTCCCATTGTCCAATGACACGTCATTGGCTACGTGTCATTGGCTGATGGGAGACACGTCAGAGTAGCATTTATTTACTCCGTTAGGGGAGTTACATGTGGCCTAGTCAATTACATCGGATGATAAGCTCTGATAAATATATTGTATGTAGCAAACTGGCTCTGGGCCTATGTTATACAGTCTAAATAAAGGAATATCAACAACTCAACTCAAACATTTGACAAAGTAGATATGCATCCCACTAAACATCCCCATGGCTCCTTATTGTGGCAAAAACCACGTTATATAACGTTAAAAACTTTATTTTGACGTAAAATAACGTATTTTTATTAGCTTGGATGTAATGGTAATTCTGGTATCCTACAGTATAGGCCTACCCATACATTTACCGCTAGCATTGTTCACTAACACAAGTATAACCATTAATGATTCCAAAAACGTTGTTGCTGCGTTTCTACCAAATTAGGAATTTAGCCTTCATATATTTTGTATACACATGTGTGCCGCTGGCAAGGGCACTTTTGCCACAAAATCGCCCCAACAAGGTTCCACTTTTAATAAGAGTCCATTTTTCACAAAAAAAAAAAGATAGAGTTTTCACCCAAATTTGGTAGTTTTCACCCGAAATAATCCAGTTTTTGGTGAAATCCTTTCGCCCAAGAGTATTTTTTCCCGCAAATTTTCCCAAACATGATCTATTTTGTTGCATTTTCCCGAAACCTAGGAGATTTTCGACAAAGATACCATAATAGGGGTAAAATGTTTGGGTCAAAATCGCCCTAACAATGGTAAGGGTAGGGTAAAGTGACCAGGAGTCGACCACTTGGACCTCTGTGAAACCTTTGTATTATTCTAGAAATTGTGCTGCATGAGGCTAACATGTAGGGGCATCTAACAATTGATATGAAAGTCATCTTCATGTCTTGGACTTTCAAGCCAATAATGTCACAACTTTCATTTTCATGTCCATGAGGCCTTATAGGCTTGCACTATGTAAGAGGTGTGACTTTTCTTCATAAGTACCATGAGTCAACCACTTTGGTACCTTGAGTCAACCACGACATACCATTATTCAGCCGTTGCATAATAGAATGTATATTTTTGTACTTAATACAGGGAAAGGGCTGATTTCTTTTTGACTGATGTCAGACAGTGTGTAAATGTAATGCATTGATTGATTTTCATTAAGTTTAACTGTGTTCCTTGACCAATGTCACATTATTGCAAATCTTTCCTAATTTAGTACTTGCACTTCATTTCCAGGTGGCTAGCAAATCACCAGCAACACAGCTCATACTGCTTAAATATCACCCAAAACCTGATATTTTTGACACCCAGTGTAGCGTGGTAGAGCTGTATTCCCCAAATGGTAAAATAGCATGTGCTGCATCTCTCCATATTGTATCAATATCAATAAAGTGAAATTCACAAAAATTGATTACTTCAATTTAGTACCAAAAACACACAAAATGGCTGACTCAAGGTACATGGCCGACTCAAGGTCACTTTACCCTAGTCAGCAGCACACCTGTGTCAGAAAAAAAAATCAGGTGCCCCCCCCCCCCCTCCAGGGATTTTAGCTTATGTTCACAGGTGGGATTGTTATGCGTTGCATGTCTTGCAGGGTCTGACCCAGTAATTTCAGCGGGGATACATCTATTTAATGGCACACCGTGTGCGTGTAGAATAAGAATCACAGCTTGTTGGGCAGTACAACCCATAGCTCACATCTTCTTCCTCATTATCTCAGACTTCGTTAGTGATCGCTAAAACCAAACATGCTACTTCCGGAATTGTGTACCCCACGGTTGCGCGCACATTGTTCCCCGTCCCCAATGACCGTCACAATGATAATGACGTCATTCAGATCATTTATGGAAGTCGAGGGGGAAATGTAGGGAGGGATGGCCTTGGAACATCAACAACCCACCGAAATAGTGTCAATAGTATTTAGAGAAAAAATCATTTGAAATACAAGGTTTGGTTTGACCTAGACCCAAAAGAAAATACTGATTTCAAGTAACATGGTCTGATAAAATACCCAAAAAAAAACGTTTTCCAAACGTTTCCAAACGTTTTGGAGGAAAACATTTTTCGTACAAACCTATAGATAAAGTTTGCATCAAAACGTTTTAAAACGTTTGCAATGTTTTGATTTAGGCCTACACCTTTTAGGGCCCTAGGGTTTTTGCTCTAAAATCCTTAATAACTGTCCGATTTACGAACCGTAAAAACAATAACATTTTCTAAAACTCAAAAAGAAATAGGGGGACCCGACACTGTTTTGTCGACCCGGTCTTTTTTTCTGGCCTCGACCTATGTCTGAGACAGACTGCAGTGTTTGGCAATGGGTGGGAGGTGTTTGAAAGACACCCAGAGGTCACAGACAGGGCCGGGCTGCAGTAAGCTAATACTGGATGTCCTCGGTAAGTCCCACTGACGTCAAGACTCACTAGAAGCTACTTGAATATTTAAGGAGCTATGATGGGAATAGACAGGGGCAGGGCTGAGTAATGTACAGCTATTCTATCATAGACAGCATAGGCTCCCTGACAATTAGGTCTAATAAAGAAATAATGAGGGTTTTCCCCCCACCTAAATCTTATCAGAGATATAACCTCGTGTGACGAGAGGAGACGAGAGGAGGACAAAAGGAACAATGGCATGCCCAGTTTTCCTATTTACATATTGTAATTGATAAACGCTGTACCCGTTGTATTATGCCGATTGCCAATATTCCCTCGTCTAAATATTTTGCTAGGCTATGTGATTGAAAAGAAATCAGTGGGGTATGTATAATTTCCTAGTACAGTTTAATTTAAGAACCATTAGGCTTTGGATCCTAGATGCCCCTTAGAACAGTTCTAGGCCAATACGTTGTTGTTCCCATTGGAATGGGGTTCTAATCACAACCTACAATCACAATACATGTATATACTTATCACCGGTATGGATGACTCAATTTCAATTTCAATGGTCTTTATTACTCGCAAATTACAAAATGATACATGAATAAATGCATTGGTGGTATACAAAAAATGTACTACCAGTCTTAAATGATATGACCCTTGTGTATACCCATATATATTTCCCCGTACTTAACAATTTCTAGTAATCATGCAGTGTGCCCCCCCTGTATCCAACAAGGAGAAATACTGGATGAAAATGAGAACACTTTGTAATCCAGCTTGAATACATGATCAAGAAGCAGACAATTGTCCGCAGTGTGAATAGGTTTAAGATACAATAGAAGGCATTCACATGTAAAAGTTCCTTTTCTTTGTTTTTTTCAGAGAAGAGTAGTGTGAACGGTCAATAAGCGCCAACATACAAAATAATACGGGCCCATGTAACACCTACGTAGTATGATATCACCCATCGTAAAAGTGAACTATCCACACCAGTGATAGACGTTGACAGGCTCCATTTAATGAAGTATAACAGCGCGATGAGAATATAGCATCACCATGCAGTAGCAATGGCTGAAAATATATTGATGAATAGTTGGCTTGCATTAAACTCTGACAGTGCAATAGGATATTGAGTTTGAGTTCGTTGATATCTTACTGATGTAAATATCGCAAGTTATATTCTGTTATGTCTCTCAAATAAAGCTAACATTATGCAGTCACAAATGTATCAAATATAATGTACAATCAAATAGAGATATTCAACATATTTTGCAAAGGAAAAACACAAACATAATTATAGGCAGCATAACACTAAGGCCACATTGGTTGCAACTTTTTCTAGGTAAGCATTATCTGAATACCACAATTATATCACATACCGCATTGGTGTTTTACAATATTCATAAAGAACTGATAGAGTAGCAATATCTTATTCAGGTGGATCCAATTAAAGGGTATCGCTACAAAAGTAGGTGCTGGAACCCTGTGGATGTCAGAGAAACAACATTGTACTATGTAGCTAGTGCTGCCCTCTCGTGGCATATGTCAATAAGAGATGTATGGAATAATAGCACAACAGTTCTTCAGATCTCCACCAGAATCTGTAGTGTAGTGGTTATGATGCCTGCTTTGCAATCAGAGGATCCGGAGTTCTATCCCAGAAGGTGCCATGACCTTTTCTCAAAAAAAGGTATAGTTATTCTTTTTCTTTTGGTGGGGGGGGGGGTAAAATAAAGGGGGGAAGGAATCTTGCATTATATTCTAATTTTCACATAGAGAGTATTTAAACAGCAATGTCCATTGCATGGGCTATAGGGCTAGATTGCCTCACAAAGGAAGTACTTTTTCTTTAAATGGGCATTACAGAGAAATGAGCACCACAACATGTAATTTTTTTTCCATTTTCTATTTGATTATTCTGCCAACTAATCTAATCCAAAGTGATTCAAAGATAGCAATAGAAGAACATGGTCATCTGACCACAAAATAAAAATGCTCTTTTAGCTTAGTTAAGAACTAGCTTTTTCAAGTGGCTTTCCCATAGAATTGAGCACTGTACCATGCCATTTACTTTACTTTTTTTAGTTCCTTATGTATTAAACTAATATTATACTAAGTTATATGCAGAAATCAATAGAATATCTAGATCATCGAACAGGTAGCGATACCCTTTAAGCAATCTCACTCCCGCGAGCCCCTATATTTAGTCTCTGGAGCTTGGAACTTAATTTTTATTTTAGAATCTCCTCAAAACACGAGTGGGTACATTAAGATTATGCGGTTGCCTTGTATGCTTCTACACCAACCCAAGGATATCCATAACTCTCCTTTCTTTCAGCCTCTGGCAGACACAACCAGCAGTGAAGCTCATTTGTGATTAGCCAAGGGTTTCTTCCTCCCCTAAGGCAGTGGATCTGTATTATCTGGCGACCCTTTACACTACCGTTAGGACCACTATCGACATTAAAGTCACAGTTGTTAAAACAAGACATTGTCATCTATTTACAAAGGAGCAGGGGTGAATCAGGTCCATAAATATGTTTACTTTCTTGAGATATGGAAGAGCTCTTATTGTTGCCAGACACCATAATCCTATCACAATGGGGACCGAAGCTCAGGTTGTCATCCGCTAAAACACACATGTA
The DNA here is from genome assembly GCA_947462335.1 of Harmothoe impar. NCBI lineage: Eukaryota > Metazoa > Annelida > Polychaeta > Phyllodocida > Polynoidae > Harmothoe > Harmothoe impar. The sequence continues at coordinate 30,082,428 of OX381704.1, forward strand.
ATTGGAATTATCAACACCATGTAGGGTCTTACCCGGCAGTATAATGCTTCACATAGTAAAATTTCATGGATCCAAATCGGATTTGCACCAGAGTACATGAGTTTGGTCAGAATTGACAGTTAATTTGAACCCGCCTGGAAGAAGGATCGCATAGCATCCAACATAGTTAGGTACCACTAGATGTATGGAGTGTTTCACTGGTTAGAATTCGACTCACACGCTGAACCGTGGGCACATAATGTGGCGGGTAATAGGGTGAGATAGGTTTCAAGAAAACGAATGGCCAGTAACTGTAAGTGTAGGCTGTTTATTTTCGTACTAAAACCGCCATTCTGCCGCCACCATTGTTTATGGAAAAACAAATGGGATTTTTTTTCAGAGCGGGGTGACACTTAATGCGGAAACAAATTATGGTGTAGTGTTGATACCATTTCCCCATAATATTTAGTGTAAGTAGTATGTATAGAGATATCAATAAAGTCAGTGGTAAAAATACATATTACTGAATATTTAGATCTATAAAGGCGAGGTTTAAACGCTTTCACTTTTAGTGTATGCATATAGATCGTGGATAGATCATATACTAAGAAACCCCTAATTAAACTACAAATTATTCAATAGAAGTGCTCTTGTCAAAGCTACAGTATCCGAGGTTATACAAATTGAGTGGTATATCAAAACATGGCCATTCTTCCTCCCGGTGCCTCCTTTGCTATTACCCACTTCTCTGTGCAACCTGTTGCAAAATAGCCCTCTCTCATCGGACCATCTAAAGGCATCCCCTATAACCCATATCCCCATCCCTACAATAACTATGCTGGTGATGTATGCTACACTGTCAAATAGTCCTTGCAGCCTCTACACCTACTAAGTGGTAGCTAGTGGTGGAATGCCCGCTGACAGGTGGGCTAGTAGACACAATACGTCCGGTGACAAGCCTCCTCACAGTTATAGGGTAATCTAGAATTCCCATGAAGCCCCACGGCCGGATGTAGCTTGTCTAGTTGCGTCGGAGTGCACAGGAAGAAGGAGGAGACTCCCACGACCCGGCCCTTGCCGCCCACATCCATGTTTAATCAATACACAGGGCGTCCTCTGCACCTCTACTGCACCTCCCCACTGCTACTGCTACTGAGTGGGGGGCGGAAGGCAGCAGACCCTACTACTGCAAGGTGAGACGATAATAAATAAACCTCCTCTCCCATTAATAAATTATATCTTCTGTCTAGACTTTACTTTAGTTGTTATGATATTGATTTCCCTTCTAAATAAATGGCAGATTCTTTTATGCACCCTGTTATGTCTACCATTATTATGTTCATGTTCTGACCGAATAGATGCTAGTGTGGTGTCGTTCAACAGGAAAACTGTATACAATCAATGTACATCTGTGCCATAATTATTGTACTAGATTTGGGGTCTTATACAGTATAGCAACTGCTAGAAATGAAGAGTGCTCTCTTCATCGTTTCCGACTGTCTTGCTATACATTGTCGATAATAGAGTCTAATTTGGCGTGTCTACAACTGATGATCGTTGCTCGGGGGCTGCATGCAATCGCTATCAGGTTTCGGCGGTGTCGGGCATTATGCTGCCAACCAACCCCCACACGCGGACCCAAAGCACTTCACAGTGCCACCCCAGCTACACACACCCCTGATATGATCAATGATTTCCTGAAAGAGCTATCAAAGGGAATACAGAGTGTGGGTTAGGACGTGGGCGTTGTAGACGCAGGGGAATGGCTGTGTACTCCTGTCGTCTAATCAGTCTCAGGGGACTGCCAGGTGGTCCTCAATGTGTCATAATCGAGTGTTAATTAGTGGATTATGGTACAACACTGGCAGTCATGACATAATCTCCTATCTATTGTTGATGTATCTTACAAGGGATATATGATGCATGGCACATGATACAAAATACATCATACATGTCTAATGCTGTTAAGTTGGAATAGTTTACCATAGTGCTTAGTCCGTTTGGGTTAATCAGGCACTCCCTGTTTATCCAACATTTAGCCGTTGCTATGCCGTCCTTCATTGTGCGTTTCCTGTTCATCTAAATCGCTTAATTTTTAGTTCTCCATTGTGCCTGTGCTCTTGAATATATCTTATCCTGGATGAGAAATGCAATGTTAATGGTAATGCGCTGTACTAGCTATGGCGGACATGGTTCACTTTGGAGAACTAAATGTCATTGAGACCTGAATGTCGTTCAGATCTTAATGTCATTGAGAACTACTGAATGTCATTGAGAACTGAATGTTATTGGTATACAGACAGAAAGACTCACACGCGTTATTGCTGCCAGAAACCCTTTGACAAGAGCAAGTCTGTGACGTGCAGGAGGATTGGTAGGTAGAATACATGAATTATATATCCAATCCATTCCTGTCTAGTCTAAAAATAGTGTCCGATGTCAGGCATGCGATTGTCGGTGCGTAAAGGGGGATTGCTGGTTCTGTATGTTGCATTGCTTCCATGTGCTGGGAAAGCAGTGTGTACTTTTTGATAGAGAATTAGTGTGGCGCCAGAAGCAATGCAGTCCACTTAAAAAATAATGAGCACGGAAATGAGATACTGTGGAATCGTGGGACGACAGTGATCTGATGTTATTGCTCCTGTTGAAAAAAAACCAACGTGACTAATGGATTGTCAAGAGATCGAGCCATTATAAACATTATCAAAATAAAAATGGTTTGTTTCAGGTCAGCTTTTCATACTCTATCGTATTTCTTTCATATTTTTTACATATATTTGTTGAAAAATAATATGAAATAGAAATCTAGTCAACTTTGCTTAGTTGGGCCCATATGTGTTTTTACCTGGGCAAGCTGATTTGCCCATATCTGGGTTATGGTCCATTTTGTCCGGGGCTACAGGTGGGAGCCTAGATAGGTCAGCCCAGATTCAAAGTGCCCAGCACAAGCCCAGATTTACTCCACTCTATAAATATGGACAATAAATGGTAGTTTCGGGTGGAAAATCAGATGTCAGCATGTTTTGAAATTTGTACAATATATTTTTGATTTTTTCCCCCTGGGCTGGCCCATCTGGGCTCCTGCTTATAGCCCTGGACAAAAAGGTCCATAACCCTGATATGGGCAAGCCCAGCTGGCCCAAGTTAAACACATATGGGCCCCAGGGACCAACGCTGTCTGGGAAGGCGGCATGTTATATGGATTCCTACACACAGAAAAGTAAAAGTGTCAACTGTGTCTCCCACGTGGCTCTGGTAAAATAGAGAGTCAAACAGCTAATGACTCTGCTTATATGAAGGGTCAACTTGAGTTGACTCTCTACCATCAGTGTCAACTTGAGTTGACTCTCTACTATCAGTGTCAACCCAATGTTGACCCTTCTTATAAGCAGAGTCAATAGCTGTTTGACACTCCATTTTACCAGAGCCACCTGGGAGACACAGTTGACTCCTTTACTTTTCTGTGTGTATGCAATCTTGAATACAATCATCTTCACATTTCTATACATGTTGGTCAATTTCTGGATATGCAGAAAGGTTGGATAAAATTTCCATGTAAAAAAATATATTAAAAAAAAATCCGACCTATGACCATAGACTTTCTACCCATGTTACCTGAAACAAACCTTCCTTTTTTGGCCTAAACAGTACATGTAGTCTCGTGTAGAGGTTGCGTATAAGGTGTAGAGGTGAAAAGGCTTCCACCTAGATCCACAGGGAATTGAACCTGGATCTCCCGCACAAGTGCACAAGCATGCTACCTTTAAACATGTACCACAGAACCCTTCCTATCCATCCACGCGTGGCCTATGTTACTGGAACCGGACGGGAGGGCAGGAGAGAATACCCGAGTGAGCCACCCCTGCGGGCCTACCACCCGGGCGCGGATATTACCGATCCCCTACACCAGCATATGGTTTGCCTTTATATTTGAAGCGCAACAGATGGAAGCCAAGCAGCTAAACCGATATAGCTATTGATGGCTCTGATGGCTGTCTTGTAGCTACATTCATATGTCTGAGAGACAGCCCACGGCATGTCCTAACTAGAGCAGAAAACGGTCTGTGCATACCACCTAGACCCATCTACACAGATAATCTAAATGCTCAGGGCCTTAGTCTGTAAGTTGATATCCCAGGTTAGTCTTAGAGAGAATGACGAACTGATATTCAAAATGACTAAGGCGAAACAAAATATGACTAAGGTCTAATACTCATAGGAATGGAATGACTAAGGTGGGTTAGTCCCTACCAACTTTACACCTGATAGTATTAACCTAACTAACCATGGTTGGTCGTAAACGGAGCCAAAATATCACTAACTAGGTTTTGGCGTTCAAAGATGAACTGTGCATGAGGTCTGGGTGGGATGTTCTTTGATGGCCATCAAGCTCCTCCTGTGTGGAAGGTCTTCCTCATTACACACGTGATTTTAATGTCTATGAGTCACTCCAGGGTGTACACATGCAGCTGCATCCCCACCCCCTACCACATTCACGATGTGACCCTGACTCGGATTGTGGGTCTTATTTATGCTAGACATGGATCAATTTCATTTTCCATTATCGGCCGATGGGACGTATACAAAGTAGCATATATTATTTTCCCTGTCACGGTCACCACTATGTAATTAACAGGTTATGATATATGTGTGACAGACATAACAGCTCTTTGATTGTGTCACATTGCTCACTATAAATGTAATGTGTTCCCTTATCATTATAACAAATATGATTAATTTAATGATTGCCAGACTGATTTAAATACTAAAATATGAAATTTGTTGTGTGGAAAGTCTATGTGGTCCTATATATGTTGTCCGCTTAGTCATGAAAAAGAATTAGTTAAAAAACGCCCTCATCATATTTGTCTGTGGTTGGTGATAAAACCCACTTTTTGTTGAGTGGCATAAGAGAACACATAAGCCTGGGACAATAAAAGTTTGTCTCTTTTAAATGACGGAGGCCATTCCCATCATAACCTTAAGCTGGGATTCCACTACCCGCAATACTATTTTCCATTTAAGCATGAAGTATCTATACACATAAATAATATATACAAATATAAACCTTTGGCAGGCTCTACAGTACCTCCCTGCATAAGTTATAGGCCCTATAATTTCATGGTTTGAGTCAAAGTTATGAGAATAGCGCCGATTTAAGGTAAATATCGGGTAGTGTAGCCTCACTTTTAAGCTGGGACTCCACTACCCGATTTTGTCATCAGATCGGACATATTCTCACACACCAGACCCAAACATATATAAATATAAACAACCCCATGCTTCAGGGTTTGTTTATATTTACATCTGTTTGGTTCCGATCAGACAATAAAATCGGGTAGTGGAGTCTCAGCTATAAGCAGTGTCACGTGAGCAACGCAGAATGCGACCGATAGTTAAGATAGATCCGACAATATCAGCCCATGGTGTCGCCCTGAATATCACAAATATCAACCCACGGTGCCAACGTGGATACGGATCATTGTCAAGGTCAGGTATCCGACTGCGGTATAGCGATCTAACTGGTGTGGACGTGTTCCCACAACCACTGTGTTTACAGTGATACCAGCAATCTCGTTTGATCTTGGTTCTGCTCTCGGAACGCAGCTGGTTTCTGGTGGATCATGCAGTATTGGAGTATGGTACCTGCCTAAGTCTCAAGAGAGATTCCGACGACAGAGCTAACATGGCCGCACACATGGGGCATTCCGAATTATCGCTATAGAGAGGAGGCCAATAGGATGAGTGGGAGGAGACGGACGGTGGGAGGATGGATAATGTTAGTCATGCGCCTACTAAACATGTCCATTTCATAGACTACTTACGTGCCTGGAGCAGTAGCTATGCATTGTGTACTAGTGCATCCTTGAAACAATGACAGGGTGCTTCGACTCTACACACAGGAGGCGTCATGAGTATTGGTGATATGAAATTCAAATGTTTGTCTATTCCTCAAGAGGGGTTGACGTTCACGTTAAATAGAATCAATATGTGTAGATGTCCATTTTTAAACCCCACGTGCTTATCTAAGACTGTTCGTTCTTGGTATAGTGGTCTGTGAATAGTTTTTAAAATACCCCTTCCTAAATATCGATAAAATCTAATTTGATTTAACTTCCACAGATGATTCAGATACTTCTCAATGTTTCCGTCTCTACTGTTTATCTTGGGACATACTGTAAATCTAAATAAGGATATATTAGGGTACTTAGTTTAATTAACTTAATTAAGAACCAACAGGAGTATAATTTTCATCAAATATCCGCTTATACTTATTTCATCTTTCCATATCTCCCTATAAACAGCTGATGAAAGTGTTCACAGCAGCAGAACTTCGACATTTCTTTGAGGAAAACACATGCAGGCTCTCCCACATGCAATAGATGGATTGCCTTCCTAGCCACAGGTCAGCCTGTGTGGGTGGGGGATTGTATTTGTACATGTAGAGGAAAGAGACACGAGACTAGGTTGAAGCTGGGGGACAGTGGGAGTGTGAAAAGGTATGTTAACCCTCCGACACCCATGTCACTATCAGCAGATATGGGTACCACGCCGCCCCACCCTAATCACATTACGGTGAATGGAATGGAGCGAACTCAGTAAACCGAGACTGTGCGAACAGCTGCCGCGGAATTACCAATATAACACGGTGCTTGTCTGTAGGGTTGGGGAGGGAGGAGGGAGGAGGGAGGGAGGGAGGGAGGAGGGAGGAAAGGGGGTAATGCCCCTGTCGGCACCAAGTGATGATGGCCATTTCTACTTGTGTGGACCGACACACTGTACACAGTATAGGAACCCATACTGATATCAAGACTAGGAATGGCCACCCTGGTTTGCACCAGCTATGTGAATGTGTTATGATTCGCTTTATTTTGTTTCTTTTTTCCTGTCCCCTTTCCCAAATATTGCTGTGTGTGGATGGTTTAGCATCAATATAATATATTCCAGTATAGAGACATTTCTAGGGGAGAAACTTACAATTATCTACTGTCCAGACAGAAATAAACGATATGTTTAATCATGATATTGTCTCTGAAGAGCCCACATCTGGGCGTCATCCCACTCTCCAATTATGATATAGAGGCTATGTCAAACCATCATCTCTGTGAGATGCAATTAAGGTATGTCATGTAACATTAGATCCGTTGACAGATGGACCTTTAATTCTACCCATACCCAATTCTGTCACCAGAATAGAAACAGCATCAGTTTGACAAATGTCTGGGCTATAATAGATATCTGACAGTGGCACCCTGCACTCCCTAGACACTGCAGCAGGATATGGCCTACCAGCGCCCAACCATGCACCCCCTTACACACACATACACTGCAGCCTCCCGGATCCTCAGCACCCCGACACGACAGACTCGGTGCTACTTAGTCTGTCTCTCACATAATCACTTATTTAGTATTAGATATGACATTTTGTATATTTGAAAAAAAAAACTAAAATACCCCCCACGCTGATGCCGTTGCCATGGTAACTGTTCTACCACGTATTAACTTCCGGTTGGGCGAGGCGGATCGATTTTGATGCTATTACTCGTCCCCGGGGCTGGTTAGGGGTGGGGAAGGGGCGAAGTGGCGAATACGATTGGTGACAGTGGAGCCAGCCCCGACGCAGAATCAAATTGTAAGGCCTTTGCCAGCACCATCCAACTCTGGTGTAAACCGACGATAGCATTAAGGCCCCTCACTTGGACTGAACATTTTAAAGCCTCTGCTTCCCTGGAGAGTTGGATCTCGTTGGGTTCCCGTATAGGTACTATTACAGCGGAAGGTCATTTGAGCTTGGTATAGTGGAGGACTGGAATTAAGTGCACCATCTTCCGGATAGCTCTTGAATACATTTCTTAATTGTTGAACTACATGTATGTATACTAATCTGTTAGACTGAGATGTAGGTGCAAGAATGCACTGTCTACATGATATGTTTTTTATCCTCGAGTATTACTCGTTATTCATAGTTATAGCTTCCATATTTAGATTTATAATCGTTCGAACAGAAGGCTGTTTTTCAACGCTATTTAATATACAGAACAGTCCAGGGGTCCTAGCGTAAGTAATGCAATGCGCATGTGCTAGGTTAATATCATTTTCATTTTATTATGTAATTGTTATTATTCAACCCAATAAAACACTTTTTAAAAAAAGGCAGACTGCTCACCCGGTCCTCGTGTGCACTCAAACCTAGTAGTAAGACTGAACTAACCTATCCGTAAAATGATGTCATACTATTTGCTCTTCTTATTTTCCTTTTTTTTTTTCAAAGCATTTCCCCAATTAATGTCAATTGCCAGTTAATATCCTTACGTTTTACTCCACCTGCCACGCCCGATGTGGTGGCCAAATGACAATTGATTCGGTGACGTCATGGTCTGTTTTTTATACTCCACCTGTTCTGGGTTTGCTGAGCCGCTTTGAACAGGATGCAAAGAATTGGTTCTTCTTTAAAGGACACTGATGCTGTGTATAGTAGAAATAGCTCGAATATATCTAATTCAGAAAAGATAGTTTGTCTCTGGAAAAAATAGTGACATTTGTTATACTCTTGAAATCTCCTATCATTAAATCTACTGTACACACACGTGCTATGAATTGTCTCCGAGTAGCTGGGCCTGTGTATATTCGCCAATGGCCATATATGGGTCCATTATATTAGACTCTGACACCAATAGCTATTTCTGTAAGACTGACTGGCGTGTATGGACTTCAGGATACGAGCAGCAGAAAGGAAGTCACCGCCGGAGGGACAGCTGCCTGCACTGCTGCTGCCCTCCCCTGCTGTGTTTGGCAGTAGTTGACTTTTTCCCTCTGCCTAGACTCGGGTTATGTGTTCGATTCGCGCCACATACCAATGGCCGCAGTGGCCGGTTGACCTTCTCGACCAGCCCTTTTTATGTCGGTGTCTCATTACGCTAACTCCTTACGGAGTCTCGTGTGGTCCCTGGCGACCCGTGCTCTCACCGCCCACCACCTATATAGAGTTCTGCCTGCCTGCCTGATTGCCTTCTTGCTTGCCTGCCTGTCTGCTTGCCTGCTTGCATGCTTGCATGCTTGCCTGCTTGCCTGCCTGCCTGCCTGCACCGCCCCATTCCCATGCCTGTAGCCCAACACCCCTTATCTCTGCTTTTCACCTCTATCAGTCTACCTCCCACCCCATCACATCTCTGAGCCTGCACCTATACCACCCCAAACTCCCTCCCTGACTCCCACTCTCTCGATCCCTCAGCCTGCCTCCCACCAAAACCCTTTATCTGCCTGCTTGTCTGCCTGCCTAATGCCTCCAGCCTCTTTGCTAAGCCATAATCACATGCTCTTAACCTGCCCTCTCATCACCCTCTTCTCTAAGCCTGCCTCCATCACCCTCTTCTCAAAACCTGCCTCCACCCCCTTCTATAAGCTTGCATCTAACACCCTCTTCTCTAAGCCTGCCTCTCAATCACCACCCTCTTTATATATATGCTTGCCTCCCACCACCCTTCTATCTAGTGTCTAAGCCTGCTCTTCTGTATATATGAGCACCCACCTCCACCTACGCCCTCTCTGAGCCTGTCACCTTATGTCCACATCCACGTCCACATCTTTCCTACTGCCACCCGACACCCTGTCCCTCGGCCTTGCAACCCAGCTACCACTGCTATGTCTCCATATCCTGACCACTTACCATCACATGTCAGGTTGGCTGCGTATCACTGGTTACTGCCCATCAATATGTCCCATATCTCACTTACTGTGCCTACCTACCTGCACACCCCTACTTCCTCCCACGCACCTCTCCCTAGACCTCTCGACCAGCATACCTCCAGCTCTTATTCACCTGTCCTTATACCTAGCCCCTACCACACATTGACATGTCCGCGTCTTCTCCATAATATCTGTACATCACTCAGTTTTTCCTGCTACATATTATTCACCTCTCAGCCCCTACCTCCCACATTCTATTTATCTGTAAGCCACTAGCCTCCACACACTATTTTCCTCTCAGCCCCCACCTTCCAACCGCTATTCACCTCTCTGTTCCTACCTCCCACATTGTCATCGCCTCTCAGTTCCTACCTCCTACATTGTACTAACTTTCAGCCTATACCTCCCGCATTGTACTCACCTCTCAGTTCCTACATCCCACATTGCACTCACCTCTCAGTTACTACCTCCCACATTGTGCTCACCTCTCAGTTACTACCTCCCACATTGTGCTAACCTCTCAGTTACTACCTCCCACATTGTGCTCACCTCTCAGTTACTACCTCCCACATTGCGCTCACCTCTCAGTTACTACCTCCCACATTGTGCTCACCTCTCAGTTACTACCTCCCACATTGCCCCCACCTCTCAGTTCCTACCTCTTACATTGTACTAACTTTCAGCCCATACCTCCCACATTGCACTCACCTCTCAGCCACCATCTCCCACCATCCAACTCTTAGTCCCTACCTCCCACTCACCATTTGTGCATCTCTCTGTACCCACCTCCTATACACCTACCCACCTTTCCGTGCCTACCCCCACTACCCATTCCGCTCCCCATGTCCACCTCTCTTTACTTTAGCCCTGCCCGTTCACCTCGTCCATGTAAGCCCCACCCTTCCCTCCTTTCATCTCACCCCGCTTCTAGCTGTCTGGCATGCGAAACTCTCACCGCCCACCTCATTCTACGAAATGTAGCCCTCCAACCAGTCTATATTAGCACTCATCATATATTCAGTTATATTGCATTGCCCCCCCCCCCCGCATCCCGGACACAGAACGCCGAACGCCTCCCTTGTCCACCCCCCCCCCCTTGAAAAAACACATGTTTCTCATTTCACCAGGTACAAAACGCATGAATCTACCCGTCGGGGAATAGTATCTAGAGCTGTGGGTCACTACACACTTGGACGTACTTGTACACCATGCACGTCGGTTTACACTGTCGCTAGGAAAGGCTGAGGGGTGTTCTAGGCTGAAGGTTGTATTTCAGGTCATCGAACGTTGCTCAGTTAAACAGGGCTGACCACTATGTTGTAACCCCATGTTGCAAAATCATTTTCATAGTTTTCCCTCATATAGTTCCAATGCAAATCCAATATACATTATGATTTTGGCCTATTTGTGTACCCTAATTATTTCCATTGTATTTATATTTACAGTAAGGTTCTTCAAAGGCGAGTACAACATCCATCTCTGCTAGATCTACCATATTTGACAGCTGGAGCCTCTGTGCACAAACCACAACCTTGCTAGATGTAATAGGAGCCGACCAGACATTAGTATCAAGGTCACATAATGGCTTTCGGAGGCACACAGACACGTGGTTGGGCAAAATGCATGTATTGTAGATATTGATTTCTATATATGCCCAGTCTACTCGCAAAATCCACCTACATCGAATTGAGCTGATAGTGATTATACGTAATGGCAACATGTTTTTAAGGGTATTTTATAAAGTCGCAGCATGAATTTAAATTACCCCTCCTCCATCATGCATCTGATCTATCTTTAAAGCATATGACTTAATATGACTTAATAACAACATGTAGGGGAATACCATATAGACAGTCCTTTTACAACCTAGAGTGTCTGTGGCAAGGGGAACATCATATAGACACCACTGTAACATCATGTTGCTTCTGTGTCTGTGGCAAGAGGAACATCACATAGACAGTGCTATAATACCATATAGCCCATGTGTCTGTGGCAAGGTGACCATCATATATACATGTATACAGTGCTGTGACGCCATGTAGCTGATGTTGTGTCTACATAAAGACACACGGAAGGGCTGCTCAATCTCAAGAGTGTAAACGGCCAAGCAGAAACGATCCCAGGTAACAAGAAACGTTTGGTCAACGTTGATCAACGTTCACTGTTGGTTAATTATACCAACGTTTTTTTATTTGCATTATTTCAACGTTGACCCAACGCTTTTGTGGAAGATGTGATTTCAGAAACGTTGGTTTAATGTTGAAAAACAGTTTGCAAACTAACGTTTTTCAGGTAACCTATATTGAATATTGCTCAACGTTTTTTTGTGGACTCAAATCAACGTTCATTTAACCAATTGGTTTAACATTGGATTAACGTTTTTTTGAGATTCCAACCCAACTCACCAGATGGCAGTTTAGACATTGATAGAACTAGTTTCAAGGCTGTCCACATATATATTTGTCTAAAACAAGAAATTATATCGATCATTTCTGATATATCTATTTTACTTCACATTAACATTTAGTGTATTAATATTTCTAGACTAAGGAATCTGATAAAATGATAACATTAGTCCTGTTTAATGATGTGTCATGTGGACACACCCACTCTGTAGCATTCCGAGATAGATAAAGGCTATTCTGGTTTTCCATGAACTGGTTTGTATGAATCAATATGTTAGCATACTCTTTGATGGAGAGTATGCATACTCTCTGATGGGGAGTATTCTAATCCCAACCTGAGCGCATGTAAGGTTGGGAAACAGTGTGAAATAAACGTAAATACTATTGGACAGTATATGGTCCTTACTGCACCAGAATGTGTGTATTAACTCAACTTTTTTTCACCCCTAGCTGAACGTTTATTTAATGTTAATTCAACGTTGATTTGAGTCCACGAAATGGAGTCAGGCTAGATGCAAAACACACGTTTTTCCACTCTTCAAATGACGTTGAAATAACGTTTGAATAACCTCAACTTGTTACCTGGGATGATCCTTGCACCCAGGCACAGGCCATTCTTCGCCATTCTTCCTGTGTGGCTACTCCCAATTATCACCAAACTATATTTAGCTGGCCAGTTTTCTGTACTATACACCTTGTAGTCTTGGCCCTCTAAACCTCCCTAGATATATTGATAGAGTCGCGACACCCACGGAGCAGCTTATCCCAGTGCAACACAAAGGCGGGTAGTGTGGATTGGATTATCTACGCCAGTTTATTGGAGATTTCCCTTCATCCCCTTTTTAATCAGGTGCAGTTGGGTTCCTTAAGTACACGGGCTTCAAGCCAAACTCAATGGGAAGGAACCGTGTACCAGTTAATTGGACCGATGACAAATACACACAAGGGTAAGTATTTCCACGATCGTGAAAATTACTTTTCATTATTCATTTTTGCTTTAGATTGTGAAGTGAAGTCGGTGTTCTTTCTCAATGTTTGGGGACCTAGTGCCGTGTAAATGCAGTATGACCTATACAGTTGCTACACATATCCCAGCGGTGGTGTTACTGCGAATTTCATTTTATCTATTATTCAGATTTAGTGTGATGATCGGACTTATTCACTGGACACTTAAGCTCATCCTATGTACAGAGGTTACTACGATGTAGGGTTGTATGGGCCCACGATATACATACATATTAAATTGGGGTGGACATCTCAGTGTACGTGGTTGACTCTAGGTCAATCTACCCCATAAATGGCAATGCCACGGCACAAAGACATGCCTTTGGAATCACAACTTTGGTGCTACATGTCATTAGGGTATATGCATGTACGAAAGTATTAACAGTGGATCACTTTAATAAGATAATGTTATTTCAATAGTTATACCTAGTTGAATAAGGCAGCACCATTGATTTAATCACCCCCTCCCCAGTATGTCTTAACTTATACCAAAGCTAAAAGAAGGTATTTATGTATCATAATATTTGTCATATAACTCTAGAACGTACAATATCTTCTTGTGTCCTCTGAGCAAACCCTTGATAACTGCGTTGATTTGTAGATCGTTTGTTCAGACTAATAAACTTTTTTAATTAAATTGAATCACCCCCACCCCCACCCCTCATCCCGAATAATTTCATGAAATGAGTACTCAGAAATACTCGAGTTGTTCCCCACTGAGCGTTATTCTTCGTCGAGTGAGGCAACCCTCAGTGGTACCGTAGCAGATGAACTATCTTTTATTTAAATGTCTCACAATGATATTTGGGACGTTACAAAGAAAATCCATTTCACAGCGTTGAAATATGAAAGCTATTTATCTTCCCTGAGAAGATACAACTTTCATTAACCCACAGTGATAGTAATACCACACATGATATGTATACCTGCTCATAATTCTCATCGCCATATACTACTCAGATGATTGGTTAGATATATGAATATGTATACGTGCAGCTTAAATCTCTGACGCTCCCAGGGGAGGAATAACCCGTATAAACTATATTGCGTTGTGTTAAATGTATATCGGTTGAGTATAGATGACACATCTATACGTCTGGGGCAGGAGGAGGCGCCTGAGGGGATGCCCCCCTTTGTCTAGATCCCCATCTCCTGCCGTAAAGGTTCTGTGGTGCTTTCACCTTTCGGCTGGCGCAAAACACACCTAGGAATGTATCCGGAGGCCGAGGACGCGGATTGCCCGTTTCCGGGGCCTGCGTACAGGGAGGAAGGCGTCGGCCCTGTTTCTATCATTCGCATGTTGTTGAACGAGTTTTCTCATCAATACTTGAGTCACCGGGTGCGCTGGCCACAGGGTTAAGAGTTTGGGCCGGTGGGAAGGGAGGTATTGAGAAAACTCCCTGGAGGATGGTGCTGAGCCTGGCAGGCATGCGATGGGGCTTACCTGCTGCCGTTATTAACGTGTACAGCTCGTCGATTGGGAGTATGTCGCTGCAGGAGAAGCTGGATGTAAGGGTTGGCCAGTGCCTGATACCACCACCTGAATCCATGCCAAGGTTATTTGGTTCACACACCATTTTAGGATGCTTTTTCGATTGGTCAAAAATTGTGATAGTATACAATTCGGTTGTAAAGTTCCTTTAAACAAGAGAGATATTCATAGGGTAATCTAAGATGATTTTCTATGAATCTTCCGTTCCTTTTGTATTACTATTTTTGACCAACTAGGAAAAATGGTCAGTTATGGATTCAAAGTCATGACCCCAAATTCGGTAGGTCAGTCCTGACCACTCCCCCAATCTGGACAGGTGACACAAGGAATATCCAACTACCATGCACTTATTCCAAAGGTTATGAGCCCTAAAACTGCCAATTTTGGACATGCAAGAAACCAGCTCATATTTTTCACTCATAAATCTGTGTATGCAATCACACCATTGACTGCTCCCTAGCTAGTGGAGTTAATGTTACAGTCCAATTCTGCTTAAATTAGGAGGAGGAGATATACGATAGAGGTGGAGGTAGGGTGGGGTAGATGACCATCTTATTGAACATTTTAACTTGTTTATTGACCAACAAGTATGTACAGAAAAATCATCTTTTGTCCATCGTCAAGATTCGCACTTAATACAACAAACATACATAGTGTGGCGAGCATTGGGGAGTCGAAGGACGGGACCAGAGGCCCTCCAGGGGCGTGGCAAGCAGTTTCAAAGTAGGGAGGACTGAGGGTTATTTTGACCCTTTCTGACCCCCTTTTACTTGACCTTGTGGGTTTGACCTTTTTTGGGGTTGGTCAAAAGTGGGGGGGGGGGACATGTACCCCCCCCCCGTCCCCCCCGGTTGCCACGCCCCTGAGAGGTAACGCGGGTTCCCCAATGCCGCTGGACCGATGAATGACATCGGTCCAGTGAGGCACTGACAAGCGTTTGGCTTCTCGGTGTCAGATTGCTATATAAGTTGGAACCGGGGGACCGAACTGCAGACTGGGATTGATAACGGAGATACACGGATGTGAGACCAAGACTTAGATGGTGTGAGCAAACAAAGTGCTCAGGAATACATTCGTCAACTGTACTTAAATTGTGCTCCAGTGTTGTGACCTGCTTTAGGCTGAATTCTGCTACAATGAGTATGAAATAATGACAAATAGCACTCGAATAACCATTCATTCTGATTATTCTGACTATATCAGGCATTAAATTGGACATAATAGCTACTATTTTAATGAAGACGAGAAAAGCAGTCAGCATGGCTGGTAGTTGTGTGCCTCCCCTTGAACGAATCAAACGTGATATCTGACTATTACCTGTTCTATAACTTACCTATATACTATGGGTAATATAGATATTATAGCAAATACATAGGAACTCACTTAGGTGTGTGGACATTTATTTTCTGTGTAATCCTAAAGGTATATTATTCATGATAAATGGTAATCTTATTCAGCAGAATAGTTTTAATATTACATAGAAAATAGTTTCGCACTCTGGTGTGAGTTAGTGTGAGTTATCACACGCAACCTAATTATACGGTATATAGATAGGGATGGTAGAGTTGACACCATAAGCATTATAACAGCGTATTTCTTTTACGTTTTGAAATGTAGATTCATTGATCCTCTCACAATTTCTCTTGAAGTGCATCTTAATGCTTTAAAATCACCCCAGGCATCCTGCAGCACCTTGATTTTTTTCATGATTATCTATATGATAAGTGTAAATGTATAGATATCAAGCTGAAATGAAAGGAAACTTCCCAGCTACGTATCCTGGACGTAAATCTATGTTCATTCGGGGTGTAAGCTACGTAGTTTTACTAGATTTATTTACGTTCTTCCAACGTTTATGTCTAATTTAAGTTTTTCTATGTCATTCAGACGTAAATATGTGACAAGAAAATCCACATAAAATATCACTTGATGTATGAGATATCTATTTTCTTTCGAGATTAGAGGGATTCATGCATAGATATGTGTCATTTATATTTACAAATGTGATTCATTTAAGCATTGAAAAACGTACTCCATGTTTTGATATATCATAAAGACCAGCCTTATGTCTCATTGACCAATTTATAGGTTTGGCTCTGCAGTGAGGATTTGTATTTCTTCCATTGCCACCAATGTGGAATTTAAACCATGAAGTGATTTGATACAAATGTTATATTCAATTCTGCTTTCTCTTCTCCTTTATATATATGAGTAGTCAATAATGTGCAGCTGATAAGCATTAGATCAAATTCATAATCATTAAGAGTTTACTGTTAGAATGTGGTAAATTTAGTAAAGTGACATTTGTCTCTCTCAATACCTCATAGTGCTACTACCTAGTGGGATATTGGGAAATTATAGACACAACTTAGGTTGAAAAAATATGTATTTCAACGTAGATCTACATAGACCTATTACGTTTACGTCTACATGAGGTAGAAAAACGTAAATCAGATGTCTGTATAAAATAAATAAAACTTCACGTTTTTCAAAGGGTTGAATATCAGACCTTTGGTTGGAAAGATACCTAGAAAAACTTCAGGGCTACGTTGAAATAAGCTAGCGTGTTTACAGCGTTAAGAAGGTGAAATGTAAAATAAAAAGACATTTTTCCTGAGACCCTAGGCAAGAGGCAAAACACATTACCACGGCCAGATGCTCAGTGAGGGGCGTAGTTATTCTGGGTCAGAGGAGGCGGGTATAATGGAAGTATTGCATGTAGACCTAGAGGTCTGGGTCAGCCATCTAGTGTATTGGTGTATAATGGCAGAGCTGCATGACTATTGTAGGCTGACCTAGCTGTGGTCAATGCACTGGCCCCTCCTACCAGACAACTGTGTGATATGATTTACATACACTAACATTTTTACGCAGTATATGCTGTTTACAATGTATTCACTTGAGACTTCAGGTCACGACATTCTGTCCAAAAAGATGCACTGCCTCAATTTCAGATGAGAGTGCTTTTGGCGACAGCGACGCTCACATTTCTCTCTGTGTAGGCATATAACTAGGCTCATGGTATTTTATGTATCTCCCCTCTGAATACTGAGCTGTTTTGATGTATCAGGGAAGATAGAAAAGATACCTGAAAAAGGAAGGGGAGTTAAGCTAGTAAACAGTAGCGCATAATGGTTTAACTGACAATACATGTTATTAGCTTACCTATATACCAACATCAACATATACTCCATACACCTACATAATCCTATTACATGTACTCTCTATGTCGAGGGAAAGTAGTCTAGCTCTCCGTACACTGGCCACCCTGCATGTATATAGGTGTGGTGTATATAGAGTTGTGTCCAGAGATGCCCTGGCTGCCTTCCCTGGGGGACTCCTAGGTCATCGGTCACCCCGGCTATCTAGCGCCGCCCAGCCAGCTCACTCTGCCCAGGACACAAGGCTAATTCAGGAGATATATGGCACTACTGAGGCACATACAGATAAATCCAGGTTAGGTCTACTTTAAGGACAGGACGGTAGGTCGGTGACTGGAATGGGATGGCGCCATGTCAGGTTCCTGTCCCTCACCCACCTTTAGTACACCACATGTTCCTCCCGGGCGAGCAAAAACACTGTAACAGGCTCAACATCCCTCTCCGTGAGGATATCCCTGGAGAGTCCCACATATTCCCCAGCAATTTGTGACAGCCTGCTGATGCCTTGACAGGATGTGAATATTTTCCTTTCTTTGACCGCATCTGCTCATTATTTAAAGTTGTGTTCAGGGTCAGGATCGAGATTGCATTGCCAAGACGTGTTATAACTGCTCAAGGCGGTTGCAAATTGGCCTGACATTTAAATCTATACTGTTTTTTTCTGTCACGAAATTCTCTGTGAATACAACATAGCAGTAGTTAGATTGAGGTAAGAATGCATGCTCGGGTTGTCATGCGGCAGATTACCTTCACAAAATTGTTGAAATATCGTTAGAAATAGGAATATTAATTATAAAAGCTTCAAATGGTCCTCATTGTGACATCCTTTTCTTCTTTTCTTGTTTATTTGAATCCCGATGAACGTTTTATAAATTGAAAATATCCTCCTCCCTACCAGTATAAAGGAAACGTTCTGGGCTTTGTCATCCAGATCAACCCATGCACCCCATCCTACCCCAGGGCCCAGGCATTCAAAAAGAGAATGTATGTGAGGCAACACGCGAGTTGCAGTTTGACATTTTTTTGAAAAGTTATAGCTTAGTTTTATTGAGTCCATGTGAGTTTTGAGACGGTAGGCTTGGTACCTACCCTTCGGATGGTGTAGGGGGTTGTACAACCGTGATGTGTATCAAGTAATGTGATGTGTAGTAGTACACATCACGTCTGACCATGTAACTGTGATCTGTATTAAAACAACGTGATCTGTATCAAAACAACATAATCTGTATCAGAACAACGTGATCTGTATCAACGTGATCTGTATCAAGGAGTTTCTTAAATACCCTGACCTTATCTGTATCAAAATGTGTTCTCTTTATGGAGAGGAGGTTATACATTTTCTTATGTTTTTGATATATACAATTGTTCCACAGAGGGACTCCTAAATGGTAGGATAAGGAGGTCTGCTAAACATTTTAAATTATCCTGAATATGGGATATTATGTCCTCAGTAAATATCTATTCCTACAAAAGGTATGAAATCTGTGGGAACACTTTATACATCTAGGTAAACTCTGAATATATTCCTTAAGTAAAACACTCTAAAATTCCGTTCATTACCTTTGAATTATTCTATGGAGGTCCCTAAATTCAAGTTACTACACATCGCGTTAGTTACTACATATCATGGTTGGCTGATTACTACACATTTTTTTGTGTTTTTTTACATATTACGTTTGCATGGTCAGCCGTGATGTGTAGTTGATACACATCGCGTTGTTGATACACATCACGGTTGTACAGGGGTTGCTAGCCTTCAGAGTTTCAGAGGCCTATATTCAATGGTCCCAAATTTATCTATTAATTCATTTTTAAGGTGTGAGTGGGTGGTTGGAATGCAACATGTTGCTTGCTCAGCTGTTGGGGAGGGGGACCCCTATATTGTACTGACTGGGTCCTGTTTCTCCACAAATTTGCGGAGGTCCGCAAATTTGCTTCCATAAATTTGTGGCGGTTATGGAGCTCCGTATTTGTATGCTTAAGTACTAAAAACCAATTTCCATATGTATTTGCGGACCTCCATGAATATATGAAGACCTCCGCACATTTGTGGAGAAACAGCAGGATGGGACAAGGGTACAGTGAATGTAGTCAATGTAATTGGGTATGCGCCATTGTGTCAAAAAGGGATAAGTTCATCCAGTGGGTTTGTGTATTTCAGGGTCTAATAGGTAATAGGTATGACTGTTACTCGGCCTTCGAATACACTACCCTCACCTTCCATCCACTTTTATGCTAGGTATACGAAGATATCTTCTGACTTTACCATCCCACTGTGCACACAATGCGTACACCGCACCTCCACTATATATATGTGACATGACAACACCACAGTACTGTACAGTCAATATATTTAGATACCGAACCGAATGGAGTGGGATATACTTGGCAATTGCAGCCATAAATTCCACAATGAAAAAGTAGATTATCGATATAACTGTATAACTTCATGATAACTTCATCATAAATCAAGTATATCGTCTAAGAAAGTAGTTAAAATTGCGGTAGTCCCATTAATAGCTAATTAGTGCCATATAGCATAACATATTCTGACCTTAATATGTCATTATGCAAAACTTGTGAGCCAAAACTTTTTTTGGGCTGGGACGTGCAACAGGGTCTTTGAACATTTCTCAATTATGAATCATTCATTTTAACCAAAACTCACCCAAATTAAGCAAATAAATCACAAGAACCCCCAAAATATATTGGCTTATAAAAGATCATTTGTGTATTATCTGTCTCGTCATTTATTTTTCCGGTTGTTGGAATCTTTAAAAAGTGTGGCTGTCAATAATAACTATATACGTATTTGATACCATGAGGCCTCTTGTTGTAGCAAATAGTAATCTTTGGTTCTAAACTGTTAAATAAACGGCGTTGAAATTACAAAGCTCACCAATTTCCCAATTGACACTTTGATCTATAAAAAATGTAAAGGACGGCATTTGTGCCGACTATGTGTATAAAATACCTATTATATTGACGTGCTTATAATTATGGGGCACTGACCCGCGAGTTATTGCTATATGGTATGGACAGCTTCATTCATTTGTGATCAGCAGCGACTACAGCCATATATTGGCCGTTTGGCACAGGTCTCCCTGACATCCAAGTACATGTACTGTACATATTATATTCAGCTGAACCCCATGCTCATCTGATATAGTGCCGTTTACCTGTTCCTCTCGGTGCAGTTTGTGGTCATACTAAAAGAGGTCTTTTGTATATGTCTGCACGGCAACTGTCCCCACAGGCTGTAACAGAGCAACATGCTGGATTGGTTGGTTTGGGTGTTTACAAATTCATCTTCCAACATTATATGGTCCATGTGTTTGCAGTACAAACTGCTTAGTTTCCCATCATCTACTGTCTGGATTGCCAAACACAGACGGAAATAGGGCCATCTGTACTGTAAAAAGGTAATGGGGAACTTCTATGGGCGTACCCTCTGTGCAAACACCTTCACCAACCAGCATGCTATAAGGTCCGAGCCTGTGACTGCCCCAGACACTGTTACCTGTAGGTACATAATGCTCATCATAATACATTGTAGAAGATACAATATACCGGTCTGCATATGATATGTCATGGTAAACTTGTCCATAACCATATTGTAGTAACCAAATAGGAGTTATTCTGCAGAAGGATTTGTTCTTTTTCTCTAATAGCCAACGTGTACAGTTCTGAATGTATACTTATAACAACATACAGCTATTCTTTGTCATTGTATAGAGCGACTTTAATATCCCCCACTGTACTGAA
The DNA here is from genome assembly GCA_947462335.1 of Harmothoe impar. Taxonomy (NCBI): domain Eukaryota; kingdom Metazoa; phylum Annelida; class Polychaeta; order Phyllodocida; family Polynoidae; genus Harmothoe; species Harmothoe impar. Next base: position 30,103,922 of record OX381704.1, read on the forward strand.
AAACGCGGGACTCTTAGAAGTAAATTACCCCGGATCCCTCGCGTGCATATATAAGATGCCTGACCCTCGCCACAACACCCCTTCCAACCCCACTACCCTTGAGCAACTCGTCCCCTTTGATCAGAGTGCAAAGTCTTTGTTCTATATCATTGAGTATATAGGACTGTGCCACGAAAGTGCAAACAACCAGCTTCCACGACGATGCCTTTCATATGTCTCAATATAGATAAATAATGCATTATGTACCTATGCCTATGATATACTAGTTGATAATATGTAGGCCTAGGCCCTACAATTATGAGTGGTTGCTAAAAAGAACACAATTCTTCAGGGAAGTAAGCGCAATTATTTTTTTATTCTAATGGTATCGTGAAATATGGATCTATGTATGAAAAAACATCAGTATGTGTGATACTAAAAGATAAGCCCAATCCCCACTGCGTCGATCAATGTGAATCTACTCTGTAGGCCCACTGAAAGGTCGAGATAGCTATCCATATAGATAGCATCATTGCGTGCCGACTTCAAAGCGTACTGAAGCAATTACATGTAAATGGAACCTCTGTAGAAGCATGAACACATGCAGGACTTTCAAATAAGAACCCCAGAAATAGCATAGAATACGAAATCGCATTCTGTGAGTCATATATGAATGTGGCTCCTGCACGATGCAGGTTGCACAAAACGCGTTTATAAAATATGGTGTGTTATGTTGAAACATCGTCCTTGCCTAGTTAATCAGATACCATAGTCCTGCTCTGAGTGCCATCTCAAAGGGGGAAAGTACCATGGAATTTTGTATGTGGCTTCAATCAATATGTTCTCTTATTTACAAAAAGGGTTAATGGTTCTATTTATATAAAGACTGCTACTATGAATCTAATGTTGGACCTCTCAGACTGAGATGACAAAGCTAATCAATGACCACTATCTTTGTGGCTGGTACTCTGATATATCTGAGTGGAATATAGGGTGACAAGATGGCGTGGGGTGGGGTGGGGGGGGGGGGGTATTGTCTCTTGTCGCTCCTGTGCTTCCTTTACGAGGCCGTATGCCAAGGAGACAAGGAATGGCTGCGGAGGTGGATGCCGGGGTGGATGTCTATATAGCCACACCCGATTGTCTCTCCCAATACAGTGCTTTATGAGCTGGAATTTGTCAATTTGTGTTCCCCTTTGTATACCAGAACCAGACCGATTTACCACCTACAACAATCGCAGCAAAGCAAAGAGCCCCATCCATCAACAGTGATATCAAAGCCTATCCAGTGGTTGCAGGCCCTCTAGTGTGCGGGGCCTTTGAATTCCGCCGGGTGGAGAGAGATAAGCACTGATAGTAGTTATCGGGGTGGATACCGTTCCGGGGTACCATTGCATCCTAAGAAATTACGGGATGTATGCCAGACAATATTTGATCGTTCTCAGGCTTATCCCATTAAGGGCATGTATAGACCCCAAACACAAGAGGTGAATCATCCTACCAAAAGCTAAGTGAGGAGCTTAGCTATTCTGGGTCAGGGGAGGTGGTCATGCTTATAATATTGCATTGTATAATCGTGCCTCTTAGTCAGGTTACATGTATATACACAATGTATATGGAAAAAGGCATGAACTGAAAAACGATATATCCCTCATAACTGTAGTCTTAAAAAGCATATCCCTCGTAGTCTTAAAACTATACCACCTAACTTTCTAATGTTTAAGACTACACAGGATGTGCTTACATCCGCTCCCCTATATATGAGGCTGAGTACCTGTCCCGGCTCCACTCCGACTGCCGCTGGAGGGGTACCGAGATCACACGAAAAAGAAGAGAAGGCAGGGCAGAGCCCCCAATATAATACAAAAGTTTGTAGTGTTAATAAAGAAAAAGGAAAAAGAGGCTTTGGGACAGAACCCCCATATAGACCTATACATCTATTATTGCTCACAGAATCCAGTGTACCACCGTTTGCATATCCCGCGTAGTCTTAAAAGGCATATCACTCGCAGTCTTGTATGGTGAAATAATGTGAAACATTATGTTTTTGGTGCGCCATCTAGAAACAGTTGTATACAACAGTAATACTACAAGGCTATAGTTTTTAATACTACGAGAGATGTGCTTTTTGTCAAGGCTCGTTTTTCAGTTGGTTCCAATGTGCAGATTATGTTTTCTATCAGTAACCATTCGGTGTCCTTTATGTTGATATGATACATACATGATCTATAAGTGCACGGCTTATGAGACGTGAAGACATGTACACGGCATCCTATATGAGAAATTTGATTTATGCACTATCATTTGCAATATATAGATTGACAAGTTTAAGTTAAGGTATTACAAAATTTTCAAATCAATATTTCAATATTTGTACGCTCATTCAAAGTTGGCTTCCCAAATCGTATCTTGGGTTTGAATAAAATATGCCTACTAGCTTTGCCCTAAGTATATATACGTATTGAATTTGTGTAAGCCAAGTAATCAAAATGCATATCTACTTTCTCGTGATATTTATTTATTCAATGCATCCGAGAGAGAGAGAGGTGCAAGTTCTGTCGATGAGTGGTTAATTCACCACAAAACAGGAATAGGACAACCCCCTCCATACATAACTACACTAAAGCTATACCATTTTCAGATGTCTCCAGCCCGAAAGCTGTATGGTCAGCTTTCAGTATTTTCACTTTTATTTTTAGGTCTTAAAAATAGTTTTATTGAACTCCTCACAATGTATAAAAAGTGAATAAGCGAAGCCAATAAGTGTCAAAAGCATCAAACGTTATCAATTCATCCAAATACATATGTGTTAATACAAAGTAAAATGAAAAATATGTAGTGATAATGTAATTAAGATAATGAAAGCAGTTTACACAAGACAAGACACAACATACATGGGCTTTTTCGACGGACAGACTACAGCATACAAGCCAGGTAGAAAATAAATGTCGGAAACAAATTAAACAAGAAGAAACTCCACGCACTCAGGTCCCAGATAACATTGGTCCGTGGGGCCCATTTGTGTTTTACTTGGGCCTGCCGGGTTCGCCCATGTCTGGGTTTTCCTCATTTTTGTCCAGGGCTACCAGTAAGATTCCAGATGGGCCAAGCCCACCAACAATTTTTTCCAAAAATATGTTGTAGATACTTTTGAAACATGCTCATCTTTGGTTGTTCTTAGAAATTATAGATTAAAGTACCACTTTCATGGCTTTGCATCAAAGTGGGTTTTGCACAGGCTGGATCTAGTTAATGTGGGCTAGACTTCCTTGGGATTTCTATGGGAGTAAACCTGGACTACTAGGTGGGCCCCAGCTGGGCTCAGCCCACAGACCAAACCTCAAATATAATCATTTAACTACATTTGGAATACTTTAATTTGTGTCCTTTTTAAGTAAAGTCGCGATGTTGTTATATCAGGATGGGTTTCACTTGGGATGGACTTGGGCAAAGTGGGTTAAAGGAACAGTGGGCGTTATATGGGCTTTGAATGTACTGTAAGGTGGTTCCCATTTGGGTTAGCCCGCCATCTAATTTTCTGGGATCAAGCCATCAACTTAACTTTCATGGCTACTCTTCAAATCCCATTCCCTCTCATGGATGGGATTCATCTGGGCTGGACCTGGGTCAAGTGGGCAAGTCATGTTCTTGAACAAACCACTAGATCTCCTCGTTGAAAGTGATCCCACATTAATGTTCCACAGAGCTTTTTATAATTGGTGGCTGCATCACACATGTTAAGAATTGTCCAGCCCAAAAGTAAGTCAGCTAAAGGATGCATTTCTCTACCTTCTAAATGGTAGAGGAAGAGATTCCTACAAGGAGGAACCAACTTAGTTGGAACATGGGCTATAACATTGGGATATCAAAAAATAGCATGGATGGGATTCATCTGGGCTGGACCTGGGTCAAGTGGGCAAGTCATGTTCTTGAACAAACCACTAGATCTCCTCGTTGAAAGTGATCCCACATTAATGTTCCACAGAGCTTTTTATAATTGGTGGCTGCATCACACATGTTAAGAATTGTCCAGCCCAAAAGTAAGTCAGCTAAAGGATGCATTTCTCTACCTTCTAAATGGTAGAGGAAGAGATTCCTACAAGGAGGAACCAACTTAGTTGGAACATGGGCTATAACATTGGGATATCAAAAAATAGCAATAAACTAAAGTAGAGATTACAACCCTATATGACCCCCCCCCTCCCCCTCCCCCCCCCCCCCCAAGAAAAAAAAGCCCACATGGGCCCCGCCTTAAGCCCATGTGGATACGCTCAATTTAAATCTGGGTAAGCTCATCTTGGTCCCAGCAATTAGCCCAGGACAAAAATGTGGTGGGCCCCATATGGACTAAGGGACGTGGGTCCCACCTAACGGCCCACCTTTAGACCCGTATGGGCCCCAATAACCAATGCTGACTGGGGTAATATTATTGATAAACTAGTATAATCTAGTGTGAGGTATCAACAGGAGATGAGGTTCTCTTGAATGGAAAGCAATGCCTTTAAGTACCATGTAGAACAATTTCTTCATGAAGAGACCAGCAAAGGATTAGAGGAGAAAAAAAGATGACATAATATGGTAATAGAAATAGAAATAGGTAATTGCCAAGAAGGCACCAGCATGCCTACACACGTAACATACAGCATCTGACCCCCCCCCCCCCTATACACGCTGCATACCTCCCTATGTCCTAGAGTATAGCACAAAAAGTAGCTGTCTGTATAATGGCCATTTTGCTTGTATATAGGGGTGGTGTATATAGAGTTGTGTCCAGAGACGCCCTGCCTGCTTCCCCCGGGGGAGCTATACTTGGTCATCGGTCACCCCGACTATCTAGCCCGGCCCAGGACACAAAGCTAATTCTGGTGATATATGGCACTACTGAGGCACATACAAATAAATCCAGGTTAGGTCTACTTCGAGGACAGGATGGTCGGTGGGTGACAGGGAAAGGGGCATGTTATACCCGCCTCCTGTCCCTCACTGTAGTGTTATAGCCTACAAAATATGTCACAGGAAAACAGGACGTACAGAGACAATGGTCAAATAAATCATAATTTATTACAACCCCATCAGGTTCCTGTTCCTTTATAGAGAGCAATATGCTATAATCTGCCATATATGATATTCCAGGCACCGGCTGGGAGCGACCAAACGTGTCTATTTATGGTGCCCCAGGCTTAACATCACTCTTTTGGAGGCTATCCCCGGAGGGATTCCAAGGGTCTGGTAGTATTTTGCACAGGCTGTGGTCGTGTGGATGCTTTAAAGAGATTTGAGGAAGGATTTTCCTTGAGCTTGGTTGTGTTTCGATGATACAGGATTAGAGGAACTCTTCATCACCCGCACATTGTTGTAGAGATGGGTCCATCTACTCTATCGAGAGTTGAGTATACACTATTAAAATAGGCTGCCTAAGATAGTTACTCGGAAGTACATGTGTATCAGAGTATCTCGATTCAGAGACATCCCTTGTCAGTTTGGTTGAAGGTAGGTATATAATATATTCATGTCTCCAGTGTGATCTGTATGAATGTCTTATCTTATCACTTCTATGTTGACTACATTGTATAATATTAATGACATTGATACAGTACGGATCGACTTTCACATATATACGATAACTTATCTTATCAAACGTTTATTGAATTGTACTATAAATTGAAAATCACCATTTAATGTTACAAAATGCTATACTCTCCCTTGTGACGAATAAGGGAAATCAAGGCATGCATGCATGGGGATTTCTACCTGTTATATCTACGCACGTTTTAACAGCAAATCAGTTATTGATGTCTGGCTATTGTTGCTAGTTGGGCCGTACCAGGTAAATTCCCCCAAAGGACCAGGAGTGATCGTTTCTAAAATAAAAATAAAAAGACAACGTAGCTTGGTTGCTCACATTTTATCGAGAAGGTTCCACTTTATATTAAACTGCCCTAGAATGCCCAAAAGAATTCGTGCATGCATGTAGGAGCCTAATGAAACATATTTCGAGTATAGACATTAAACCGAATCAATCGATATCAAAAAGAACATTAAGACCTGGAGTGCCTTAGGCACAACAACTTCTAGAAAGTCAAGGTAGTGTGGATGTGAGCGCCGCAGTGGTAGCAGGCAGGCTGCACTGGTGTGATTATTGATTATTGATGAACCACTTTCCCAGGGTGGGATCAATCAACCATTGATGTTTGATCGATGAAGCGAGGCCAGAGGCTGAGTACACCTTGTAAGAATTGAGGGTCGGCACGCGGCACAGAGGAAATTGGAGAGTGGCTAGGGAAATAGGGACAGGCGGAAAGAGACAATTAGATAGGTGGTTGGTGAGACAGATAGACACCCAAGCAGCCCCAGACCCAGGAAGACAGGCATTCAACCCCTCCCCTTCACTTCATATGGCTAGGAAATGACACCTATATACTAAATATGTTTATAACTCAAACTTCATTAAACACTGAGGGTTGCATCAACAAATAACTGTGTCTATACTGGGTGGCCGGGGATAGTGATGGCATGTATGAAAAGTGAAGATAAACAGCTAGACTTCTTCTATTACCGAACATAGTGGGCTTATGGATCTCAACTCCATAATACTTACGGCAAGAGCCACCTCCTCTCAGTAGTTGGAACCTTTTTTATACTTCGCAAGCCGACCAATTTAGTAGTTAGCCCTTTGAGGGCGCTTTTGTGCCTTAATGCCCTATGCCCGTTGTCATCGTGATGCATAAATGCAGGCATGGCGAGTAACTCGCATTTGACAATTTAAGCATCATATATGGGTTCAAATATTTCTGAGGGGTTGGGATGATGCATGAATGCAGCCCTGGCAAGTAGACTCGGCCATCAGAGATGCATTAATGCATAAAGACCACAAAGTTGATGTCACATAAACGCGTTTTGCGGTCGTTAAAGGGTTAGGGAGCAGCCTCATTACTCCCATCCCAGACGCTCGGATGTTGACTTCCGGTTTTATTTTCGTTACGACTCGCCCCACGTTCTCTGAAAAATATTTGAAGGCTAATAAGTGGGCGTGACAGTCTCTAGTATGATTTTCTATCAGGAATTCCTATTTCATTATTTGGACTGCAAATCCAATTAAAGTCTATTAGACTTCTCGGTGGATTTGATGAACTTTACATTCATCTTTTCCTTTTATCTCTTTAGGCCCCTATTCGTTTCCTTTAATGATTTTATTCATTGGTCGTGGCCCTGAAAAGCAGAATCAACATATTAACCAGAGTGAGGTTAATTAGAAGCGTCCGATGTGCTTATTTACCATTGCTGCTTTAATTAGGCCCTCGTGGATGTATACAATACATAATGATTGTTTACTGGCTATAGCTTTATTTATTTTGACTATTATAGTCTATTGAAGCAATACTTCTTGAATATAACGAGTCACTGAAATGCTTCATCGTACAGTTTACAAGTTTGCCGTTTATCTGTACAACCCGACTCTAATATATATATATATATATATATATATATATATATATATATATATATATATATATATATATATATATATGTATGTATATATATATATATATATATATATATATATATATATATATATATATATATATATATATATATATATATATATATATACCTGATCCGACCATCATCGACGCCTGGAGGAAGGATGTATGATTGGCCTATTGACAACCCCCAGTCGATAATGAATACCTGGGGATGAGGTACTAAGGGCTGCTGCGGTTGGTAGTGAGGTGCCTTACGTAAAACGTGTGGTCCCTGTCTCTATAGCCTCGGACAATCAAAGTGAATTCAATCACGTCGTTCGGGCACACCAGCACAGGCATCCCCCAACACACCACGAGGGGGGGGGGGGCTGCTCATAGAGCACAAGCCCACTGCAGGGTCCATCCCTGGGGACGTCAGGCAGGGACGGTGCCCAGTCCTACTATACGGACAGCACTTTTTCTATCAGGGGATAGTCTGGACGCACCCGACTCATGGCCTTGTAACATTAGGCAGAAATTCTCGTATATCACAGTGGATATTGCAGTATACTGAGAGACAGAAGTAGTCTAGCCTTATTCAGCCAAATGTTTTCTTTGTTACATGTACTTTTCTTTTAATTTGGTCCTCATAAAGGGGCGTGGGGGGGATCTTGGAGGGTTGGGGTGGGCAGCTGGGGTGGGGGTCTAAAGTGGTAAGTCAACTTGAGCCTATCTATATCTAGTCTGAACTTCTTTATGTATCCCCTGGATCTGTCCCTTCATGTTGGTACATTATAGTTTCATTTTCCGTACTGAAGTCCCAGCAGTCAACAGCTCAATAATACGGTGTCTTTCAGTAAGGGAGCGTTCATTATTTATGCCAGGGGGGGGGGTGTGCAAATCAGGGGGGGGGGGTCATTTTTTTTAGGGGTATTCGGAGGGGGGGGGTCTTTTTTTTTCAACCTATTCTTAGGGGGGGGGTCTTTTTTTTCCAACCTATTCTGAGGGGGGGGGTCATTTTTTTTAGGGGTATTTATTTGGGAGGGGGTATTTTTTGACACAACGTGACGCGAATTTCACGACACATGTCGCGAATTGGGGTCATAAAGACGGTAGAACTTTGCTAAATTTCTTGCCTACCAATCGACACATGAATGATTCACTACTTTTCTTTTCCTAAAGCAACAATAATTAACTGGAGAAAGAGCATTAATTCAACACGAGAAGAGTACAGAATGTAGGGGGTCTAAACAGAAAAGCTATCAGTGTGCAGTTAGATGAATGCTATTGTGGCACCGAAATATGACAGTACTGTATCTGAAATAGTTTGGGTTAATTGGACTTTAGCCTTGCCCATCACGTTTTGGCATCCATATGCAAGGGTGAACTTGCCTACATTTTTAGACCCTGCCTTTCTTCCCAATAGAGGAGCAGATGCATAGTATGCAAGATGCAGATCTACCTCATATAATGTTGATACATTGTAGCTTAGGTCCACTCCACCAGTCAAAGGCGTGATTACACTAGTCATGATACACACTTTTCCTTGGTATCTTGTACCAGACCCTGCTAAATGAGCCACAGCGTTCTGATTGCAGAGCTCTCAATATTTTTAGAATACCTTCACCATCTCCCTGATAGCTGCCTGCTTCTCACAGATTCTAGGACTTATAAAATCAGCAGACTCATAGAGTAGACATGATCATCCCACTATAAATCGGTGTACCGAATGCCTTGAAATGTAGCAAATAGCCACCAGATCCACAGAGTTTTCTGCTGCGGATGCCACTCCTTCTATCGGCAATTTCTAAATCTCCCTCTAAGTTCATCTTTGGCTTCAACAGAAATCAGGCACTGAATAATCATTGCTACTCATCGCTACTTGGCCTCATCAGAATTTTTAGAGCTCTATATTTGGTTCTGGTCAAGTTGCTTCCGATGCTCTGCAGGGTTATCAGTGAGTTATTCATCACTATTTTAAAGCTTTTATTTTTTTGGAGTCAATGCATTCCCATGGCTTGGTTATACTGACCACACACTAGAATATTGAAGGCAGGTACCTTATGGCATTTCCTCAAATAAAGGTTATCAACTATGGTGCACGTAACATCCATGCATACCATTGATGGCTTAAGCGATTGTAATTGATCCGTGCCGTTATATAACAAAGACACATTCCCCTGTGACTCTTTGTTCAACTTCAAATTCTCACCCTCAGCTCCCTATTTCTTACTGATCCTAGCCTTTGGAAAACCAAACTAGGTTTAAATAGTGATCTTGTTCCTTTAACTGCAAGTTATAATACCAGGATACATTAAAATGGGCCGATTGACCTCTAGATTTTCAAAATTTTCTTCAGGTTTGCCACTATTATAATGTCCAGAGCATCCCTTCATCAAACATCTTTGTTTTAAGCTGCAGTAGCGGTGGAACAGGGGGGGGGGCTGGGGGCCTAGTAAAGTGGGGGAGCCAATCTTTTTGGGAAACATGAACATTCTAGACTCAGAGTACCCAAGAATACACCAATCTCGAGGTAAAATTCCTAAAACTTTCTTGAAAGACAAGCTCAAAGTCCCTCAGAACACATCAATTTCAATGTAAAATTACAAAATTTCCCAGGATCATATGGTAGACTTCAGACCACTCTGAATACACTAATATAAAGGTCAAATTCCAAAACTTTCCTGGGGCTTGTGGCCCCAAAACAACCATTTGTTTCTCCCTCTAACCAACCCTCATCGGCTGGCTTTGGGAGCTGGGCCCCCCCAACTTTATCCACCTTCCGTGGCCCCTGAGCTGGGCCATTTCATGGTACTTCTACCAAACAGTATTAGCAGGACTTGTAGGTGGGGACCAAAATAATCACACCAATTTTTAGCAAAAATATCAAACGTGCCACGGAAACAGAAAAATGCGCGCTCTCCACATAAATATATTCACCATATTGTTATGCCCTATAACCACTCCCTCAAATAATGGTTAAGCACATGCTATAATAGGTTATAGTATAGGACTATGTGGACTTTGTATGTCGTTGATGCCATTATTAAGTATTTATAAACGTCTATGGTGAGGGGGGGGGTCATTTTTTTTCAACCTATTCGGAGGGGGGGGGTCTTTTTTTTTTTACCCATTCGGAGGGGGGGGGTCTTTTTTTTTTGACCCATTCAGAGGGGGGGGGTCTTTTTTTTTTGACGTATTCGTTTTGCCAAACGCCCGCCCCCCCCCCCTGCCATAAATAATGAACGCTCCCTAAGACATATTCTTTGGTCCCTTTCTTGGAATCTTAATTAACCTGTCTCCTCTGGTCCTTCAGACGATGTTGGAGGGTATTTAGATGTTTGTTTGTGTTTTTTTGGGTTGTTTTTTGTGGGTTTTTTTTTTTGGGGGGGGGGGGGGTTGTTGTCTTTTTTTGGGGGGGGGGGGGTGTTTCTAATTTCTTAGTCTACCCCAAACGTTGGCTGCCGTGTCAACCAGATTGAGAAAGGAGCAGTAAGCAAATGTGGGTAACATACATGTACACTGTTTATATTATGAGAAGGGCTGTATCCACGTCAATTCTAGTTGCAGGTCAAGGAAGGCTCTGCAACCAGACCAGGCAGCCGCAACGGAATTCGGTATAGGAGGATAGAGACGGTATGGGGAGGGGGTGGGGGTACCATTATTTACGTCATGTCCCTAGGGATGACCACCAGGGTTAGTGTGGAGATGGGAGCATCTTGAACATGTCCCTGAGACCCGGCCCGCCGGCCCTGAGATAACCGGCTAAGTGCTGCCTTATTGTGGAGGTGTATTGTGGGTTGAAGGCCCGGGGGGGGGGGCCCTTGAATTTTTTTTGACACGGGTGTGCGGCTGGACCTTTGACACCCTTTACCCTTGTTATGGCCATTTTTACCTCAAAATGTTACCCTTGTTATGGCATTTTCGGCCAAAAGCTCCTAGGTTTGGGGAAAAAGTAATAAAATAGACCATGTTTAGTAAAGTATCCTCGAAAAAATAAATCTTGTGCGATTTGTTTTCAATTTTGGGTTAACAAAATTTGGGGAAAAAATCTCCCCATTTTTACACTTTTTTTTGGTCAATTTTAGAGGGGAAGTAAAAAAAAAGTAAAAAGAAAAAAATCCGACCTACCGACCCTAGAGTCTCTTCCCATGTTACCTGAAACAAAACTTTTTTTTTATTTGGCCTGACGAATGAATTGAATTGAATTGAATAGTTTTTATTGACTATAAATCATTACAAGAATGCTCTTCATAATATAGTCATGAACGTTGACATAGTCACGATGCAGCAGTAAATGATACAGGGAAATTATTAATGCAGGGGAATTATTAACTTTAGACATAGAAACATGGATAGGGCCCTATCCATGTTTCTATGTCTAAAGTTAATAATTCGTTTTTATTCTAAAGATGTGAGACAGTTCTAGGCCTATTCCCAATGTATTGTATATATGCCTATATGCAGAGTTCAGGTGGGAAGAGAGGGAGCCCACGATGAATCTGGCAAGAGCGGGGCTCCATACTCGAGGCACCGGCGGAGCGCGGCAAAGCAAGCCCGCGTTCCACGTGTGGCGCCATCTGCAGGAGAAACCGCGCATCGCGCCGGAAGTGGATTTGGTGCGGCAAAGGTGGCGAATATTTCTAATTTTGTATTGATTTTGGCATCATTATTGTCGTTATACACTGTTCATAACTTGACTTGCTTCCATAAGAAACTGTAGACAAGGTTAGTTTATAAGGGGAAGCGTTTTGTGTCCTCCAATTACTCAATGTTGTCAGATGTCCACCCGTGTAAAATATGATTGAGCGATAATGGGGCACTATAGTGACTAGTGTAGCTTGTGACAACATTGTGTGGATGAAATTCAAATGACATATCGGTAAGATTATGATTTAAATGGTAAATGAAAACTGGTTGGTATCAATATGTGCAACTACTAGCTAGGGATACGATTACATAGCCCCTGTATTAACATACGCATGATTGTAGGCCTAGGGTAGGCATCCTTACCTTGGTCTAGCGATGCAAGGCCAGCGCCCATTTCCGCGCCTGCTATTCTGTCAACACTGAAAACTCTCTTTCTTAATAGGGCCTGTAAGGGGGTTGATAAATTTTCCAGAAACAAAGCAATATCCTTACCTATGTAGAAATACCTGAAAATCAAGAATATGTTCATATTTTTGACCTGTGATTATGGGAAGTTGGCTAAAACGCCTTTCATAGAGCCTAGAGGGAGTCACAGGAGCAGCCATTATGCTCTTTGGGGACACACATATTTATTGACCAGTTTCCCTTACTGTGTAAGGGAAGAACTGGTCATATTTAGGTGCTACGGCCCATTGACTTTGCCTTGGCCGTACCCTCCATTCACTTTGCATTGGGCAGTGATCAAGGGTCCAACTGTGCATATTCTCTATACCCAGAGCTCCCTTAGTCAGACCTCTTGAGTCCTCAGTCTGTGTTAAGTGCTACTCAGGTAGTAGTCCTCCCCTGCCACCTGTATGCGGATAACCTGCCCCATTGGCCCAAGTGCTAAAGGTCCTAGCTCCCTATATGCAATAGTTATATTCTTAATTGTTTGTTGCTTCTTGTGTATTATTGCTCAGGCTCGTCTTGTCTGCAGTCAATCTGGCACTAGCACTGATCCCATACATCTCAGGCCGCTCAGGTTATAATTATAGGCTCATTGAGCCGTGTACCAGCCGCCCAAGTCAGCAGTAGAGTGTGGTTACGATCCCATACATCTCAGGCCGCTCAGGTTATAATTATAGGCTCATTGAGCTGTGTACCAGCCGCCCAAGTCAGCAGTAGAGTGTTGTGACGATCCCATACATCTCAGGCCGCTCAGGTTATAATTATAGGCTCATTGAGCCGTGTACCAGCCGCCCAGGTCAGCAGTAGAGTGTTGTGACGATCCCATACATCTCAGGCTGCTCAGGTTATAATTATAGGCTCATTGAGCCGTGTACCAGCCGCCCAGGTCAGCATTAGAGTGTTGTGACGATCCCATACATCTCAGGCCGCTCAGGTTATAATTAACTCGTCGGTACGTAACATAGACAACCCCGTCCTTTGCCCCCTCTGTCAGACTAGTACCGATGAGTTTTTCTACCCCGACTTTGGCCATCTGTTCTACAGGCCGTAGCACCTTTAATATTGAATGTATAATAAATTGAATTACATGAACATGTAGGTCTGACGATCATCCATAGTATTGTAAAAGAAATTTAGAAGAAAGTAAGACATTTATCGAATAAGAGAACGATTCATGGTTTTAGTTTCTGACCATAGCCCAGGTCCGTTTTGCAAAAATTATGTTACATTCTTTAGTATTGAGAATCAGGTAGCAAGATAAGACCAATTGTATAATCCTTTGAGAATTATGTAGTATGGAAAAAAGCCATGTCGTAAAACTTTTCAGAATGTAAATTGATGCATTAGATTGTGAGTAATTTGGATTTCTATGAAGGTCACATTTATTTGGAAGTAATCAGTCGGACTTGGAGTAACCACGGCATGACCTAGATGGTGTGGCCCTAGAGATGAGGGCACGTGAGGGGGGGGGGGCAGTGTCACTGTCAGTATTTGTTTTATGGGAGGGATTACATAATGGCTCTGAGGATAGGAGTTGGGTGGAGGGGTTGCTCACCACTACACTTGATGTCATGTCAATATCGATATGCCTTGCGGATCTTTATGAATAACCCGATGGGCTAGACATAAATTACTCTGAGATTTAATTTAATACCAAACATGCCTATATATGGTGAGGGTCATAGTAAAAAATCTGCCTCCGTTTCTTAATAACCGACGAGTTGCCTGTTCTAAATACATTGTCCTCACTTTAACACTTTAGCGCCTTTGGCTCTTGTTATAGGCTCATTGAGCCGTGTACCAGCCGCCCAAGTCAGCAGTAGAGTGTTGTGACGATCCCATACATCTCAGGCCGCTCAGGTTATAATTATAGGCTCATTGAGCCGTGTACCAGCCGCCCAAGTCAGCAGTAGAGTGTTGTGACGATCCCATACATCTCAGGCCGCTCAGGTTATAATTATAGGCTCATTGAGCTGTGTACCAGCTGCCCCCCCCCCCCCCCCCCCCCCACTTCGCCTGCTAAACTCACGGCTCGACTGCCTGCCCTGGTCTATGCCCCCCCCCCCCCCCCCCCGGGGGCCCTTCTCCTCGCCCTTAAGAATGTGCCTCTACATGGGTTAAAATCGACACGGGCGACACGGCCATTTTAGGCACTTTTAAAAATCGACGGACACAGGAAAATCAGGGGTAAAATCGACCCACAGTTTTTTTTCTCTAAGTTCTTATATATCTAAAAATCGACACAATGACACAGCTCTTCTGCTTAAAACCGACACAGCAACATGGTCAAAATTGTGGGTACCCATGTAGAGGCACAAGAATGCCCCTTTAATCTCCTTAGAGACTGAAACTGAAACTGGTCTTGCAGTGTGCTGCACCTTCCTCAACCCTAGCAACCTCGTAGTATCTTGCAGAAAATGGCATAGTTAAATCAATTCTTCACCGATCTGGTTGATTTTTGGGGATGTGTTGTACAATACCCCTAGCTATGTGGTACCTAGATCTGGTGTAAATCTGCTTAAGGTGATGATTTAAAGGTATTTTCAAAGTTACTCTGAATTCTGAAGGACTTTGTAGAAAAGATATTTAATTCCTCAGAATTCCGCATAGATGTAGTCATGCAGGAATATGTTTATTATCCAGTTAATATTGTTTTAAATAGATTGGGACCAGCGCTTTTTTGCGCTTTTTGATTGCATAAACCCTTATCTTTGAGCTGGGGTAATACACCCTCTATGTAAGGCACTCCCACACAAAAAATATTGGCTCTATACTTATGAGACCATATCTAATATGAAGATAAAATGTGAGGGCTCCATTCTGAGTGGTCTAAGATATCGGTGAGGTAATTTTCACATTTATCTGCCTCTAAATATCTTTCGGTCCTGCTCTCTCAGGTAACCCCAAAGATTGGTCTATGAAATCTGCTAAAAATTACATCAAACTCTCCATGAAACGCATTTGTCACACTTCTACAGTCCTATAGTGTCCATCTAGACCGTTTTGGAAATTTCCTAAAATTATTTTTTAATCCCTGCCAGGCCTAATTTACACAGAAAAAAAAATCAAATTTAAATATTTCAAATGCCATTAATTTCGTCAATAAACCACGTACGATGCTAATTATTATTTCATAAGTTTACTTTTGAACAGTGCTTCCAGGCAATATAGACATTTTTGGGGTTATGTACGATTTTTTAATTGGCCTTTAATCGCTACCAACTTGGTCCACCCAGAGACATGGAGGCCCTGGTCTACCTCAACCAGGTTCAGCCTCAGCCTCAGGCTCAGGCATACAATACACAGGCCTACATGTGTACCCAACACCTGCCCCATTAGCATTACTCCATTAGCAGCCGTGCTAAAAACTCATTATTTAGCTCTAGCATATACCCAGCCTAAAACCTCCCTCCGGTACCTAGGGGTAGGCCTATGCCAAGCCATGCCAGGGCCCAGGGGGTTGTGGGGCCCTTGATGGGGGGGGGGTCCTCATGTCGCATATCGATTTTAAGAAATGACCATGTCGCATTTATATGTGGCTTAATACTACTACTAATAATAATAATAAAGTAATAGTAGTCATGTCCCATGTCGATTTTAAGAGCTGTCCATGTCCCATGTCACTATCTCTGTAACTCTCATGTCACTAGGCCTCAGTTGTATGTCGATTATAAGAAATGACCATGACCATGTCGCCATATCGAATTAAGGGGTCTAGAGCCATGGTTGCGCCCGGGACATTGAGTGCGCATGGGGCCCCCATTGGGTCAATCATGATGATTGGGGAGTTGAGCCTAATAGGTCACCTACAAGACAAGGTCAACCCACAAGGTCATCCCCAATGTCACCCCAATGCCTATCCCCAAGGTCCCTTATGAATATATATCAACACCTTGGACTTCATCTTAAATCCTTAAACTGGTCTACGCGTTTAACCACGGCGTAGCAAGAGGAGCCGCAAGACTAAGCCACGACGTCGAGGGACCCTGCCCAGGGACACCGTAGGTGCCATGGGGCAGGGTCCCGAGACGGAGTGGCTAGGTCTAAGGCTCCTCACAGCTGCGACGTGGTTAAATGCAGTTCTGGCAACAAACAAAACTCAAGATAATTCAAGATAAAGCAAGATTATTAAAGATAACACACCATAATTCCCGAAACTCGCACTGCAACTGGGCCGCAGGCCAGTCTCCCAATGGCGAAATCAACCAAACTCCTGTTGAATAATGACCACTCCCTAAGTAGAAGATTTTAAAAGGTTGCATTTGGTTCCGAATTCATAGTTGGAGGCCATTTGATTTTAAAAACAGTGGATTTATGTCGCGATGTTCCGGGAAATTTGATGTTAAAGTCAGAGAATTTAGAACTGCCTTGAAGCTGGCAACCCAAATAAACCCTCTATTTTAATCTTCCCTTGCACCAAGCTTTTAACCGAGGGTCTGCTAGTATTACATAGGGACCTTGCAAGCAAAACAAGTCCAATCCTGAATACAAGCAAAATATATGCTTCGGTATTTCTGCACGTAACAGATCTACCCCAGATTACCATTAATGTATATCAATATACGTATTTATATTATGATTCTCTGTTTTAGGTACCAGAGTTTCTAACAGACCACAGTACCCATGGCTGTGCCAGGGAGTAAGACCACTGGCAGACATGCTCAGGTGGAGCAGGCATACCAGAAGGCCCTCTGCAACCAACTGTGGGGCCTACAGCGAAAGGGCATCTTGTGTGATGTGACACTACAAGTAGAGGGAGAACTGATAGGGGTGCACGGCGCTGTGCTCAGTTCAAGTTCCACCTACCTTAAGGACCTCTGTGTTCAGCTGCGAACCATGCCCAACCCCAGCTCCAGGGTGATTCAAATCCACCACTCGACAGTATCGGTATGCCAAAAGATGATTGAGTACCTGTACACCGGTCGAAGCAGCCAGTTTACTGCGGAAGAACGACAAGATTTTACAGACCTCTGTCTATCGTGGATGGTGCCTAACCCTACAGACTATGAGAATATCACACCGGAGGCACAGGGCGGGCCCAGTCCAGCCAAGAAGGCAAAGACCATGAAAAACGCACTGTCCCCATCAAAAACCTGGACAAATTTGGCACCTCTCGATGAACTAGAGGATAGTCTTATGAAGGAAACAGGTGAAAATAATGACTTCTATACAGAAGCAAATGAGACTCCTGAGATGGGTGACTCGGACAATGATGCCGATGAAGGAAGAGTAGTGGAAAGAAGTGAACTTCTGACAGAGGACACACAGGAGAAATGTGACCTGTGCCACATCATATTCTACAACAAAAACCTTTTGGTTGCCCACAATGTGGAATTTCATTATCAAGATGGGATGGAGCTGCCACAAGAATATGTTTGTACGGTAAGACAATCCAACTCTTGTTTGTACATGTACCCCTAGTAAGGCCACTCAAAAAAAAAGTTGTTTCTTATCACCTCGCGCATCATAAAAATCATGATATGGGGAAAACTTCTTTTTTTTTTTACATTTTGATGAAAAAGATGTTTAAATTTGAAAAATATTGGCAAATTTGGTATCAAATTAAAGCTTTTGCTGTCAGCAATGCAGTCCGCTGGTAATAACTTGCATTATAACAACCTATGATGATCAATAAACTCTGAATTACTAAAATGTGAAATTTCCCCGCGAAAAATCCAAATTTCCCTTTGTACATCAGCTTCAAGTAAAAAAAAAAAAGCTAAAATAAAAAACGCCCTCGTCATATTTCTCACTGCTTGGTGATATGCGAGAAACAAAATTAAATCCCTATTGGACCATTAATGGTCAATAAGCCGGTACATTCTGGGGTAAGACAAAATCGCAGGGAATATTCTAACTCATTTTATGTTGCACTTGTCATCATTTATTTAATCTACAAACCGAGCCTGTATTTTGGGAAATATCTATATTTTCATAAAACCACAGAGTAAATTACATACTATGATATCCTATAGTCCACTACAGAAGATAAGTCCATATTCAATATAAAAATTCCCATCTATTTAATGTTTAGGTTCCTAGTTGTGAATACAAGACATTCTACAGTAAGGCGATGGCAGCACACGAGAACTACCACTACAAGATGGGGGTGTCGGTGGTCGTGGAGCCCACGCAGTGGAAGTGCACCGAGTGTGGCCGCAGGTGCAGCAACGAGGCCAGCCTCAAGGCGCACCAGGAGACGCACCAGCAGCAGGAAGTAGAGCCTGAGACACACATGTGTGATCTGTGCGGGAAAATATTCACCACTAAGATTCACCTGAAGGTAAGATCTGCTACATCTATCTTATTCTTGGATACTACTGTAAATTCTCACGCATAAGCATAACTCGCATATAAGCCGCCCTGGCAATCTGATTGTGGTGATTTTGTTACTGTACTTTATGAAACGGTTGGCCGTGCGTTATAGCTCTAGAGGGGTCACGTGCTGTTCGTTATAGTGTAACAGTGCACGCTGAGCACTAGCTGTAACTAGATCAATGGCCTGTCTGTAGCTTGCACATTACATCAGCTACAATCATTACGTTAGTTACAGACGGACCTTACGTTAGTTACTCCAGCACAATTTTATAAAGACAATAGAATACTCCTTCTTCACATCTCGACTGTCTTTAGGCCTACAACACACTCTGGTCCCGAGCCTTATGAAGGCTCGACACCATCGTGCATTATAGGCCAACAGACAGTCTCGACGTGAAGAACATCGTTTTCTATTCTCTAAATAGTAGCAAAAAGTCGCGTATATGCCGCACCCTGATTTTGGGCAGATCTTATATGCCGCACCGGCGATCTGACTTGCGTACTAGCCGCGGCTTCTATGTCAGAATTTACAGTGCTGTGTATTTTTGACACCTTCTTGTCTTGAATATCGTTATATACTTTAATTGATTAAAAGTGCCAGGTAAAGGAATACCACGTTCACTATCACATTTATAGTAGTGCCTCGACATAGGTCAACACTTAGCGATATTATGAGCATACCGGTAACAGTCCCCAGTGTTTAACTTTGTGAAGTTTCTATATTTAGTTCCTGATTGCTGGTTTGTTACAGAGCCATGTTAAACGAG
Organism: Harmothoe impar; assembly: GCA_947462335.1. Taxonomy (NCBI): domain Eukaryota; kingdom Metazoa; phylum Annelida; class Polychaeta; order Phyllodocida; family Polynoidae; genus Harmothoe; species Harmothoe impar. Next base: position 30,123,546 of record OX381704.1, read on the forward strand.
TACACGATGCTCGGGACCGGCTGGTGTGTCCACAGTGCGGCTACAACACTGTGAAGGCTGACATTATGAAGGAACACATGTTCCAGAAACATGACATCCTACCAGCTTCAGGAAAACTGTAAGTGACATTTTAAAACAATTTAAGTTCATGAAAAACAAGTATTATCTCATTTGGCATTGAATCTTGAGATAACGTAGATCTCTTGAATGTGTACCTGATGAAATCGTTAGAAATTCAGGAACTGAACCATACCAATTTAATGCCAACCTTTATTGTAGTTTTAAAGGTTTACTTTCAAGTTTCACAGGGAATGTGAGTCCCCACAGGGGAATTACTCGAGAATTCTTCTTAAGAATTTTCTATTGACAACATTGATTTGTTAATAACCTGTCTGTAAACACCACAGAGGGAATACTTTGTACACACAAAGCCAACCAATGGCCTTTCAGCAAACTTGGTTAAGCCTATTTAAGCTTCACCAAATATGTGCAGAGGGCATCTGACACACCTTGAATGATCTTTGCTAGTAATGTAATTGTAAAACAAAATAATAGAAACGTATTTTATTTCCACGGAGATATGTTGCAAATTGATTTCAGCTGAATGTATCTGCAATTTGAGAATTGGCAATTTCAAAAATACCCAAGACTCTGTAGGGACTTTTATTACTGGACATCGATTCTCTCTCTTTGTAGCTCTATAGTGATCGATGCCCAGTTTTATACTTCAGACCAGTGGCTCATTTTGGCAGTTTTTTGCCTCACAGATTGCTTCTAGGGCAAAATCCTGACTAGGTGCCAATATATTCTCTATGCCAATGTGTAATATAAGGGTAGAAAACAGTGGAACCTCAGTTAGAAAAAATCCTACTGAACAGTTTTTGAGAAAATTAGGGTTTTGTTGCATATTTTTGGTGTTTTTAGTACATTTCCTACATAAACCGTGAACGCCAGCATTTCTCACTTTTCAAGTGTTTAGAATCAGAATTTGACTTTTTTTTATTCGCAGTAGGATTTCTGAGTATCGAGCCATTCTAGAAAAGCTATTCTTTGGAAAAAATACTTAGTATTTCTTGATGATTTTCGTTGCACAAATTTAGGGTTGTAATATAAAAACTGCATTGTCACCCAATCAAAGTGTTTATGCACTGTTGATGGTCACCCCCTCCCACCCCCTCCCACCCTCTTCACTCTGCATTGAAGGAGAACAGGCAGGGGAGGTACACTTGTCCGTATATAGCTGTTGACCTGGGTGCTGGGTGCATTTTCAATTTATGGGGTGCCAACTGTTCATGAAAGAAAAATCAAATAGAATATTTATTTTTTTCAGTATCAGATTAATGCAACTACAATTCATGATAGCACTTAAAGCATTGTATTTGCATTAATATGAATGGTAGCCACCTTATGGGGTGCCAACTATTCATGAAAGAAAAATTGATAAGAATTTGTTTTTTTATTAGCATTAAATTGATGCAACTACATTTCAAGATTGCATTTCAAGCATCAGGGCATTCACTGAATGGTAGTCATCTTAAATATATGGGGTGCCAACTGTTCATGAATTTAAAAAAAAGAATAGAATTAGTTTTTTTATTAGTATCAGATTAATGCAACTACAATTCGTGATTGCACTTAAAGCATTGTGGCATGCAATGACTGGTAACCACTTTGAATGTATGGGGTGCCAACTGTTCATGTAAGAAAAAAAAAAAGTATTTTTTTTTAGAATCAAATTAATTCAACTGCAATTCAAGATTGCATTTAAGCAGTATGGCATTCAATGACTGGTGGCCATCTTGAACCTATGGGGTGCCAACTCTTCATGAAAAAAACAACTAAATTGGATTTTTTTAACAGTATAAAATTAATGCAACTACATTTCAAGATTGCATTTAAAGCATTGTGGCATTCAATGAATGGTGGCCATCCTAAACCTATGGGGTGCCAACTGTGTTTGAAAAAGGTATCAAATAGAAATTTTCTTATAATAGATATCAAATTAATGCAACTACAATTCTTCATTGCACTGAAAGCATTGTGGCATTTAGTAAATGGTAGCCATCTTCAATGGGTTGAATGAAGGAAAAATCAAATAGGATTTTTTTTTAATCAAATTAATGCAACTACAAGTAAAGATTGCATTTCAAGCATCGGGACATTCAATAAGTGATAGCCATCTTGAATCTATGGGAGGCCAACTGTTCATGAAAGAAAAATAGAATAGATTTTTTTTTTATTAGTATCAAATTACTGCAACTGCAATTCGAGATTACATTGAAAGCATGGTGGCATTCAATGAATGGTTGCAATCTTGAATTTTGAAATGAACATACACACAGACATATTCATAGGCATGAACATGGTGTTCTCCTTCATATAGATATTCATGGATTTCTACTTCTACTAAATATAGCTTTATGTTAGAAGGATTCTGTGACATGGATGTCGATGTCCAGTTTTAGATATATATCCATATAGTGCATTGGAGTGCTATAATGTTGGACTGCTGTATATTTAAAAATCCTATTCTATGTTATGATACCAATATCGATTGTTGGATTTTTTTCAGGATCCAATGTGAACACTGTGATCACCAGTCAACGGGTGGCAGATTTTCAGCAACGCATAGTCTGAAACATACCAGTAAGTTCCCTTCACATTATTATACAAATTTGTGCATATAACCCGCGTCTCACCTATCACCCGCACCCAGACTTTGATAGATCTCTTTACCCGCATATGGGTTCTGAAAAATGTCCACATCAGAACTGTAGCATACCTCTAAAAACCCTCGTACAAGAGACAGAGTTTAGGTACATCTATAACCCGCACTGGGGTTCGGATTCGCTTATAACCCGCGGGTTATACACGGGAATTTACGGTTCAAGTTTTTTTTTAATAGGAACGGCATGGATTTAACAATAAAGTAGATTAAACATTAGTGACTCTGATAGAGTGAAGCCAGCAGATACAGATAGCAACCCATGGTGACACTGTTTCCCCCACATGGTTGTAAATATTCTTGTCATGTACATGTATTGACATTTCTCTTCAATGAGAGACACTTAACCCAAACATACAAAAATAAATTGATCCATGATCTGTCTGGAATTAGCATTGAGGGCGAGTGTGGTTTGACAAAGTAGATGTAATTACAGTGGCCCTCATCGATCAAATCAAGTGAAACAGCATATTAACTCAGCTCGCCACTGTTGCCTCAGTGACCCTGACTATGTTATAGCCGGATATTGAGGTCGCCCTCTAAAGCTTGTGTTAATAGTATATGTCCCTACTGCACTGTTAATGATCAAAATGACTGCACACGGAGAAATGTGTTACAAGCCTACAATGGAGCACGGGAGAATATATGAACAGGTAAATTCATTTTGATCAATTAACAAACTTACTGTTCTTGTATTGCTCAACTCATGTAAAGAAATTAAAACAAAAAATGTGGCATGTAAAGCTGGGAAATGAACGACATGATGAGGCTAAACTATGGCTAGTCTGATGTTTTATGCTGTTTTACTACATACCCCAATGTAATCTCTAAATTAGTCAACAGATATATCCATTCTTACTGAACCACCTTTGTCGTGATGTTTATTTTATTTTAAAAATGAATTGAATGGTAAATTATTATGATTTTCATTAATTGTGTTTCATTCTTTCAGACTCGTCTCATATATCCCAGTTTGCTATTGGCGAGACGGAGGAGTGGATCGCGTCTATATTATTTGAGGCAGAAGGACCTAACCTATTTTCGTGCCCTATGTGCCCTGTACTCAAGTTCAAGCCCTGTCGGATAGGGAAACTAGCCAGCCATTTAGAGAACACGCACGACAAGCTTTCTGTCAGAATAGGAGGTATGTGTGACTGCTTTACATCATTGGATCTGATGACAGTTTCGTATTAAAAGTCTCTCGTGTTATCCACCCCAGTGAACCCTTGTATAACTTGCACCCTGACTGAGGAAACCCTATAAACTTCACTTGGGTCGGAAAAGTTGCTGCTTGTAGTACTATACTTTACTGCTCTCGTATTACCCGCCCCTAAACTTAGAGAATATGTATGACTGGACGCACTGGACGGTAGTATCCCTGAATATTAGAACATTTTCTAGTTTTACCCCTCTCCCACCACTAAATATACTACATGTATTTGCATTACCACCGCCCAGAATGGATTTATAAATACAGATTCAGTTAATTGGTTATCTTATTTCAACTAAAGAAAAATTGTATGAAATGTTACTTATGTTTATTTTGAAAGGTCTCCTGCCAATAGCCATGAACCACATCTTTATATCTTTATTTTCAGATATCAAAATTGTGCCGTGTTACGAGCTTTGCCACAATGGTGCACCTGTCGCTCACTACCATTGTACTTGTGGGAGGATCATACGGCAGCGGAAGCGAATGATGGACCATGTGAAAACTGGCAGGGGCCACACACAATACCGAGCAGGAAAAAGGTTGATAAGTAAAGCGGAAAAAGAGCAGGCACTCATTGCACTCAGAAAGGAGCGCGGGATGAGTGCATCCAAAAAGGTGCGGAAGATAAGTGCCCCACAGTTGAGGCTTGCCCTGGGTACGCCAAGAAAGATTTTGTCCAGCAGTCTGCGGAAGATTAAGCCGAAGACCACTACCGACGTATCCCCTCAGCAGACGGTGATTAGTGTACCCACAGAGACGGTCACTGAGGAAGTAGTGGTCACTGAGCAGCAACTTCAGTATTCTGCAAACACTGGCTCCTTTTCTCTACAAGATATGTTTGATGACAACTGATTTATTATCATCCATGTCCTATCATATCGATATGGCAGTGGAAGTGAGTCTCGTTGCAATAGACTGATGGGAAATATATTGTATAATATGTTATGGCATAATGCTGAAGTTAGACATCTGCCAGTAGACCACTTTCTTGGTCACAGAATTGTATTAAACGTTAGTGCCTGGGGAGAAATAAATTATGTAAGAGATAGAAATGTCCTGTTGTCTTTTAACTTAAGAGACAATTTATAAATAAATGACTGGTACTAGTGGTAGGTGAGTAGGGGAATATAGTAAATGCAAAATCTCACTCAGCCTGATACATCGCATCGTTGAATCCCAGGCTTATGCCCGGGCTTCAACTCATGAAGAATCATGCAGACTTTTCCCACTGTCTTGGGACCCGTATCTATGCGTTCATTGACTCAGTAGCTCACCCTGATCTTCAAGAGAATCAAAGAAAACGATGGGGAGCAGGTAGCACCCCAAAAGAAATTCAGAAAAGTTGAAGTAAAACATAGAAAAATTTCAAAATGTTTTCCAAACTTTGTGGATTGTACTAGAATTTGCGACGGTCTAGGTTCCAATAGAGCCCAATAAGAAGCATGATCTCTAGCATGGACGATCCCATAAGGGTCCCTGTTAATTAAACCCAAAACTAAGACCTCTATTTAAGACTATTTGAAGATGCAGGTCGGGGCATGACAGAAAATTAGAACATAGAATAGTACAGTATGAGCAACCTGGTATTTAAAGAGAGGTCGGACCCTGCTTTGGTGGGAAACAGCAAGAGACGTGTCAAGCACTGAACTCAACTGATGTTGCGGTGTTGTTTGACAACTTTGAGCGGGTGACAGGGCGGGGAAGACATGCATGTTAGCTGTACCTACCACAATAAGATGGAAGCAGGCAGTGGGGCCACACCCACATGCCTGTCTACCCCTTTTGAGAATATTTCGAGATTTTCTGTTAATAGTACTTTACTGGGGACCCTACCTCCCTTTTCCTACCTCCCTTTTAAATTTCCTGGGTCCGCCTTTGTAGACTAAGTACATGTTGTGTTTAGTGAACTGAATTCTGCAATAACTGAAAGGAATGTAGTGGCTTGAATAAGCGCAGGGATCTCAAATAAGTGCAGGTTTTGAATAGGCGCAGGGTAAATGAGGGTATTGAAATGAAAATTTAGGCTATTTTTGCATCTTGAATAAGCGCAGGTCTTGTTTAAGCACAGGGTAAATCGTACCTTTGAAATTTATAAGCACAGGTGCGCTCATTCAAGCCACTACTGTATTGAAAATGGCGTTTAATGAAAGACATTACTGGTTACAGAGTTTGTAACTCACATGCTTAAAGAATACAGGAATCTATCAACTTAACACAACCTCTCTTTGATACCGTTATTATTTTGCGCGCAAGTTGAACATGCTACGAATAAATTGGAGAATGTGTTCTCCTTTATAGCGGAGCGCGCGTTCCAGTGTGAGGTCTGTGGTCAGGGATTCAAACGGAAGCGCTACCTCGCTACTCACATAAAGCTTATTCACAACGACAGTGAGTATTGTTTGAAATTAATGATAAATGCACTTATTTCTATCCACTTATACAAATGATATACAAGTAGAATAATGACAGATATTATTTATTTGCAGTATTCAAATCACCGTGATACATACGATGCATGAATGAAAGTCATTGGAGTGTTAGTTATAAAATATGTAATTTCCTCTGTTCTCAATGTAGTCATTATCTAGAATCTGTTATATAAAGATTCACTCTCAACTATCCTTTCTGTATTCATTGTCACGTATACTGGTTTTGTTCCTTTCAGATTTAACCCTTCAGCAGTGTTTATTGTGTAACTACTCAACACGACAACCGCATCTCCTACAGCTACATATCAACCATCAACACTCTAACAGGGTAAATCAGACCTTTACCAATATTTATATGTATCCATGGTAGAAAGATAGCTCAGTTGGTTCTGAAGATCACAGTTTTTACAGAATTGTGTTACATGTATATTAATGGGCACACTTCCCGCCGTCGTGGATCATCCTTTCTGTGTAGCTGCTCATCACTTTTTTCTCTACTTTATTATTTTTTGAAAAATGTTTGAGCCAAGTAATGAAATTGTTTTTGAAAATGGTGAGCAGCCAAAAAGATGATACGCCCGCTGCCTGCGGAGCATCCTTTCTGTGTGGCTGTCCTCATGTACCACACACACTTGACTTACCTATAAATGATAAATGTTCAACGTAAATTCTTGCGTAAAAATGCAGCTAGTGCGAGATTCAGATCGCCAGTGCGGCTTTTAGGATTGGCCCAAAGTCGGGATGCGGTGTATACCTACTATAATGTATAATACAGTACTAAAAGTCACCATAATCAGATCCCTGGTGCGGCTTATAGGATGTGGTTAAAGTTGTGGTGCGGCTTTAAGCCGCTCCCCAACTTACTTGAGTTAGGCTTATATGTGAGAATTTACAGTATCATTCTCTTTACCTCTGGTTGAAGCTATCTAATCATGGTGTTTCTTCTCTCGGTGACAGGAGCGGAAATGGGAATGTAAAGCGTGTGCGTATAAGACGCACGACAGGAGCAACCTGCGTAAACACATGCGGTTCATCCACGGCCTTCAGCTGGACGGCACGCCCACCACAAAGTCAACGATTAGAAAGCCACGCAAAGCAAAACCGAAACAAGTAGAGGTGACTGCGGGTTGTGACGTCATACTCACTGGTGGAGGCGTGGTCATGGCACTGTCAGGGACGGAGTATGAAATACCGCCCAGCGGCAATGCTGATCTAACGTGATGCTTTAATGCTACTGACTATGTGGACTTATACATGTAGCAGACATTATAAAGCATGAATCACATTGGTTCATGTTAAAATAAATTAAAGCTGACATTAACTCGTCATATCAATGTTATTGGATACCCGTGTTATGCCGATGACCCAACAAAAGTGCATCATACATACATTATAAGGTATATGTTAGACCTTCATTTGTGTCTAGGTCCATGAATTTGTATGTTTGAGGCGAGCTTATGTATGACAAATACTTACTCATTCCCTTGAAAAATGTGCACATCTTATACAAGGAGCATGTACGACAAACGGTAGACGTACAAGTGTGATTTGGATTATAAATGAAGGAAGAAACAAAAAGTAGTATTGAAGGCGTTACTGTTGTTGCTGTGTTGATCATTTAAATATATATTGATTAAATTGATGAATACTGACTGATGTCCTTGATTGTGAAGGGTAGGAAAGACGTTGCCTTTACCACTGAAGTTCAGTATGAATGCCAACATCTGAGGGAACTAGTCCAAAGTAGACCTACAGAAAATCATGTGACACTTACATATACTCCACCTAAATTTTATCGTGCTTTGATACTCCGAATTTATGTATTGGAGTTTCTTGATTTTTCTAGGATAATTAGGGATATTATGAACATTCATTTAGTATCGTATGTGTGTGTACATGCATGTTTAATATGTATTACACTATAAAAAGGACTCACTCGCACTGGATATTCAAGTCAGTAATATCATCCAGTTATATGTGATGTCATTTTAATTCATACGTACTCTTTCAAATTCATAATAAATTGCATTTCAAAAGCATTACCGTGTTCATGTTTGATGTACTATATTAACTCCCGTGTATAACCCGAATAGGAATACCCTATAACCCGCACCGGGGGTCTGAAAATTGCCATTGTAGTACTGTACGTCCAAAAGCCCTTGTGTTACCCGAACCTAGGCTATTTAATGATTAAATAGTACCGTAAATTCTCGTGTATGACCCATGGATAATATGTACACCAAACCTTCAGTGCGGGTTACACAATATTCTCCAATACCATATCAGTGCCAACAGCTGCTATAGACCAATGCAAACCCAACTTTATTATTAAAAAGTCGCTCTTGCTGCATTGGCCTATAGTTTAACCCTACTGTAAAGTCTACACGAAACAGACCCTCAGTATGGGTTGCCCAAACTCAGGATGCTTGCTCATATCCCATGGTCAGGGGGAAATTTAATTGGGAAATATAAGAAATGACCCGTATGGTTTGTATAAATGCAGCACTGCCAAGTAGACTAATTATATCAACACCCTAATACTTACGAATATCTTGCCCTGGAAGGGTTAGTGGGCCCCCACCCTCTGCCTCCATCAAAGCATTGCACCAAGCAGGGTACATTCAAACATTCCCCGCCACCAAAGCGTGGGATGCTGTCGGCATGATGCAGACATTTTTTGATTTGTTTATTGATCGTCATCAGTACAGATGGTCTTCCTGAAAATGACGCATATAATTATATATAAGGACGGCGAAGAGGGGCTCTCCCCAAGGTCGCACATATTGTCAATATTATATTGTGGTTATTGACTCAGGGTTACCACCCAGAGTCTTATGCAACGCCTCCTGAGGGGTTGCATCAAGATAGTGAAACTTCATTTTTGAGGGTGACTTTTGACATGAGTTCATGGTTCAAAAAATGTAAAAACTTGACAGATGGACAGATTAGACACTCAGGTTTATGGAACATCAGCCACTTATATCAATATTCACCTCTAACCATTTGAAATATTGAAAATAAAAAATGTGACCTAAAAAAACAAAAAAAGTGTTTAGATAAATTAAACTCTTAAGTACTAGAATCGATTTTCGTCTCCATTACGGTCCACACAACTCCAGTGCTAAGTCAATGGCAGGTATCTTGTAATACTAGGTGAGACACTTTTTGTAAGACCTTTTCTGTGTGTTGGTCCTGCATTATCTTTGAATATCTTGAATTACATTAATGTGTGGACAGATACAATCTAGGTACAGGGGTGTGAGCAGGGGAGGCTGGGGCTGATATGGCTGGTTGAGGGGTATGGTACATGCCACACGTCAAAGAGTGGCGCTACTGGTACTTCTCGTACTGCGTGAGATGTTAACGTGTGCAGACGAAATTGTACCACCCATATCTCCGCCGTTTATCGTCCGATCAACTCGCTTTTTGATAGGGACAAAAGGCGGTACATGCCCGCAGCCTGCAACTGTCGCCCACACCCACCTGCATCCGACACCCACCTGCTTGCCCACACCTACCTGGTCGCCCACACCCACCTGCTTGACTGAAATGTGATAACATACTAGTGTGACACATGATTTGAGGGTAGTTTTGACTCAGGAATGTGCTTCTGCGGTAAGAATTGACAAATAATTCAGTGTTCCTGAAATAATATTTATAGATTCTGTCTTTCAGTCAACCAATTTAATCATTTTATTACCCTCACCCTGAGTCATTTGTGATGTTAATCACACGTTCAATCTTTTTTCTATACTATTTAGCTGAGCGTCCATTCCAATGTGACGCCTGTGGAAAATCATACAAAACCAAAAAGGACCTGGACGAACACACTAGGAGTGTTCACGTCAACGGTAAGTTATATTCCGGTTTTCTGTATTCCCGATTTTCCTCGAGATAATACTACTCTTAGCCCAAAGCAATACTTTAAGAGTGGATGAGGAGTCTAAAATGTGTAGGCTAACTGTAGTATCAATTACATTTTCTTCAAAATTCTTTTTAAATGAGAATAGAATCGTCACCCTTATTCGACTTCATGTCAATTTAATATTTCAGAGTTTAGATACCTGTCCTAAGGTCTCTTTATCATTTGTCTTTTTTTTCTGTACAGAATTAGCCGTGTACCAATGTCTCCAATGTAACCATGCGTCAAAGACAAGCAAGCTTCTAAAGCGACACATCAGAAATGTTCACACTGCCAAGGTAAATATCATGTTGTCAACACACTAGAATCGTTATAACCAGTTTTCTATTATTATCAGCCCTTTCCATTGCATTATTAGTTTATATTGTAGTGATGATCTATATAATTTTTCTTTGTGACTCTTTTTTTGTGATCCGCGTATCATTTTGTGTTTTTATACAGTTCTGGTGTCTTTCTTTTTTCTAACAGGGAGAGAAATTTCCATGTGCATTCTGCGCCTTTAAGACGGATGATGAAGACAAGCTCACTAAGCATATTTCAATTATCCACGGACCAAATAAGAAGTGAGGACCAAAGGAACACCATTATAGAAAATTTACGCCCTATTTACTGAAGGTTGTCAATATTTGGATTTTAAACCAGACGAGTAGAAGACGTGGCCTTGTTAGCGGGTGTGGATTAGAGAAGTAGAACTACTTCTCCTGCCACCAGAAGTTGTAAATAATAGGGTTTTAAGGGAGGTTCTTTGTTTGTCAATGATTCTCTCTTTTTACCTTTTGTATTATATTTGAACGTTGAAATTACATTATAATTGTTGTCGGTATATATTGGATAATCCGTTACCTGGAAACTTTCGAATATTGTTACACTGTGACACAGTATCGGTTACTGACGTTTAAAAGTAATAATGATACTTGAATCTGCTGAGATCATGCATTTGCAAGTACATGATAATGATGCCAGTTTGTTACATTTAATCCTATTGTCATCCAGGGAGAAATACATGACTATTGGTGCTTGAAATTAAACACATGGAGTCTGGTTAAGTATTTTAAACCATTTATTCATCAACTAATACTGTATACAACTCGCTTGACATCTGCCGCTGTATCATATTGGTGCATGGTATTCCCAGTATTACATAGAGGAATTTAAGCAGTACAATGTACATAAACATACACAAATGTCAATTTTTGTGAACTTCATGTTCACTGTAAGGAATGATTATTGTCCATTCTTCTGAATTACTCATTACGTACCATGACTTTTCTTTTGGTTCAAATAAAGTCGGTCACTTTGATATATATATCACAATCATTTATTGGGCATCCACGTGGTAATTAAATTACCCTTCTGATTACAATGAGCTCATGACTGTCTTGTTCAGAGATATGTACACACGTTCCAACAAGAAAAAGCGGTCATAATAAATCTATGCGTGAATTAATGCAGAAGACAGTAGGTCCTGTGTACACATATTACCAACGTTTATGTCCTCTGTTACAACAAATCATACTTCTCCCTGTTTTTTTTAATATAGTATAAGTTCAATCTGTAGATCCTATAGCACAAAAGTAAGTTATAGACGTGCTATTTCCGTTCTCAGTTCATGACTACCCATCATTACATATTATAAATGTACTATACTTTATCTGAAATGACTGTAACACTGTATAAGTAAATACTCTGTGTTTCTACCAGAACCGGCAGATCTGGTAACATGTAATTAAGTCACCAGGAGTATGAACTAGGAATGAAAAGTACATGTATTACCATCGGGAATGTCCCTACCACCCCCATCATTCTTTATAACAATGCAAAACTTGAAGACTTTTCGCCACAGTCGGAACTTGCCTGGTAACAATCCCCCCACACATGGCCTATAAAGGCTGACTTGTCTGCGTACTGAGGGTCAAATCAAGACAAACTAAAATCACAGTCTGTAACAATATAGGGCAAAATATATCAATCCACATAGAAGCCCACTGACGATGGCAAGCTGACTCTAAATAAATCCACTAGGTGGCAGTATGGAGAAGGGCCCCTTCTCCATCCACATCACTGAGATCTGACAAACGCTCGTCTTTGAACATGAATGGTCATTTGTAATTATTCATACACTATAACAAAATCTGTGGTGAAACTGGGAACGTGGAAGCACAGCATCATGAGAGGTTCAACCTGGAGGGTACTCTCTTCATGTTCAGTTTGTGTTCTTCATTTCAATGTGAACAAATAGTGACGAATGAGGCTTGTTCCCTGAGTGTTTGGTCAGAAGAGGGACGCGCCGATAACCTGAAATATAACAAGGAAATAAATTCATTCATTCAAAACCATTGTCAATACATGTACCCTGTGTCATGTTTCTATTAATTTTACCATGCATACTAAATTTGTAATTCACTCAAAGACACTCAATTGCACTATGTAATGTATAGTATGCAGGCCCTACTTGGAATAGGGATTAAGATTAATTCATGTTCTACATCAGTTTCGGCTTATCAGCACAGAGGTGCTACTTTCCCCTGGCATTGACGTATTAAGGAGGGGTTATCTTTTAACAAGGTAGGAGGGTTTTGTGGATTTTCCCGCGACGAAATGATCACTCCCTAAACTTGTGTCATTCCTGAGTTCTGTTTGGAGGAATGTTATAATGTGATGCTCTTTGGGTTTGGAACTTGATGTAGCTGTAATCGTGTTCATCAGGCCAAAAAATGTTTGTTTCAGGTCACCCGACCGACCCCAGGTTTTTTATGCATTTGTGAAGACGGTTTTGAATTTTTACCCTTTTTGGTCAATTTTAGGGTCTTTGGAGCAGTTGGCTAGTACTTTCATGTTAAACAATCCGACCTACCGACCCTACATTTTCTTGCCATGTTATCCGAAACAAACTTTTTTTGGGCCTAATGCAAACACATCAATACTGATGAATCTTTGCTACACATAAGCTCCCACTCAACACAAAGAGGACGTTACCTTGTTGTAAGCAGCGGAGAGGTATGGTGTATTGCCCTAGGAATGTGTCCCCCTCCTTCACCGTGAATGTCAGCATAGCGAGTTCATACACGTGAATCTTGAAGCCTAGCATGTCATTCCACGTGGGGTTGTAACCTATGAACAAATGGGAGGTAAAATTATCGTGAATTTAGATTTGACAAAAGGACAGAACACAGTATTAGTGTTTGCCTTAAGAGATTATCTGGAATAGATTCGACGGTCAAACTGAAAATCAACAACCCAATATATTTAGAATAGTCGATATTCTATGAATTATGTTCGTATTGGATACTATGCCCCTATTTAAAGTGGTATTGTACTCTCAACAATGACATGAACATCGATCATCTAGTTAAGTACTAATCAAACACCCCACTATAAGGCATACTCAAGTTGAGTTTTTGAAATTTGTATTGCATTGATTGCTCCTCGTAAGGGTGTTTAGAAGTGCACAAATCAAATACAATGTAGATGTATTGTAAAATACAGTAGCTAAAACTTTCAGTTCAGCAGTTTGTTACATAACCTCTGGTGAACAAACTCTTATTTAACTGTATTTAAAAAGCCATATGACATGTATGTTTGACTGCAGGCTACAGTAACTAAAATGAAGACTATAGAGAATGCTAGCAGAAAGCTAGATGGCAAAAGATGGATAGTCTCCAACGATGGAGATAACCCTATGGTTTCCAATAAGCGTGGAGTTTGTCACTGACCATTGTTCTTGACCACCTTTGTCTTCTCCTTCTGGTTGTCTGCCTCCACACCTCTAATGGTGAGCTGTACCTGCAGATTGCGCTCAGTCCGCACCTTCTTCTCATCTGTGTAGGGCAGCTGGATGCCACTGATAACCTGCAATCAGGTACCATAATGATTTATCTATCTATATCTCTATATCTTATATATCTCTTTATCTTACATATCTCTATATCTTATATATCTCTATATCTTATAAATCTTTTTCTTATATACCTATAGGTCAGACCAAAAAAAAGTTGGTCAATGGATTTCGCGCACCTAATTTTCGGAAATGGATTTTTTTTCATGTCAATGGTTTTCACTCGCCTCATTTTTTTCAAAAATTGTGAATTTATTTTTTGGTAGAAAAAAATTGTCGCTCGCTTCACTTTTCCGTGACCAAAATCCACTGACAAAAAACACTTTAAAAAAGAAGATTTCGCTCTATACGAATTAACATACTTAACCAAAACAAAAATGATGCAATAGAAATCTAGATGTCAAAGTATTCTAGAATTAAATGTTTAATTTTAAGGAGACTTACCCTGATCATGAGGAAGCGAACCTTCTTCTCGTCAAACGGACCCCTTTGGTCAAATTTACTTCCATCTGTAAATGAAACCACATTAAACCATTTAGTGAGATCTACCCTTGTTATCTAATGACGTAGTAAACACTAAATAAAAATCACATGTTATGTTTACATCAACGTATTTAAGGTTGTTTTTGTACACGTACTTTTACTTTGAATTGATGTTGTGTACTCCAGGAAGGCCATATGTGATATATGTTTTGAAAATGTAGAGGTGACAGCAACCAATTGAAATTCACTCGTCACTTCAGGAAAACCAAAACAATTGAGGGATTCTGGGGAAATTACCTTGAAAATCCATTTCCAGGTAAAAACAGCTAATCTACTTAAAAGTAGGCGTAGGCCTTTCCCCTGGGAGTGGTGGACTCGGGGGAGGGGGCAGGGGACCCTGGGCGGGAGTGAGAGGGTCAGGAGCGAGAGGGTCAGGAGCAAGAGTGGGGGGATACCGCTCATCGGGCCTAGCTCTCCAGGGTGCGCAGACAAACGTTCTAACCATTATAATCTTTAAAAACTCTTAAAACCCCATAATCTTAAAACACCCTAATCCTAGGAACGTTTGTCCGCGCACCCAGGGGAGCTATCACGTATATGGAGGGAAAGCTGGGCATGCCCGCTAGATCCTAGACCAGGGGCGGATTAAGGGGGGGGGCGGACCCGGCGTGCGCCCCCCCCCCCCCCTATTTTTCTATATCATTTAATGTGACAATTTCCAATACCCCCAGTACATTGCCTATTTCACGCCCCCCCCCCCCCCCCCCCCCTTTTTCAAAATCCTGGATTCGCCCCTGTAGACGAAACATAGGAGACCATGGAGGAGAGGTGACTGATGGGGAGTTAGGTAAAATCACCCATGTCACCTACCCTGTCATATGTCATCATATCATATCCACGTCACCCACACATGTTATCAACATATATCACCCACAGGCCATACGAGTCACCCCAGACACACTTTACACACCAGTGCCTCCATACTGCATGGGTTGGCCTACCTGTTCGCAGAAACTCCGGCTTGAGGACATATCCACAACAACCATTATCAGCGAATAGACCCTGATTTAACTGCATGGATTTGTCAGGGGTCTGGTAGTTTAGGGCCACTGAAAAGAAAAAAAAGTGTTTGATATTAATCTATATTCAACAATGCTAATACCACCTCACACTCACTAGTCCAAAACTACACCTACTAGTATACTTGGAAAATAAATAATTTTAGGCCGAAAGCCTAACCCCTTTAAAGAATAGCGGGGGTTCATAAAGACTGCATGTATAATCATAAGAATTCCATATACTTTTGAGCCATACTCTGACAGTCAGGTATTAATGTTATACCTATAATGATATCAAGAACACAATGTTATTCTGATGTGTCGGCCCTTGTATCTACCTAGCTGGCATCCCACGTTCCACAGCGCCTGTGGGTCGAAGTTGGACGAGTCGACCCGTGATCCTCCAGGGTAGATCCGTGATAACTGACGCCGATTGTACTCCATGAAGGAGGTGGGGTCCTCCTTGGTATACCTCATGGCCTTCTTCTCGCCGAATGACGACATCTCATAGTGCTTACCTATATAACAAGGGTTGTATATATATTGCTGGGGTGATTTATTGTGGACATTTAAGTACATGTATAAAGGCAGACATCAGGGGCGGATGCAGGTATTTTGTAAAGGAGGAGTGGGGCGTGTAATGTCTGATGGGGTATTGAACCATTTACATGAAAATGTAAAGAAAAATAGGACCCCCTCCCCCTGAATCCGCCCCTAGACATAGTGGATAGCCATAGACTTGTTCTTGGACTGCTCCATTGTGATCTTCATCATGTCTATGATTAACATCGTGTAAAAAGTTTAAAAAAAAGAACACCTCCCAAACTCCCTTCTGAAACTACCATATAGACGCTAGAGCTTTAGGACTTGAACCAATGATAATAATGATTGGCGATAATTAGGGGCCATCGTTATTCACTAATGAATATGTTCTGAACAGTGTACTTTATTTTCTCGATATGTGACGTCTAATGAAAGATATAGGCAAAGAGGGAGAGACGTAGTCTGCATAGAGGCAATCATATACAGTAGGCCCTATTGGTGGTTCTCACGACCTAATGGGATACTCACTCTTTTCTTTGGAGGCTGCAAAACTGGCAAAGTGTACGGCTTGGCAATAGAAGACTAGATCAGACAGCTCTTGGGCGATTTTCGGCAACTGCATAAAAAAAAGTTCATAATTGTTGCATTTATATAGCAGTGGCGGATCCTGGTGTGCAAAGGGGTCGTATTATTTATATTTATTTCTTATTGAAAAGTATGGTCCATAATGGGCAGATAAACTATAAGCTATTTTGGGAGAGAACGGTGTGTTAACCTCACATGAGCAAGCTGGAAAGTTCATATTGGAATGCTATGGCAGCATGACTGCCCCTGGCTAGAACCACTATGATAAGGCAACGTAATATTTGATGACTTGGATTACAGGCTTTTCCAAATAAACCGTTATGGCATGGAGAACATCTCTCCTTTTTGTGAAAAAATGGGGTCTAAAACGTTTTCACTTGTTGATTATGGCTCCCAATAACCCGCCCATGCACCCCTTTGCAATGACACGCGTCATGTATCATTGTCAAGTTTAGGGTAGATTCACCAGATTCGGACACATACCTTGAGATGGACACTTGATTTTGTCTTTATTCAAGCATTTTGAGCCCTTTATTTGTGGATTATAGTAAATCCAGGTGTTATTCTGTCTAAAGAAAAGCCACTAGAAGTAGCATAGTGTACGCAAATAACCTCTAATGTCACTGTCCATCTCAGGGTTATGTGTCGACTCACGGTGAATCTACCCTATACCTCTGCAGCCCCATAGTACGGACACCAAGTGCTAGATAGTTGTTACGTTGTGCTATTTGTAGATTGCTTTTGGGGTTTAACATGCAAACTGCCTATTTGATAATTGCCATTTGCCATTTACTACAATTGCTTCCGAGCTTTTAGTAAATTATAATCCGTATCTTATGTTTTTGACCAGATGATCGAATGATGTTAGGTACAAACACCGTTTCTTCTTTGATCAATATCTAAGGGATCTAAGAACAAGTATGACTGTTAAAATGGTTCATGGTGAATAAAAGCTGATGAGAACTGCTAGAAAACAAAGGCAATTAACTCTTATTTGAAAAGCATCATTAAGTCGTTATGTTTATAAAATATCCTAAGTCGTTTTAAAACAGTGTGACTGATTGTGTGAATTTTCTTGGCCTGGAGAGTCTACCTTTTCCTTCTTGCTCTTCCTGAAGGAGTCTTTCTTCCTGAGCGAGCTGAAAATGGACATGGTAGACCCTCGCCTGTCCACCGCGTCCTCCACGTTCAACGACTTGTTGTCTTCATCTCCGTTTAACTGGCCGTTCACTAGAATGTTTGAACCTAGATTAAAACACTATTTTGTACGGCAACTACAGAATTACACAAATTTTAAGGGCTGTAGTGCCTTTGTGTTTATTTTAGCTCAGAGTAGTGGCAACTACTGTGCATTAAGTGGAACTATAAACGGCATGGTGGGTTTAATGCGTGGGAGTGCGACGTGAAATGTGTACAAACAGACAAATAAGTTGAGGCTGACTTTAAATAGCTGTAGTCTACTGCCTTTCCAGGATAAATGTATAAAATTATACTGCAAAAGAATAATAAATTGCTCATTTACATTATAATATGTTTTGAGTCAGCTTAACTTAACCAGTGTTAGTCAGGCAGGCATCTTCACAATAATATCGTGAAGATCTGTTAATGTATAGCTATCTTATATCATTACAATACTTAATGCTATCTAATTATCATTCTGTGTTACATGTATGTTGTTTGTGCGTGCATATGCTGTTTTACTCTAGTTTTTGTAAAATAATATTCGATATATCTAGAGTTAAGTTGCAAAGTTAAAGAGGTTGAAGGCCTATAATGTAAGTGTAAGATCACAAATCTCTGCAAACCTAAACTGTTGGACTTTCTTGGACGTAACAGACTGTGACCTTTATTCAATATGGAAAAGATGACACATGTCAATTCGAAGGCAAATCTCAACACACTTTTCTCTCATGCCTCGACTTGCAGAAATAACAATTATCAATCTCAGCTATATAGCTTGAGCATATATAGGACGTGTATTTACTTCAAAGAATCTAGTTGATAATAGATGTCATAAACTTAGTTCATGGAGCAATTACCTTGATCCTTGTTATCATTGCCTTTCTCAACTCCATTAACGTCTCCATTCTTCTCGTCAATCTCTTTGTCTTTCAGTTTGTCCTTCTCCTTATCTGTATCCTTCTCTTTGTCCTTCTTTTCGCCGTCCTTCTCCTTCTTGTCACTTCCCACCTTGTCGTCTCCATCCTCACTGTCTGACTCATCATCCGACTCCTCGTCAAAGTCATCCACCACGCCATCTTTCAATTTCTTGGCCTGGCAGAAAACATATTCGTATAAGCTATTAATTGATTGCCTATACCCCCTGAATGGCTACTTCTCCTTTCGTTTTTTTAGGAGTGTTGGCCATCTATACGCTCTATAGGCTCAGTCTCATGAGTTTGTAACAGTTCAAACGTCTTTGACCGGTGGCGTCTTTGACCGATGGCGTCTTTGACCGGTGGCGTCTTTGACCGGGAATGTGATTAAAATGAAGAAAAAAGTAGTGTATAGTAAAGAAATGGGTAAATTTATTGTATAATATGTTATAACACATCATTTCGAGGCATTATTTAAAATTGATATATTTCATATATTTATGTTACTGGCTCAGTCTCATGAGTTTGTAACAGTTGAAACGTCTTTGACCGGCGTCGTCTTTGACCGGTGACGTCTTTGACCGGCTGAAGAAAAAAAGCCCAAAAGGAACCCTTAATATGTGCATTAAAATTATTATTTTTAATTGGGTAAAACAACCATAGACTGTTTATTACATGAAGAAGTTGAAGCTTAAATTTCTTTACTATATACTACTTTTTTCTTCATTTTAATCACATACCCGGTCAAAGACGCCACCGGTCAAAGACGCCACCGGTCAAAGACGCCACCGGTCAAAGACGCCACCGGTCAAAGACGCCAGCGGTCAAAGACGTTTGAACTGTTACAAACTCATGAGACTGAGCCTATAGTGTTCCTTGGCCAGTCAATACCATTTTATACTTCTTCCCATATAAATTAGATAGGTAAATACTTAAGAAGCTCTGCATTACTGACTGGAGGGAGAGACTGGGAGAGAGGGGGGTCCTACCTTTACTATAATGTAGCCGCAGAGATCTTCAGGTGATGACAGCGCAGTTTCGTCTTCAGGAATGGGCGTCTTGTATAGCATGTCTAGTGCAGGTCAAGGTGTTTAAATATGGTGTTGTTTTATAAACCGACTCTAATAACACAGTCATAGTCTCATACTTTTATCGCTTTACTTCTTTGATGAGTACATTTATCGCCATAATGTACTTCTCACTGAGTCCCTGATATCAAGTAAACAGTGCTAGCGGAATCTGTTAAGTATCGTTCAGCTACATCTAGGATTATGCATAATCAAACCCAATTGAGGACTAATTTTGTTAAATTGGTAATAATGGAAGAGGCGCCAAAAAGGGCCTCCAGCGTCTCCACACTCACCCCCACCTGGTGTGAGTTTCCTGAACTGCTCCTATAAAACCCAGAGACTCCCGCTAAGCGTCCTCTTTAAACTCCAGGATCTCCGGCACAGGACCTATCTTGAACTTTTCGAAAACGTTAGGGTTTTTATTAAAGTTAATTAGGCACCTAAAGCATAGTCATGGGTAAAACTCCAGGTAGAAAACCTAAGGCCCCTGCTGCCCCACTCAAAAGATCCGCGAGAGTCTCAAAACCAACGGAGAAGGCGAAGGACGCATGAAAGAAAACTTCAAAGGCCACGCCGCCGCCGCCGCCGCCGCCGCAACATGCTCCTCCGACCACGCCGCATCTTGACAGCGCGGCCCTCCAGCAAGATGTCAACTCGCTCAAAGCTCGTGTCGAGGGCCTTGAGACGAAAATCAATGACAGCACAACCCAGCTACTAGACAGGATTAACATAGCCCTACCGCTGGCTAAAGTGGCAACTATCACACAGGAGGATTCCATTCAGGTAGATGACTCTGTAATAAATGTGCCAAAAGATGATGCCCCTGTCACTGTCACCAAGGCCGCCACGAGGCCCCCACCTAGGGCCGCCTCGAGGTCATCTCCATACAAGTTGCCAACAACTGCAGCTACCTCCTCCCAGAACGACCCCATGATCAATGTCCCTGTCACAAATGCTGCATTTCTGGCTGCTTTAAATGCCACAAATGCAACCCGACCAGACAACATCTTTGATCTCTTCGCCGGGGCGGTCGACCAACCACGTGGTCCGCCTAATCACCTCCCGCTCAACCTGGCGCAGGCTGATGATCCCATGCTGGGGGAGAAGGTCCAAAGCCTCCTGCACTCCGCCCAACAACTGAGTGTAATCAAAGGTAGGCCTACTCATCCCCACCACTATATATTCCGCGGCCCTGATAGAGTTAAAACTGCTTTAAACTCACTGTCAGAGCTTGAGTATATACATGGTCTCCAGCGCCTAATTAGTGATCCAAAAACCCCTGAATCCCATAGGCCTCACCTAGCCAAGCACCTACGACAGCTGGCTGAGGATGGGGCTGAGTTTAGGTGGTCCCAAGTACGTAATTGGTCTGAGGATTTATTGTCAAAGATAGCAGATAATCGCCTGAAATGGGATGATGTGTTAGACATACATGCTCTCAGACATGGTACCGCTAGGAATGCCGCTGGTGCTATACATGTAAGCCTACCCCCGTGCCCACAGGCGGCAGCCTCACGCCCGCCTACGTCACAACAACAACGTCAGAACAGGAACCGCACAGCCGCCAGCCGCGCTGACACTCCCTGCCGCCAATTCAATGCTCAGGCTGGCTGCACTAAGTCTGACGGCCACGTGGAGGCAGGTCAAACACAAGGACACCACTGCTCATGGTGCCGTGCTAACCTGTCAAAAATCCACTACCACGCAGAACACGTGTGTAGAATTAAGGATGATCCATACAACAACAACTTTCATGCCTAGGCCGGTAGTACCCGGCCTATCCCCGTACGCCCCTATATTTCACCCTAACACAGCTATGTCCATGGACTATGAGTTAAACCTACTCCCGGCTAGTGTGATGGGTCCTAGGCCCATAACTGTAAATCCTCAGAGACCGGTACCAGTTAGTACCAATATGGTGCTACCTACTACTCACCATGTGCTACCACTACCTGGTCCCCCATGTCTACCTACCATAGGTAATAAGTCTCTTTCTGAACACTGCATGGTTGTCAATCCTGATGACTCAGCACACTGCCCACAGTTAGGCCTAGGTTACACATCAAAGATGCCCCAGCATATACCGCTAGACTTTGACCCAGATCTGACACCCCCGGAGCCGACGAGGGTAGGCCCAACCCCTGTCGACTTTGCACCTGTCAAAGCCAAATTCTGGCCGGAATTAGTTGAAGATCAATGGGTCCAGCACCCGGCGTATGCCCTGATTTACTCAGCATGCAGACGCACATGCCTCCCAAATAGACTAGGGGCTAGAATTACCCTACCGTCAGCCTTGAACCTCAACACCTGGAGGAAAGAACTCTCAGCCTATCATGATAGTTCTCTTTGTGACTACCTGCAGTTTGGGTGGCCAGTGGGCTACACAGCACCGACACAACCCACCCCGGCTACAGAAAACCACAAGTCTGCTCAGCAATATCCAAAACAAGTTGCAGACTTCATAAAGAAGGAACTCTCCCTAGGTGGGCTCCTAGGCCCCTTCTCTGCTCCACCATTTACACCGTGGTGCCAGACCTCACCGCTCATGACAGCCCCCAAATCTGGCACCAATGCTCGTCGCATTATAATGGACATGTCCTACCCGGAGGCTCATGGCGTTAATGCTGGCGTCACTAAAAATGTCATGGACGGACAGCTGAGAGAATACACGCTACCGTCAATAGAGGACCTAGTCACAAAAGCTCTCCTCCTAGGCCCCTCTGCACACCTCTGGAAAGCGGACATGAGTCGTGCCTATAAACAGCTCAGAGTGGACATGGGCGACATTCCCTTGTTAGCTTTTGAGTATGACAACAAATACTACCTAGACGCTACTCCACCGTTTGGCTGCAGGCTCTCAGGTGCAGCGTGCCAGCGCACTACATCTGCCATAGTCTACATGCTAGCAAATAGAAATGTGTGGAGCCTGGTGTACCTAGACGACTTCTGCGGAGCAGCCAAGACAAAAGAAAAAGCCACCCAAGATTACAACACCTTCTTATCATTGGCTGAATCTCTAGGGGTCCAACTCTCCCCAGAGAAGTGTGTTCCGCCTCAAACTAGCATGGAGTGGTTAGGCTTCCATCTCAACACGCTAGACATGACAATCCCTGAGTCAAAACTCAATGAAATTGTGGACCTATGCCGCAAGTGGTTACGCAGGAAAGCAGCTACCAAAAAGCAAATCCAATCTCTTGTAGGTAAACTAATACATGTAGCCAAATGTATTCCCCCAGCACGGAGGTTCCTCTCGAGAATACTTGACACTCTGCGTAGAGCTCCAGACAACTCAACAATCTGGCTCTCCAATGCATTCCGAGCAGATGTGAACTGGTTCTACCAATATGGCACACATGCAAATGGGATCCACCTCCTCCAGCCCACAAGGACCCAGTTCTCCATCTATTGTGATTCGTCAATGGAAGGCGGAGGTGGCCATTCAGACACTCAGTTCTATGACACCCAATACAATGCCTCATTCAAGGCAAAGTACCATGAAATTGTCCACCGAGAGGCTGCCAACCTTCTCATGGCGTACAGGTCCCTTCTACCTCCTGTGTCACAAGGACTCCATGTGGTGATCTACACTGACAACCTAGGCTCTCAGCAAGCCTTACACTCTGGCAAGACGAAGGACCCTATTCTGGCGGCTTGCTCGCGGCAGCTGTGGGTTGAGGCGGCCTCAAGGGATCACTCGATCCAGATCTCTCATAAGTTAGGCAGTGAAATTCCCCTTGCTGATGCTCTGTCCCGTCAACACCTCCCTCACATGGTCACCAAGGCTGCTGACCTAGTCCAAAAACATAAACTTGAGCGTGTTAGAAATGTACTCCCACATCCATATTTCACATGCATATAATGTATTTCTTCTCACTCCAGACACGCCCCTGGGTCGTCAGGCTTTCAGGTCCATGGAGGCTGCCATTGCTGACAGCACAGCCCTCAACAAACAAACCCAGGCTAAGTCCTACTTGACTTTTGCCCTGTACTATAATGTTGAACTCCTCAAACCTACGCTTGCAGATGCATGTCTATTTGCCCAGTTTCTTGTTAATTCACTTGCATCCCCAATCTCAAGGAAGAACTATATGTGTGGAGCAGTTTCCTGGATCTCTGACCGTGGAGGAGACCCTTCAGCTCTGGTCTCCAAGAACGCTAAAGCAGTAGCAAAAGGGGCCCTCCGGCTGTCCCCCTACACTCCTACCCCGGCACCAGGACTAAAACCACATCACCTAGTAGCAGCATGCTCACTCATGTCTCATCTCCCTCATGGACCTACCCTGGTGGCAGCACTGACAATCGGGTACTTTGGTTTCTTCCGCTGCTCGAACCTGGTTAGCCCGACCGCCACCACCTGGGGTGGTCCACATACCTTGAAGAGGGGGAACATCCACTCCTCTCCTGATGGACTAGTGGTCCATCTCCTCTCCTCAAAAACCATCTCTAGTAATGACTCTCCAGTACAACTGGTACTCCCAAGAATCTGCGGTTCTCTGGCCTGCCCAGCAGCGGCCTGGGATCTCTATGCCTCCAGGGTCCCCGGCCTCCCAGACGATCCAGCCCTTGTGCTCCCTTCGGGCGCCCCCTTGTCTACTCATGCCATGGTTGACGTCCTGAGGCGCTCCCTCATCGTCCTGGGTTGTGACTATGCCCAACAAGTGACTTCACACTCCCTACGTCGGGGTGGGGCCCTTGGGGCCCAGGAGGCAGGGGCCCACAGAGATGACATCAAACATCACGGTACATGGAAGTCTGAGGCTTCACTGAAGGCCTATGTACCCCAGAAGCCCTCGTCTAAAGTGGCCTCTGCAATGGCCACCCTGTTTGCCAAATAAGCCTCGGACTCACTGCATTCATTGTTTCAGCACTCACCTATGTTAGGGTCACTGTTGATTGTTGTTCACATTATAAACTGTATAACCTTGTCTACCATGTCAACTAAACATGTATCAAATATATCTTCATACAATGTCGATTTAACATGTCACATAAAATGTGTGTATTAATTCAACCAAGGATATTTTTCACAGTAAAAATATATCTCCAAATATAATCAACTTTTTGACTCCTCGTTGTTCATTATTGTGACAAGGATACCACCAAGGATTTTCTCCAGGTGACTGGCCATCACCTTCTGTTGTTCTATAGAACAGTGATTCTCGAACGACAGTATCACTGGGTATCTGAAACAACATGAAGTTATCCATTATTAGCATTACACATTCTGTCATAATATGACGGGTAGACCTATGTTCCGTTTAATGACTGCATGTAGATATAGATGCATCTAAATAAGATATAGGCCTAAACACGTACTGTGAAGCAACAAATGCGTAGTCCCGGATGGCGACAATGACGTCCTTGAACAGGATCTTGGAGGTCAACGTGTGGCCATGGTAGATGATGGGCTCGTTGTTGGGGCCATCCCAGCAGTCCACTGAAACGGAAACGGAAATAGCTATCTTTAGATTTTTGAGATATAAGATTTACTATGCTTAAGTACTGGAAGCGCCGTATTTAATGCTACCCCTACAGTGTGGTGATATTAAATGGGCTAAACAAACATTGTTGTTCTTTTATTAATTACTTCAAATCTTAAAAAATAAGAAAATACACACCGGCCAACTACATTGATACCATCTCTGACATATTTCACTTGTGAAGCACATCAGAGACATTATCAATTGGCGTTGGCATTTGTCTATATCTTTAATATCCATCAAGCCATGTGCCAACATGTACTGGAGAAGTACAGTAAATCTATGGAGGAGATTAGGAAATGATCAAGCACAGTTTTAGAACACAAATTGTAACTCACACTCAACACACTTGCATCCCTTCTTGAATGCAGAGATGTAGGCATCAACGCTGCTTTTGCCCTTAAGTTGATCTTTCGTAAGGTACCTATAGGAATATACAAGGATTCGTATCAATAGTAGCTAATCCCCCTTATGATGGGAGATTCATAGAAGGGACAGAACCGATTCTTTGGGATATCTTTAGGACTGGCACCAACCACATAGAGGGTGACCAAATAAGGGGGGCTTTTCTTTTAACAATAATATAAGTAAAGCCCATCGGTTCTTCCAAATGTCATTATCGAAGTGACCACTATAGAAAACGGACCATCTACATCCACACAGAGAAAAGAATCGGAGTCAAAGAGGAGTCCAGGCTGCCTCCAGAATGACAACCCTCTGTAGGAGAGTCCAGGTCTATACCTGAGTCTATAGGTGAGCCAGGGACCTATGTAACTCCCCTAGGGGTCTCCTTTGAGGGAGCCAGGGAGTCAGCTAGACTCCCTTAGCCCTTATCATACTACGTTTAAAAAATCACGTGTAATACTACCTGGGGTCCAACCGGACCCCAGACTAGAAAAGAGTTCCTACACAATGATGGTTAAAGATACAAACTTACTCTTTTGCATGATCATTCCCTAGGATATTATGCATCTTTACAAGTGATTATTATCATCAGTTTTTATATGTCTATTTAAAACCTAATTCAGGCTCATGGGAATGCCACAGAATAGCTATACCCAGATGTCACAAAGTGAATATTTTTTTTGACCGCCAAGATTTTATTAGAATTAATTAAGTTAGCATACCTTTCGATTTCTTGGAACAAAATCTATGCTCTACCCTTTTCTAGGATGTAATTTTAGAACTTTTGTGATATTTTTTAGCTTTTCCACATTTTACAGAAAGAATCCATTATAATTCAAAGCAATTAAAAAGCTCTTATTTTATTTCTTGTATAAATGATTAAAAATATAGAGCATAATAATACATAACTGAAAATGTTCCAGAACGATTGGAATTTTTTTTCTGATGTTAGTAGACACCATTTGCATGAAGATATTCACATTTTTTCCCCTTTTTTCAATATTTAAAAGTCAATGTCACAAAACGACCATGTTAAGGTGTCCGTTACGCGTCCGTTACGCGTCCGTTACGCGTCCGTTACGCCATATGGAGCCATATTGAGCACAGAAGACATTATCATATGGCAGCTCATAATGTTGTTAATATTTGTCTTAGAATAATTCTAAGAGTACCTACCCCCCCTAAATCGATGTCAGGGAATCCAATGAGGCTATCCATTTTTCTCTATTTTGAATAGTTGCTTAGCAACCAGCCCTTTTATGTGAAAAAAGTCTGATTTTGTGGAAACCTTGAAAAAAACATGATTTTACATGGTATTTTCATGGTCATGATACAGTAAGAAATAATCATAGCTATATCACACAATTTTATGTGCATGTCCCCAAAGACCTATATTTTCCATTTCAATTGAGAAATAATGAGAATGAAAAGATTTTTAATTGACATATTTTTCACTTTTAATTGTTGCAAAGTCGTGAGTTTGAGCCAGGAGAGAAAAATGAAAGAACAACAAAATGTTGTCAATCAACCCCAGCACTGTGTTAGACCTTATCCCTGCAGCAGAGAAACCACCTATAGATGGCTCTGGTGCTGTATTTGGCCTCCAGAAGTTCAAACTTGGCAATTTGTACTTCAATAAAAGTCTATTCTATGTGAGGGACACATATTTTAATCAGATTTCATACATTTTCAGTCTATCATAGGCCAGCACTAGACAACAGATGTATAGGATCTCATCTAGCCTTTTTTGTTCTGTACAGAATGTTCTTTCTAACCTAAACCCAAGTGTCTTCCCTACATATTGACACCTCCAGGGCCCCAATAAAAAGAAAATAGAATGGTGCAAGTCCCAAAATCTGTCTAAGGATATCAATATAATGCATGGAGATCTGACATTGTCACATATCAGAAATACCACCTATTGTGACATAAATGACACTAAATGGTTGTCTACAATTAGGTTGGTGTTGTTCAAAATCATACAGAGGTGTAATCAAAGTAAAATGCAAAGCGACGGACCTTTTGTCCATGTTCTATTAGAGCCAATGTATATATGCTTTTATATTGGATTTGACTGGGGTCCACGTGGACCCCAGAGGATTATTGTTTCCAGCAAAATAATTCCTGCGGATCTGCATATGATATTCAGGCATTTTGAATAAAACAATATTTGTGACAATTACATAAAATTTGGTGAAGTTCGGAACACTGCTTCTATGTGTTTTACAAGAAATTAGATGCCTGGGGTCCGGTTGGACCCCAGGTAGTAAGATAAGGGTTAATCAAATAGGGCTCCCCTGAAGAGGGGAGTCATTCTGGACTCCCTTTTGACTCTGTTACACTCCCTTTTACCCCCATTACCAACCGTGTAGTAAGAGATAATGCTACTCGGCCTATATGTGGTACAGTGCATGTGAAGATGCAGCTGAAGCACAATGAATAGCCATAGTAAGATCATTGAAAAACACGGTGAAATATTGTACCCTGTACTTACGTGTTGTGTGAGGTAGCTATGAAGTAGTGTGACAAGGGCTGGCTCATGTCTTGGTATACCGATTTACATTTCCTGTCCATAACGGACTGGTCGTCAGACATCAGGAAGGAGGTGAAGCCTGAGAAATAAAGTAGAAATGGTATACAGGTTATTTTGGTATGAGGCCTAAAGCTAGCATTTGGTTGTCATTGCATATTGATGCTGTCCTGTTTCTACCCATGTAGTATGTATACATCTAAACACACTAGTGGGGACATGTTTCATATTGTTTAAGATCGTGTCCTCCATGTTTTCCATGTAATGATAGTTCTTGTTTCGAAAGGGATGTATAATCCAATGTTGTGTTTTCCAGTCTCAGTGAAAGCTAGGCATAGAATATATCTACCGCTGGTTTCTCCCGTATATACATATATACATATATACATATATTTATAGACAAACATACATGTATACACACACTTTATTTTTACCTAAACCTGTGTCAATGGGGTAAATATAATATGGGGTACACGGCATTTAGGGTTATATACAGTATATGTCTTTCGTTTTTTGAAGCAACACTGCCATAAAACAGCGCTACAACATTGGTATTTACCAGTACATTTGACATATTATAGTTCATGCATAAGTCTATGCCATGTGCTACCGTGTTTCAATAGCGGTACATAGAGGGGACTAATTAAACTGATATCAAATAGTGTTCTTACCAACGGAGGAGAAGCTGTTGAATGGAATGATAGGTTCCCACTGAGAGATCCACTCTTTGCATTGCTCGATATATACCTCCTCCTGTACAGGTCATAAACATTCAAATGAATTAACAGTTCAGGATATTTTGGACTTTTTTATACTGTTGATTAACACTTCTATCGTGCTAATACACAGGGGCTTTTTACCTTATTGTGGTAGTTATCTATTGACACGACTAGGCCTATATATAGTACGGATATTAGCAATGCATTTCTTAAGAATATATCGACATTAATAGATCTGCAAAATAATTCGTACCTTCTGCTCCTCAGCGAGGAACTCTTTCAATCTTTGTGGGGTCAACGCAACCTCACTCCTCTTCTTCAATAGTATCCTATGGTCAATAGATCAGTGTGGTCAGCATTAGATATTAAGCATGAGCAAAGCTATAGACCAATGCATCAAGAACAGGTGATTTCCTCATAATAAAGTTGTTTTAACATTGGTTTCAGCAGAATCCTCAGGACATTGTCTGTGGTCGCTATGTTTGCAAACATCTCATATCAGGAGCTTCACAGGATAATTATCTCTCAAATAGTGTATTTCAGAAGGCACGAGCTTGAGGTTATATTATGTTTTTGTTGGTCACACTCCATAAATGTCCAAAAACTTTATCAACAACTTTTCTGAAAAGTCACCCTTTCTTGCCGCATAGTGCATGGTGTGGAGTGGTGGGGGCATGGGTGAACCTTAATCAAGAGTTCACCTCCTTCATGTGCCTCCTTTTATGCCCTTAACGTTTTCTCGTATATTAATATAGCGTTTGGTTATGATGTCGGTGTAAAATATCGGTATCAAAAGCGTGTACAATGTCGACAAGGTGCAGAAAGTAAAGAGTTCAAATTTTGAAATTACCTCTCGTAAATCTGTTGTATTTCGGGCCGTTTCAATGCTAGCTCCAGGAACTTTCCGAATATTTCCTTGGTCAAGATGGGATGCGCTCCCTCCAGGGATTTAGTGTTGGAGATCTTGGCGAAAGTCTTTATGAAGGGCCAGATATAGTGAATTAGCATCTTAATCAGACGATACACGACCCTATAGATGAACCTTAACTCCTTATAATTGGCATGCACGTCAGAAATTATTTAGCACAGGTATTGCATATTGAGGTAAGATTTAAAGTTACTGTAAACGTAGATATTTTCGCTGGTATAGATTTTCGCGGATTTGTTATAAAGTACAATTTCGCGTGGGATTTAAATTCGCGGATTTTGACACCTGGTAGTAATACTACTACATAAGATAAATTTTCGCTCTGTACATATTTTCGCGAAAATATGTACAGCGCGAAAATATCTACGTTTACAGTAAGTAACAAAGAGGCTTGCATAAAGCACCTTACAAGATAATAATCAAGTCTTTTCATAACATATAATATTATCCGTCCAAAGAGCTAATCTAATAAACAAGTATAGGGAAGCAAATAGTAAACATACTATCTAATTTTAGATCATCAGACACCCATTTCTGCCAGAATCACATTTTATGCAATTATTCCGAGCTGTGTGCCCTGTGAGTTTAGTACAAGGCCATCTTGATTTTTAGCTTAGTATTAAATCTCAAAATTAACAAGGCAACAATCAGTGTGAAGTTTAAAAAAAAAAGCCGCGTATTGCCACCGTTGATTTGATATGCAAGGTGTTTGTAACATAGTGTGGATGCCCTAAATATCATAGGACATAATATAGTGCTTGTAATCGTATTACACTGCATGTATCCTGACCTAATTGCCACTCAAAGCATAAACGTAATCAAGCAGGAGAAAACAGACAGACAATGGATAAACTCTACCTTTCTGTAATCCTTTAAAAGAGAATAAACGAGACGTTATATCCGTTATCTGTTTATTCTATCAATAATAATTTACCAAAATCGTTTCATCTAATAGGCTGATATGTTTATTTTGTGGCCTAGATTTCTATAAGCAAATGTCATTGTAATTGGGATATCTTAATTATCCGTACATGCTTCATCGGCTAATTTTTTGGTTGCTCTAGAGTTTGGTAAGCTATTCAATATGATCAATAGAAATTAAATGGATATATGAGCACCTGATTTGGTACCCATTTTGTAGAAAGAAGCCACATAATAGTTTAAAAGTGTTATAATACCTACATTAAAGAGTTCCTTGACATAGGGTTTGTCGCCCAGACGCCCAAACTTGTCCAGTACACCCAGCATACCGTCCAGGTTGACCCCCATGGTCTCCGCCTCACCCTGTACACGGAACTGCTCAAAGTGCCGCTGTATGGCCCTTTACTGGGGTTAAGGATGATAACTCAAGACTTAGCCATTAGTGGTCATATTGTTGCGACTTATTTCAGATGATAGCCATCTATAATAAAGTGAATGACATGTGTTTTCCATGTGGAAACATGATAATGGCGGTAAATGTATTAACATATCGAATGCAACATATAGTTGATGCCTGTAGTTCTTGAGGTATATAATATTTTATATTTTTCAAAGGATACTCTGCTTTGTATTTTTCTGTTCGGTTGCCGAGTAACCGTCTGAATCCTTCCACCCATTGGTCTCGGACTTCGGGTTTCTCAGCGGCACAGGTGACTGAGAGGTCTGTGCCCACAGCCAGACACAGGCACTGGTTAGGCTGAAGGGGCCAAGGAAACTGTGTTAGACATAGACAACTGACATGGGTACATACATCTAGATACCTTATATAATTGTGTGCATACATGTAAAACATACCCTTGAACGACATAGCATCATGCAGTATACAGCGAATTGATTTAATGTTTTCCGTTCACCCAAAGAGATATTCCATGTAAAACCTTCCATAGTAAACTATAAATATTGCTGTAATGGAGTTGTGCTATAAGGACTATTACCATTGGGTTCTCAAAGAGATTTGTTAGGAGGCAAAATGGTGTCGTCAAAGATGTCGTCAAATGCATCAGTGTACACAAACCAGGGTGCCACTCAGTTGTCGACAAAAAGTAGGAAATCTTACAATTTTGGTCAATTTTCTGCAGGAAATTAACATAATTAATACACAAATTCCGACCAAAAAGTAGGAATTCCTAGAAAAGTAGGGTAAGTGGCATCTCTGATAAAGGGTGCTCACCTCAACGCCAGCACCTTGGAGTGATTTGACGATAGCCCTCTCACACCCTTCATCAGCCGTGTGGATGTCCGCAATATCGATGGCTGAAATAGGAAAATATTGCCATGGTGTGATACATCAGACCAATGATGCTTATTGCTATAGCAATAGTATCGTGACTGATCGGACACCTCCGGCAATCAGTCACTCTATAGCAGGGACTATGCCCTAAGGGAGTGTTCATTTATTAGTTACAGGGGAGGGGTTAGGGGGGGGGCATAAAAAATGGTAGCCCCCATTTAGTCAAAAAGCCAGCGCATTACTGTAGTCCAAAGGGAGATGGCAACAATTTTCAGGCGCCTTCTTTGAGGGATGTAACAAGATATATATTGCATGCTCCAGAGGGCATCAAATATTTTCGCGGCTAGGCGCAAAATCTCACCACACCTTCCCTGTAGTTGATAAATGAACACTCCCTAATTGAGAAAACACAGGCTGTACATAGTTTAAGATAATGGTGTCCCGGTTGTCTGCTGTAACCAGATGGGTGTGAAAACGTGATCTACCATTTTTCTATTGAATTCTTCTTTGTGTTGAAAGTGTGTTCCAGGCAACATTAGGGTAGATAGGTCGATTTTAGATTTTTATTAAATTCATTCATTTCTTTCTGATGTTGAAAGTACCAGGAATGAGTCGAGAGTCGCTACATCAAATGGCTGATCATCAGAACGACTTGCCATGTACCCCAGTAACACGGAATAATACAAAATTACTAAATTTTCTGGCTGGAAAACAATGTTATATATCCTTGCGGACACGGGCCTATTGCCACCATGGATAAACCCTGAGTAGTATCATAATCAGTAACAATCGAAAGCAGTTTTGGTGTGTTGTTGCCACTATAACTTTCTGTATTTTGTATTGTGTATATTTTGTATATATTTTGTTGGTATATGTATTGTATCCGCATCATCATATCATTGTATATCTTCATCTCTGTCTCACCCAATCTATGTCTCAATACATGTTGAAACATTTAAAACCAACTCACCCCACTTGCCGGAGCTGCCGCCCCAGAAGCTGAACCAGTACTCGGCATAGGCCAGGTTGGTGTGGAGGAAGACGCGGCCATCCTGGGCCGCCTCCTGGCTGAACACCACCAGCGGGCTCACCGACTGCAGCACGTCCGCCTCACTCTTCTCTGAAACATGACATTTTTGAGTTGTAAATGTGTTTTTTATTTCATATTAATGCTTTTAAAAATACAACAGCTTCTAAAATTAGTAATAAAGTCCTGATCAGATCTACCAGTAATATGAAGAACAGAATTATTTTACACAGTTCGAATACACCCATTTAGATTTAATATATTATCATCTCTGTTTGAATACTGCCTTTAAACGTCCGGATATGGAGGGGGGGGGTCATATTTGGTGAAAATCCCACCCGACTCCTACATTACGCTGCACATGTTTTTGCAAGTGCTATATACTCGTCGTGCTGATATAATCCTGCAACTGTATCCTATCTGCCTATTGTTTCCATTCGGTATATATTTCCTGTTTAGCATGAGACATGTACTGCATGGGAATCTTATAAATTAATTTCAATAGATGCCTGCAATGCATTTTAACATATAGACTGTACGACATTTACTATGATATTCAAGTCTGTGGATGCATGGAGAATGATCTTAATTTATTTCTCGAAGCGTAGTGGTTCATGTCTTCATTTTTAGTGAAATGCAAATTATCAAAATAAAGGATTTTGCCCTTGTCAGACTAGGCCCTAATACACATTCCATAAGAGCCACCCGTCGGTTGTTTGCCAGGTGTTCACTATGTTAATGTATGAAGTCTCCTTGTGCATGGTTCTAATTTCACGGGGCGGTTCCCAACAATCAATAACTGCAGTGTGGTGAATGTCACCGAGATCAATTTGGTGTGGTTTACTGTTTACTTGCCACTCATGTGTGCCCACAAACATGTAAAATACCAATACACCTCCTGCCTGTGGACATCATCACTCAATTAGAATTAACAGTCAATACCTCAGGCTTCAATGGGATTTATGTTATGCCAGTGGGCACAAAGCACAGTCAGAGTGGGCCTGGTATTTTGAGTATACATTGTGTGTATATATGACTGTAGAATGAGCTTTTATATTTAGCTGTCAGACACTATTGGAAGTTAGAACATAATCTAAGTAAACAGTCGTTGGTTTTTAGGAGATTCTGCAGAAAGAAAATGCAGACCATGATACCTTAATTCTTATGTGCAACTTCCTTTTGACTATTATAAACCTTTCCTCTTACAATGTCTATTCGAGTGGCGAAGGAGGTCTTTTTTTTCTTTTTGTAGACATGACTGTTGGCCATCGGTGCAAGGATGACATAGTCCAGGTCACAAGGATGTCATATGTCTGGTGACCATGACCCCTGGGGGTCAGCAATGGTCCGCCATTGAGGGAGTTCATCTCACCATAAGAAGATGAGATGACAGAGATAGGGCAAAACTGCTCGTGTGAATAGGTCTGCCAAGCTCACCTTGTATCTGGACCTATACATGTATTAAGCTATGGGTTATCTGTGTTTTGATGTCTCTCAGCGCTATGGTGTTAGTTTAGGCATAAATGCCTCTTATTGTCTTTTTGCCTGACTTGATCTAGGGCCTACATAATATTATAGGTGCCCTACGGCACGCTGGTGATATTATAGATTAGGCCTATACTGAGAGGCCTTCCATTAAATGTGAATACGCATTACTGTACAATACACGGCATTGTGCTTTTATCACGAACAGCAAATTTAATAGATGTATAAGTGGCTATATTTAGCGGAACACGAGTAATACATAATAATGACATGGATATATGCCTGACCTCAGTTTTATCTTAGAAGTGAGTGTACCCTACGGGAGCTTGTCAGTGCCCAGGACGGGTGCTGCCAACTACAGGACAGGTGAATATGGAAGTAGCCAACCCATGTATAGATTAGAGTATGAATTACTCATTATAGAGACCAACAAACAATGCCCTACGGCAGGTCCCTGTCCCATTTCTGCTGGCACAGGATAATGAGTGCATACTAATTTATAGTCAATGTTTGTTTATAATCGACTCTTTTTAGTTCCAGTAATGGTATCTCTCAGATACACTATAAGAAAAGGGTGTTACGTCTACACGCTTTTTTGCAGCCACTTTTAACACACTTTTTGTAACACACTACACATTTGCCAAAAGTGTGTTGATTTGAAAAATGCGTCGAGAAAAAGGGTGGACAACATTACCCTTTAAATGCATGTCCCCGCAACACACATGTTTTAGAGTGTATTACGTTATATTACCATACTTTTAGTATCCTTTCATATCTATTTTTGTAATGTTGTTATACAAAGTATGAACCCGAGGGCATATAATTTCACTTCAGGATGAAGCTCATGTCAATCATTAGTATGTCAGGGGTCATTATGGTTCATTCTCCGTGATGAAATCACATGTTTATAGGTTATACGTGTGACTGCAACATCGTAGTTCTCTGAATTTAATGTCATCAGCACAACTGAAGTAGTTGAGGTTAAACCAACAGCCACTGCATGTCGAGTAGTTGTCACTCCGTTTTCATGATGTTAAGTCAAATCTAGTACATGTTTAGTAAGGGGAGAAGTCGATGGATAAATAATGTACAAGTACATGTAAAAGTAAAATGTACTTAATACATATAGGGGGTTTGTATGGTCACATCATAATGCTATGCTGACATGAGCAAGCGCTATAACGGTTCTGGGACAGTTCTATATTATAGGGCTTATGTGTCGGCCACGTGTTTAGTGGTGAGAAGGAGAAGGGGGTGGGGTGTACATCTGGGCGGCTCGTGTCCTCCCCATCATGTGAGTGGATCCTGTATACACGGCACAACGCGTGGTGCTGGTGACGGGAGGTGGGACAGGGGCAGGAGGAGGAGGAGGCGGCGCCCAGGATCCAAAGGATCCAAACACACTGCACCCCTGTGCAGGTTGTTGTATGTGGGCGCCGCGTGCTGCTACCACCGCAAGTATCGACAACACCGCGGGAGAACGTGGACATTATTCTAAACGTTATCTTAAATGTGCTGTCTCACAGTGTATTTAATACAATGCAACACGAAATATTAAGATAACCCAAAGAATAATTTGGTTAAAAGCATCAAAGCATTTTAAAACTTTTAGGACTTTTAAGATTACACATTTAAGATAACGCTTATGATAAGGTCCACGCTCTCCCGTGGTGACGCACAGACGAGCGCCAACACTACCACCACTGCCGCACATCGGGGCCAGTAGGTGACATACATAGTCCACAAGCTGTCTACATGACACTAAATGACCAATGTCACTAATGTCACTAACGTCACTATAAATGGAGTTCTTTTCTCATACACCCACCCTACATGAAGAAGATTGAGAAATGGTATTTCTTCATAGCTGGAAAGAACACATGTACCCCAGCTAACAAAAAAAACTTTTATTTTACGTCAAAATAACGTTTTAAAACATTATACAAAGTTATGCCATAGTAAGGAGCCTTAGAGCAACGTTAAATGTTATAAAATGTGGTTTGACGTTTACTGGGACAAAATAGAAAATGATTGTTTTGTCAATCCAAAGCGTTCATGGTATCCGCTTGTAATTATGAGTTTTGATACTTTTTATTGAAAATCACATATATGCCAAGGGTCATCTGGCCATCTTATAGCTATTGTGAGAATTCACTAAACGATTACCTATTCTTTTTCAAATTACATGTGCTACTTTCAATAGGGCCTACACGTACAGCTAAAAACTACAAAAATGGGATACGACATATGTCCGGATCCATCCAAGGACACCATTCTGTATTCAAAGCGGAACGCAAAAACTTTAAAAAGAAAAAGAAGGGAAAAGTGTTTTATGCAGGTTGCATATGACTAGTCTTCCCAAGTCCCATATATTATGGAACGGGTGTTTGGCCTTTTGTCTACACTATATATGGGCTGGGCGGGCTGGGCGGGCTGGTCCCATTTCACATACTCGGTATCTTATAAAACTTGCCATATCGTCAGCTTTGGTGTATACATACATACACGGGAGAAGGGGTACTGAGGGGGAATTTAGATTTGTGTCAAGGTCTTTAAAATGAGATATAATAAGCTACGATAAGATTCCTGGTAGTTTTGTAGGAATCATATCTCGAACGGGAGTTGTTACTTACAACTAAAGACGAAAATTAAACTCTAAATGCATGGTATCCCAGATTAACTCGGAAAATGATGAAAAGATCACTAAAGGATAACTCCAAAAAAAGGGTGAATATTCAATGTAGATTTGGTCTTGGTGGGAATTTTTAAAGTCTTTTTCAGTTTTGAGTTACTGATGGAATTTCCAATAAACTAGGACCAAAATGTTACATTTAGAAAAATGAAATAGTTTCCATGGCAACCAGAAACTACTAGATATATGTGTCGATTTTCGATAGAAAACTTCTATTTACATTGCAAATATAAAACATTTACCCCAAACGTTAAAAGATACTGAGCAGACTACACTATTCTCCATAAGAAAATACCTTAAAGCATTTCTGGGCTTTCACTATTTTGCCATTCTGATGCCCCCTGGTGGCCAAAACAGGTATAAAAAATCCACCGCGAAGGCACCTTCTCATGTGTTGAGCCACATTGTATAGATGCAATATGAGCGAACAATCTAGTATGATTCAAACTCTGTTATGTTGGTCGAGGTTACAAACAGATGATATTGGTTGTGTGGACATAATTAGGCCTGGACTATATTAGGCCACTCAAAGAAAGTGGTTTCTCATCACCAAGGATTGAAAAATATAACGAGGGAGGCTTTTACTATCCCCCCCCCTTTTTCTTTTTTTTACCTCGAGAGCTAAAATGTATAGGATAATATATGTTTTTCATGACCAAATCCAATCTTTAGTAGTACGGAATTGATTGA
Source organism: Harmothoe impar (assembly GCA_947462335.1). Taxonomy (NCBI): domain Eukaryota; kingdom Metazoa; phylum Annelida; class Polychaeta; order Phyllodocida; family Polynoidae; genus Harmothoe; species Harmothoe impar. Next base: position 30,161,673 of record OX381704.1, read on the forward strand.
TCTTTAAAAGTGGGGAAGTCATTTCTATCTTCCTGCATTACTGACAGGATTAGCTTTTATCTGATACCAAATATGACTATATTTGTCCATTTTAATTTATTTTTTTCATCATAAAAAATAGCAAAAAGAAAGTTTTCCTAAAAACCTGATTTTTATGATGTGCGCGGTGATGAGAAACCATTTTATATAATTGAGTGGCCTGACGCTGTCTTGTTCCCATGTGTATGCTTTCTTAGGTTTAAAACAAAAAGATCGACATACCACCTCAAGTTTTATGTGTGTGAGACTCTGCACCAAACCAAACTGCATTCTTTGTTTTAATGAGGGGCGATATCACAAAAGGGGCATATACATGCACATGTAAGCCTGTTATGTGCATCTAAGAAAGGGCCGAGCTACCTCATGTGTATATGTTTAGATTTAAGTGTGCATCTTCCCCCAAACTGCTCGAAAATTCTACATTTCTATTATCATTTGAGAGGTTGCTGTCGGGTCCAGGTCCCGAGGTCTAGACATATGCTGCCCTTGAATTGACAATATGTTGCCAAATGATGGTGTTCTAGGCCAAGGGTTACGAGGGCAAACCCCACATCATTTTTCCTACCTACAAATAATTTCCCTCATGACACTACACTTACGTGATTAGGTTATCAATTGTTGCCAGTCATAATAATATACTCAACTGTGCCAATTTAATAAAAGCTGTTCGAATATCAAAGGAGGAAATTGGGGCAGTTCTGTAGGTTTTATCAAGGACATGGTTAACAGTAAATTACGACTAGTGTTTTCTCGATGCTAATAAAGCTTTGATCTAGTCCACACACTCTCCTACATGTGCCACATAATATTTACTATGATATACATCCTCTTGTACGCTGGGTTATACTGAGTACATAGGCTAGGCAGGGACAAACAGGTGATCATAAATGATGGCCAATTATGTCATTTGTATATGAGAGAGAGGGAGGTAGAGAGCGCATGCATGTATGTGTATATGTGTGTATGTATGTATGTATGTATGTATGTATGTATGTATGTATGTATGTATGTATGTATGTGTGTATGTGTGTATGTGTGTATGTAAATTCCTTTATCCATACTGATGATGGGAAGGCAGTAAAACTTTCTATGTTTGAAATTGGTCCATATCCAGTCGATGGTATGAATGCAGCATGTGACATATTCTGGTTTGAAAGAATGCAATAGAGACTAATCGAGTGATATTGAAGTCCGTTTTAGCATATATTATGGGTTGAACCTCAACTGGGTCGCTATTTTTAATGGTCACCGTCCACTGGGCTCTAATCGGCCGAAGTTATATAGGAAATGTATGGGCTTAATCAGGCGAGAATCCCCAGTGGACGGTGGCCATGAGGGGTACAGGTGTTAGCCCCTTTATAAAGGATTGAGAGAGCCTGGATGTTTTTTTTCTCTTTCCATGCTATAGTATATTTTAATTTAGGATCTATAGTTTATCCTTTGCACAAATGTTATTGTTCTGGTTTACAATTATGGACTTGTTCGGAACAGTTTCTGGAAGATTCCATAAATCAAATGAGTGTAATAAAGATTCTGATTCCCAGGTTTACTGCGAGGGTGTATCTGAAGATCTTTGTATATTTATACACAGAAAATTCTATTTCCTCCATAGAGCACTGTGTACATGCCAACTATCTGACAGCACTGCGCCAGAACCTGCCAGACATATCGGCAGTAACTCATGTGTGAGTGTTACTGGGGGCCATCTGGAGGTCCTGTAAAACAGTGCATGACACAGAGATCAAAGTTTAATACCATGTCAGGTATTGACACGTCTGTAGATATATCACAGTATCTGCTCAGTGATCCCATAGTCGGAGATAAACACTACAGGCATGAACACTGTCCATGCGACCATATCAAAGATTCAAAGTCTACACTGCAGGGGTGTTATCGACACCTAATTGACCTGCGTGCGTCTGTGGCACTGTCATCGATGTTTGAGTCTAAACTGATAGTCAGTCTGTCCGTCTATGTATGTGTATAATAATAAGTTGGTGTGGTGATCCCGTTTGTGAGATCTCCCCTGGTGCCATTCTAAAATCCATATACCAACTGGTTCTAGGACAAGTACCCCCTGGACATGTACCCTCCGGACATATTAGTACATATTAGCCTATCGACAGCGGCGAAGCTGCTGGTTTCAGTAAAATAATTCCTGGTAAAGTAGACACTTGGCTGTGACTCCCATGAGAGGGGTGCCTGCGATTGATTCATGCATGCACGATGACGATGGTGAACTATGCGGCCCTTAAAGGGATAGCACCACGTTATTGAAAGACTAAATATAGAAATCGAACTCATGTTTATCTACTAAAAAGTGGAAATCAATGTTGGTATAAACTCCCACCAGGTGTTTGTCCCATACTTAGAATCAAGTATTCATTGTGTTTTATTGAACGTTTGTCAAAGTAACCCCTTATTTCATTTAAACGTAACAACCTTGGATATGTTAACTACACCACGTATGCTATAATTATAGGTGTCTATGATAATGGAATTCATAGGCTGCAAGGATGGAATATATAATAATGTTGCCTTTTGTCGCAGACATCCCCCATGTGCATATATTATATGTCAATATGACTAATCTATCCAAGCTTGTGTCACAACCTCAGGGCCGCCCAGAACATGTCCAAATAGGATGTAGAATAGGAGCACGTTCTTCCAGGAATTGATGGCAGATTTCTTGCCACTCTGTTATAGCTTGTTATTGTCTTCCTCATGCTTAGTCATGTTGTTCTAACACAGCCTTAGCGGCAGGGGGCGGAGCCTGTTCTGACAGTATCACAATTTATAGGCTTTGTAAAAGAAAAATTGTCAGATGTGCCAGCATCTGAGAAATACAGTATGTGGAGAATAAGCCTATGCACTGCATATGGAGATATCATACTTGTATCGAGGATGGTTTGGGCGATCATGAATGCATTTCTTTCTCTGGCCCTCAACGTGATACATGTATAGAACATTATGGGCATGTGTTCATGCAAATTGGAATTAGGAAGTCGGGATGTGCCGATTGCCTTAGGGCCTGCCCTTCCCCTACCCACCCTCTGGAGGAGGAAGAGGGGGAGGCCCAGACCCCCCATTCGTACAGGCCTAACCTACCTACATGTGTATCAGGTGGCGTTTATCCACGTGGATCAGGAGAGGTGTGGCACAGGGTAGAAGGTGGGTGTGCCTCCAGGGTGTGCCAGAAATAAATCCCATGATTCTCAAAACATAGGATACCCTAAACCACTTTCCCCTGGGTCTTACAGGCGACGTTACATTTACTCTAGGTTCAATGTGAAGCTAGAACTGTTTTGTATGGGTTCTATATATACAGTCTTTTCGAAAAAAAAATTCATCCCACAGGACATTAATTTTGGTCCTGCAGATTTTCAATGTTGCAGGACCGGCTACATTTTTGAAGGACCGGCTAGCAACATATTTGATGGTATATACATTTTAAACTATAATATAGTACTGTGCATTATATTTGTTATAATTTATGGCTAATCAGGATAAATAATTGTTTTACACAGTATATTGACAAACATATTTCAGGTTTAGAAACCCAACTAAATTATTTTAGTTCAGAAAGACCAACATGCGACTGGACATTCCTCCTGCTACACTTGTCAATCTGCTGGACAGGTGGTATTTTAGCAGGACATTGCCACTGTCCTGTATGTTTTCGCAAAGACTGTATTGTATTTGTATTTATATATTTTATTGGCTAAAGAATCTCGGTGAACAATTGCGGTGAGTTTTTCAATCAATAGCCAAGTCGCCTTCGAAAGGAAGGGTCGAATAGAGAGAGAGTTCATGAACATAGACAATAAGGTTTCTGATGAGTAATATAGTTTCTGCCAGATGTATTTACAATCACGTATACGCGATACAAAGACATAATCAGTGTGTCATAGCCTGTTACTAGTACTGGCTCCTTTAAGTGATAGTAGGCCATATGGTCAGTGACTAGTCAGTGACTAGTCTTTCTTTATAGACCTTAAGAACTGCTTGTTTAATAATAGTCTCTGTGTGTCAGAGGATAGTTTGTTCCAGGAGTCAAGGCCCCGCATCTGTATATACAACCCATATATTAAAGGGACTTCAAATAGATTCTTTCTATTTGCTACATGCATCAGATGCTATGACTCAACCATACAGGGTGGTGGACAGAAATGTGTATTTTATATATAATGTGTTAGATTTGCTATAGAGTTGTGTTATCAAGGTTGTGCCTTGCAGTGGATGTTGTTTTATTATCCTATAGTATATGGGACGTTAAAAACGCTCCGTCCATTTAAAATAGGTGGTTTTTTTTCTTCTCGCCAGGTATAGCCTACACAGACCTGCTACATGCCAGGCTGTGTGGTTCATGTTGGGCGGGGGCGGGGGGGAGTGATGGTCCGACTGACCTCTCATCCCCTCTCATGTTTTCTAAACTGTATGGACTCCCTCTCTGTGGCACTGTCACAAAAAGTCACCAACAGAGTCACTTTACCTAATTCCTCAATTGAAGGATCAGTTTTACTTCTATAACAAGAGGTATGACATCGAGTATGTATATACAGTGATTAGGTGAATGTGTAGGAGAAGTTTGTCCACCAACGGTTATTTGGCTGTTTGAGCATGCCTCTTCACTTTATGGACACAATAGCGCGGTCACGAGTTTTTAAACATGTTATTCTGAATTCAAATGTATTTTAAAGAAAGCATGTGTAAGTAGTGGTCCTTGTGAGCATCATTCGTCCTTATTTGAGTAAGATACAGATATACTTTACTAAACCATACTATAAGCTGGTTCTGGGGCACCACAGTTTGTTTGCATATTCATGTTTATATTATGTGCATGCACATCATTCAAAAGCAATGTTGTTTGGTAACTCTATAACTTACTCTGTAACTTACTATATTAAGTAGTAGATAAACCACAGCCAGACCCCTGAACTGAGTATATTGACGATAGTCAAAGCTGATCACGAGTCGCAGACGAGTGTGGTCAGCCATCACTATTATAACATCCCCAGTACAGGGGTCTAGCTGTGGTTTACTGACTTATGCCACACCAGTTGTGGGTGTTTTGTCACCTTTTGTACGTCTTATGCAGACGGGCAGTTTCTTTTGTTCTCATAGTCCACGCTATAATGGTGATGATGATGATGATGATGATGATGATGATGATGATGATCTTTCAAGCCCTGACCCGGCAAGGACGTGTAACAGGAGAGGACCAGTTTGCTATACGGCACTAGCGCATTAGGCTATGGGGGTCGCCTTCTTGGCTCAGAGCAATGCATTGTGGTTAGGCCCCCGACTCAAGAGCAGTGCATCATGGGAGAATTTCTTATCAGTACCTTTGTTCTAGGTGTGAGGAGAGGGGATTAGCCTGATAAGGAGATGGAGTTTAGCCCCCGACTACCTGAAGTACCAGGATGTGCTAGTCCCGTATATAGAGCCGATCCGGGTGAGGCTTAACCAGGAATCTTTGATAGACTATGGATGTGACAATAATGCTGTCTGAGAGGGTCTACATGTCTATTACCACACTGTCGTGATATTACGCCTGGTTTTGATACAGCGCCTGTCTTGTTGCTACAGTGTCATTTACATCACTAATAATTTGGGGTTGCATTCCCCATCATCACCACCATCATAATCAGAGAGCTACTTATACCACAGCTGGGCCCTAGTTCACACCTACACCTACATAGTAGGTCCTACATGGAGGCTGGGACATACCTAGACCTGCTATCATTTTAGTACTACGTGGATTGAATTCAAAAAAATCGCAGGTATACCCTTCTCATAGTGGATGAACCGAGGTAGACAACCTTCATGGGGATGACTTCCAGGGTCGGGAATAGGGGCGTTTAAGTCCGTCTATATAAGGTTGGTGTCCCCACTGTTGGTATATACCGTCTGTAGACATGCCCCGCCTACTATTACAGATGTCGCAGCTGTACAAGGACTACGTGCCCCGAATATCCTAATGTGGACATGAGATGAACACTGCACCTGGCGGCATCCTTTAAGACAGGTTCAGCAATGTTGTGCTGTAGAACCTGATTTGATGTACACCTGTACATGTACATGCAGTAGTGTTGCTTGATGACATATCTTTTGAAATATACCATTTTTGTCCTGAGTGAGACAAGAACAATATCTTCTTCATATTATTGCTTTTCGGATATATCTATAGTATAAGGCATACATTTACAGGTATAACAGGCATATTGACACTGACAGCTATAAGGGTCATTGTCAGAATACTAGGCCTACATTTAGAATCACGAATTCTTCCCAATAGTGATAGCTCAAGAGCATTACTTCAAATGATATAAAAGAAACTGTAATCTTCCTTCTTGTTTGCACTTACACAAAATACACAAATGGTACATTATCTGTAGCACACATGTTTAGATGTTCAACATTGACCTAACTGATATGTCAGTGATATCACACTTGAGTAACAACACAGCGATCCTTATCGTACATGAACAGACATTTCTCATCTCCACAGTCTACAAGACGTCTGATGAGTATTTAGTCAACAAGTTTTGTCTGACATTGTGTTTATATGGCTGGCAAATATTGCCCTTTACCCCCTGTCCCCAAGGTTATATTGTTGGTATTTTGTTTGCCCTTGGGGAAAGGCAATGCAGGGAGCCTATGGCAATGATTAAAATTGGTATGTCAATTACCATATGTGGATACAGATACTGAGATTATTCTCAACAATAATTTGATTTGGCTATATGCTTACCATATGCGATGTATATTTTTAGATGAAGTAAGCCATTGTACTATAGATCCAATAGTACATAATTATGGGCGTCTGTTTCTTCAGATCAACCCTCCCCTTATAGGGAGAATGTCAGGGCCTCCAGTGATAGGAATTAATAATATATAGTGTCCTTGATAAATCACTTAGATTGCAAGATCACAAGATAGCAAGGAACGTGGCGTATATTTCTCTGTAATTCGAAATGATATGGCTCTCATTGTTGTTCGAGCTTTACTCAAGCGCGTCAAACAGAACTAGCTCTAGTATTACAAACTTATAGTCTCAAATTTCACCAAAAAGTGAAAATCTATGGGCAATATGTCAGATGTATATGACCTCAGTCAGACGTAGTGTGTCATACAAGGAGACACCTCTCCATTATTCCCTTTCATATGGAAATCGTCAGCCCTTGTAGTCATCAATCTGAACTTCCTTCTATTTGTGGACCTCCCAGTGGTCCAGCTATTCAACATGACAGGGGCCATTTAAAACTTGACTCTGACAGGTTGGAGGGAGGACTTAAGCCTGGGGCTATTAACACCCGCAGTGTCACTAGTTGAGATGTTTAACTTCAAAAGTTAGAACTTCTGAAGTCACGGTAGATCTATGCCATTCTAACTACTCGATTACAAACAATCGACAAATCGTATTGAAAGCAATTTATCAGCACAGAGACTGTATGTACTTAGATGAAGGTATGTCTAAAGCACATAGGTTTATATCACGTTTAAATTTCCATGCAACATGTTTCCTATCCTTTATATTAGATAGGTATGTGTATTGCGACCCTTCCTGACAAAATGGATTTTTCCCCAACGCTAAACACACAAACTTGTGAATAGAAAAGGGAAAGATAATTTTTTTTTATAGAAAGATTATTGTACCCCGCGTAAGATTCCTGTTTGCATAATAACTGGTAAAGGGAAAATATCAATCTAAAAGGGATTTTCATGGGTTTTTATCCCCCAACAATGGGCGCCAGAACGACCAGAGAGTGAATGAAAACTAGACAAAACTATGAATTAGGGTATGGTACAATATTCCTGTTGTGAATATCCTACTTTTAGAATATAATTTCCCATCCCAGCCAGCATTGGTTCCTGGGGCCCATATGTGTTTTCCTTGGGCCAGCTGGGCTTTCCCATATCTGGGTTATGGTCCTTTTTGTCCAGGGCTACCCATGGGAGCCCAGATGGGCCAGCCCAGGAAAACTTTTTTTTCCAAAAATACATTCTAAATATTTCAAACCATGCTGACATCTGATCCCTGAACTTTTTATAGTTTATATCTAATCTGGGCCCGGGCTGGGCACTTTAAATCTGGGCTGACCCATATGGGTTCCCACTTGTAGCCCTGGACAAAAAGGACCAAAACCCAGGGTGGACAAACCAGCTTGCCCAGCTATGGGTCCCATCAAGCAATGTTGACTGGGTTACTATTACACTTTCTGGCTGCCAAAGAAATCATTGGCGGTTTCCTTAGTATCTGGAAAGACACTCGGATAAGCTCTGAAAAAATCATTCCAGTTATGGACCTCCCAGAGATCCAACCATTCAACATGACAGAAGCCATTTTAAAACCCCAGTCGACATCCTAGAGGGAGGGCTTATCCCAGTGGGCACACAATGCAGTTCAATGTTGAATCAACATGGAATCAACATGGAATCAACATTGACAATCATTTAGCAATGTTGATTAAATGTGCTGTGCCCACTGGGCCATTTGTAGTGTGATTGGGACTGAGATTTAAGTTAGAACTATTAAAGTCACTCTATGTCCATGTAACACGCACACGTTATAGTTATTTCAAGGAGAGAATCAGAATGTAGACCCCCCCCCCCCTCCTTCATGTTATCAAATAATGATCACTACTTTATAGATAGCGCTCAGTGGCAGCGATGATCCGGTCTAATCCACCTGTAGCACTTTGATCAGCATGGTGATCCTAGATCCCCATTTGACCCCCTTCTGTACGAGTGGGCAGACCTTATCATGGCTGTACGAGGTATTGATATCACCTTAGCCAGACCTGTGCATGCTATCAGTAGTCACATGTTATACGTCATGGGAACCACATATTTATCGTAGTGCCTTGAATAAGCGCACCTGCCCTTATGAATTCCGATGGTACCTTTTAACTTGCGCCTATACAATACCTCCACTTATTCGAATTTCAATACAAGCATTTGCCCTACGCTTATCCAACACCCCTGTGCTTGTCCACAGCCTACCATCTCAAAGTGTTCGCAAACCACAAAATGTCCGCAGCATTCTGCGTCACAATGTCCATAAACGCACTTTGTCCACAAAAAGTCATCACAATGTGTCCATAAAGAACACTTTGTCCACATGAAATCATCATGAAGGGTCCACAGAAAACACTTTTTCACACAAAAATCATCACACAGTGTCCACAGAAGTATATTGTGACACCATACCTCCTCTCATCTGTTCTCCCTCCTCCTCTTTGCCTTACAATCTCACGTATCTATGCCATGGGCATGTTTTAATGGATGTGACTTGTGAATTGAACGAAAATATCCCTTTGACTATATTGAACAGTACAGTATAGTATTGTGGACACTTTATTGCAGTTGGATGTGGACAGACTGTATTTGCGGACACTTCGTGATGGTTGGTTAGAGACAAATTGTGTTTTAAGGACATTTTATGATGTTGAGTGTGGACAAAGTGTATGTTATGGACACTTTGTGATGGAACTCTGTGGACGTTATGTGATGTGGACACTTTGTAGCCTGTGGACAATACGGGGCACAACATACATTGCATACACTTTCATTCATGTGAAAGTGTGTTAATCTGCATGTCACGGTGTCTTAGATGTCACGGTGCATACATTTCTCGTACATGTGTGCAGAGGCGTAGGAAGCAAATCTTCATTGGGGGGGGGGGGGGGCCCAGGGGAGCCCAACCCCACTGGCCTTAAATATCGGCTTTCAATCATGAAAGTGCATAGACACGCTCATATAGGAAATATAGGAAAATAGCATGTGAGCCCCCTTTAGTTATGATTGGGTGCCAGGCCCTAATGACCCACTTTTCCCTATATGTTCGAAAGGTACGTTTTGGAAAGTTTTTGTATTACATCATAGGGTCTTGGTAAAAAAAAAAAAATTTGGGGGGGGGGGGGCAAACATATTCAGGCCCCCTCTCCTTTGTGATTGGGGGGTGGCCCCCCTAGCCCCCCCCCTTTTCCTAGAGTGTGGAACATGAGGCCCTTTATTTTGCACCAGATTGACATACTGGGTACTAAAAATGTCATAGCTCCATATGGCCCAAACAAATTCATTCACATTCTACTATAACATCTCCACCAGAACAGGGGGTGCAGAGGGGTCCCCCTGAGGTCACAAAGTCGCCTCTTTCAAGGGCTACAGGTCGCAAAGTCGCTTTTTTGCAAAAATATCTAGGTCGCAGGTCACTTTAAAAAAAATTATATATCAGTATGAGTATGGCCGTTTGAAAACAACAGGTCCCAGGTCACAAAAATGGAAAACGGCCCAGGTCGCCAGGTCGCCTTTTACCCCTCTAGAGCCACAGAACAAGCCTACCTCTGTAAGATATGTAGCAGTCGGACAATGCGAGACACTATTTGGTATGGTGTATGGTATGTATGCATATCTATCGAATTCGAATGCGAGAGATATGAATGGTGGAGGGGTTTAAACCTTTTGTCACGACTTTTGTCACGACTACATCTATGATCCTCTAAATCTACATGATTGTGTATAATATGATAGAAGAGATCCAATGTCCAAGGTTATCTTAGACATGGGCATCTAATCTCCTCCTCATACATCGTAACTACTATATTTCCCATACCCCCCACCTGCGATGACCTTATCTTATGCTAATGGGATTCTGCATTCATCAATCCAAATTACTAACATTCCATTCTTGAAACTTGTGTCAGATTAGAGGGGTTTTAATATAGGGTGTAATCACAAGATGACCTAAAGACATATCCTATTTATCATCTCGTATGATAATTGCCTTTTAATTGCAGGAAATGCAAGATATCGTGGGTATGACATAAAGACGCCATGCAGCAAATCCATCCATGTCATTGCTCAATTGAGATCGCAGGTTCTGATTATGTCAGTTTACAGTTATCATGGGGATGCTGCCACATTACAGGCGATAGTTCTTGTTATAACTCTGTACATTTGTACAGTACGGAATGCACAAAGCATAGGGTAGACAAGACGCCTGAGAGAGAACCCTTTCCATGATTCCTTCAGGATCCTGCCAGTCCACGACCCCTTCATGAGAATGTGGTACATGGATCTCTCCTCAGTGACTTATTACATAGGAAACATCAAAGGTCGTGGCTTCTCTGGCTATGGTTGTGCCCAATAAATAGAACATGGCCATTACATACTTTTTAATCCATAACACCATGCCAGTCAAGATTCCCCATAAAGAACCTAGCTAACACTAAACTATCCAAACAGACACTGATCACTGTTTGGCTCATTTCGGCCCCTATAATTATACCATCAGTTAATTGGTCATGGGCCTAAGTGATGATGCCATTGGGGAAGTGTTTATTGGCTGACCATAAAAAGGGGATCCATAAGGGAGGTGGAGGGTACTGTTTGTACTGATAGATGATACCCGGCCGGGAGGAGCCTGGGGGAGGCCCACCTCTGCATGACGTAGGAGGTCCCTGGAGACCACATCAGCCCATCCTACGCTAAATAAGTGTCCGTGCAATCAGTGCTAAGTGTTTGGTCGTGTTATCTCACTATGGCTGGGTATTGAAGACGGATAGTAATATTGATATGGCTGCCTTATACAATATTACAGAGGCATACCTTATACATATGTACCCCGATTGGTGCATATGAGTATAGGGTTTACATACACGGTTTGATCATCAATTTTTTGAGATATCAAATGTTATGTTATGGAGTTTCTATGATTGTTGCCATGGCTAAACTACTACATTGTACTTTAATACTATACTCCTTACAACAATCAATTATACATCCCAAGTATGTCATTGTAATCCCGAAGTGAAGTTTGCATATGGCCGTTTTCTGTCGGTATAAGCGTAGATTATATAAACGGGTGCATTAGCCTTACAAATTATCAATGCAAATTAGCCATTGCAGGCTTTCAAATACAATTTTGTGCCACCACATTCAGATGCTACCCCCATGCCCTATACTTGTATCAAGTAGGTATATCAGATATACCTACACAGAAACAGGTGTTCTTAAATACAATATCCCCACCATAGATTTGTCAAAAAGTAAGACGTGTCAATTGCCGTTGTCTTGGAGTGCTAAAATTGCAATTATTCGATCAATTAACATCGAAACAGTGATACATAATATATAGGACCTAGGTATTTTCATGTGCATGCTGTAAGTGTAACGTGTCCATAGGGGCCTCGTCAATACGTCTAGGCCTACATGTAATGCTGGGGCCATAATGAGAATGTACTTTTTGCGGATGCAGAGATTGTGACTGAACCAAATTATCTCTCAGTTGGACATTGCTATTTGGCACTCGTCATCCAGAAAAGGGGATGGCCTCAATATGTGTGCTACATTGTTGGTTGGCTAACAGTACACGTAACCCTGGTAAATAGGGTCTGAAGTGGCATGCTTGGTGGATACATCTATAGCACTGTAGCTGCAGCAAGTACATTGTACACATGATCCTTACAAGTACATGTACTTTACTTCTTGTGTCAGCACTGTCTTCTATGGGGGACACAGTTTTTGAGTCAATATGCGCCAGTGACGGCTATCCCTCTTCATACTCTGTGTATATTTGTAGAGAAAACAGGGACAGGAGGGTTGGAGACAGCACACGGAACTATTATGACCTGTAATGTGAATTGGAATCTCAGTCTGAATAAATAAACAAATGGGCGCAGCCAGGGGCACTAGTTTTATTTCGGATATTGTCAGTTCTGTGCATCTCTGGTGGTGGTGGATATAGTTATAACCCCCTGCCCCCTCCCCACCCCATGCTGTGTAGGCTTACGTTGTGCGTGTCATTGTTGGCCAAGGGTGTCTGTTCTACATAAATCTAACCAGACAAGCGGAAAGAATACCTTGGTGCAATTGGTTGTTAATCCTAGTTAACTTTGTGCTTTTTCCTCTGCTTCTTTTCAAATACTATCAATCTGGCCACCAAGAGTTTTCATCACACTGTGGAAGGCCCTCCTTTCCTCGGAAGCATTTAATTGTGTTTGGGAATGTTACATCCATCTACACTAGCAAAAATCTGCCCCAATGATCGTACTGCCCATTAACCTCAAATAAACGGTGAGGCATCCCATAAACAGATCTGAACTTATCTGTTCTGTATCCAACACTGACACTGCTGTAATCCTCTCAACTTATTCACAGACCAACACACTAACAAAAGTTGTGTTTCAGATGACATGATCAGAACATCTGAGGTATACGTATTTGTTGATTTATTCCCCCAGTTTATTCTCTCTTCTACTTAGGAAGTAGTGGGAAGAGTTAATTCAGTGCATGGAGATTTTACTCCGATTAAAAGTAATATGACGGAAAACTATTTATTGTTTGGGGAATTGGACAAAAAGGTACTAAGGTCGGCCCTTTTAACTGGCTTATCTGAAACATGGAAATGTGTGTTGCCTTAATATCGATTATACTCTATCAGGGATTACACCCCTAACAACACAAAAACACTTCGATTCTCGAGAGTTTATGCAAGATATTGATCGTTGTGAGTCTATATTTCACATGAATACTAATAACTGTAGGTCGATCATGAATAATTTTAGGTCGAAAAACGCTATATATCCGTTTCAAAGGTTTAGGCATAACACTGATTAAACAGTTATATTATTATGTTTTGTAGAGAGCCAAGTATAGCACCCACTTCATTCAGGGAACATATCATGTCATAGTGTAAATAGGGCCGACCCCCATACACAAAATAAGAAACTTTTCATACCATACCAAAATAACCAAAATATATTCAACCACCCCAAGCTTTACAGAGGTACAAATGTATAGCGTTTTGCAAGTAAATTATCCATTATATACAAGTAAATTCAACAACAACTCACCTCCAATGAAGATAGCCCCCGCGTGTACCTTGACCCTGGGACCGGTGTGCTTCTCGTAGATCTTGATGGCCACGTAGAGGGTGAAGATCATGCCGAGTCCCTTGACGGTGTCTGGGATGAGCCACCAGATCAGCGAGCAGAGCAGCTCCTCAGCTGCGGCCATGAGCAGTACCCGCTGTATAGACACCCCACCTGAGAGCATGCCCCACAGTAGCCCCCCGCCCACCGTGTGGGACAGGGCCACCTGTGGGGACAACACATACCCCAACAGGTGCTCAAACACCTCCTCAAACATACTGATCGTGCTGAATCAACCCTGGAGGAATAGAAACTCCTATAGTGCTACTCTGACGTATATGTTCACTCTTGGAGGAGTCTCCGAGGGGTATGGTTGTACGACTGACAGAATAGTTTACCCAGGGTGTCCACTGGAGATGAGAAATGTGCTGATTAATGTCCCCTGTTGTCTATACGGTCACTTGGGGACGTGAGTGTGACCCTGTAGTAAAGACCCTGGATACCTCCTTAAGCTGTTCTGCCCTCACGGCCACACTCCAGGACACAGCACCACTCACCCACTGTGGCTCATCTACTGTGGTGGCACCGTGGATGCCGACTGATCTCAGGTCCTAGTTCGGTCCCCTGTTATCACCTCACCTCTTACCGCAGACTTTGTGCCGTGTTATCCTGCACGCCTCCAATCGGACAGACAGTAGGTGCGGGGGGAGGGAGGGAGGGAGGGCAGAGCCTCACGCGCACTCCCTGTCAATGTGCTTAGTAACCTCTATGTTGTCATGTATCTCATTATACATCATCAGCATTGTCCACAGATATGCATGCATGCAAATATATGTATTCCAGTGCAGTGATTTCCTGATATAATTCTAATTGTCTCCTATTAATGTATTAATAATGAAAACATAGGTATACCCACATATCGTAGACCCAATCTCCAAAGCCAATGAGATGGACTGACTCAGCCCTGGATCCTCCCGATAGTGGCCTGGTAGGGTATGGATGGTCCGGGCTGTAGATAAGATTGATAGGCCTGCCACCAGGCGGGGCTGTATTTATGGGACACCCTGAGTGCTGTGTGTGTCCGGTGACGGGGGCAGTGTGGTGCTGGAGAGCTGACAGTGCTTTATGAGTGGGTTATCACGCTCATCACAGAGTCCCCTCAGCTTAAGGCTACCTAATGAAACTGATCATCAGCTCTGATATCTCTAGTGCTGGTTTGAGGTTAATGGGTAGGTAAATGTGGGGTAGCATTACCCTACTCATCCAACTGTGACAGTGAAAATACAATAGGGACTTTTCCACGGGCTACTTTATTATAATCCTATAGGCATTTGGACTAATAGTGTACAAATTGTGTTACAATTGAACTGTTGAATAGTAGCCAAACTCACGCCCGTTGATAAATTAGTTAGGCTAGAAAGTGCATGTAGCCATCATATTTGGACACACCCAAAGTGGTAACGGGTGGCCAATCTTTGATTTGGCAACTTTATCACTGTTTTTATTCTGGAGTGATTCATGTTGGCTCTGTGAAACAGTATAGTACAGACTACAGGCTATTCTACCCAAACATCGGGCAATTTTCCTCTCTCTATGTAGGGTACACGTGCTCTGGGTCCTATCCTTAATGTACCTCGATGAGTGGTGGACGCACACATATCTCTACAATGGACCATCTGAAGGTTTGGTGCGGTAGGATTTTAGATCCAAGCTTTTAACGCTCAAACGCCGTCCGAGTTATCGCACACCTCTCCCGGGACACCTCTCAACCAAAAACATTAAGGAGTGCCCTTATTCTTTTAGGCAGATATACCCTCTTGATCTGAACCTTTTAGTTTCCGACTATCTCGTCTATGCATGGCTTATAGCCTAAGGCTAAGGAGGCTTATAATCTTCCTGAGACGAATCAAATCATCCACATATAATAGCCTATGTACATGTATAAAACATGGCAACCGCCAGAGGTCTACATATCATTTGGCCATGTTGCTTTGTTATCTATCCCACTTAATGTTGCTCAAATATAATTGAATAAATCTACCTGATGTGGCAAGTGGAATCTCCTTCACATATGAGTGCCACTTTCCGGCCGCCACTCCTTGGTTGTATCCTATATTATCACCGCCATGATATTAATGCACTCTATATCAAAGCCACACAAATTGCAAGACAATGATATCACCTGACCCTTTGACCCACAGGTGATGTGCGCATGTGCCTTGTGGGTACGTGGGAATCTTGACGACAGATGATGACCTTGAGACGTCCCAAGGTCAAGATGAAGAGTAAACTCCCGATGGCAGCAGAGAAAGGACTCTCACATTGCCTGACCCTCCTACCCTGCCACCTCCCAGACTCCTGCCCTTTTGTAAACGTGGAAGGTGGGTGGTTACGTTTACGTTACCACAGGAAACAAAGGCGTTTCTATGGTAACAGAAAGATGGCTGCGTTGGGCAGGCGTCTCCTCCTGCCGGCCGTCTGTGCAGGCATCCCAGTCCTCCAGTCCCTCCAGTATACTACAGGCAGGGCGGGTAAGGTCACATTACCACTGCAGCTCCCGTTCCCCATAGGTCACACAGTGTTTTGGGACCTGGAGTGTTATGTCAATGACATCCTTTTGTGGGCGCATGCATTAACATGTAGATCTCCTGACTATACCCGCATATGCTTTATATTTGCACTTAAACTAAAAGCCTAAAAGTTGTACCATGTATTAAATGTGTTTTTTAGTGAATACCTTACGTGGCTTAGTCACATTTTCCCTTTGAGGTCTGTTTGCCTGGTCGCATATCAGTGTCCTTTATATGATTGCCATTGGTCGGCGGTTGGCCGGCCCAATGTTAGCCTCTGGGTTGTATCCACAGGGAAGGTGAAAGGTCACAGAGTTGGGAACCGCCCCAGGTGAGTCGACGAGTACTCGTCCTCTTACAGGATGTCACAGTCACAATATCAACCTCTGGGTGTGGGACCTTTAAGTGTCACTATAAGAGTCTCTAATCAAGTAGACAAATTCTGGGTGTGGGACCTTTAAACCCTTTACGTGATCTATGGTACCTTTAATGTGCGTTATCTGCGATGCCTTTAATGTGCCTCTATAGTTACTAGTGACAGTGGTGTGTCATGACAATTGTAGAAAATGGGAATTCTATACAGAATCATCCTCTCAGGGATGGTGTGGTATAGGCCAGTGTAGCTATCCTGTTGGCTCACAATTTTCCTCATGGATTGTATAAATTGTCCTTGTGTCCACAGTCCCTGTTTGAAATCCCAGTTCAGTGCACACACCTGTGATGCTGTTGGCTTCGTGTAGGATTACGGTTCAGCCCTGAAAGTCCCACCACCAGCTTTCCCTCCTGCATGGACGCCTCTGAGATAGGGATCTACCTGCAACAGGTCCCTAGGATCCAGAGCCTAGAACCCCAGAGTTCCTCCATGCACCACACACATGAGACCACAAAACTTCAAACATGCCTCCTAGTGTTCCTCCTGGCCCTGCTGCCTGCCACAGTGCCCTACCACAGGGGGCCACGTGGTGGTGGGAGACTGATGCTGGCAGCCACCTCCAGTGTTGTTGACATGATGGAGATGATGATGCTAAGGGGAGAGGGCTGACTGGTAGGTGTAGAGCTCCATACTGTCTGGAGCTGTGTCAGTAGGTAGGTCCTGGAGGTATAGGTAGTCAGTGGTTACTGGAGGTGGCCCTCCACACGCTGTGGTTGTGGATGGTGGGGTGTGACCAGGTCGCTGAGACAGTTTGCTGACAGTGGGAGCCCAGCTGGTGTCATCCTCCCCCCTCCCCCCTCCCCCCCCCCCTCCTCCTGCCTCCCAGCCAGTATATCACACATCCAGTGAGGCAAAAGAGGTGGGGGGGGGGGTATATTTATAATATGTAGAGGCCGAGGTCTATAGCAAGTAGAATACGTGTTTATTACAAAAGCACCGCATAGAAAAATATAAATCTAACAAGCTAAAGCTAGAGATGCTGCTTGATATATCTGTGGTAGACGCACCTAAGTAGGATGGGGAATTGGGACACTCTGGGCCTGAGGCATCGCCCAAAAAGGTTTCCTTAGGTGAGTGCAGAGTTATCATTCGTTATGATGAGAAATGGGCCACGTTCATACCCGTTCTTAAAGGTGCCTCTACACACAATGTTGAGGGAGAATATCGCGGTAGAACATAGTCTACGGTAACCATTCGACACAATGTAGCCTGACTTGTTATTTTCCTTTTGTCTGCCGTTCAGCTATTCAGCAATGATGTATGATCAATTTTACTACGCTAATGTGTGTCCAACGTTTTGATATGCTTTATATTTGAAGGCACGTTGCACTGTGATAGCCGTATTGAATGGCCACTCAGATGGTAATTATCATGAGTTACAGAAGTCAGACGGACCAACATCAATCATAACAACATTGGTCCAATATTGGTAACCAGGTAATGCGATCTCCACCAGGGAGTTTCAATGTTGTCTGAAGAGTTTTTAATAGGCAGGCTTCCTACTATCAAAGTGGGTTACAAATCTGATCCCCAGTGTGCTCTACATGTTTAAATGTCAGGGGAAATTCATGGAATGAAATTATTTATCTAAAGGTGGCATTTACTACATGAAACAAGTGAGAATTTGTAAAACGTTACACGAAGATGCCTCATCTGTGGGTAATGAAGTTAAATAAGTCCTAAATGATAGTATTACATTTTGTATGATTTCTAACCGTTTTGGGATTGAGATTGGGATGGATTGATAGGTCAGAGATGGCTTTTTCTAAACTGATAATAATTGCTGGTCATGTCTTCAGCATGTTTGCCAATCAATTATACAAATAAGAATAGTATTGTTCAATATTAGTGATGTTGCATTGGTCCTATATTTAAAATCATATGTTTGGGCAATATAATTATGTATTACAATGTTGCCCCGATTTTCAATTTCTAACCATGGAATAATGTTAAAATGATGATATGTTGGCCCAGCATTGGGCCAATCTGAAATTTTCAGACGTATGTTGCCCCGGCCATGGCCCAATGCATGTATACCTATGTTACCTGGGTAAAAGTATGTGCTTCCTATGCCCCTATAGCTGGATCCCGTTTCCTTGCCTAGTTGTGGCAGAAGATGGCAAAACTGGTTACCAGTGATGTCTATTTATGGGTAATTGGTCCATGTGCCAATGGGGATCAAATAAAGCATGGACAGGTTTGATTCAGGTAGAACCAACCAGTGAGGACCTATACTATTCCCCTTACTCCAAGGGCACACAGGCAATACTGTTGGCTTGTATGATCACCAAGGGTGCGTGGTCTATTTATTAGATATGGTACAAGTGAATTGCTGTATAGGTGTTATAAGCCAAAGACAGGGTAATTGTCCGAGGCACAAGCCTGCCGAAAATTACCATTGCCTAAGGCTCATAGCTGACTTAGCCTACACTCGAGAGTGCTCAGTGGACAGCATCCACATACAGCCATGCCTGTAAAATAGTCAGGCCATTTCTTTTATTCTCTCAGTCAACTGTAGTGTAAATACTGAAACTACCCAGTACATTGTTTGATCCCCATATTAACGGTGCATGGGCGCATGTGTTTGTGGGGGGCAACTGCCTATCTTTGCCTATGCTGACAAGAAATAGAATGCTATATAGTAACAATTGCTAGGCACACACACTGGTCAAGTCTATTCGCGAGATCCTCTTGTTGAGAATACACTTCACATATCACTCTACTGCCACCTAGAGGAGAGCATAAACACTGCCAGTGTGTGGTGCGTTACGCAGCCTGATACTGGGATATCACTGCATGTATGAAAGCACCTATAGCCGAGGTAAATTGACGCTAATTTCCTAGGTCCTAGGAAATTAGCGTCAATTTATGCCAACCCAAATCCACGAACTTTTGCCTTGGGTCGCCGTAGGCTAGACACGTGCATGTCGAGGCACTCATTAGCAAGTCCATCCATTAGCAGACCCTTAGAAAATGAAAAATGCATTGAAATTAACAATACTAGATTGTATTCGTGATATCAATAGAATACTCCGGTTTAAACGAAAAACAAGTCCATGTATTGAATAACAGCTCAATAAATGTTTCTCTCTGTATTATATGTCTCTAGTTTCCCTCTTCACATAGAAA
This sequence comes from Harmothoe impar, assembly GCA_947462335.1. Taxonomy (NCBI): domain Eukaryota; kingdom Metazoa; phylum Annelida; class Polychaeta; order Phyllodocida; family Polynoidae; genus Harmothoe; species Harmothoe impar. Next base: position 30,181,721 of record OX381704.1, read on the forward strand.
ACATGCCACCCCTGACCAACGGAGGATCCAATCGGTGTAGCCTGAAGCACTGACCTTATACATGTATTACAGACACCACAGCAATCCCTAATAGGGCACATTATCTGTGACAGTGTTAATACATAGTGAACATGCACCCTCCACCCCCGGCACATTCACCCACAGCTCTGTCCTTCACACATCTGGGCTGCAGACATGGCTATAGAACCAGGCTCCTCGGAGGATATCGCAGATTTGGATTATTTTTATCGGGATCCCAATGAACTAAATAGATCGGGGAGGGTAAGTATATTGCCATGATGGCCAATGTTATATATTTCTCAGAATCGCATGTAAAGTTGCACGTGGCGTTGGATAGACTTTAACAGGCTACATTGTATTATAGATTAATAGAGTAGTACATGTACATGTGTATAAATGCAAAACTAGAGTAGATTCTGTTTATCTAAATGTAAATCTTACAGTATACACCATAAGTTGCTGATCACATAATATGTTACGGACTTTCACGGACTAGATTATACAGACAACGTAAAGTTATACTTGTCACTTTTAATTTACTTTCATAAACTCACTCAAGAAGGTGACCATCTTTACCTGGACTTTAATGCCACCGTGAGCTTTGTACTAAAGAGCATATAATATATATATATATATATATATATATATATATATATATATATATATATATATATATATATATATATATTGACCATAGTAACCCTCATGAATCATTCTATCACTGGGTATCTTTATTTCTTCTATTTGGAATAAAGATCATATTTCCATGGCAACACATATCAACAAGGACACCACTATATATATTAGATATAGATATATATTATGATAGCGTATACATAGTTAAATGTGTTCCCTGTATACAGTGTATACCTATACAAAACTATAGCATTTTAAACCAGATATATCGCCACCTCCGCATTGACGCCATACAAAGATTATTTGATCCAGATTCCTCATACCAATTTAAACCGCTTGACTGCATGTATCCATGACAGTGAGAGAGTTGCTCCCGTGTCCCACTACATGTACCATGGAGAGAGAAGGAAAACAACTGGTGATTGCATGTCATGTGGTGTTTTATCAGTAGACACATGTACATGCGGGCGCGGTGTCCTACCCCTAATGGCACACAGCCAAAAATAATTTTCTCATTTTCAGAAAATATTTCTTGTTTTAAGTAAAATAAACTTAAAACAAGTTTGTCCGTAGGATAACAAAATTTTACTTGAAAGCATGGTTGAGTTTAATAAACTTAGAGTAAGAAAAACAAACAAGAAAAACAAACAAGAAAGAAATTCTTAAATCAAGTATTTTATACTGGAATCAAGATGATATTTCCTGACATATTTCTCAAAATAAGATAATCTTTCTTACAGAATGGACCTTTTTTCTAGTAAACATTTTTCTTAAGTAAGTTTTAATTTCTTATTCAAGTAAATAAACAAGATTGATGTTCTTGCATGGGAAAGGGGTATGATTATATTTAATTTTAGTCTTAGAGAGAAAGGATTGATGCCAGAGCATCAGAAAGAGGTTCATCAGATTAAATGCAGCTTTTTGTAGCTACAATAGAAGTTTAAGCAAACAGACCTTTATTCAAAGTCATTTCACTTTATGTAATGAGACAGGAAATCCTTCCCTTTATTCAAATGAAATTACCAAGCAAATGGTGTCTCTTGTAATTTCTCCCTAATAGTTTTTATAATTCATTCACTGGAACAAGGGTTCTTACATCAAATTAATCCCTAACAAATTTCCCCTTTTCCCACATGTTTTTACCCTCTTCTGTTTCTTTGGGACTTATTTCGAGGCAGAAATGTATACCCTGTTTGATAAGAAAGTTGTTGTATTGCATAGTGGTGGCCTCTTGTGGCACAACATATAACTAATGTTCTTAATTTAAGAAAATAATTCTTATGTACATAGTACACATGGGACTGGTGGCAAGTCCAACACAAACTTGGGCCACCAGAAAACCCCAGTACCCACTACTCCCAGGTGGGAGCAGTGCTACTAAGGGGTGGGTTAACCTGCCCCCCATAGACACCCTGCACACAGGTGTGGATGTGTGGGGGCTGTGCTGGATGTAGGACAAGAGCCACCTGACCTGGAGCCCTATATAAGGCAGGTAGCTCTGGCTTGTCCGTCATACGGTAGAGTGTGGTCCCCAGTGCCCCGTACTCGCTTCCAACCGGGAGTGTAGGCTGAACATATAACTAATGTTCTTAATTTAAGAAAATAATTCTTATTTAGAAGTATGTATACTTGATCCCTATAGAACCTAACTGAACTCACATTCCACACCTATAAAATTCCCAAATAATGGAAGGTATTGATGAAGGCATTAAGCATGGTCATAACCATCACATAATAGAGTATACTTGCATATTTTTTCGCCCTAATTGACACTTTGGATTCATGGTTTCAGGTTTTGAAGACATAGCAATCTTAAATCTAGAAATAGAACTTTCTTATTTCAGGAATATAAGATATAATCTTGTTGGGTGCACAAATTACCAGTTTTAAGAAAATTTCTTAAGAAAAATAATCTTGAATACTTGTTTCTAGAAGAATACTAGAAAAATTTAAGATATTTTTTTTAGCTTCCCCTTTCTGAAAACAAGATAAACGTAAAAACTCAGAATGAGTTTATTCCTTGAATCAAGGAAATTTAATCTTGATTCTAGTATTTTCTTGGGGTAAGAAAATTATTTTTGGCTGTGCACTAATATATGCATGGGGCCAAAGAAAGGTTCGTTTCCACGTCCACGGTCTGATAAAGCAGACCAAGATAGTTGGATATTCACGAAGCTTTGCTTTGACTAGTTTTAGTTTGAGTTTGAAAATATTTTTATTTGGCAAAAAATTCAATAACCAGTATTGTCTTTTAATTCCAGCCATAGGACCCTGATTTACAGTGTGTTGCTCTAAAATCCGTGTTAATTTTCTGTCTGGCGAATCGTTAAAACTGACATACCGTAAAGTAGAACCAGCTTTCATTTGATACCAAACATGCCTGTATAGGGTGCGGCTAATACAAGGGTTTTTATTTGTAAACTGTAGCACTAAAGTCGCCATAATCAGATGCCCTCTGAGGCTTATAGGATTTTCCAAAGTTAGGGGGCGGCTTATACGCGAGTTAGGCTTATACGCGAGGTTTTACGGTTGCAGAAGATAAGGGCAGAAAAAAGACGCGTCGGCACTGTAGTGTTTTGCTGAACCCGATCGGTGACAGGAAACCAACTTGTTTTTGGCCTGACTATGGCCGTGGCCGTTGGTTTTGTGAAGGGACATTATAAAGTCAACGAATCTGACTGTTTTTTCCCAAATAGGTTTATTGACACATATTGAAGTCAGACTACGCACCAAGTCCCGTTTCCCAGCATGCATGTGTATATATATATAAAGTCAACTTGTGCCCAGCATAGACGACAGCTGTATGGGGTGATCGGTTTCTACATTGGTATAATTTATGCTTTAACTTGCTAGAACCCCCACAGTTGATATTGACCACTCCCTGACAGTGGAGTTGCGTAACCTATTGTCACATCATTGGGGGACAAGATGGCGGCACCCATAAGGTGACCAGGGACAGTGGTGCATCCCATGCCGTATACTATGCAGATCTCCCTTGTGATCGCCTCCATAGGTTACTGCAAGCCCTGACCTGGCAATCGGTCCGGGTCAGGATCCATCCATACTGGTTAGGGTTATGCCACCACAATTACCATTATATCTTGCATGTATCTCTGCCACTATGTGAAAATACTCTAGAGTATAGACCCTGTCGATATGCCAGTTGGTCTAGGTTTATAGTTCTAGATGCATAAGCGGCCTTTCTTGTAAATACTATATGGAGTAAGCATGGAGCCTATGGCACCCACAGCGATGAAGGTAAGTGCGTTACAGGTACGCGCCATAAGTATATATATACATGTGTGTACATATATATTTCAATTGTTTTATTGCAATTATTGCAACTAATGCACGCATACGTCATTCATAAACATGTACACATGGGGCAGACTACACGTATTATTATGGTTAGTGTCTAGGAATTACATTGCTATATCTCACACAATTGGAACAATTGTTTAACAAAACATTATTTCACAGTTTTGAAACACCGCAGAGGTCTGTTATCTTATGTACAAGTATACAGCTTATTATGTATAGGGGAAATTCTCTAACGAGTATAACAATTCTTTTCCAAATTTTCTAAATTTCTGTTAATTATTCATATCTTTTATTATTTAAAATGCATCGCCTTTTTGGGAGGATGTTCATTTTTTAAAGAAGGTGAGACATATGTTTACATATGTATAAAGTAAAAGCTAAAAATGAGTACGTGAGAGAACGTATATTTGCATTCTTTCTTTTCTTATTCCATTCTTCAGACTCTGTTCCACGATATCATCGGTGAACCTGAGGGCGCGCACTCCCCGGAGTGGGTGTGGCGCGCCTCGTACCGGGGTTACTACGTGGGCAAGACGTGCTGTTACCGGGTGCTCACCTCGCTGTGCGCCGTGCCGCTGGCCTTCTGCTGGGGCTGCCAGCTCGCCTGTACCACCTTCACCCACATCTGGTACATCACACCCTGCTTCTTCATCTTCAATCTCAACTTCTCCTGTGTGGCGCGCTTCTTTGCCACCATCGTCCACTGCTGTTGTGACCCTGTGTTTGAGTCTATCGGGCTGGTGTTCAGCCGTATGTACGTACACCATGTGGCTGATAGTGAGGGCTTCAGGGGCGTCAAGTTGGAGGACCTTAACCAGCTCAAGGAGGTGGCAGTCACATAGCAGGGACCTTAACCAGCTCAAGGAGGTGGCAGTCACATAGCAGGTACCTTAACCAGCTCAAGGAGGTGGCAGTCACATAGCAGGGACCTTAACCAGCTCAAGGAGGTGGCAGTCACATAGCAGGGACCTTAACCAGCTCAAGGAGGTGGCAGTCACATAGCAGGGACCTTAACCAGCTCAAGGAGGTGGCAGTCACATAGCAGGGACCTTAACCAGCTCAAGGAGGTGGCAGTCACATAGCAGAGACCTTAACCAGCTCAAGGAGGTGGCAGTCACATAGCAGGGACCTTAACCAGCTCAAGGGGGTGGCAGTCACATAGCAGGGACCTTAACCAGCTCAAGGAGGTGGCAGTCACATAGCAGAGACCTTAACCAGCTCAAGGAGGTGGCTGTCACATAGCAGGGACCTTAACTAGCTCAAGGAGGTGGCAGTCACATAGCAGGGACCTTAAACCTTTAAGGATGGCATGATGCCTTAATGCATCATAACCTTGGTATTCATGATGCATGAATGCAGCCCTGGCGAGTAACTGGCATTCAAGCATCATTCCGACCCAATTCAAGAGGTTGAAACTCGTATAGGGTCATTATGCACCAATGCTGCCCGGCGAGTTACTCGCCGCGGTTGCATTGGTGCATCATGACGACAAATGCCATATTTTAGCGACATCTGTCCTTAAAGAGTTATCCTGCTCAAGGAGGTGGCGGTCACATAGCGCGGAAAGGACAGCTTGATGGCAACTGATGGCGATATCTGAGACATGACTTCATTGATGCAGCCCTTTATATGTGTAATGTACAGCGTTTTGATTCGGCCAATTAATATAGGCTCAAATCATCTCTAGGTGAATTGCAAATTAAGGGACCAATTAAGGGAGGTCACGGACTAGCACCAGCACTCAAAGTATGTATCTGTACAATGTAGATTACATGCAAACTACTTGCAGTAAGGGCCCCATGAATATAGAAATAAGCGTCGTGTTTGAGCGCCCCGGCGCTTAAAGATGTGAAGACCTATATATCCCCGGTGCTTATACAAGATCCTATTTTAAGTCACTCAAAAAAAAAAAAGGTTTCTCATCACCAAGGAGTGAAAATTGTGACGAGGGCGTTTTTTATTTAATTCTTTTTTTTTTTTTTACACGAGGCCGAAATATATAGGGAAATTTAGTCTTTTCGCGATCAACTTTTACATTTTAGTTATTAAATGTTTATTGATCCCCAAATTGTGTTTTAATGCAAGTTATTCATAGCTGAGTGCATCACTAACAGCATAAGCTTTAATTTGATACCAAATTTGCCAATATTTTTTCCAATTTTAACAAATTTTTCATCAAAAATGTAAAAAAATTAAAAAAAAGGTTTTCCCCAAATCACGATTTTTATGATGCGCGCGGTGATAAGAAACAACTTTTTTTGTTGTTGAGTGGCCTTACTGCATAAGAAGAATTTCAGCTTATTCAAGACAGGCGTTTATTCAAAACCTGGCGCTTAAACGCGACGGTACGGATATTGAAATTGCAAATGCTATTTCTGAAAGCATATGGGCTTAATGGATATAAGGGACATTCGTACGATATCCCCTGTGGAACCAAAAAACGTTATTACATGCACATGCAGGGGAGTTTCCTAGGTGGTGTCGGAGTGTGCTGTGTAATGTTCAAATGTACAAAAGGAGCATTTCTACGGTAAATCGGTTGCTGGTGGCGGATGTTATAATTCCCATTACACGTATTATTGGTGTCCTCTTAAAAAGTGAATGTGGCGCGGGCGTCGCTAAACATATGTACAACATGTAACCGTAAGAGACGCGCGCCGCGCCGCGCGCTTTCAGTGTAAAATGGGCCTTGCCTTGCCGCATCTGCCTCTGGATGGATGTGTGCCTGCACTACATGTACATAAAAACTGACATGGACTTTGAAGTTATTTTTTATTAAGCAAGTCATTCTCCGCCCGCCCCATTTCTAAGCTTTGAATATGGGAGCTAATTTGGAGTCCATTTTTATTTTGCATTTGTGTTCATTGTTGTTACATTTTAAAGCCCAAACCATTGCGGGTTCAGACATTGTGTTGATGAAATGTCTATACTTATAAAGATGAGTGTGTGGCTTTTCAAATCCTTCTGATATTTATAACTTACTGCTAGCTATCAAAGGGTCCAACTATTTTCGTTTATAGGACTTTATTAGTATACATTAGATATAGGGTGTAAATACATACAATCCAATTCCAAGCTACGAATTCATCCGATCTACCGCCTGGCCCTTCTTTTCATCATGACCCCCTTTAAAAAATGATAATATGTATAATGACGATACAATGAAATACTAATTATTGGAGGGGGGCTGTTAAGGGGAGGGGGGACCCTCCAGGGGCGGGTGAAAAAATTCCTCTTGGATCATTAAAAAAACTGCAGAACTATTATTACACGTAACATGTGTGTCAAATATGGCCCTAGACCCCTAAATTCGATATGGCGACATGGCCATTTCTTAAATCCGACATGGCGACATGGCCATTTCTTAAAATCGACATGGGACATGGCCATACTAGTGACATGGGACATGGAGCATTTCTTAAGTCTGACATGCGACATTGGCCTTAGTGACATGAATGAGAATAGCCTCATAGCTTATATGCTCTCAAAACTCACCAGAGTACAGAATTTTATTCTGAAGAATTAAAAAATTTCTACATGTGGGCATGATAAGGGCTATAATCTAGTACATGTACCATTTTGGGGTACCCAGTGCAATTTTCTTTCTATCGATCTTACATACGTTGAGTACGATTATCAGTCTGTATACGTTAGAAGCTGCTAAAGGTGATTATGAGCTAAACCTCCTGCACCTGTTAAGGGAGTGGTCATTTTTTAACAACAGGGGGGGGTGGCTGGTGGGTTTTTGCGCGGAGCGTGCAATTTTTTTGCCCCCCCCCCCCCCATCAAGGGCCCCTCAAATGCTTGATGATCCATCCATGTTCCTAGTCGTGGTGACTCAATGAAACCACAATGCACACTCATATGACTATTCATACTGGGGAAACCCCATTCATTGTTGTGCCAGACAGCGTGTGCTATACATGTATAAATTACTTACAGATACCATATTTTTCTATATAAAACGTGACACAATTCATGGCGAATTAGATATGACGCTTATTCCTCTGAAAATTAAGTACATGTACACATATTAGCCCAATAATGGCTATATAGAGTAAGAGCAAGCCCCAGTAGTACTAAGCCCCCCTGAGCTGCGGCGGGGCGTGACGACCGAAAGGTATGCGGCTGCGCAAAGTCCCCACTCAGGTGTGAGAGGGCAAAAGTAGGTCAGTCCAACAGCCACAGGTTCATACCATACCTGTAATACACACTCACGCCTATCTCTGAAGGACCGCGCTATCTCTCTTAATCTCATCACTACTGATAACCACCTAGATCCAAGATGGAGATGTTAAGGAAGATGAGGAGGAAGAAGAAGGCTGCTGAGGCTGGAGTTGAGGAGGAGAGCCCAGAGGTAGCTACAGCCCCACCAGCAGCAATGGTGGAGATGCAGCCCGTGCCTATGCCACAACCACAACATATAGAACAACACCAGGAGGAGGTGAGGAGGACAACAACACACCCTCCTGTAGAACTAGAACTGGAGGCCCTGGAGAAAGAACAGGAGGCTGTGGCACTAGATACTTTCAGGCAGAGAATCAGCTCCTACAGGAATTCACAAGCGAGGTACCTTTTTATATTGTGCAATGTACTTTGACTTTGTGTATTGTAAATGTTGTAACTTAGTTAGTCAGGTCTTTCACGGATGGTGCAGAGGCCAATATACTTATTTTAATAGAGTATACAAAGTATGACATTGACAATGTATTTTGAATTTGTAAGTCCGCAAAGAGAGATGCTTTTGATTTATATTTTTATATTTATACATATATGTAGAACTATGCAGTATGTGTTAATATTACGCATGAATCATGTGCAATCAACACCATGTCTTATTTTGCTACCTGAAGGTATTGTCATATATTTGTGACAGTGTTCTACTCCAGGGGGCGGGGCAGGAGTACTACCGAAAAGTCTGAATCTATCATTTAAATGTCCATGGTATTCTATCTCTAACGTGGGAATACATCAAAAGTAACTATACATGGCTACCATGTAATCTACTCTCAATTTTAAAGTGTTATTTCAAGTTTAGCCATGCAGTCCTAGTACTGAAGCTCAAAATGTTTTAAATACATGGAGCTGCAGTTCCTTAACCCTTTTACATCATAATTACCACAATTCATAAGTCGATGTTACATTGAATAACTTGGACATCTTGGTGATCTTTTTAATGGAGAGTAGAGGTGGAATTTCGTATGGATATCCCGGTGATCCAACACCTCGGTGATGTCTGATGAACATCTCTATCATCCCTGTGGCTCCAAACTGGATCAAAGGTGTCAAAAGCGACCTGGCGACCTGAACCGTTTTCCAGGCGACATGGCGACCTGGTACAATAATTTAAGCGACCTGGCGACTTTTGAAAAAATCTGGTTATAGCAAAAATGGTCGAAAAGGTGACTTTGATACTTTTCGACCTGGGGCCATACATTTCGGCGACTTTCCAACCTGATGGGGGGGGGGGGGGGGGGACCCTCCGCACCCCGATCCTTGTCCAACCATCTACTTAATTAACAGATACAGTAACTTGGTAATTACACCACAGTGCATTAACAGCCCTGTCCAATAGACCATCCCTCTACTTTACAGACACCATAACCTGATATTTACACCACAGTGCATTAACACCCGTCCATCCCTCTACTTTACAGACACCATAACCTGATATTTACACCACAGTGCATTAACACCCGTCCATCTTCTACCTTACAGATACCATAACCTGATATTTACACCACAGTGCATTAACACCCGTCCATCCCTCTACCTTACAGATACCGTAACCCGATGGCGCCTGGCTTTGACTACGCTAACTGGAAGCCATACGGCAAGGTGCGCTACAGGAACCAGGAGCACGAGTTTCACCGCATGGCCCACAACCTGGCGCCTTATGTAGCCTGTATCGTAGAGAGTGCCTGCCAGGGCGTGGAGGAGCAGCGCTGGGCCGCCATGACACAGATGCACCCAGAGGAACAAGCAGTCATGGAGTCCATGCAGGCCTCCAGGGCCGTCTCCAGGGCTGCATCAAGAGACAGACTGGCCATGTGAGGGCAGGGAAGAGGGATCTGATCATACTGTGATTTACATGTTACACAACTGGGCTTTGTTAATGCCGGGAGGGGTGATTCTTCCACTAGGGGTTCACACAATAATGGATGGTATATGAGGAATAAAGATTGATTTCTAGACTTTATTTTTTTCCATTTTAGAATATATTGAGGATATGTCATTATGAAGTATAATATTGCGTTACTTAGACTAGGATACCAGCATGGGTATTTTACTCTTTATGCTGCCATGGCCCATGCAGAGGAACGAATAGTGTATATATACATAGCTCCGTATCGATAACATTATAAGAGGCGCCAAAGTATGGACGAGTCATATTATACAATGTAGTATTGGTTATGGGAATACCTCCATAGGCCTACTTGTTAATTAAAATCAGAAGACACTCAACATTCCAATGATGGAACTAAGGTTCATATCATTTGTACAACGACTCATTCCAGGAACCAACGTGTCTAGGTTTGATTTATTTAGAAGGGTCAAAAAGTGTTCCCAAAATTCTCTTTGTGGCGACAAGTGTCCCAAATACCAATGACAAAGCTGTGGTACAAAATGTTTTTGTAGCAATGAAAAAATGTTATTATTGCAATGACATTTTAAACCGACGGTAGTAAATTATAGCTTTCGCAAGCCCTTGTCAAATAAAACTACATAAAGAGAATTATATATTGTCAATATGAAGGGGTAAGTCCAGAGGTCTGATGCCAGAGCTTTAATACTTCTGTATAAGGAATGCCTCAATGGACGTAGATCTGACTTGGAATCTCTCCGCGATAGATGACCAGATTACAGTGCAATGCTGCATCTAATATATCAATTATACTTAATTGTGGATATATCGTGTATAAAACCAGTTTTTTAATGGTCAAGATTTATCTTACGTTTCGCCAAATTACTCCTTGCAATAAAATAAACGACAATTTTTTGTTAGCACAGATTTTATTATTTCCATGCAGTTTTTCCTTTACACATGGCTTATTTCATACTTGGTTATAGTCACTCTGCCTATACAAGTGGCATCTTCTTCAACAAAATCACGTTCACGAATAACATCGTATAGCTGGCATCGCCAGCCTACTGGAGTTTAACAAATGTATAGCTGTTTATATACATAACATACCGTACTGTTGTTTTGTACATTTATGAAAATAAACACTTGATATTATATACAAAATATTAACAAGTCTTGAAGTTTATATATACAGATGAAGCACTTCTGTGGGTATACCATATTGGTCTCTTATCTAGGACTCTGTTGATGCTGCAGTAGGGTTTCGGCTCTTCTTTCTGAATTTCCCCCGTCTTGAGTCCTTAATGTGTTTTTCCCAATCCTTCCGGTGCATTGTGTAGATGCGCATAGCGGCTTGTGCGTCTTGCACCTGAGAAAAGTGAAAAAATGAATACTTAATTACTATAATTATAAGGTACTCCCATCAGATCAAAAGTTACATTCCTACCTATAACTGATCAAGTATTAGCAGTAGGCAATTTATTTTCCCCAGCTTATCTTTTCTTCTTCTTAGTTATATCTAACTTTACATATGTCACCACTAGTGAAGAGTCACTTACCGAGCTGTGCTCGCCTGACTGTACTTCCACGCCTAGAAGCTCCTTGGCAAGTTTTTTGAGGCTCGGTGTCCTCCCGCCGACAAGATGACGGAAGGGTTTGAACTTGGCAGTGTCGCGGGTGTCCTTCCGCGGGTGAGACAGGAATAGGACCTTACAACAAGAAAATAGCATGTTAGTTCAATATAGAATTAATTGTTGAACAACTACAGGTATAAACTTTCTCTACTCTTTACCTATTTCATCCACCAATAATTATTGAAATTCTCGAACCATCAAATACATGGTGCATGTAGATCTAGTAGTGATGTATGACATAACAGTGGCTCATAAACTGTCTGACAAACTAGTTCACTTAAATAAAGTTCTTTACATTTCGTAAATGTAATTGTAGATGACTATCAGAAATTAGAAATCAGATTACTCACCTTGATGTCATTGTGAAGGGCATGACCCACAAGGATGCGGTCTTTAAGGAGATCTGCTACTTCTTTTTGAACAGTTTCAAACGGGTGTGCTGTAATATAGGGTAAATTGAGGAACTGATTATGGATGTACGCGTCGCTTTACATTCTATCAATAAGGGTTCACACAATACTAAGAGATCTTAGAGGGGAATATTATCCAACAATTTATACTTCTGTCAGACTTCTTGATACAGTTGATGATTAGGTAAATTGCATTTTCGAATCATTGGAACAGGGGTAATACATCTAATTGGTGATACCATGGGGCATAGTACACTTTTATCTCGCTGGTGATAAATAGTAAGATAACTTACCATTTTCTAAGTCCTCCGGTCGGACTCCACTGACAAAGGTACGGTAGTCGGTCACCTTCTCGCGGGGTTGTACAAACTTGTCGTACAGCGTATGTCCGTCATGGTTCACGATAGACACGCGTGCCAGGATGCTCTCCTGTCCATCTCCGACACCCACCATCTCACAATCCATAGCCACCACCTTGGTAATCCTGCAGTAACAAAACCACAAAACGTCTCATTAACATCCATCCCACAGTATATAGATAGGTGCTATCTACACATGTCTAAGATAAGAAATGGCTTAAGTCCACACCAAAATAAAATTGGCGAGCGAAATCCATCAATTCACAAACCAAAAAAAATCTATTTCCAAAAAAAGTGCGCGAAATGCCTTGATCAACTTTGTTTTTGGCCTGGCCTACATAATACAAGTGAATACATAGATAGTTTTACTTACCCCGTGTACATATTTTGTTTGGTCAGGGGGTTGGTGGTAGTTGGTGCTGTTCCCTCTTTAGAAGCTTTCAGTGTGTCAATAAATATGTCATCAACGTCATCAAACCAGATGTCAGGGGCACTGTAAAGGAAATACAATCAGTATAATAAGCAATTGTTTCATATTAACACATCTTTAATATTGTTAAATTCATATAATATAGGTAAATTTAAGTTTATTGCTCCAGTAAGTGGTCACTCGTGATTAAAGTGGTTCACAGACAGAAGTGCTATTGATTTGCTGCTGCTGCCATATAAAGTATAATTTGAATGTCAAGATGAAAGATGGAGATGTCACAGTGTGAAGTATTCGAAGTAATGCAGTGACCAGTTTAGTCAAATGTCATACAGTGTGGTCAAGTTTATCCCATATAGTAACCATTCTATAACATATTGTATATATTGTTCATTGATGGATCTACGGAATAACCAGTCATGGAGACAACTGTCAAGAGTGCAAGGTTTGGAAATTTGATTCTTAAGACTGGTTACCTTGTGGTCTCAACAGGGATAACAGTGGTCGGTTTTGTCTTTTGTGCCCACTTCGAAGGTGGTCGTTTTTGGCGTCGTGTGCTCTCGCCTGACAGCATCTGGAAAGAAGATAGACATCGACCATTAGGTTATTATGATACATGTAATTAAGCGGAGATTCAGAATATTGAACATTGTTTGGTGGTCAAGTTATTTCCCCTATCCCTATATGCTCAGGTTCCTTCCAAGAACGGTCACATAATTTCTATCATTAATGTTGTAGAGATAAAACAATATATCTAAGTAGCCTGACACAGGTGTTTGTCGCATGATCAAATTTTCATTGAATTTTCCACACTCATTGGAACTGGTTTATCCAGCGCTATACATATACTCATAAAATACACTGCCATAGGCGTGGTGATATTACCTGATGTAGGTCTGTTTGACAGGCAAGGTTTAGGTTCTCTGTGGTAGTCACGGGTGGCATAATGTACTCTGGTTGTGCACTGAGTTACTCTACAGACCGTGATGCTGGTTAGACTGGCCCCTAGAGCCGTGAGTCGGGTCCTCTTGTACCAGGGAGGAGCTGTGACGGCTGTGACACCTCAGGTGTGGTCGCAGCTACCACACCCGGTTATCTTCACACCTTCCTCACCCACTCACGGACCACACCAATGGCCAGGGCATTCACACCATCATAGTCTGCCCCCTATACTACTGGTATTCTATATACATGTATATGTCTTAAACACCTTTTCTTTCATCATTACCACAACTGTGTAGGTTCATTCTACTAACAGTGTACAACAGAGATGGTTATAACTATCATGAATCTAAATAATTGTATTTAGATTCATGTAACTATGATAGGACTACTACTAGTGTTGGAAATGTAAAGTGAAAGGGAAAATTGAGAAGCCTTATCATATAAATCACAAGCTTACCTGTTGTAACTGTCTCCAATTTGATGATATATCTTCAGCACTCTTTGGTAACTCAACAATTTCGACGGGTTTACTTTGTGCTTGCCCTTTTTCCTTTTGTTTCTCTGGTTTTGATTTCTTCTTCGCTAATGTTGTGACTATGCGTCCCTTTTGACTCTTGCCAGTCTTTGCGATCTGCATCTTCCCCACGGCAGGTAATCCTTTTTGTGAAACATCAGACTTTCCATCGGGTATAGATGGTTGAGAGTTAGGACTGTGGTCCTGATTTGTTTCCATTGTCTTTTTCTTTTTCTTGTGCTTTACCTTTTCACTCTGGTCATGTCGTGTGCTGTTATCAGTTTTGGGCACTTTTGGTGGCTTCTTATTTGTATGCTGTGCTTTCCGCTTTCGATCCGTTCTGTTCATTTGCATACCTGAAATTAAATATCAGTCGGTTGATTTCATGCTCATAGGCTAGTTATACATGATAGGTAGCATCTCTGGTAATGGTTTTATATCTACAGTGTCCAAGGTCTGAAGTTGCCAAGGAAGGAAGTGGGTAGGTTTCACACGTACAGTGTAGTAAGAGTGTGTGTGTGTGTGGGAGGGGGGGGGGGGGAGTTGGAGGAGGGCATTGTCACTGTGCTGGGTACGGATAATACACGTGGTGTGGGCACATATGGTACTATGCCACTGTCATATGGACCATGTGTTATCAGTGCTTATCTCGGGAACAGTCTCTTTGCCCACAGGGCCACACGATCAGGCCTCCAGGGGAATTTTTATAGGGAGTGGTCTCGTGGTCTTTAACAAGGGGACAAATTCAAGGATTTTACGGCAAAGCCGTAGTGGCTTTGGGTTTTTATAGGATTGTTATGAACTACAGATGAGAAAACGAAGGGGCATAGATTTATGCTTTTTGGTGTGTCTAGGGTTCTAATGCAATTCATATGTGATGGTTTGCAGCAATACTGCATGGTCAGTTAACTTACATGCACTTAGCTAAATCTATTTGATTTTTATTGGTTTTACTGCTGCTGGTATAGTTTTTGGAGGCCATCTTGGCAGCCATCTTGGAAATTTCCCGGATTGAAAATCTAAGCCTGAAAATGGATTCTACATCCTAGAAAACCCTATTATCCATGTATCACACAAGGAAATCAGACAATCTTGAGTTTTTGGCGGCCATCTTGGCAACCATCTTGGAAATTTCCCGGATTGAAAATCTGAGCATGAAAATGGATTCTGCATCCCAGAAAAACCTACTATCCATGTATCACACAAGGAAATCAGACAATTTTGAGTTTTTGGTGGCCATCTTGGCAGCCATCTTGGAAATTTCCCGGACTGAAAATCTAAGCCTGAAAATGGATTCTACATCCTAGAAAACCCTATTATCCATTTATCACACAAGGAAATCGACAGCCATCTTGGCAGCCAGAGGGAGGGGCAGAGGGTGGAGGAGGGGGCAGAGGGAGAAGGGAGGGCAGAGGGAGGAGGAGGGGGCAGAGGGGGAGTAGGTAACAGGAAGGAGGAAAATGGGGTAGAGGGGGGAAGAGGGGAAAGATGGGGTAGTAAGAGAGGGCAGAGGAAGGAGGAGAGGGCAGAGGGAGGAGAGGGCAGAGGGAGCAGGAGGAGGGGGCAGAGGGAGGAGAAGGAGGGGGCATAAGGAGGACTTGTGTTGGCAACATATTATTTTAGGGTTGTTGCATGTGGTTTCTTGCATGTGTGTGTGGGGTGGGGAGGGGTAATCATGTTGGACTTCACAGTTTGTCTTTGGGCGGGCTTGAGCGATTTCAAGAGCCACCCTGGACCACTCAACTTCTAGTACAGGTCCTGTATGTGCATAGTATGGGAATTGGCATTGACATTGACAGCTTGGCTTGACATAGGAGTCAATAGTTATTAGGCTGGTACCTATCCTTGCCATTGACAGCCACATTAGAGAACTCAAAATATGGCTGTTCACAAGATGTCTAGGCCTTACCACAAGGTACACTGGTACTACATGCAGTAACTGAAAACCAGATCTAGGTTAAATTAGTCTTGCACACACCTGCAAGGACACATGGGGATACCAGTCCTAGGCAATGTTTAAGGGCCAGCTAGGGCTTAATTTAACAATGAACAAGGGGACCTATGCTAGTCTTTTCTTGCTACTTTTTCCAACTCTCTGTGTGTGGTGTCAATGGCTTTGGGGACAAGGTCCCAAAGCCAATAATAATGCAGCTGATAACTTTTTAATAACAGGGGCGGCAAAACAGGTACGGCGATTTTGGACCCGGTGCCGTTGGTGAGGGTGGATTTCTCGTGGATGCAATAGTCTAGGAGGCTCGAGAGTTTATTTCTCTGGAGTGCCATTTGTGGGTGGTGATATTTTGCACGGAGCCAGCGACCAATTTTCAACCCCATTGGCATAGTCATAGGTCTAGAGGGCTTGCCATTTCTCATCCCCCCCCCCCATTAATCTCCGGAGCAAACACTAGTAAATCCATTCGTTGTGCTGCGCGTCACTGCTGGGAGCCAGAGTCTGCCGCACAGTAAATTCCCACAAGTAGATTTAATACGTGTGGGAGGGGGGGGGGGGGCACTGACCAATGGGAGCGCCCGTACATCCCAGCGTGCCCAATGAGTGCCCATGTCACAATAGAATGCGGCAGACTCTGGCTCCAGGAACGTCCGTCAGGGAAAGTGTATGATTTGCCAGTGTTTGCTCCGGAGACTACCCCGCCCCCCTCCCCGTCGGGTCGAAAATCGGGCGCCTCTTTGACGCTTTGTAGCATAGTAAACGCGCTGGCTTTTTTTTTACCCCCCATCCCCCCTGTCAAACGGTCTAATTTTTTTTAACATACCCCCCCCCCCCTCCATGAAGTTCAAGGAATCACAATGTTTTACCACCCCAACGTTGTTAAAAAATGAGCACTCCCTAAGACTAA
Source organism: Harmothoe impar (assembly GCA_947462335.1). NCBI lineage: Eukaryota > Metazoa > Annelida > Polychaeta > Phyllodocida > Polynoidae > Harmothoe > Harmothoe impar. The sequence goes on from OX381704.1 coordinate 30,198,931, forward strand.
GTACACACACAGAAAAAATAATACATTATCGATATAGTAAGGGAGTGTTCATTTTTTAACAACATGGGGGGGGGGGGGGGGTGGTAAAAAATTTGGACCCCTTGACCGGGGGGGGGGGGGATAAAAAATTTAGACCCCTCTTGGGGGGGGGGGTCAAAAAAAATTCAACCTGTTTTGAGGGAAAAAGCCTGCGCGTTACTATGCTACAAAGGGGCGCGAACACGCACAATTTTTGGCCTGCCTGGGGGGGGTCAAAAATGTTGACCCCCTCTAGGTGTCACGGTACTAATTGGCACAGTGATGTTCTAATATTTTCCTCTTTTTCACTATCAAGTGGCTCCAAATGTGGTTCAAAATTTGATGGCGTTCATAAATGACGCCTTAAACAAAAGCTGACGTCATTTCCCATCTTTTAAAAATGTCCGTCAATAGGGGAGTCAGATTAGATTTTGCGCTAGTTGCCATGGAAAAAGCATAGTCTGAATATGATCAATTTTTCAAGTGCCGCACCGACCTGTGACCTTGACTTTGACCTCAAAGCGTGACCCCTTGGTTACCATGGATACCAAAAACTTTTTAAAACTTTTTTTAAACCAAGCATTGCCCATCTTCTGGTATGCCTTTTATTACTCCCAGTCAAAAATAAGGTCTCCTAGCATTGATTATATCCACTAGAATTCCGTTTTTAGTAGGGACTATTTGGCTGTCCTAGGTTTCCTGGGCGGATTAGTACTGTGACACCTTAATTAATAGGTATGGGGGCTTTCCCAAAAAAGTTTCACTTTTGCCACAAAATAAAGATATTTCCTCCCCTAACATGAATTTGAAGTCATTTTATGAAAAATGTATCTATTTTTGACCACAGAGCGCTTTAAAGTATGTCTAAGGGGTGCCGTTAAGGCTATTTTTTGCAGTTTTTGATGTAAAAACAGCTACCTCTATTCTGTGACCTCTAGTGAAAAACTGAATCTGACTAAGATATATCGGACTACACTGACCAGATGCCCCAAAACACTGGCAACAATATTCTACATGTGGTTAAGGCCCCATCTCAATCCTGAGAGCACAAAAACAATCAATATGGGGCCAATGTCATGAGATTTAGGCCCAAATTTGCACTTTTTGGATGAAAATGAGGGATTTTCCGGTACATATGTCATAAGTTCACCTTGACAACCCTTAACAACACAATTAAAAATTCAACAAAATCTCTTGAATCATATTTCCAAGGGATATTCCCAACTTTTTTGAATCGGGCAAACATTATTCATGCTATTTATGACTATTTTTAGGGCCTCTGAAGTCGAAATTGTAAAAAATGCCTCGACATCAATTTCTGTGCCAAGCAGCCCCAACCTCACTCCGGGCCCAAATTGTCTCTTTTAGAAGTGAATGTTTAATGAAACAAATGATCTATGGTAAAATTAGTGGCATCAATACCCCTTCTATCCATATCAAGGCAAGAAATCCAGAGAAAAACAGCTAAATCCTTCATAAAACATCAAAAACGGGTCTAAAACCCAGCCATTTGGCCTTATTAAGGTGTCACGGTACTAATTGGCACAGTGATGTTCTAATATTTTCCTCTTTTTCACTATCAAGTGGCTCCAAATGTGGTTCAAAATTTGATGGCGTTCATAAATGACGCCTTAAACAAAAGCTGACGTCATTTCCCATCTTTTAAAAATGTCCGTCAATAGGGGAGTCAGATTAGATTTTGCGCTAGTTGCCATGGAAAAAGCATAGTCTGAATATGATCAATTTTTCAAGTGCCGCACCGACCTGTGACCTTGACTTTGACCTCAAAGCGTGACCCCTTGGTTACCATGGATACCAAAAACTTTTTAAAACTTTTTTTAAACCAAGCATTGCCCATCTTCTGGTATGCCTATTATTACTCCCAGTCAAAAATAAGGTCTCCTAGCATTGATTATATCCACTAGAATTCCGTTTTTAGTAGGGACTATTTGGCTGTCCTAGGTTTCCTGGGCGGATTAGTACTGTGACACCTTAATTAATAGGTATGGGGGCTTTCCCAAAAAAGTTTCACTTTTGCCACAAAATAAAGATATTTCCTCCCCTAACATGAATTTGAAGTCATTTGATGAAAAATGTATCTATTTTTGACCACAGAGCGCTTTAAAGTATGTCTAAGGGGTGCCTTTAAGGCTATTTTTTGCAGTTTTTGATGTAAAAACAGCTACCTCTATTCTGTGACCTCTAGTGAAAAACTGAATCTGACTAAGATATATCGGACTACACTGACCAGATGCCCCAAAACACTGGCAACAATATTCTACATGTGGTTAAGGCCCCATCTCAATCCTGAGAGCACAAAAACAATCAATATGGGGCCAATGTCATGAGATTTAGGCCCAAATTTGCACTTTTTGGATGAAAATGAGGGATTTTCCGGTACATATGTCATAAGTTCACCTTGACAACCCTTAACAACACAATTAAAAATTCAACAAAATCTCTTGAATCATATTTCCAAGGGATATTCCCAACTTTTTTGAATCGGGCAAACATTATTCATGCTATTTATGACTATTTTTAGGGCCTCTGAAGTCGAAATTGTAAAAAATGCCTCGACATCAATTTCTGTGCCAAGCAGCCCCAACCTCACTCCGGGCCCAAATTGTCTCTTTTAGAAGTGAATGTTTAATGAAACAAATGATCTATGGTAAAATTAGTGGCATCAATACCCCTTCTATCCATATCAAGGCAAGAAATCCAGAGAAAAACAGCTAAATCCTTCATAAAACATCAAAAACGGGTCTAAAACCCAGCCATTTGGCCTTATTAAGGTGTCACGGTACTAATTGGCACAGTGATGTTCTAATATTTTCCTCTTTTTCACTATCAAGTGGCTCCAAATGTGGTTCAAAATTTGATGGCGTTCATAAATGACGCCTTAAACAAAAGCTGACGTCATTTCCCATCTTTTAAAAATGTCCGTCAATAGGGGAGTCAGATTAGATTTTGCGCTAGTTGCCATGGAAAAAGCATAGTCTGAATATGATCAATTTTTCAAGTGCCGCACCGACCTGTGACCTTGACTTTGACCTCAAAGCGTGACCCCTTGGTTACCATGGATACCAAAAACTTTTTAAAACTTTTTTTAAACCAAGCATTGCCCATCTTCTGGTATGCCTATTATTACTCCCAGTCAAAAATAAGGTCTCCTAGCATTGATTATATCCACTAGAATTCCGTTTTTAGTAGGGACTATTTGGCTGTCCTAGGTTTCCTGGGCGGATTAGTACTGTGACACCTTAATTAATAGGTATGGGGGCTTTCCCAAAAAAGTTTCACTTTTGCCACAAAATAAAGATATTTCCTCCCCTAACATGAATTTGAAGTCATTTGATGAAAAATGTATCTATTTTTGACCACAGAGCGCTTTAAAGTATGTCTAAGGGGTGCCTTTAAGGCTATTTTTTGCAGTTTTTGATGTAAAAACAGCTACCTCTATTCTGTGACCTCTAGTGAAAAACTGAATCTGACTAAGATATATCGGACTACACTGACCAGATGCCCCAAAACACTGGCAACAATATTCTACATGTGGTTAAGGCCCCATCTCAATCCTGAGAGCACAAAAACAATCAATATGGGGCCAATGTCATGAGATTTAGGCCCAAATTTGCACTTTTTGGATGAAAATGAGGGATTTTCCGGTACATATGTCATAAGTTCACCTTGACAACCCTTAACAACACAATTAAAAATTCAACAAAATCTCTTGAATCATATTTCCAAGGGATATTCCCAACTTTTTTGAATCGGGCAAACATTATTCATGCTATTTATGACTATTTTTAGGGCCTCTGAAGTCGAAATTGTAAAAAATGCCTCGACATCAATTTCTGTGCCAAGCAGCCCCAACCTCACTCCGGGCCCAAATTGTCTCTTTTAGAAGTGAATGTTTAATGAAACAAATGATCTATGGTAAAATTAGTGGCATCAATACCCCTTCTATCCATATCAAGGCAAGAAATCCAGAGAAAAACAGCTAAATCCTTCATAAAACATCAAAAACGGGTCTAAAACCCAGCCATTTGGCCTTATTAAGGTGTCACGGTACTAATTGGCACAGTGATGTTCTAATATTTTCCTCTTTTTCACTATCAAGTGGCTCCAAATGTGGTTCAAAATTTGATGGCGTTCATAAATGACGCCTTAAACAAAAGCTGACGTCATTTCCCATCTTTTAAAAATGTCCGTCAATAGGGGAGTCAGATTAGATTTTGCGCTAGTTGCCATGGAAAAAGCATAGTCTGAATATGATCAATTTTTCAAGTGCCGCACCGACCTGTGACCTTGACTTTGACCTCAAAGCGTGACCCCTTGGTTACCATGGATACCAAAAACTTTTTAAAACTTTTTTTAAACCAAGCATTGCCGTTCTTCTGGTATGCCTATTATTACTCCCAGTCAAAAATAAGGTCTCCTAGCATTGATTATATCCACTAGAATTCCGTTTTTAGTAGGGACTATTTGGCTGTCCTAGGTTTCCTGGGCGGATTAGTACTGTGACACCTCTAGGGGGGGGTGAAAAATTTCGCGCACACTCCCTAAAAACAGGGGGGGTGGTGGATTTGGGGGGGGGGGTAAAAAATTTGGACCCCTTGACCGGGGGGGTAACAAATTTAGACCCCTCTTGGGGGGGGGGGGGGTCAAAAAAATTCAACCTGTTTTGAGGGAAAAAGCCCGCGTGTTACTATGCTACAAAGGGGCGCGAACGCGCGCGATTTTCGGCCTGCCGGGGGGGGGTAAAAAATTTCGACCCCTCTAGGGGGGGGGGTGAAAAAAATTTGCGCGCTCCACGCAAAATCTCACCGCCCCCCCCCCTGTTGTTAAAGTGGGTATATCCGATTTTTACCAAATTTTAAATTCCTAATATAGTTTCTCCAAATACTGCAAAAGTATATTATTAATGGGTTAGGGGCCGTTAAAATGGTATCCATGGGCAGTAACAACCCAGAAAGAGGGTCCCAATGGAGCCAACCATAGCCTTTTCAGTGCATTTTCAATGGGGACAATAAAATCGTGCACGATTTTATTCCAAAATGACAATATATTTGGCAATAAAATCAAATTTGAGCAAAATGGTAACGAATTAAGGACGAATGGAATAGCTAAGCACGTAAATATGTTATTTGTGAACATTCTGACTCAATTTTAAGAAAATTTATTTTTGAGCCTCTATCATCGGATATACTAACTTTAAAAAATGAGCACTCCCTAACGATAATGTTTCCCATGTCTTTAGTACACATCATCATATTTCTGCCCCTGGAGGGGCCTGGTATTTAAGCCTACTGTCTTCTGTGATGCACATATTATCGCTCATAACTGTGCTATTGTTTACTCTGTAGATATATAATAATATTTCAAACGCTTGGTCACAATAGTGAAATAGATCTTGTACGGCTAAATGAAACACATACCTATAATATTGGGAAGTTGCGAGCTCCCTAGTAGCCAGGATATATGTAATAGTTTCGTCCCACAAAGAAGCCAGCTTCACGTGTCTTTCAAAACAACTCGTACTTGCAGTGTGCCAACATGCCACCAGCTGTCGCTCCGATTCTTGCCATCCTTCGCACAATTCTGTCATTCAACCACCTCTCTGATATTAAAATAAGACGTTACGGTAGCCTCGTATTAATTCAACTATGACCTTCTTTCAATTTCAATGTGATATTAAAGTGCGATGGATGTATTTACTTAATTCTGATCCGCCCTAATTAGGCTAAAGAGGAAGGTGACGCCACCTAAAATTACAGAATAAAGGTGGGGACGACTGCACTATTTTGGACCTATGATATGTCTACACCTTAAATAATAACGAGTAATTATACAACCCAATACATAAAAGTCTAATGAAATGAGATATTTAAGCAGATTCCTACTTTATATATGAAATGAAAGTTGATAATCGAAAAGCAGTCCATGATTGGGGGAACTATTTCCTGCCTCCAGAATATCCGGCAGTACAGTGCGGTGTTCTTCGGTTCTCTGGATAAACTCCGAAATTGTCCTGAAATCCCCCGAGCAGAACATTAATTCTACGCTAAACCAGGAAGTGAGTAGAAGTATTTGTTTGAATTCTATATACTTAAAGTGAAGGACAAACGATATGTTACATTTGTAATCGTCCCGTTGATTGTCTGGCTTCGATCAGACCCTAAATCTAAATCGGATTATGACGAATCAGTCGCTGTTGAGTGTTGTGTTTTCACTGACAGTGACACACTCACACAGAGCAAAGTGTAGCCTACTCAGCTACTGTAGGGTGCTTACCTATAAATGGAAATAATAAGTCCACAAAACTGTGAGACATATCATCGGGAGGGGGAACATGTGTATAACACATTGCAAAAGACTGCATGTTGATATCTACTATAGATCAAGCCCTATTAAGCAGAACGTATGGCAGAGTTACTGAGAGTAGTTCGACACTTCTAAGGGAGTGTTCATTTATTATCTACAGGGGGGGGGGCCGGGGTGGTGGGTTTTTTTGGGGGGGGCGTAACAATTTCCGACCCCTCCTGTGGGGGGGGGGCATAAAAAATTCTGACCTCTCTTGAGGCGGGGGGGGCGTTAAAATTTAGGCCTAACACCAGATTAGGGAATGGCCCCTAATAGGGAGGGGTCGATCTAAAAATTACTAGTAGGCCTATCAACTTTAAAACATAGATCTATTTCGTAGTTACATGTGAAACTCACCTTATAGATCAAGGTTTTGAGGGTCCATTAACAATATTTAACGGTATAGATGGGTAGATAATAATGATAAATTAAGAGAAATGCAGAAGAAAAAGGGGAAATGAAGTGTTAGGCCAAAATTTAAGCCCCTTCTTAGCGAAAAAGCCAGCGCGTTACTATAGTTCAAAGGGGGGGGGGAATTTTTCGGCGCTCTCGAGGGGGGGGGGGCGTAAACATGTTTCGCCCCTCCGCGCGAAATCTCACCACCCCTCCCCTGTAATTAATAAATGAACACTCTCTAAGTTCTACCCCTGTAACAGGGTCAGGGGAAGAAACTAAATGAGCTTTCAACCTCGGCGTCCGCCATACAGGCCTTGCCACACAGCTAGGGTAGAAACCATGTGCCTTTGCTTTGGGCTAACCAAGTCACTCTGCCAATCTGGCAGAGTAGCTATTTTGCGCCTCTATATGGGTTAAAAATCGACACGGCGACGAGGCCCTTTTAAAAATCGACACGGGCGACACAGCACTTTTAAAAATCGACGGACACAGACCTTTTGATAAGCCCCCTAGTATATCCCTTATACATAAAATTTGACACGGTGACACAGCCCTGTAGCTAAAAATCGACACGGCAACCCAGTAAAAAAAAGTGGGTACCCATGTAGAGGCACTATTTTGATGGAAGTATTCCCTCTACAGTCCAATGCTTCCAGCCACATGTCCCTCAATGTATTCCCACCTGTTCACCACCAACAAGACATTCCTAATACATATATAGATCTGTAATCCTGGCTTTGTTTGATGTCAACTCCACTCCTCTTGGACACTCCTCCCACCACTTCTCCCTGCTGCTGAAATCAAAATGTGACATACACTAGCATTGACATGTTTGCAGCAGTATGAGTATGCTGGACATGTGGAGTACCTTTTGGGGAACAGGATTGACCATTTTGGGGGACTGACACTAGTGACAGTGAGTACACTTATGAAAACACCCTTTTTATTATCACTATAGGATCCCTATGTAGCTGCAGTCTGGCGCAGTAGCGCCAGATGTGTCGAACTAATGGCAGAGTTATTTTGTGAAATCCTCCCCATAGGCTGCAGCATGGAAAATGGTCATTGGTACTCCTCTAAGCAGGTTATTACCTGTAGCACTGGGGGCCTTGAAGCCCATACAGGGTTTAAAATCTATCTTCTTAAAAAAATGCTAAACTGGTAATAACTTCTGTTCTAATTGATGGATTTTCAAAATTCAAACGTCTATGTGTAGCTAGTGCCACACCGGCGGTGATTCTGAAGGGAATTGACCCCGGCGGCAGTAAAAATGACACCAGTGGGCCGCTGGCTCTCTGACATGGCGACATAGCCTATTCTTAAAGTTGGTATCCCAACTGTTGTGGTGACGAATTTCCACTTCCAGCATGGGGATAGGTATGCTGATGTTGTAAGACATATGTGAAAGTATTAAAGCTCTATGAGAATTATTTCCATACAAAAATCCCCACATAGTAGCAAAAATGAATTTTCACTGATCAGTCAAAAATAAAGCAATTAGTATACCTCTCTTCTAAACCACAAGGTGGCAGCTGTGTATAGTGTTTACAAGATATTCCCATTGCAGACCCAGCAGCTCAACTCCATTCATGAAGACATTAGTTCATTGACATCTGCATAGGTGGCAGCATATCTCAGATGGTTTGCCAATGCTTGAGTTTTCTCCATGAAAGCTGTAGATCTAGATATTATTAAACACTTTACATTAAAGCCTTTAAGGCTCTTGGTAACCAGAATTAATCACCCATTTCAGAAGAAAAGTATACATTCAGGACTTTCAGGTAATTATTGAGAGGGGTCAATTCTAGTCACCCCAATTGGGATACCAACTTTAAAATCGACATGGAGCTTATTGACATCCACCATCAAAGCACTGATATGCTGAACTCTATAACGGAGGCACGGAGATAATAGAGTTCAGGTACCTGAGCTACTATAGTATAGGCTATACCTGCAAGAGGTCATTAAAATACTTGTATGTGTATTGGGTTGCAGCCTGCTCCCACTATCCACATATAATCATCTATCTTACCGTTTGGATAGCCTGGGAGCAGGCAATCATCCTACCCGTATACACACCTTTCAGGTACACCTGTCAAGTAAAGGTGCTAATTATACAGAAGCCCCCACCTAATTCTATTACCACTTCGATCTATATAATAATCTGTCTGTACTTGAATGTGTATTGACCAATACACACCTTTGGTGGTGCAAATAGGTATCAAATGAAATGAACCTCTGCTCCCAGCCGACAATATTATTAATGATAGGAACTGGTTGGCAATTAGATACATGCACTGGTAATGAATGTGAACCGATCTCCTGGGTAGGGTAGTATAGAGAGAACCCCATAACACTTGCCCTGTATGTCCTGTCTAAGTAATGTCAGCGCTGGCACCTTTAATTAACACTTGGTTTAGTAGTATTTTATGTTAGGATAAGTGTGAGAAACTGACTTTAAAATGAAAGAACAAGTAGTTATTATGGTTGTCATACACGCGACCAAACTGGGCCGATGCGGAGACATCGGGGCTAGGGTTAAATGACTTAGACTGACAACTTGTCCTAGGATAAAATAAAACTTGATTTAAAAAAAACCCAAAAAAAACATCATAGGGACTGACAACTTGTCCTAGGATAAAATAAAACTTGATTTTAGAAAAACACAAAAAAAACATCATAGGGAAACGTAACAGTGTTGGGATGGGAGTCCGCGACTGGAGTAATCATGCCTTCAAATCTATGAGTATTAGCAAGGCCAAGGCACACTTAAAGTTAAACACAACTATTTATTTCACTGGATGGATTACCCGCACGAAAATTAACCGCGAAGACCAGACCTCAGTTGTGATGAAAATCACATGTCGATCTTATTTAATGTATCAATGCCATCCCATTCCAGAAGCAGGTACCAACCATGTCGGCGCTGATGAAGGAGGACCCTCCATTAGGAGGGAAACAACATAGTATCGTAGACGACTTCATGTATGGCTCAAATGTGGCCGGCTCAAACATCTACATCCGATTGGGTAGGTGGTTATAATCTTGGAAATAGTCATCCATAATTATAACATAACTCAAAGTCTATACATGTATACTACAGCAGTATATTAAAGTATAAAATAAAGGCTTTGAGTTTTAAAAATATTTTCTATTGAACTATTACCTACTAAATGTAGTAGTAATTGATTTATACTTATTAATTTCTAACTTTAATAGCATTTGTCGTAGATTATCTTAGATTATCTTTATTAATATTGGAAGGTTAAAATGTCTGACTAAAGATAAGAGTTGACTTTGACTCCATGCTGGTGTTGGTTGATCTGCAGGCTTCTTGCGGAAGGTGTATGGCATCCTGACGTGCCAGCTCGTGGTCACCACGCTCTTCAGTATCATGTGCATGGCCGTCGACCCAGTGAAACACTTTGTGCGAACCAAGTAAGTCACTTAGTTTCATCCCAATATTCAGCTGAAGTTAAGGTGCTTTACTGGTACTAATGGGGCTAGGACACTATCGTATATGCCTATGCTAGAGCGGAGATACACATGTATATAGACCATAGACCCTGGCTGTGTACAGCTAGCAATGGTTTTACATGCAGCTCCTTTACTTAAAGATAATATCAGTAATCTATGGAATTGCACAGTATATATGCATGTTGTAACTTGATTAGACATGTTCTAATATTACAGCCAAATCGAATATTTGTCTATGATAATGTATATCAATCAATAGTGTGTAAATATGTGATGATCGTTTTCAGCCAATGGGTGGTGCTCTTGGCGGCGCTGGCTTCATTCGGACTGATTTTCGCGCTAGCCGTGAAGAGTCGTGAACACCCGACAAATCTCATCCTCCTTGGATGTTTCGTGAGTACCATGTCACATTTGTGGTTCAAATGTCTATAATATAAATGGAAAAAGACCTACTGTTGCTATTTTGATTTATTCACTAAAAATTGACACATCGGACATCACTTAATATTCACGTCGTTTGATGCTCACGTCGTTTGTTTCTTCCTTATTATTTGGTGAGATGTCAACGATTTTACTGTCTAGTGAAACTAATTCTCGAATTTCCTCCTTTTCACAGACACTTTGTGAATCAGTTCTCGTTGGGACTGTTGGTAAGTAAAGTATTTATTTTTAATCTTTATGAAACGTTATCAGTGTGTCATATTAACCTATGTTTCTCCGTTTCATGCCCACACGATGATATCACAATTATCAATGAACCCTGATTAAAAGAGCATATTAATGGCTAGTACACATAACTATATGAATGCACGCTTCTATAATTATTACTGTACACAATGTGAAAATTGACAATTCAATATTACCTAACCAACACTCCCATTGAAAATTCAGTGACTTTCTACGATACGGCCGTGGTCATTGAAGCCTTTGCACTGACCCTGGCGGTGACCATCTCCCTCACAGTCTACACTCTGCAGAGCAAACGAGACTTCAGCTCATGGGGAGCAGCGTAAGTGCTACATGTGATGATTCATTTTACAGCTACAAAAACGTCTAGACACATACAGATCATGTGATATCTATTTAGATTTGTATGAAAAATCTGTGAAATGTCATGTAAAGTGCCTCTATAAAATGGACTAATGGTAAAGGGGCAATAAAGCTGAAGTAAGACATTTTTGAGACGCCTGTTAAAAACACCAATTATTACCTGTATGCAGTACCCATATTATAAAAGTGATACCGTTTTCGCCGTTTTCATGGTCCAATTTCAAAAGTGTCTCATAGCACCACTATGGTCTACTAGTGTTTGTACATGGTATCAAAAGGAACCTGTGGATCATGACAATGGGCCTACAAAAGAAAGAAATAAGTGTACAAAGGCGAACTATTAATTTGTCAGACTGACTATGTGGTGTAAAATGGTACTTTTTTCTTAACAGCTTGTTTTCCGTCCTGTGGATACTCATCATTGCCGGCTTCTTACAGGTATGTCGTAATCAGAGTGAATTGCAGATTGTTTAGGTACACAGCTAGTTAGAAAGGAAGTGTCATGTGTATATCAAACCATGCTTTGATTAGTCTCGTCAAATCATAGATATTGTTTACAATTTTCCCGATAATCAAATTAATTGCCATAAAACAAAATAAAAAGTTTGCCCTGTAGGAATATTTCAGTGAATGATTTTGACTCCAAAGAGGATACATACATTGTTGTCAGAGTCATATCAGTATTTTACTCAGGGGTGAAAGTCTTCAGATTTTCCCTAGTTTCAAGTTTTTGTATGTCGTGAAGACCTGTAGAGGACCTTTATTCATGATCCTCAATTTGAAGATTGCATATTTTTTAGATAGGTCACTTTAATCCTGTTTACTGCAGGGATTTGACTAAAATGGCGAGAGATGTTCCCACAGATTGAACCACAATGATGTAAACCGTCAACACCTGAGCACTACCTTGGTTTATACTCTTTTTCTCTTCTTTTTAAGATGTTCATGCAGAGCAAGGCGCTGGACATGGCTATCGCTGCTGGAGGAGCTGTGCTCTTCTCGCTGTTCATCATCTTCGACACCCACATGATCATGCACAAGGTGTCGCCCGAGGAGTACATCCACGCCTCGGTCAACCTCTACCTCGACATCATCAACCTCTTCCTGCACATCCTGCGCCTCCTCGGTGAGAGGAAGTAGAAGTGACACACCCCGAATAACAGTCCAACGGCATGATGCAGAAACACACACACACCGAAAAGAATATTTTGATGGTATGAAAAGGTAGAACTGATACAGCAGAAAGAAGAGTCTGAGGGTATGATGCCATGGTGTCCTTGTGGTGAGGACGTGAGAATTGGCTGCATCTTACCCTTATTGTTCCAGCCATATACTATACACATGAAATAAATCAAGAACAATTTAGCTTTGTATATGTATAACATCCTACACCCTGTACAACTATGGTTCTATAATGTTTGTTTCGGAGCGATGAATAAGAATGACATCTATTTAGGAATAAGTTTGACTACCCGGTATTTGCTTTAGACATAGAACCAAGTAGGATGATAGATATTTTTGGGTGACAGGCAAATCTTGGTAGTGTTTCACAAAATTGACTTTTGCTTTTAGATATTGAACCAAATGGTATGATTGATATTTTTAGGGGAAATTTTGATCATGGTTTACAAAAGAAATTATATATTCTGCATGTTGTTACTTGATAGGTATTGTTCTGCATATTAACCGAGGCTGGGTTAAATAACGTTTTATCATTTATATAAGAATAGCACCTGTAGCTTTTAGTTGTTTGGTTACTTACATGGTTCCTGTGATATCCAAGTATTAACAAAGAGTATGACATAAGATCTACGGAGTTGAAAATGCATGGTTGGATATGAAGGGTGGAAAGGGTTACATGAAGGATAGAACTGGCGATGTGTGTGAGAAAGAAGGCGGGGAAAAACACGTTTTGTTTTATATAATTAACCCGATATCTTATGGTTTTCTTTGGGAAGCCAGGAAAAGAAATAGTACCATTATCGTTGAGTTATGTAAATGTTAATATTTTTGTTGCTGTTCGTTGCATAGGTTATTCTCTGTATTGGATATTCATGGAGAAAAGTTCCAAGTGATTCTAAAGAATCTGATAAGACCATTCTGTGGTACAACTGATGTGGAGTATTCCTGCAGGTCGGTCGGTTTTGTTTTTATTGGTATGATGATATATTGATTGGATTGTATGTATTCATTACGAAGAGAATTATCCGGAAATGGTTCAAGCTGGATCTATTGACATACTACACACTGGCACACACTCAAACATTTATACAAAAATATGTCGGGAAATACATCAAATTTGCTATGGGGAGGTGTTAGGGGAGGGGGCTAATGCTTTCATTAGACCGAGTGCAATGAGAAATAAAGAAGTATATAATTATATTAGACTAATATATTACAAGTTAACGCTCATGATGGAGGCATGTTTTTGTTAAACAAAGATGTTGATATAATACATAACGACGTTTGGGGGAATAGAGCTAACTCTATGTTGTATATTTATGTTTATCTATGTTAAGGGTTACGTTTTAAGGTTCCATCACAGTATCCATGGGTGAGGGAGAGTTATAGATGAGCAGTGCATGATACCGTCCGCATTTGACTTAGATAAGAGTTTCATCGCATACTACCTGGAGGTCAAATTGAGGAAAGCGGTACTGGAACCCTGGGTATCTGTGGAACATTCATCAAATGATGTGTGATGCCTTGAAGATGGACATTTCTTTTGTGCCGCATATGATACCCGGTACTGGTTGTAAATAACGTTAATTCAAATAAAATATTAAACGTGACTTCTGATCGCATTTGCTGTTTTGTTGATTGCGAGAATGTTTTGTCTGGAATCATCAACGGCAGAATAGCTGAAGTCAACCTGGATATTATATATCAATCATTGAATCAATGGTAAACTGAACCGGTCAACCCCAGTATATTTCATTTCATTTCTATTTTAATTTACATTACGTTGGACCAACGGGGAGGGCAAGGGGGCATCCTTTTTGAGGGTTGAATATATGTGGTGTTTTTTTTGTTTTGTTTTGGCGGTGGAGGCGTGGGGCAGCAGATAAGGACTGGGAGGCTTGTTATGATTATTAGGAGACTGATCTTTTTTCTCTCATTTGATCGACGGGGCTGGGAAATTCGGGAGGTTCAGGAGATGTAGACTGGAACCTGGTGGTTTCAGCAGGGAGACGGAGACGGCGAATAAGTAGGGGAGACCGGGGCTAGTTGAAACACGGGGTCAGTTGAAACACAAGCTGTATAATAGAGGCAACATGTGTTTGGATTGATTTTCTTGATTCTCATGTGAACTTATTGTTATTTTTATCACCAGTGAAAAAATCAGAAAGTTATTAGCTACATTTTTTTATATATGGCCCAAACCATCTATAAATCATGTTTTTTATCGAAAAAAGTGAAATTTCAGATATTGAGTTTTTTTCTTCTCATAATTTTAGTTTATAAGGTATCCATCTAATTTAACTTTTATATAATTAACCATGTAAACTGGAATCACATACCGGTATGTTATAATGAATACATTAGTATAAAGTGGTATTAATGTCTAAGGGGACAGCACTGTGCTATGTTGTGTGGGGTCGGTTGAAACACTTTTGTCGGGGTTAGTTGAAACAAATTCACTGGAGGCATAGGTGCCCCCTATACGCCAGTTACCACCCAAACTGCACCTTTCAGCTTTAGTTCCAGCTGTGCATATGTGCAGGTACACAGTGGATAACATTCACACCACTATAGGTGCAGAATTTGTGCATGATTTCTGCAATAAATGTTACTTTAACCCAAATTGGATCTGGGGTTAGTTGAAACACCCGTGGGGCAAGTTGAAACATAATTGTTCAAAAGTGTTTCAACCAACTCCTATTAAAACGGCTGAAATCTTGTGTTTCAACTGACCCCGCCTGGGGTCTGTTGAAACACAAATTATGACTGATTGTGACAATAAGACTAAGAGTATCATGAATCAAATATAACATTTTCTATATTAGAATTGATGCTACTTCGGGGCATTATTCCAGCCATAGAAAGTTGCATAAAGGTGAAATCATTCATGTAAAAAATTGATTTTCACCAAAAATGTTTCAACTGACCCCAAACATACTTTTGGAAAAAAATATTTTGCACCATCAACCCCTCCCCCCCCCCCCCCCACCCACCCAAAAAAAAAAAAAAAGAAATTAAAAACTGTGGAAAAATGTTTGCTATACAGAAAAAGGAATCTGAAATTGCCTCATGTGTTTCAACTACCCCCACTCTCTCCTACCTACTAGGGTACCGCTTTGAGCTGGATGGACGTTTTTTGGTTTGGAAGGGTGCTGTCTGACCACGAGGGTCTGACAATTTGTAGTTCCAGCTGTGAAACTCATGTTAAAAAGTTTAAGATTCAATGCCTGTGGGCGGGCGTGCGCCGTTTTTATATATAGTTTTCTCGCATTCTCAGAAAAGGTGTCCTGTCATAATTATCAAATTATAATTTGTATTCTTCATGGGTGATCTGTTTGGAAGGCATGGGCAATTAATAATAAGTCAGTGCATTATGTAAATAATGATACCAATATAGATCTATATTTATTTCGATATTTTATACACGATTGGGACACAATTCTATCACAGGCAGTCTGAAAAGTCCGATAATTGTAATGTGGCGTCACCTAGCGGTTCAATCATGACTGAAGGCTAACGCGAGAAAGCAGTTTATTATTCATCTATTTGTCTGCCGCCCACACGCGTTAGCAGACTTCCGGTTTTAGTGTTTCTCCACACAAGAAACCGTTTGTGTATTGTGTTTCATCTAAAATTACACAACATGCCCAGCAAAAAGAAGAAATACAACGCCAGATTCCCACCAGTAAGTTTTTGTCACATGCTATACATTTATACACGGTTTTATCGTGACTCCTGGTATTGATATATCTCTAAAAGTCGTAGGCCCAGCTCAGTCATGGCTGGGCCTGGCCTACGCACTGACACTGTTTCCTTGGCAGAGCCAGAGTTAGTGTAAAAGTGTTAAGAGTCTATTCCTACACTGTAATTGTAACGCTACCGTGGCTACAGGAATTAGGATGAAACACAATATTATAGAGTCGTCCACGAAAAGTACAAGGCTTGCCATAAGGCTAGAGCTATGCTAGGACCTCCTATTCGGTATCTAAGGGAGTGCTCATTTTTTAACAACAGGGGGGGGGTGGTGGATTTGGGGGGGGGGGGTAAAAAATTTGGACCCCTCTTGGGGGGGGGGGCAAAAAAATTCAACCTGTTTTGAGGGGAAAAGCCCGCGCGTTACTATGCTACAAAGGGGCGCGAACGCGCGCGATTTTCGGGCTGCCGGGGGGGGGGGGGTAAAAAATTTCGACCCCTCTAGAGGGGGGGGTGAAAAAAATTCGCGCGCTCCGCGCGAAATCTCACCGCCCCCCCCCTGTTATTAAAAAATGAGCACTCCCTAAATTAAAAATTAAAACTTCTCTCAAACTTGTTTCTCAAATTTTAATTTATGAGTCAAAATGGCTAGCCTATAGTATAGGCTACAAACGCATTGCTGCATGTATCATTGCTGCATTACCAACCTTTCCCGACGGATATTTAGGAAGTGTTTATCTATTCTATTAGTATTGGGTAGCGGGAGCTCAAATAGCCCATATAATCAGCTATGTGTGTCTACTCAGCCAGTGAGCACAGCCCATGAGAGCTCAAAGGGTATGTGTGTGTGTGGCCCGGGTGTGTGGGGGGGGGGGGGGGGGGAAATAGCCTCTATAAGCAGCTCTGCCTACTCGTCCGATCCTCTCCCGACCGTGAGGGGATGATACTTAATCTAGGGGAGAATAGACCTACATTGTTACTGGGACCCCCAGGGTCCCTGGCCTCTTCAACACTAGACAACAGCCCCCCCCCTCCCGAATGAGTATCAGCCTACTTGGTAGGACTACGAGAGTGGCTAGCTGCCACCCCCCACCCCAAACAGCCTCATCATCACAGGCTCATGGCCCCAGACCCACTACCCAGACCACATGGCGATATTTTGAGACTAGAAGCCTTTAAGGGAGTGCTCATTTTTTAACAACAGGGGGGGGGGGGCGGTGAGATTTCACGCGGAGCGCGCGAAATTTTTTCACCCCCCCCCCCCCCCCCCCGCTAGACGGGTCGAAATTTTTTACCCCCCCCCCCCCGGCAGGCCGAAAATCGCGTGCATTCGCGCCCCTTTGTAGCATAGTAACGCGCGGGCTTTTTCCCTCAAAACAGGTTGAATTTTTTTTACCCCCCCCCCAAGAGGGGTCTAAATTTTTTACCCCCCCCCCCCGGTCAAGGGGTCCAAATTTTTTACCCCCCCCCCCAAATCCACCAGCCCCCCCCCCCCTGTTGTTAAAAAATGAGCACTCCCTAATACCGGTACTAATAATAGTGACAGCAGGAAAAATAGATAGGGACATGAGGCATTTCTTAATTAGATATGGTGATTTAGGCTTCTGTTAAAATCGATACCCGGTATGGTGATATGGTCATTTCTTCAAATCAACATGAGACATGGGAACCCACCGGGCCCCGCCCCATCAACAGTCTCGGACTCCCATACCAACACTGCTCCGTGTCTCTCTGCTGAGTATGGTATGGGAGCAGACATGCATCTCACTTGATACAAATTTGGCGCAAATGGGTGTGTATTGGCCAATACACATCGAAGTACAGAGAGATGCTAATCAATATCAAAGGGGTAATAAAAGTAAATGTGGGCTACAGTACAATTAACACATATAACTGACAGAGGTAATGTAAAGATGTGGATTGGGATGGGATGATGGCCTGCTCCCAGGCTATCCAATTGGTGGGATAGTCGCTGGCCGAGGCTGTGCCATCAAGGGCCGCAGCCTCACTGAGCTGCCGAGTGTCTGTCTACTGGCTGCCGAGTAACCCCTACACATATTGGTGATATCATTCCCCGCGGGAAATACGTAAGACATAAGCCGGTGATCCACTGCCGCGAATTGGCTGCGATTTTGCTGCAAATGTGACTCGTGCGAGTAAACACGGACAGAACGTTCCAGCAGTGGATCAGCTGCTGCGAGTCCCTGCGCCGTGCGACGACATTCGCAGAAATCTAAAAGTTTGAATTTTTGCAAGTGTACTCGCAAGCCTTCCCCCGTAAGAGCGGATTCATGGGAGAATTTGTGGCAGTGGATCACCGCCTATAGACAAATTAATATGACCACATTGTATTCCGTGGGGGCATTGGATACGGCACTTCCAGTACTTAAGCATAGTAAGTCTTGTATCTCAGAAATTACTACCGGTACCACCCGAGATGTAGATTACCAGTAGGATTACCGACACTCTTAATTTACACTAATGCTTCTCCATCTCCTCTTCTGTTAACCTTGTACATCATTAAATCATCATGATGACAGATGATCATAAGAAATGCCTGTCCATAAAGGCCTACATATCTCGGGAGGTTAGAACTCAGGGGGTGTTCTTAATGAACATGTCGAGATACACAGTAAATCGCTAATGGTAAGTACACTCATTTTAATGCAACTATACTTTTTATTCAGGCACGGATAAAGAAAATCATGCAGACTGATGAGGATGTGGGGAAGGTAGCAGCGGCTGTTCCTGTTATCATCTGTATCCTTTTGTGCAGCTCTTATGGGACCTCACGGGAGACATCAGGGTGTTGTATTAGATTTTACATGTGCTTTTTAAACAAGAAACTTATTGTACTACGTAGGGTACGTACAATGTATTACCCATTTAAAGGACATTTTTTGTTATTAGAAAGGATACTGTTAGGAGGGAGTAAACCTAGTTCAATTTTCCTTTACCAATTAACCATAGCTCGGGCACTGGAGCTCTTTATTGAGTCACTCATTTTGAAATCTAATGATATGACTCAATCTAGAAATGCAAGAACCCTTTCAACAGGACACATGTAAGTACCATATATCTATACCGAGATTTGTATAACGAGATTTTTTCAGTTGAATTTAAATGAAATGTTACTTATAATTTCTAAGATGAAACTGATCAAAGAATCTGACTCACTCGTTGTATTAGTTATTTAGAGAATAGAAAACGATGCTCTTCACGTCGAGACTGTCTGATGTCCTACAATGCACGAACACATTTTGCCGGTAACGTGAATATATACAGTACCTTATTAAAATTTCAGAAAGCACATAATTGAATCGGAAAAGAAGTTTGACTTCCTACGTGACTTGGTTGCGAATATGGCGGATGTGCAGCAAGCAGAGGAGGATGGTGACTCACCGTCAGGTCTAGAGAGTGTAGAACCTCCAGCAGCGACACGGCCGGCTACGTCGAGGAGAACCAGCGCCTCCACAGCGAAGGCCGAGGCTGCTACCGCCGACCCAGACAAACCGGCTAAACGACCGCGTGGCAGGTAAATACAGTCGCATTGTTACAATAATGTTCTCCTCTCTCACATTGTCAAGTGTGCACTGCGATTCAATTTTGCTAGAAGTGGTATGGTAAGCACTGATGAGAACATGATAGCTATCCCTCGCACCCAAAGAATAATAGAGGAAACACCAAAAAACTATTTCATTGGTCAAAACTCTATCCTGCTACTATAGATGCATGATGCAGCCAAACTTTTATAAATGCCTGTTTCACATAGATATAGAGCTGTAGTGTTTCTAAACTGTATCGAATTTTGTAAATTTGATCGTCTGTATCCCTTAATAAATTATAACATTACTTCACGTACCAGACCACGGAAACATCGACCAGAAGAGGAACAGCAGTTGCCTCCCAAGAAACGGGGACGAAAGAAGAGACAGCCGAAGGAAGAGACCACAGATGACTCAGCAACTGAGGTGAGCCATGTATTTACAGATAAAAAGCTGATTAAGCCAATCAAAATATCAATTTTAGAGCATTTTGTTACAAAATGCAGTTCCATATTTAACCTGTTATTTTATCAGGAAAAACAATATATTCCCTAAAGGTTGCAGGACTAGATTAAGATACAACTGGACCACATTTCTTGTGTAAAAAATTCCTACTACTTTTGCTCTTTGTTGACCTTCGCCAGGGAATACTCGTTATTTAATCAAGAGTTGTGAGAAGGAAATCTACAGATAATTTTCTCTAATGCTTCTTGAATAGGATGCTACCTCTAATGGGGGTTCAGAGTCGCCAGACGAGACGCCCAGCCCTATGGCACGTGTAGTGGACGCTGACCAGCCAGGTGATGACACTAAGGAGGGTCTTCGCTCAGAAGTCCCTTTTGCACAGTATAAAGACGCAACGTCAGACTCTCAGACATCCCCGTTGGCGCTCACGGTTTCCCGACCAAAGACTGAATCATCACCGGTTCGGGGCACCTCGCCTTACAGCCTTCGCGTTGACCATCCAGAGGGTGACAGAATCAAGATGGAGCCTGTTGGACAGGACGCGGCACAGGACCTGACATCGAGTAGTCGTTCACACAGCCGTGGTGCAGACAGTCCTGGTACCAAGGATGTGTTGAGTCCACCTGTGGTGACACATCCAAACCTCCCACCACAGATTCCCATGGGAGGGCTCCCATACCCAGTGCCAGGTCATATGGGGTTACCGCCTACCATGAATAACTGTTCGTAAGTACTACGATTCACACATACCGCACTCCAATGCCTCGTAAATACCCCTGCTGAATACCATCTCTTTACTAATTAACCACTGTAGTATTAGATCTCTGCGCATCGTACTAGAGTATGCTCACTTTTAAATTTCTAAATATGGTTTTAAGAAAATCTGAAAAGAAAAAAAAACGAACTGGGAGGTTTATTATGGAACAAAAAATTGATTCTTCAGAATTATATCATATCAAACAATGCATTTTCTACTTTTTCTGTATTAATGCATGGATACAGGTGCTGCTGGTTGCCGCCCTGGTACTATTATCCGGGTCATTATCCACTCCAAGATTGGCGGTATTCTTAGCTTTTTGTTATCTGCCTCTAACCTTAAATATCACTTGCGTGCCAGCTGATGTAAGAGTTCTCGCCTAATACCAACCTTTGATAACCTACCTGAGAATAATCCCTGTTTTAACTGTTTCTGCTTAAACTGCATGCTTGCTTTGAGTTAAATACTGTCTATTTTGTGAATCCTAAATATGAAAAGTGTGCCCTGACTTTAAGTTGAATATTTCCAGTAAACATCTACAGGTTTACAACACGTGTCTAAGGCTTGCACCGCAACTTGACATTTAGGAGTGTTATCATGTCAGTGGTTTGTTCCCCATCGTTTATAAGGCGACTTTCACACTATAGACAGCACACAAGGGACACCAAAGAAAGAATTACCAAAGTTAACTATATATACACTTCATGGAACCTTATACTTATACCACAGACGTCGAGACTTAAAAATCTACCGTACCGTCGCAATACAGCGTCACATTTCAAAAGAACGCCGGTCGTGTATAAGCCCAGGGGGTTAGAGGGATCTAGAACTGTTCTTAAGCAAGAAAATAAGCTTCAAATAAGTGCCTGTTCCATATAAGTGCGAGGGGTGCTAAATTGACGACCGTCTCAGCGCTATATCACGATGGTACGGTATGCTAATGCACATAAGTTCACTAATGTTTTTCATATGTTATCCGACGATCAACGAACACTTAGGACTGTGCTACCTGTATTTTCAGATGTTAGCTAGCTTCATATTTGACTGAAAAGCATTCCTAAGGCTTTCCACGTTTATGAATTATATTTAAGTTCATGATAAAACTGAAAAAAAGATATATGCATTAAGGCAATTCGTTAGACGCCCCTCCCAACCGCGTCTTACGAAGTTTTTTGAATGTTTTGTTACTAATATTGACTGTTTGGAAATTGCACCATTGAATTTAGTTCTCTACTATCATATGACAATGTATAATACCAGACTCCATAAAACTATTAAAGTATTTAAATATGCTCATCAACATAAAGCTATTAAAGTGTTATTCATCACTATTAAATCAGTCATGGCGTAAGTTCATGAATAATTCAGACAAAATTTGCAAATTTAAAGTTGCGACTTTGACTGACATTGAGAGAAAGTAATAGCAATCTTAAACATGTTCCCACGACATAGTTAAACACAAGGGCAATCTCTGTTTTTGATATATGATTTGACACCGAGATGCCCTTGTCTAGGAAGTGAAAAGTACATTAAAAGAAGATTTCAAAGGTTTAGTTCTCAAGACTACCAATGGAATGGCATCCTGCATGCAAAAGCTTAAAATTAATTCAGTTATATCGCTACAAGAATGTAGTGGGGGAGGGGGGGCACTTAGGTGACTCATCCCTAGATACAGTTAAAAAGTCTCACGTCCGCGTTTCATTTCCTGCTGCGTTGGACGAGATGTGTGAATAAAAACATCAGATTCATTTTGTTGTTGTTTAAATGCCGTCTGTGTAGTCTAGCGTCTGTATGTAACTCTGTTCCTTCTCCCAGCCCAAAGGTGTCTCATTTTCAAACAAAGTGGAAACATTATTTTTGTCTTCGCACCTGTTTGAAGTGTGGTGTGCTTACCAACAGACTGCTATTTTATTTTATTTTAATTCAACATTCCTCTCTGTGCAAGGGTGGTGCTCTTGTCAAATGAATTTGAGTTCTCAGGTTTAGTTAAAAAATTACTTTTAACACGGTCAGTGAAAACTCTTATTATCTGTCTTATTTGCAGAATGCCTCCGATGTCCAGTGCCTACCCACTGCCGTGTCCGCTACCGCCACAACAGATGGGCGCACCGCTACCTCCGTACAACCTACCCATGCCTTTCTATGGTTACCCACCGCCGGGGGCGCTGCCGCCTCATCACCTGCCTCATCATCCACCACATCACCCGCCTCATCATCCACCAAGTCATCCACCACACCACCCACAACCGAGCACAGAAAAGGAAGACTCAGACTCCTGACAGCAGTCCGCTAAACCGCACTCTAAACCGAGAGGCAGCAGCTGACTCGGCCCGCGACTGACTCAAGTGACGAGCTGAGATGTGTGCACGGGTTAATATTGTTACAGCTGTGAACAAAGTGTTCAATGTCAAAGACCTAAATAGATTAGCTTCTATGAGTTAAGCCCATTTCGCAAATTGGATGATAATATACGGCAAAAAAATATTATGGGCCATATTGGACCAACAGTCGAAATCGTATCATTACTGTGGCGTTACACTGGCATCATAGTGGGAAATATCAGATGTGAACCCCCGTTTTAAACACTGAAGTCTCAATAACAGAAAGGTGCGCTTCCAAGAGTAGGTATGGCTAAGCCCGGAACACGGAGTTATACCCGGAGTGAATGGGTTTCAACAGGCGCCCTCATGTGGGCAGAGATTTGGCTTAATTCAGCTCATCAAGGATCATACACCCTAAGCCACTGGTTGGGGATTCTTGGTTGTGGCCTTTCTTCAAAAATGAAAATAATTAAAAAGACAGCGCTTTGCTATACACATCCACCCTCCCCACACTATGGGCCACTTGTTAAAATAGAGCACTCCTCAAATAGCTGAGGATCCGAGGGTTTAGTAGCATAGACAGGTCTATAATGTGATTCGTAGATTGTTAACGGGTCTATAAGGCTCTGCCTTGTGTCAAAAGTTACAGATTGTCTGTAAGAGGTTCGTAGACCGTTATGAAGTTCTCAAACATTTCACTATTCATCATGCATAGTCTACATTCATTCACCTCGCATGTTACTATAGTATTAGCTATCTAATCAGTCATACCACCCTAGTTTACCCATGAAGATTAATATTTTAAAAATCACTACCGGTATTGATCGACATTTTCATAATTAGAACAAACTGCTTGATATTAGAAGTATAGAAAGTGCATAATGTTTGCTTTATACCGGTGACTTTTTTTACTCAGAATTTATTTTCGACTGGGATAATTGGGCCTTTTAACTGGAAATTGGTTCTTGCTCTCTATGGCCGGACTAAGTAGAAATCTATCTCACTTTCTCCCCCAGGACACTTTGATTGTTTTCCCCCAGTATAGCTATTAAAGAGTTTATCTCGTGACAGCAACCATGTAATATTCGAATATGCATCTTCCCTTGTTAAAAAGGTCGTCTGTTCGAGATCAATAGCATACGTTGCATGTACAAAGCAACATCCCGCTTTTTTGAGAATGGAATTGTTTACGATGCTGTTGAAGAGGATAATAAATTTACATAATACCATGTCTTATGTTGTCAGTGTCTTGGATAATCATTATTTGCGGGAGGAGGAAGGGCAGCCAAAGGGAAGAATGGTCATCAGAACGCAGGTAAATTTAAGGAGGAAATCTTTCCCAAAGTCGGGTTAGGGGCTGTCCATAAATTACGTCAAGCCAGAGGGGGGTCGTTAGTCTGAGTGCAACATATATTAAATGCAAAGGCATAATATAAAGGTTTGGGCAAATGTGGCATCAAGTTTCCCTGTAGTCGAGAGTCAATAACAATTCAACCAATGTGATAGCAATATTTATTGTTTCTGTAGATAGCCATAACATGAGTATAGTGTAATAATGGACATCACTGATTAAAATCTGAACAGCACAGTGGTACAGAATACATTTATTTTCGTGTAACGACCGTTTCTGTTTAAATTCTCCTTTAAATGGAATTGAGAGAGTACACACATAACATTAACCTATATTTAGACCCTTATCTTTTTCCTTTACCCTTTTTGAACCCTGCCCCTTTCCCCTTGCCGCGTCCTGGACCACTTTTCTTGAATGCGCCTGCTTTGCGTTTCGTTCCGTCGTCGCGCATCCACCGGTCTCTGTCGGCCTCCCACTTCAGCTGCTTGACACCTATTCGAGGAAGTGTAATATTTTATTTTAATATAATCACAAAACCTGTGATATTTATTATGAATTGTACAGGGTAGCTTTTCTATTGAGTTTACTGGGTCTTATTACACATTTGAAATAGCTTGCGTCCTTGAATTCTGCTTCAGTCAAACAAAAACGCAACTACAGTAAATTACCTTGAAGCTTTTAAATCTTAAATGGCAACAATGTCAGGAACTCAACATCGAGTGGAAAAAGCAAAATGGTGAACTTACTTGCGTTGTCCTTATTGGAGAATGCGTTCAGGCCAATGGAATCTATTTCCGATCCAGCGTTTTCATCCATCAAGTGGGCAAACTAGAAGATAAAATTGTAAGATCCCAATCAAAAGTAGAACTATTAAGTATTGGCAAACAAACACAGGTGCTGAAAAGCATAACATTTGTGAAAATTGTACTACTATAGGACGAAATGAGATTTTACAAAAATTGAATCGATCAATTAGTATGGGAGCTTGCAGTTGTAAATTAATTTTGAGAAAGACTTATTGCATGAATAGCTTACCTCATCAGCCGATGCAAACAATCCGCCCAGTCTGCAAAGAATAGATTAAAATTAAAACAAATGACATAAAGTGCGGATGAAAGTGACCAAAAATAACTCGAAGCGTTCAAATTGAGCCGCTGAATAAAGGTCCTCTATGGCCAAGTACAGGTCTTCGCGACATAAAAACAACTTGAAATCAGGGAAAAACTTGAAGACCTTCATCCCTGATTAAGTAAATATATTGTGTGACGTTAAAGTGCAAATAATCGACAGCATAGTCTAATCGTACAAAGAAAACTTCTACCAACCGTAGGATTATTATGCCTAATCTATAACTTCTGATGCCTAATAAGTGTATCATCAGTTAACAGGAAATCCTGAAATGTATACGTCCAAGTGCATACTGATCGGCCCCTCCATGTACCAGCAAAACCTACCCTGAGCCTTGAGAAGACTTTCCACGTTTAGGGGGTGGTGGACCACCGAATATATCATCTTCATCATCCTCCTCCTCCTTTGCTCTTTTCCCCTTATTGCCTCCAATGTCACCGAACTCGTCTGTGTGAAGGATCACATTCATCAATCATTAACAACAGTAGTGATTCAGTACTAGGGTACCGGTATGTATTTTAATCATGATGACTGAAACATTAAGTACATGTACAAGGTACTACTACACGTATTAGTCTTATCACATAACTGTATACGTATCGTACATTGGTAGGTTCCTATGATACTGAGACTGCTGTGGGGTGGACATGGACCGGACTACACAAGCTAGACAGCACAACCAACATCAAGGCGACTCTCGAATTGGTGCCTTTACCAGCGCTCTTAATAGACTATATCTGATAATTACAAGGTACAAGGAGTACTAGTATAGACAAATACAAACATTTTGCAAACTTACCCTCATCAGAAAAGGCGACGTCTTCTTCGTCAAACCCGCCATCATCACTACCTTCATCATCGTCGTCAATGTCATCATCGTCAAGATCAGCGACGTCATCATCATCATCATCGTCGTCTTCATCTTCCATCAAGTCGGCGAACTCGTCACCCAGATCTCCCATGTCCACCTCCTCATCTGTTAGGTCGGCTTCCTCGTCGTCACTCTCCTCGTCCTCATCTCCCTTCTTCTTTTTCTTCTTCTTGTCCTTCTGCTTTTTCAATTCTCTGTAATGTTACAAGATATTTAGTCTATTTAGCACTTTGAGGTACCGTGTATGTTCCAGGACCAATAAAAGGGATCAAATTGGAAACCTCCAGGAAATGGGTGAAACATTCTCCCCACAAGACTAATACTACATGTTAGCTCATGTTATTGAAGTCATTCATAATAATCCGTAATTTACAATTCTGTTTCTGTGTAACTGGATATATACCTGCATCTTCTATTTTAAAGAAGAGACATTTTGATCTAGTTATATACCACACTATAGAGTTTTTGGGTAATGGAAGTTACCCTGCAAAGTCGAGTTCCCGTTTGCCTTCTTCCATCAGTCCTTTCTCAAATGTATCTGGAAGTAAGATTGGAGAGAGGTCGTATTAATGATATAATAATAAGATCCACAATGTAAGATTAATGCTCGATTGAGCTACACTGTATTAAAGTGCAGGCATGAATGATAGGTAGTTAAACGTCCTATTGACTAATGCAGAAGAGACTTTCTCAAGTTGAGGTTTTAATACAAGTAAAAGTAGGCCGAAGCCTACGTTGGATGATATTAAAAGTTACCTAGGTAATCGTCGAACTCATCATCGCTAACATCAGATGCATCAGGATCATGTTCGTCTTTCGTTTTTGCCGCCTTTACTGCCTTCTGGTTGAAGTATCTGAATATAATGTTCAATCGATAATTACTTAAAGTTGGTATCCCAATTGGGGTGACTAGAATTGACCCCTCTCAATAATTACCTGAAAGTCTTTAATGTACACTTTTCTCCTGAAATGGGTGCTTAATTCTGGTTACCAAGAGTCGTATAGGCTTTAATGTAAAGTATGTAATAACATCTAGATCTACAGCTTTCATGGAGAAAACTCAAGCATTAGCAAACCATCTGAGATATGCTGCCACCTGTACAGATGGCAATGTACTAATATGTTCATGAATGGAGTTGAGCTACTGGGTCTGCAATGGGAATATTTTGTTAACACTATACACAGCTGCCACCTTGTGGTTTAGAAGAGAGGCATGCTAATTGCTTTATTTTTGACTGCTCAGTGAAAATTCGTTTTTGCTACAGTGTGGGGATTTTGGTATGGAAATAGTTCTCATAGAGCTTTAATACTTTCACATATGTCTTACAAGATCATCATGCTTATCCCCATGCTGGAAGTGGAAATTCGTCACCCCAACAGTTGGGATACCAACTTTAACATGTGTGGATCAACAAGGGAAAAGGGACCTCCGCGGGGGATTTTTAGTTCCAACTTTGGCCACCGGGGGGCTCCATATAGCCAACAATGTTCAAAATATCATAAAAATTGTTCTATACTACTTTTTGATGGAGAATACAATAAGCCACTTTAGAAAATTCCAACTTTAGTGAAAACCTTCCATATCTGGAATGTAAAAAGCACTTTTTTTGGGCCTAAATTAGTGTTTTTACACTTGTTGGTTGCCATGGAAACAAAATTTTCATTCTAAATTGCATTTTTCAAGAAACTTATGATTACAGGCCCCACAAAGATTTCTATGCTGAAAACGGAATGTAAATCCCATTTTAAGATTAAAAGCTATGACCAAATGTTTGAAAAAGTTTGGATATTTGGGAATTTTCGTAAATATGCTAATTAGATAGAGATATCTGTAAAACAAAGTAAGATAGAGCAGGGTTCCCACCCGTCAGTTAAAAGTCAGTTAAGTTTTTTTTTGCTTTAAAAGTCAGTTAAATGTCAGTTAAAAAAGAAAAAGCATGATTTTTGTCAGTTAAAACCAGATTTTGTAAAATGTCAGTTAAATGTCAGTTAAAAAAAATATTTTGAGAAATTTCATCAAAACATTTTTTCACTCTCCCAGACTTTAGGTCAAAATGCAACAGGAGAGACTCCAGTTGAATCTAATGTGTCTTTTCTTCCTAAAAGAAGTCAAGAATTTCAAAATATCTTTGCATCCAAAAAGCAAAGTTTCATCCCCAATAAAGGTTGTGCATTAGTAAAGTATCGAACCAGCAGATTGTCCCAGTCCCAATTAAACAAACAAGACCTGAATATATATATATATTTGTGCCAAAATGCACTAGATTACACCATTACATCTAGACTTTTAAAGTTTTAGACTTTCCGATGCCTTTCCCTTCAATGAATAGGGTTCCAGCTCCAATCATAATGAACAGATACAGACCTGATCTTTAAGGTATTGTTTCGAAATGCACCAGATTGTACCATCGCAAGTCTAGAATTTCAAAATTTTCTAAAACCCTTCCCTCCAAACACCAGGTTCTCCCCACAATCATAGAGAACAGCTTAAGACCTGAGCTTTAACATGTTTTAGCCAGAAGCAGCAGATTGCACTATTTATAGTCTAGAATTTCAAAATTTTCCAAACCTTCCCCTCCAAAAAAACAGGGTTCCTTCTCCAATCAAAGAGGCTGGATAATACAGATCTAAGCTCTGATACATTAGATCAGAATGCACCATTCCAGGTCTAGGTTTTCAATCTTTTTTCAAAAGCCTACCCACCAAAAAGGAGGCCTGATAATACAGATCTGAGCTATGATATTCTCTGGCAAAAATGAACTAGGATGCACTATTTCAACACTAGATTTCTCTAAAGCCTTCCCTCCAAAACCCAAAAAGACAGTTCCAGCCCCAATCATAGAGAATAATACAGAGCTGAGCCTTAATATATTTTGGCCCAAAATGTATCAGAATGCACCATTTCAAGTCTAGAATTTCAAATATTCTTAGGGGAGCATGCCCCCAAATCCTGCTAGTTGGACCGCTGCGCTTCGCTTGCGGTGCTCAGCAGGACATCCATTCCCCCACTTCCAAAAATTCTTGGGCTCAGATTTCTTCTACTCCAGAGTTTGGATGTCTGGTCTCAGAATCCGCCACAATGCACCATTTGCCTTCTAGATTTCAAATTGTCTCAGGGGGGAAGCCCCCAGACCCGCAACTACTAAGGTGGCTCTGCTTACTAAATGGAATATGCGGGACCAAATTAAGACTCCTCAAATCTATAGTCAAAAATCACATCCCGTTCCCCTCTCTAATGGTACCAGAATATATGCAATGGGGGCGTCCCCCCCAAACCCCCCAAGTATAGCCACTGCACTTTGCTGCCGGTGCTCAGGGGGAACAAATAGTCACCCAAGGTAGGCCAGGTTTGCCCCCAACCCCCTTCTAGAAATCCTGGATCTGCCACTGTCGTTAGACAAGTGTATACAACCAGGGTTCATATATACTGTTGGCTCTAACGAGTCTCTGAACAAGCAAATATAAGAGAAACGGATGGATCATAGTCAGGTTCTGGGACATGGATAATCAGCAAGTTGTTTCCCATTACTTAATTGGAATATCCTGGTTACACACATGCAGTGGACTTGACAGAGCATTTCAACTGCATTATCAAGACTGGATGGTGAGGGGAGGTGGACCTATCAATGGACAGACCAGTGACCAATTTGGGGGGGGGGGACTGGAATTGTCTATAGACCAGGGCACCAAAATACATCAAATTGCACCATTTAGATTTTCAAAATGTTATCGGGGGCATGCCCCCTAGACCCCCTTAGTTCTCTTGTGAGGTGTGATTTGCAACTGGACACTAGTTTTTTCGGCTCAGTCCGCTCATCCACACAAATCCTCAGATTATTTGCATTTTTCCAGGTCGCACCCCTGATATCTGAAATGTATCCCTAGATTCACCCCTTCAGAAATCATCCATATATATTATTACGAGAATTTGCCCTGGAGGCCTTTAAAACTGCAAATTCCAGGTATGACTTGAAATGAAGGTTTGAAGGGATTGCACACAGGATTTTACAGTACTAATTAATAATGTATGTTGTAGCATTGAGACTGCAAATGAACTAAATATGTATCTTTTAAGTGTCAGTTAAAAAAGAAATATGTCAGGTAAATGTCAGTTAAATGTCAGTTAAAACCATGACTGAGAATCAGTGGGAACCCTGTAGAGCTTATTGGCATCTGAGATTGGACAGTTCCCACACATATTCAACGAGCCAGTTCTTAAAAACTAGAAGTGGTACCTGCTTACGAAATATATCACCGGAAAGCTGATGAGCTCAATTTTATAATTGAGTTTAACCTTTGGAGGACCCTTTTCCCTCGACTGTCCACATGTCTTTATATTACATTACTCCTATCACTTAAGATTAGCAAACCAACGACGTGATCTTATCCTACCTTTAAAAAAAATTGCTATCGGTGTAGTCTAGGCGCAGGCTAAACGAAGAGTTTAAGATATTACAGTTCTAATGTAGACCTTTGGTGCAGGTTATATGATTTCATTAGTCATATTTAGGTGTGGGTTATACACAAAAGGTGGGCACAAAAGGTGGGCACTATACGCTAGAAGATAGTTTATTACCCGAGGGATGGAATAGTGTGAAATACTAAAGGGTAAGTAAGGTTGTAATAAAGTCTGGCATACTGTGGGTACCAGGGGAACACACATTATATTTCCTCAGTCATACATACCTGTAGAAGAATTTCTCATCGGCAGGAATGGCCTCCTCACCAAGCTCTAGATACTCGTCTGTATTGACAGATGCCAGGCCCCTGCCACCGAGCTTCCTCCGCGCTGTCACTACCTCTTTGGCTGAGTAAAAAATAGAGCGCTCATATTATCATCTAAACAAATCAAAATCGACTAACCGCAGAATCAAAAGCAGGGTTACCACCGACAACTATACCATACATGTACATTGTCATACGTCATATGCATCAGTATGTGGCAATACAGATGTAAATGCTTTTCAATGCTTTACAAAATTGATTAAAATGTGTTAACTGATTGAATAATGTTTGCATGGCCATAGCTCTGCTTCTGATAGGAGTATCTGAAAAATCCTCCCACTGTTGGAAAGCTGAGGTTACGGCCGGCCATTGTGGCCTTTGTCTGATGGCCTCACATCGGCCACTAGGCCTACAATTCTACACAGGCAAAAACTGATTTGCCGGTGTCATTTCGGCAACATTGCCAATAATGTATTTTATACCTGAAAGATTAAGCGTGTGAGTGACCTCACAGATGACTCAGGGTAAGCTGTATGTGGTCCGTGGTCATTTTTCTACTTCCTTGTTTTAGGCCCTGTACCTGAAGCAATGGTGCGCAACCTAGACCTTGATGGCCTTACTCCAAGGCCTAAGCTTGAAAATTTGTTGAATAATTTCCAATAAACACATAGCCCTAGATACTGATTTAACCCCTTGCATATTTATGTATCATTGGAATGATGGACAAGGCAAGTCTAGTGGCATTTGAAAACTCACTGGAGCCCGCCTAAGGTTATCACACCTCCCATAGAAGCTCCCCAGTACCGCCGCAGTGGCTTAATCTGCACAGTGCGGCCCTTAAAGGGAAGTGGCAACATGTTTGTAACACCTGGATAATAGCCCTTTAAGGCCTGCTATATACACCCATCCCC
Organism: Harmothoe impar; assembly: GCA_947462335.1. Taxonomy (NCBI): domain Eukaryota; kingdom Metazoa; phylum Annelida; class Polychaeta; order Phyllodocida; family Polynoidae; genus Harmothoe; species Harmothoe impar. The sequence goes on from OX381704.1 coordinate 30,231,184, forward strand.
AACACACTGTACACCTTGTAATACGGATATAGTAATGGGTAATGTTGGCCTCAAAGGGTTAAATATATGGTGAATGTCGTCGGATAGCTCTCAGCTACTTACCAGGCTACCACAAGCCTCACATTCCGCTTTTGTCATTAGAAAGTCGAATGAGTGATCTAATTTGAGTACAATACATTATTTCTCATTTCTGATGGCAGAATCGTAATCGCCAGAAAAAGCTACCCTAATTTCATATATTGGAAGTCATATATAATCGAATTCCAGGTGGTGGCTGTAGGTGAGCAGGTGGCTGTGAGAAAGCAGGTGGCTGGGGGCGAGCAGGTGGCTGTGGGCGTCAGCGCCCAGCAGCGTGTAACTGCTGTTTTACGTCTCTGCTGAAAAGCCAGTCGATCGGAGCGTCACCAGCGACACCATCGCCGTTTCCCTCTCGCCGTGTCGGTCGGCTGTGGGGCGGCGTGATGCTCTGTGTTGCAAACTTTTATCTAAATTTAATTTAAACGTTCTTGATGGTTTTTATTGTGTGTTTGAGGGTATTTCGAGTGTAAAAGATGGCATTTCTGCGTGTGAAGAGAGAAATATGGGACAGATTTGCAAAAGTTGTCATTTCTATCTTTGCTTTAACACTGGAGCCTATGTACCTTTCATTTAGAGGGTAGCCATTTAAGAATACTTAAGAGTTTAAGGAAAAGAGAGAAATCACTACCTAAAGATCGCAGGCCAATTACAGCAAGAAGGAAAGACATTTCAAATTTCTTTTCGAAGGAAACATTTGTCCCCCGATCTTGCCTGTCTCTCCATGGTCTTATTTAATGGCTGTGGGCCATGGACATTAAATGAGAGCACTTCTCCCATGTAACAAAAACGTCTTAAACCTTGGTTGGGTCGTTTAGTATTACTCAGTTACCCTGAGTCAAATATCATTAAGCACCCGTCCAAAATCATAACCCTGATCAGTAATTCAAAATTAAGTTCACCTGATTCTCGTTTCTTTGGATTCCTGTAGACAAATCGGTCCAAGAATCGGATTAAGGTAAAATCAGCCAATGGGTCGCTCTTGTAGTGTATCATTTGACCCTGAAATAATATAAAGGTAATAGTAATTACCCGAGGTATGTAACGTAGTGGAATACTGAAGGGGAATTTAGGTTCTAACGAAGCCTGGCACTACGTGAGTGCCAGGATACTACGTCCATCATAAAAACCGAAGCACTAGAAATCGTATCTAGGCAATACAAGTACCGTACCCCGGTAGATGTTACAAAATTGAAAGAGGAAAACAAATGAAATAGAAAGAAAGATTTACCTGGAGGATAGTACGTGCCCAAAGAGCAACTGTCGGGTGGAAGTGGTTCATTAGTCGCTGCAGCTCCCACGTACACTCTGTCTCCGCGTGACAGTATTGGGGGTTTCGCCCAAGGGGGTCGTAGTCATTCGAGTCTAAAAAATAACAGAATACTCTTCAAAATATTGCTACAATGTATAACGTACCAGAAGATCCTGAGGGTGTGGTAAATAGACAACCATCAACTGGTATTTTGGGAATGTGCAGAGGATATTTTTTCTTAAATACCAGTAGTACATTTATGAGACACTGCAAGTTTTGCATACTTAAGACTACATATATTTAAGAAAAACTACTGATTTTCCCAGATGGGACGCAGTGTACATATTTCTTTGGACGTTCATATACCATTAGAGTAGTAAAGTTAGGAGGGTTGAAGCAGCTCACCTGCTCCCGTATTTGTCCGGTGCACCCAGGAGGAAACTGTAGGTCGACCTTTAGTTTTCAACGCGACTTGGACCTCTTCAGAACCCGCTGACGGACCAGCTGAACCGCCATCTTCCTCGTCGGGAGCATCCACAAAATGTTCCTCCTCATCGTCAGAGTCCTGTAACATATATACTGGTATGGATACTGTTTCAAACAGATTCTAAGGCCTGATCATGTCCTGTGATGTAATACAGTTATTTCGTACTATTGGCAAAGAGAACCTCGGTCCCGTATCTATAAAACGGTGAATTTAACGTTTCAAATATGAAGGCCACATTCTAGGGTCCTATGTCACATGTGTGTTCTGTAGCAAGCCTGAAAGGTGTGTGCCCCGATACTTCATATCAATGTATGCGACCTACCTCGGCAGCTTTGGACATCCGTAAGACGTTCTTTTTCTGCTTGACAAGCTGTAATATAAGAGATATGTGTTAAGTTAATTATACGAACATTGCATGGAGTATGGATTAGCCTTCTCCCTTGATATATATTTATAACATCTTCTCGTATAAAACAATCGTCTATATCTTATCATATCCTATCACTAATACCAGTATCTGATTACATCACAGAAGAAAGACATTGACGATAGTGTATCCATGTCTTTGATTACATGGACTGATACAATCATAAAACATGGTGTACATACCTCTGAGACAAGAATCAGGGAGGCGCATATAAAGGGTGCATTTTGGTGGCAACACACTTGAAGAAGCCGCTTCGCAAATGCCTGCAGTAGGAAGATATCAATTCATATAAAATATAATTACCCGCTACGTTGTCCTTTGATTTTACTATATTTTTCAAATAGTTAAGTAATATGTGTTATTCAATGGAACCAAATGTAATCGTATATACGTTTACTGAAATAGCCGAATACAGTAAATAAATGTGTTTAGCTCAAACTCAATTACCCATGGTATAAAACGTAGTGGAACATATAAGGGAAATAGGGCAGGCACTACTAAAAGTAGTGCAAAGATAACGTAGTGAAGGTACCTTTAATGCTAGAACGACATGATTGATGATTACATTTTGACATTTTGAAAAGATACAAACGATGCAGGAGCAGTAACATACCTGGGTTCTGCGTTCAGATGGGTCGCTTTTCATGCTCTTGAAGACAAGGTTGAGGAACATGGTCTGCTTGGATGACACTTTGAGTGTTGGATCTAGAAGTTTCTTGTACAAGGCAGTATAATACCGCTCCGACGTCTTGTCGCTAAAATACAAAGTAAGCTTGTTTACAAGAACAGCTAACCAGATGGGATTAACAAATATTACTTTTTGTTCTGACCTACCCAGTAGGATTCCCATTCAAGATAAACGTATCAATATAATGTTATCTTATTGTTGACGAAGCGATGTGCCGAAGAATGTTATATAGGTCCTGACAAAAAATAAGGTGATGGGTGAATAATGTATTATAGCTGTGGTAACTGACCTTGTGTCTAGCACGTGGTAGAGTAACATGAGGGCCTGGATGCTTGTGTTGAAGTTGACGATGTGCACAATCTTATACAGCGTGTCCATCTGCTCCGTTATCTTCTCGCGTTCCACTGTTACGGCCAAAATCATGCAGTTTAATGGCAGGCTCTGTTGTTAATTTGCATTGTGTGTAAAAAGCAGTATGCTGATTCAAAGGTTAGTGGAGAGGAAGATAGTCATTGCATTGAATCAGGATTGTTACGCCGATATAAGAAAAACTGAGAATCAAACTCTGAAAAACCAAGAATTGACATTGCTCAATTTCCTGTGATTCATAAAACATCTTTTTATGTTGGCCCTTTCAAGAAATCAACTTGATATAAAGGTCTTGCACTCACTCTTGGCGTATGGATATGCCCTGTTCACTCCCATCAGCAGAGCACTGAGCATTTTACTGTCCACTTCCCCACGCTTGACGTAGGCCTAGCAAAAACAATTACAATATTAGATTAGAATGTATGGTAATTGTCAAATATATTCCATAGTGCTATAATGGTATAACAATAGATGCCAATAAAGACAGCAGAAAAAGTATGGTAGCTCAAATATAAGAAGACATTGTTATACATGTAACTGCATCCTTATAAGCAATTAGACCACTCTAGTAAAGCAATTGGACCACCCATAATACTGAGACTTACCTTGAAGAAGGAGAAATATATGGTGATTAGTCTGGCTGCTAGCGTTTGCTCCTTCGTCTTGAGCACCAGTTGATTTAGGAAGCACACAGCATAATACCTGAAATAACATATTTAGTTTATTTTCTATTAAATTTACATAGATTAGTTTTGGCACAGACAAATGTCAATTACATTAGGCATGTGTCATACCATCAAACACCTATTACGTAGGTCCTTCATTTAAATGTAACATAACTCGTCCATAAGAACTCACTATGTACTTTTACTTAGTTTAATGTACTTTCTACACGGACACTTTAGCTGGAATATTAGTAAGACATGCCCTAGGCTAATTGTAATTTTCCAGGATAAATAAAAGAATTCTCAACTAAACTCTCTACAATCGATTTTAGGCAGTAAATGGAGAAGCTAGAGATAAAACTAGCTATTTTTTTTAGATTTCGCTTTGTAAAGGATTGGTTTAGATTACCAGGCAATCAAACAATGAATTATTTTAAAGACACAAGGAATTAGGATACTTACTGTGCTTTATTCGACACGTTGGGTCGGTACAGTAGCCGCTCTACTTCAAGTACGACAACCATCTTCATGTTGGGGTGAGTTCCCACTGGAGTCAAGCAAATACAAAGGTGTTAATTCTTGTTATACGCATACGGTGGTGCATACCAGATACAAACCAGATTCATTAATCATGTTCAACAACACAGTGCTTTATCAAACGGAAATGGTATGGCATCGTCTTCTAGCCCAGTATATTTCCTTTGCTACACTATCTGATAGTATCACACGATACATGTACAGGAAGCTCACCTAGTTTGGAGAGTAGATGAGCTGTTTGGGAAGCAATCTTGTAGTCAGGATCTCCCAGCTTGTTAACTAACAGAGACAACAATGCCTGAAAACAAATAGTAAACGTTGTAGGATTGTTTTTGACCAAACTTGCACCAGTACTGAATAAACGTGCGTTGATCCAGTCGATTTAATATATACACAGCAATGAGAATATTTTGAGTATTGCTAGGGACAGAAAACTAAATTTCTATATATTATCGTCATATTAACACTTTATAGTTGTAGAAGACTACTTTAGTGGCAACAAAATGAACATGTACGTACCTTCTCTTGCTCGGGCTTGTCTGTCAGCATCTGGCTGATTAGACCTGACAATAGGGGAGCATAAGAATGTATCAAATTACTAATATTTTAAATGTTCTTAGATTCTATGGTAGTCTTAATAATAGAATGAACTGTCTAAGATGTTTGGAAAGAAATATATAAAGGAGCAACAACACTTCAGGTTAACGCTGCCAAATGCAGTATGACTCATATGCATGTAAATGTACATGTATATATCATACATTCTCGCCTATTACCCGCGGGTTATGCGCAAACTAAACTTTCAGAGCAGGTCGTGCAATTTTCTAGATGTGCGTATATATGCCAAGATTTACGGTACTTACCCACTGCCTTTTTCTTAGGTCCTGACACTGTGTCATGCGCTAAACCCTGCAAAGCAAAAAGGACAGCGTTACCAATGACAAAAGGCGAGGGCAGATTAAGGCACTTTGTCCTATTATTGTGATGTGGGTTTATTGTATTTCAAAACAAAAGTTAGTTTCCCCATCACATAGTGATGTCGGCGAGTCAGAATTGGATTGTGTACGTCACTGTATAAATGGGCAGAGGAGTGTTGATCAGATGTCATAGCTATCTATCAAGATAAATTATACTACCAGATCATACCACTCAAAAGTGATTGGCATGGAACACCTTACCTCTATGGCCTTGACGTATGCTGCATATTTCTCACGGATCTGCGCCTCGAAATACCAGAGCAGCAGTCGTTTGTCTCGCACATCTTTGTTGCCTGATGCCAACTCGTCTACTTCCATCAAAGGATGCTAAAGGGACAAATGTGAGCGTTTTACTTTCAAGTTCAAGTCAAGTTCAATCAAGTCAAAGTCAAAGTCATTTTTGAGCACATTCTATACCGGTAGGCTACACGTAATGAAGTTTTAATACTGGGCGGAAAGGCAAACCTTAGGGATTGCCCACAACCCAGGATAATGAAAAGTTACGTGAGATACCGACAAATTGGAAAGATTTAATCATGATTACCTGATCGAATGACTTTAGTTTCCGGTCGGGTAGTAGATCTGTTAAGAAGAGTTCTTTCAGTGTGTCTGAAATCAAAGTGAAACTAAGTTAGTATTAGGTTCATGTGTTGGCAAAATCAATATGAGTTCCAGTTCCAGTTTATCTACACACAATGTACTTCTATTTCAATCTATCAACTTTTATCACTTTTCTGTAGGACCCTAAAGTTATTTTTAAAAATCCCAGCAAAACGGTAGAAATCACTGCATAAGTAGAAATAAGAAGAAGTGGCATCTCTGCCCCCACCCCCTCCCCTCAAAGAAAAAAAAAGCATCAATATATTGGAGATGGCAAATAACATTTCCAGATCTCCTCCTGCAGTCCAGTGAAATTTACAAGTCGGTGCCCTTTTCTTTAAAAAAAAAATTCAAAGTTCAACAAAGGTTGAGCCGACCCACCGATAGATAGCAGTGCTTCCCGGCGCCCCTTCTTCTTGGCCATGGTGATGAGCGTGTCTAGGCTGGCCATGTTGTGTATGGGCGAGTCTTGGATGAGGATAGTCAGTGCGGCCATCTTGTCCTGAAGTGTACCCGACTTGAGGACAGTGCGGATCCACATGGTGTCCGACTTACGGTGCGACTCCTCCTCTATAACAACAAGCATCAGTTATAGAAACATCTTGCAGTAAATTAACATAATTTAATACAACACTGAAAAGTCTCTATTTACTAGTAATACAGTACCGGTATGTCCTAAAAGCCTGCCTGTTGTCAAGTGTTAATATCGTTATAACTATGATGTATATTTATACTGATATGTATCATATTTACTCAAATGCCTAACAGTATGTCTAATCTGAAATTACATATGACTTTCATTAGTCCAAGAAGCTCAGGCCGATCATATCATGCCCAAAATGTGACGAATCTACATACGTTTGTTATAGAGAGCGGTGTCCTCTGCCAAAAGACGAGCAGCAAAGTCTTCCAGTGTCTGTAAGTCTGCATACGAGGTGGGAGCATACGTTGCTGGGTCATTCGGAAACTGAAAGATGTGACACTTAGGCTATAGTGAGAACTGGAAGAGCAAATCGTCCCTACAATATCCAAAGTATAGAGCAACATTCTCAACTAGCACAAGTCACCTTAACATATCAGTTACAGTATTTTGGTTTTAATGTGAGCTAAGCCAGCGGTATTATCCGTAATATTGAACACAACATATTCACAGTAGCTATTATTGAGAAGGCTATGCCCGGTCACTTAAGGTATTCATGAAGTCTATCAACAGTGCATCTTAATTTACACGTTTACATTATGATAAAAGTGTCGCACCTCTATGGTGTACCATTTTCCTTCTCCTTTTGCCAGCAATTGTTTCCTGGGTCTGTGAGTGCTCACATATCCAAGGGACGGCTTCTTTTGTTTCTGTTCAGGAGCATCTGATGTACTGGAGATTTCCGCATGCTGGACTTTCTTCTTTTTTTCTTTCTTCTGTTTCTTCGCCTTTTTCGATTCTTTCTCAGGCGTTGCATCTTCAGGTTTTGCTGAACTTTCTTCGGTGTCAGATTCGTCATCGAATCCAGGCATCACGGCAAGTTGGATCTTCTTAGGTTTACTTTCACGTTCTTTTTCCTTTTCTTCCTCCCTAAAAATTACCATACAATTCATTTGATAAGTGTACTGTGTTTGATATGTGATTTTCTACACATGTATAATTATTTTCTGCACAATCCTGGGACAGTTGATATTTCACAATCTTATTAAATATATACATATATTAAATAAAGTATTTTAAAGCTAGATTCGCAAGTACATGCAGTACCATGTGCACAAAACGTTTGCATTCTTTGAAAATGATAGATACATAGAACCTACTCTTTAATCTTCCTGTTTCTTCTAAGGTCTCCAAGGCCAATTTCGTCCATAAAACCTCGGATCTGCAGATGGAAAATGCATGGTTATTACGGTATTCATGTGAACTCTCTCGCTGGTACGATTATGGAAAGTGCGACGTTGGGGATGCAGGTTAATTTTATACGAGGGTCTTTGGAAGTATACTACATTATTGAAGTACACCGTACCTATATGACCCCAGGTATCGTTAATACCAGACACTTTCACAGTAATTGGTAAATATATTGTATTGACTATATTGGCCTCATTTAGCTACATTTAGGTAACTTATTATATAAAACTATATGTATGCTGCATGTTAACTTGATATATTCATAAACCGTCTTACATCATCCTTGTTGATGGGCTCAGTTTCAAAGTCACCCTTGTAGTCGAGGGCGTCTTCATCCTCACCATCCAACGCCAGGAGCATCTCATAATCGGCCTAAAGAGAAGTCGAAAACGGTGTAGAATCCATTTTGGCTTTGCCTTGTCTAAGACCGAAAAAAATAGTTATGTTCAGGTAACATGGGCCAAAAAAATAAGGTAGGTAGGTCGATTAAAAAAAAACACATTATTTTAAAATGATCTTGAGACAAAATTCCTCCCATTATTTTCTACCATTTTCGTATGATTTCAGTACATAAAATGTTTCAGGTAAAAAAAAGTGTTTTTTGGGGGTACAAAAACCCAAAAATGCCTTCCAAAAAAACAACAACATTGGGTAGGGCCAAATAAATCGGGTCGCTAGGGATACCTGAACACAACTTTTTTTTGGGGGGGGGGCCTAAATAATATACCGGTACATGTAATAAAATTGAACATGGGGTGACTCGGGTATTAAATTGGTGAACAGAAAAGTGTGAAAAAACCCATCTCTAAATCAAGACCTAGAGCTCACTAGCAAGATCATGAATATAATGCAAAGCATGTCTCATCATATGACAATGTTTATTGAAAGACCACTCCCTGGTGCACGTGAGGTACCCGGTAGTTAAAAAAACAGGGGCCCTCCAGAAGGTTTCAATCTGCCTGATTGGGTCTCATGTTGATGTCTCATCTTATACCAGTTTAGAAACTTGATCGTGTGGGAGCAACTGCCTTCAAAGTAGTTGATTTACGGTTGTTTACCAGTATTTTACCAAGAAAAAGGGGGTTAGGGAAAATGTTCACCCCCCCTCCACCCCAGGGCTCCCCCCCTAAAAAAACAAAAAACACAACCAAACCCACCACTCTCTGTACCGTACTACTAGTAGGGCGGTAGAAGACTCCTCAAATTCTCAATTAGTAGGGCCTACTATAATAATTAAATTATTACTAGCTGGGGGGGGGGGGGGGGGGTACCGGTAGGCTTGGTGGATTTTCTCAAAACTGCAACTTTTATTCCACCCCCTCCACCCAAACCACCCTACTAAGGGAATGATTAAATACAGTCTCTTATAGTATCTCGATGGGACACGTGACTAGATTGTATGGTCGGCGACAAACAGACAGACATCCCACCATGTGCCGTTCATCAGGCGCACACCGCGGCCGTTCATGACTCTGTGTGCCTTATTTGGGCATGGGGCTGGACTATGGCCAGTCACAAATGAGCGTGAGACTGAGCGGTCAGTGTAGTCTGCCTTATTTGGGCATGGGGCTGGACTATGGTCAGTCACACATGAGGGTGAGACTGAGGAGTAGAGGAAACGGTAGCGATGTCACTCGCCAGAGGCCGAAGGCCTCTGGTCATTTTTTATCAACGGGAGGGGGGGGGGGGGGGGTCAAACAAATTTGGACCCCTTGACCAGGGGGGGGGTGTAAAAAATTTGGACCGTTCTTGGGGGGGGGGGGGTCAAAAAGATGTTTTAGGTAAAAAGCCAGCGCGTTACTATGCTTCCAAGCCAAAGGGTCCGCGCGCGCCGATTTTCGACGTGCAAGGGGGGGGGGGGGGGAATTCGGAAATCCAACCCCCCCCTGTTGTTGGAAAATTATCATCCCCTAATTTAGGGAGTGTTCATTTATTATTTACAGGGGGGGGTGGTGAGATTTCGCGCGGAGGGGCGAAATTTTTTTACCACCCCCCCTGGAGAGCATGTGAAACGTTTTGCGCCCCCCCCTCGCCAAAGGCGGCGAAAAATTTTCGCCCCCCCCCCCTTTGAACTTTAGTAACGCACGGGCTTTTTTGCCAAAAACAGGCTTAAATTTTTTACACCCCCCCTCGGGAGGGGTCGGAAATTTTTACGCCCCCCCCAAACCCACCATCCCCCCATGTAAATAATAAATGAACACTCCCTTAATAGATGAACACGCCTTCATTTTTCAACAACACTTCGCCTTCGGGGGGTGGGGGGATAAATTAGGCCTGCGCCCTGTGCCTGCCCTGGCCAGGTTTACCAGGTTGGGGCCGGGGCCAGGTTTACCAGGTTGGGGCCGGGGCCTGGCCTTGGCCAGGGCCAGAGCCCAGACTTACTTAGTCTTTAGGGAGTGATCATTTTTTTAACAACAGGGGGGGTGGTGGGTTTCCGCGCGGAGCGTGCGAAATTTTTTACCCCCCCCCCCTGGTCAAGGGGTCAAAATTTTTTACCCCCCCCCCTTAGGGTCGAAAATCGGCTCGCGCGCGGGCCCTTTGTCTTTGAAGCATAGTTACGCGCTGGCTTTTTGGCTCAAAACAGGTTAAATTTTTTTGCTCCCCCCCCCCCCCCAAGAGGGGTCCAAATTTTTTTGCCCCCCCCCCCCGGTCAAGGGGTCCAAATTTGTTTGCCCCCCCCCCAAACCCAACACCCCCCCCCCTGTTGATAATAAATGATCACTCCCTTAGCCTTGACTTGAGCCGAGGCTTGACTGAGTACCGTCTTCACTTCAGCTGGGGGATGCAGCCAAGTTGATTCAGCCAAGTTGAGGCGGAGTTGTTTTTACATGAAAATGACACCATGTACGAGTTAGGAGGAATGATGCAACAATTTAAGGCACTCTACGTATGACCCCACATTTACCTTTGATCCGCCGAGCTCCTGGACGAGTTCAAATGTAAAATCGTCATCTTCTGCTGCTTTTTCTGGCATTTTCTTCTCTTTCCCTGCCTTCGGCATGGTGGCGATATTCGGGGACACACGTGTGGCGGACGTGACGTATGAAAATGAGATTTGAGGTCAAGGTCGCATCGTCCTTGCCGGGCGCCTGCGCAGTGGGGTCTGAGAGATCAGTCCACTTGGTCCAGACAGCTGATATTTGTTTGTTAAATTACAATTAAATATACTTATAAGAACTAATAGGTTGGTAGGATGGCTGCAAAGCCTCAATCAGATAGCGATCGGCGCAAGCAGATTAGCGTGCGAGGGATAGCACAAGTGGAAAATGTCTCCAACATCAAGACAACGTTTAATCGGCATCTGCACTTCACTCTTGTGAAGGACAGAAACGTAGCCACTCCGAGAGATTATTTTTTCGCTTTGGCCCACACTGTCAGGGATCATTTGGTGGGAAGATGGATTCGTACCCAACAATATTACTACGAGAAAGACCCAAAGGTATGTATCTAACTATGGATGTGTTATTTGTTTATTGACACTGCCAACACCCCGCGACAACACAGGTCCCCGGTGGCCTTTGGTCTCAGAGCCCGGGGCCTGGTGCTGGATGGCCGGGTAGGCGTGTCTTAATCCGGCACCTTCGGCCTACGTGTGGCTGAGCAGTGGGGAGATGCTGATTTGTTTATGCAGCGGCGTTCAACGACCTTCCCAATCCTACTCTCAGTATTATTCTGTTGTTGGAAGCGTTGATGTAGGATGTTTACATTGTTGGCCAGTGGCAATGCCAATGCTATTAATCAGTTTCATGATCATGGACCTGCATAAAAGTGTAGTATTATCATCAGCTGTCATTTTGATTCAACAATTTCAAGTCTGACCCCAATTTTACCCTGGAATAATAAGCCTAGCCCTAGGCCAAGGCTTAGCCATTTAGTTATTTTATTTGGGGGGGGGGGGGGTGGAGATAGCGGGGGGGGGGGGCATGGGGAGTCAAAATGAAAAGCAGACCTTTGGTAGGTGGGGGGGGGGGGGTAGGCCTACTGGAAAAGCCTCCATGCTAAGAGTAGGGGCAGTACATTTAGGCCACTCCAAATAATATCACTAAGCCATGACAAATATGACGAGGGCGCCTTTTTATTATTTATTTTTGCTGAAAACCAAATAGGTAGGGGGGTCTAGCCTAGGCTCTCAACAAACTTGACAATGACATTCACATTTTAATGATTAAGAAATTAATAATCTACAAACCTTTTGCATAGGTATATCTCCTCTAGCCCATTGTATTCTCGCCACTGTTAGCTTCAAGTTGATACCAAATATGCCCATATTTGTCTATTATTATCGACTTTTCCCTTAAAATTTGCAACAACAAAAAAATATATAAAAAAAGTCTCCAAGCCGCGATTTTAATGACGCGCATGGTGATGAGAAACAATGATATTATTTGGAATGGCCTTAGGCTTAGATACTCGCGACCACAGGTGATTCCGCAGCCGCATGCGAAAAAAATGTTGGCGGGGGCAAAGTCCAAACATAGAACGGAGGGTAATACCTGACGGAGGGTATTATCGGACACTTTTACTTTTGTGAGCTTATGATGACCCTAGATTTTGCAAATTTGATCAGATATTCATGCCTAGAGGTGCAAAGGAGTCTTTACTTTTAGTTAATAATTCAAAGAAGGTAAAAATAGCCTTCAAGTTGGATGAAAATTGTTATTATTATTGTTGCCTCATGAATTAATTGTAAAAATGACTGTTCTTAACTAGATTGATAAGAATCATGAATTTTGCTGTTAAAATTTACGGCTCATAAAATCCCTATTTTTGTGCAAAATTTGCAGCCAGATTACTATGCATAGGTGTTGGATCAAGATTCAGCTGTCATTTTTGGAAATTTACTTTCTTTTAGGGGTGCCTTTGGGGTGTCCAGTAATACCCTCCATTTTCAGGTACCGGAGGGTATTACCGGCCACCTAGACAACGAATTTCAATATCCTCAAATTTCTAACCCATAAATGCTTTGAATATCCACTTAATTAACTCTTTTTATACAGGAATACATTGAGATATGAGAATACATTGGAATGGGGGTTATCACAGAGTTGTGATACCATTTACTATGGTCCCACTGAATTAAAGTAAATATTGGTGAAGGATTTCTGCTAATTATGCATATATAATCTGAAATATACTGGAAGGATACAGCACTTTTTGTTCAACAATGTTAAAATTCTACTGCAATTATAGCCTATTTGTATTTAGGAATACTGAGAAAATATGGGTAGCCTACATTATACCTAGCTCTTATATACTTGGACCTAACAATGGTCAATGCGATAATGGCAATCTTATACACAACATTACCATATACATTTAACAATGTTTAACTAAGCACTGCTGTAACACTGTGTTACTATGCCTCATCTGCAGACATATTGTCACAATACATGTATCATTTCTGTTTGGGATAGTAATGATGCAAAGGTATTTGGATTTATAACGCCTGGGTAACATGGGACCATCATACAAACATGTATTTCATTGTATAAACCCTTTATGCGGGTATCAATAGAAGTCAGTTTACTAACACCCCCTCCCGGGGTTCACAAATCTCCCACCAAGGGGCGCTGCCGCTGTGGCGTCCTTGGTTACCGCTTGTATACAGCGTCTTCCATGTTTGAATTTTGTTCAGAGCAGTCGCAAATTCTGAGAGAATTCTGCTCCGGTGGGAATGCCAGGAAATGCCATAGCATACTGTGCTGGATGTGGCAGGTCCCACAAACCACCAACAGGGGAGTCCTGTAACCATTTGGATACCCCAAAGAAGGATCTAAGGAGCACAAAGGACATGGAGAAGATCCCAGTTTCACAGGCCGTAATGGCGGAACTGGCCAAGACAGAGCTCTCCCAGGAGGAACTAGACCTGGTGTCTAAACTCAAGGGACTCCAGCAACAACAGAATAAGCGCCATATTCAGCGCTGTATCGAGAAACTGGAGGAGGAGCTAGCCGCCCCGGTGGGGGAGGCACCCGAGGAGAAGCAGCCGCCGGACAGCGCAGCGGGGGGAGGCAGGGGCCGGACCCGGACGCCGGACAGCCGGAGGGCGGGGGACCACCGCCACCACCGCGGGAGGAGTAGCAGCAGGGGCCGCCAACACAGCCGGAGTCACCACCGCAGCCGCAGCAGGAGGAGCCGCAGCAGGAGGAGCGGTAGCAGGAGCGGACGCCGACGAAGTCACTCATCCCACTCCAGTAAGTACAGCCTCAAGAGATACCTGAGGCACAGGGAGGGGAAAGAGGTGAGATACGACGAGTTGATTGAGGCCATGATGGCCTGGGCCTACGACCAATCAGGCTGGGAGGCCGAGGATTACAGGAGGTACATCGGTCATACCCTATATATCGCCCACAAAGCATGCAGCAGGATATACATCGACAGGGCGATGGTGGGGTATGACACCGCCATACGGGCGGAGGTGGAGGAGTACGGTCTGAGGGAGTTTACCAGGGGGAACCACGACTGTGTCATGGACCACTTCACGGTGGAAAACACGAGGCAGGCACAGGAGGCACGGCGGCAGGCCGCATCCTCTGGAGGAGGGCACGGGGGGAGATCAAGACACCCCCACAGCTCCCAGGGTGTGGGAAAAACCGCGTGCAAAGCATATAACTTCGGCAAGGATGGGTGTAAGGATACGGAGTGCAGACATGCCCACAAGTGCAGCAAATGCAGTAAGCCTGGCCATAAGGAGCCGGGGTGCTGGAGTGGGGCCGGGAAGAAGGACTGACTGGTACTGGAGGAGGCGGGGAAGGCCACAGGGAGTGGTATTAATGCAACCGCCGGTGATCCCATACCAAAACCTAGTTGTGTTCAAGGTGTAGGTGTTCAGAACTGTGATAATTATGTAGGTGAAGGTGACATGGGAAAAAACACTAGAATTAAGGGGGTGACAGTCAAACCAAACAACAACAATACACAGGTCATAACACTCTCGCCTGAGGCGGTCAGTAGGTCACCTAGACACCGAAGTGACCCAGTTACTGGTGACCCCAATCACACTGGTGGGTGCAATAAGTGCCTGTCAACAAGCGCGGAGTGTATGGGGGCTGAGTGGCTGTGTGTCCACAAGGTCAATAAGGAGGACTACCCACTCAGGGTAGAGGCAGTGAACAGCATATCAGCTGTCGGCGAAACAGCTGTGTTCTATGTGTATAGGGAGTGTACTACAGGAGTGTGTGCATGTACCCACACAATAGCGGATGCCCCAACCTGCCTGCACCCATGTAGGGTATTTGTAGAATGCCTATGCAGAGGGGAGGTGGACGAGGACTGGGCCTATATATTACATGGAGTAATATTTGGATTTAAGGTGCTCAATACAGGCTGCACGTCGGAATACAACAAAGAGAATTACAAGTCAGCAACCGACCCAGATGTAGTGGAGGCCATGAATGCCAAGATTAAAACAGAGGTAGATTCTGGAGCAGTATCTGTGGTAGAGCAACCCCCCCTGTGTGTACATGCATATGGCGCAGTGCCAAAAGACGGGGGTGGGGTCAGAGCAATCGTGGACTGCTCAGCTCCCGGGGAGGACTGTGTGAATTTACACACCAATGAAGTGGGACTGAAATTCCAATATAACTCGGTGGACACGGTGACGGAGATCCTCCTCCAGGGGGAAGCACTAGCAACCGTGGACATCAGTGACGCTTACCGCTCACTGAGCATAGACATAGACAGTAGGAGGCGCCAAGGATTAAGCTGGGACATGGGGAAGGGGAAGGTGTATATGGTGGACAACCGCCTATCAATGGGCCTGTCCAGTAGCCCATATGTGTTCAGCAAGATGTCGGACTTTATAGTCCGGTGTGCCTACCGACGAGGAGTAACGAGGGCAGTAAATTACCTAGATGACTACTGCATCATCAATGCCACAAAAAAGGGGTGTGAGCAGGACCAGAGGACACTGGTGGCCGTGCTGCGCCATGTGGGGTTTGATGTAAGCTTCAAAAAGCTGTCACCAGCCTCGACTAGAACCAGATTCCTGGGCATCGACATAGACAGCGAGATAATGAATCTCAGTCTACCTAAGGATAAAATGTCCAAGATGATGGCGAGTCTGAGGGGGGTGGCAAGAAAGAAAAAAGTGACCAAGAAGGTACTGGAACAGCTAGCCGGCTACCTAGCCCACGCGAGCAAAGTGGTGCGCGGGGGGAGGGTGTTTTCCCAGAGAATCTACGACACACTCAAAACACTCAAAAAACCACACCACAAGGTGAGGGTGGCCGGTGAGCTGGAAAAAGATATTAAGTGGTGGATAGAGTTTGCCGAGCAGTTCAATGGAGCTGCTCGCATACTCGGCAACTCGGCACCCATGGTATCAACATACAGCGACTCCTCAACATCATGGGGATACGGCGTCATTCACGGGGGGGATTGGCTAGCAGCAAAATGGAAGGACGTGAAGGACCCCCCAGCAATAGTGATACCCGACCACCACCAGGGGGAGATACCCTCGGTAAGGGAGAAGGACAATAACATCAATGTGCTGGAGCTATGGCCAATACTAGCGGCCATCAACAAATGGGGAAGTGACTGGAGAGACACTAGTGTGTGCATGGTCTCAGACAACACACAAGTAGTGGCGGCACTCAGAAGTGGAAAGAGTGCTAACCCAACCTCAATGGAGTGGCTCCGAGAGATCTTCTGGCACGCGGTGGAGAAGAATCTTGACATTAAATCTGTGTATATTCGCAGCGAGGACAATATTATATGTGACAGTCTGAGCCGCCTGTCAGATCCAACCTCAGTGGGGAGGATACGGGAGGCCGACAGAGCTGGGGTGATGTGCTGCTCACATATCTTTTCTAATTGCAGAATGGAGGAAGCTGAACAAGGAGTGCGACGGCCTGATGACGAAGTGCTACGCCGACGCAACCATAGCAACCAAGACAGCGCAACTGGAGAAATACCACAAGTTCTGTGAGGAGTTTGGGGAGTTTGTGTCACCAATCCCCTGTGACTCCAGACAGGTAGCTCTGTATGTAAGCTACCTCACCAGAACACTCAAGTACTCGTCTATAAAGGGCTATGTGAGTGCCCTGTCCAAGTATATGATATCCATAGGACAGCCTGGAGTTGATTATAATGACTATAAGGTATACTCGGCTATGAGGGGAGCTAGGAGGACACTGGGGGATACCACCCACCAGGCAGCGCCCATACTACCCCACCACCTGTTGGACTTGGGCGAGCAGCTCAGCATGAACCCGGGACATGTAGCATTTAGAGCTGCATTATTACTATCATTTAGAGCAATGCTGAGGAAACAACATGTGACAACCTCAGAAGCCACCCTCAAGAGGGAGGACGTGACAATATATGAATGGGGGATGCTCGTACGAGTTAAGAAATCAAAAACTATACAGTTTAAGCAACGTGAGCTACTCATTCCTGTATCCAGGGTCTCAGACGACAGGCTCTGTGCAGTGAAGTGGGTGGAGTTACATATCGAGTTGTCCCCCGCGCCACCGGGCGCCCCCCTCTTTCTACTACCGGGTCCGATGGGACCAGAGGGGATGACTTATAACAATTACCATGCCACCCTGAAGTTGATGTGCGCCAGAGTGGGTATGGATCCAGGGGAATTCTCCAGCCACTCCCTACGCAGAGGGGGCTGTACCTACCTGGGAATGCTCGGCATTCCGGTGGCAGACATCAAAGTGAGGGGGGATTGGTCCAGTGACTGCATCATGCAGTATCTGAAGACACCACTGGACGTCAGGATCCAGCAGGACTTGATGGTGGCGTCCATCATAAACAGGACAGCAGAAGTGAGCAGGGATAAGTGTATGCTACAGTTAGCAGGATCACATTAAGCACAAGTACATGAACGCTTATAATAATTAACTCATAAACTTTGGTGAGCTTCGCCCTTGGCCTCTTGCCAGTTGTGTCTGGGACAACAGACACACCCTGCCACTTACGTGTATGAGTCCATCATTGATATCTCTTATTATATTACAGACCCTCAGTATTGATTCATTGTATAAACCCTTTATGCGGGTATCAATAGAAGTCAGTTTACTAACACCCCCTCCCGGGGTTCACAAATCTCCCACCAAGGGGCGCTGCCGCTGTGGCGTCCTTGGTTACCGCTTGTATACAGCGTCTTCCATGTTTGAATTTTTTCTTATTTTCAAGTTCGTTTTTCAAAAAATTTGAATAAACAGGCAAGCCTCTTGCCAGTTGTGTCTGGGACAACAGACACACCCTGCCACTTACGTGTATGAGTCCATCATTGATATCTCTTATTATATTACAGACCCTCAGTATTGATACCCTTGACACCAATGGTTCTATTAAGAGTGAGGCATTACTGATCCAATGTTGGAAGATAACATAGCTCAAAAATACCAATGTATACTAGAGGGTTTTAACATTTTTAGAATAGAAATAAGCTTCATAAGGTATAGGTTAGACCTGAAAATGTTGTTTTAGCCTGGTGAAGTGTGATATTACATCTATGGCTGATCGTTATCAAAAGAAACGTTGAGGCGTCCGGTAATACCCTCCCTGTCCGATAATACCCTCCGTTTTCAGAATATACTGTGCAGGGGTTTTCTTCCAATAAAACATCCCTAATAAAAGCAACCAGTAATAGTATTACCACATAATATTTGGCTCAGACACCATTACTATAAGGTGCAAGATATTTGGAGTTCATGGTGTAATTCTGAGACAAGTAAAATGTTGCCAAGTGAAATATATGTCTTAAGTGTCCGATAATACCCTCCTTTACATAGTTCAGGGGGCTTAAGATGACTTACAGGTAATTTGGGGGAGGGAAATCCCCCCCCCCCCCCCCCCCCCCCCCCCCCCCCCCCCCCAGGTATTAAATAATTTGTAATTAAAAAAGATCTATAAACTTGAGCGTCCATGTAGGAGGGGAGTTAGAATTAGAGTACTCACAGCGGGGTGGCTCACACCGACAACCGCACCGACTCCCGCACCGTCACCCTCATCGACTCCTGCACCGACAAATACAAATATGCCATCATGAGAAATTCCACCAAGCCCCGTTCCCCAAGCTAGTAATAAATGATTGCTTAGCCTGAGGGAGTGGCCATTTCCTAACAACGTAATTTTGTAATGATGGGGTCAATTACGAACACCACTCAAGGACATCAGAATACACTATCACTCACTTATGTTCTTGTGGGCTTCTGTACTCGTTAGGTCACACCAAAAAAAAAGTTGATCAGTGGATTTCACTTTCGAAAAAAAAGGGTGTGATTTTCTTTTTTGTCTATAAAATTTGTCCACGGAAATGTAGAGCAAGCGACACATTTTTATGTACCCAATGAGCCAATCTCTTGACACCAATTTTCAGTGAACCAACAGCAGCAAATATTTTTGAAATAAATAAGTTTTAAAAATATATCCTAATTTAAAAAACTTGTTTGTTAGGGCCTTAAATTATAGTTTTTATGAAAATCGGTAAACAATCAAGCCCAGATACATTTCTACCATTTAAGTATTAGATCACAGGATAATTTGACCAAATACAATAATATGTACTATTCAATTTCAAACAGAGAATCTACTATCTGTCGCTCGAATTCTACATGGGACGGACACTAACCAACACAATGGTGAATTTGGGAATTCAGAGCGGCTGCGACGAGGCACTATACCAGGTAAAACAACTCCGCACTTCCTCTTGTTTTCCAAACAATTTTTATATATTTGCAACCCATGATACACGTATTGGCTATGAAGGGATGCACGATGTAAGGCATGTTGTTTAGTTTAAGATATTGATCATAATGAAAAATGCCTTGATCTGACAGTATGGTATGAATTTGTTTCAGCTTGGTCTTGATATTGAAGAACTAGAGGAAATCGAAGAAGATGCTGGTTTGGGAAATGGTGGCCTGGGCCGCCTGGCTGCATGCTTCCTAGATTCCATGGCTACACTGGGTCTTGCTGCGTATGGATATGGAATACGGTACGACTATGGCATCTTCACGCAGGCTATCAAGGGTGGATGGCAGGTGAGTACGTTTTGTTACTATCATCGTGTGAGTATGGCTGTGGCTGCAGAGTTCTTTATGAGAGCTGGCGACCTTGGCCGTTTTCGACGTAGGGCAATACTTTAACCGACCTTGCGACTTGTATGAGGGGTGATCTGCCAAATTGTCAGCTCTGCTACTACAATGTAGTCTACAGCTAATAATATTGGATCAGTTTATGTATTACGGTAATAATGCATTATGTATCTCACTGTGTAGCGTAGGAGCTCCATCCTTCTGCCTATAGCTATATCCACTTATATCCACTCGATATACCACCTTGCAGGTAGAAGAGCCCGACGATTGGCTGCGCTATGGAAACCCTTGGGAGAAGGCTCGCCCTGAATACACCATCCCAGTAAACTTCTATGGTCGTGTAGAGAAGACGGACCAAGGCTCAAAGTGGGTGGACACACAGGTAAGCGTCAAATGTAACAGCTTCTCTGTTTTGGCATTGGTGTCATTACTTTATCAAAATGTTGTCAACAGACTTAAATGGAATCTATTAAACCTGCATGCTTATTTTGTTTCCTTTGTGTCCACAGTATTTCGGGTGTATAAAGATTAGAATTCCAGGAAGTGGTATACTTAGAGATGAAGTTAATTCCCTGTATTAGTATCCAAGGACTACTTCTGAAATAGTGTCCTTTCAGTGACTCTTGCACTTCCCAAACCTCCGTCTGATCCATTCCTGTCTGAGGCATCTCCCCGTCGAGGCAGCAATATATAATATATACCGTAGTGGCCCGTATAAGCGCAGGGGTCTCAAATAAGCGCAGGTCTCGGTTAAGCGCAGGTCTAGGACCCCTCTAAAACCCAAAATCTCTCTTTAAAGGGACTCATATAAGCGCAGGTCCATGTATAAGCGCAGGGGGGTAACAGGGACTTGAAATTCATAAGCGCAGGGGCACTTAAATGGGCCACTACGTGCGTCGTTTAAGTTTTGCTGCCCCTAGAACAAGAGTAGGACTGGAAAGAGGACCGTTACTATGGGTTTTATATCGGGAAGGTGGAGGTTAAATCTTTCCAAAAGCGCCAAGAATAGGATGCATATATATTCAGAATCAAGTCAATCATATCCCTATGTCGAATATCAAAGTGTATAGACACCGAAAGGAGGTGAACATAAAAGCTCTATACCGGTAGTTCTGTTGGAGAACTCTGAAGGTACAACCGGGGTACTAGTTATGTGGGCACAGAGACTTTCAAGTTTCATTGGGTGAATTCATGGCTGAATACATATTGTGAAACTTTTCACCAGGATAAAATAAAAACGTATTTAAAGACCTGCAACAAGGTGCGTCATCTGACTCTAACCCAACCCTACCCATCCTCGATCCTTCCATCCTTTAGACGAGGGTAGGCATTGATGCCGGCCATACTTAGTGTGTCTGCGAAAGGAAGGTATCAATATGTGCCCCTACATGAGTGAAAAACGACACGGGCGACATGGCCACACTGGGGTTTTAAAAAACGACACTGGCGACACAGGGTTTTAAAAAACGAAGGACAATATTTAGGGACCCCATAGTATATTCTGATATGCATAACAAGTGACACAGTGACACGCTGTCTCTCCTAACAAAATGACATGCTCAAAAGTTGGAGTACCCAAGTAGAGGCACCAATATGTCAGACCTGTATGGTGTGACCCAGCCAACTGCATTTATATGGGGAGATTATACTATACCCCTCGAGGGTAGCTTGCGTTTTGGTATGGAAAGAGTTCATGACCTGAGAATATAAAGCAGGTCAGTAGGATGTTATCGTCTATGGAGATTAGAGTTCAATATTTATGTTTGCAAATATATGCATATCGTATATCTTAGCAAGCATTCACCACACAATCTGCATGGACTGTATGCGTCCACATCACTTATACAGGTGTCAGGAAAGTTGGAACAGAGCCAACATTAATACTGTAACTGTAAGGGCTGCATAGTGCTTTAATGTGCTATGCAGTCATGGAGTCATGATGCATAATCATGAAAATGCAGCCCTGGAAAGTCCACTCACCAGGGTGCATTCATGCACCAGGCTGATCTTTAGGGAATGCACCAACACCGTAGGGACAGCATTCAGGCATGATGCCGACAAATGGCATAAACTATTAAAGCACGATGCGGTCCTTAACGGTTTAAGTTACTGACTTGACAATGAGCCTGGGATAGAAAGATTGCCAGTTCTTGTTCCAAACCAGATCGCTATATATGCTCCATTTTATTGTCGTTGTCAGTCACGATCTAGTCAGGAAATTCAGAACTGCCTTGTCGATGGCAACCCTGTACAGGCTCTATGAACATACATGTATAAAAAGTAAAGTGGATTACTATTACAAGACACTTTTTAAGTTCTGGTATGTTTTGGCAGCACCTCCTTTCTAAAGAGCTAAATCGAGGGACCATACGGACTTATTACAGCCTTTGCTCCCATGGAATTTGGAAAGTGTTCTAAATTTCCCACTCAAATCGTATTTATAATATTGCTTTTCTTATTCTATGTAATTGTATTGGCAACACAGGATAAACTCTAGCTTAATTGCAGAAATAAAGTCACCAGACATGGGCCTACATGTTTCATTAACATGGCGGCCATCCCAATACAATATCTGCAATGTACAGAATCCACAACCCCAAAGTGGACCTTCCACCTACAACCCGGTAATATTTATGTAACTTGTAAGGCCTCAGGTAGGATCAATGGCTGTAGGACAGTTGTTTTTTAATACCCTGTTCTTTTACCGAGGAACTGTATAGCCAGTGGTTACCATGGCAACCAGCAGGTGGAGTGGATGGGGAAGTGCTCAGCCTTAGGTACGTGAGAAAATGGCAGGAGGAAATGGCAGCCAGGTTTCAAGAGACTGAGTAGTACATGTCATAGTATAGCCTCTAGAGAGATACTACTGTGTTTAACATAATGTTACCTCTTGTACCCATGGACGTAGAGGGAAATAGAGCCCTGGGGAATAGCTTGGATCCAATCGTCATTCATTTGTAACACACTATTAATACGTATTGGGGGTCCTCTCTGACTCCTCTGCGCCATATGTCAGGTCGTTGGCTTAGTGCCAGATATCACCTGGAGCCAACCATAATTCATACAGCGTCTACTCAACCCATACTAAGTTCCCACATTAGAACATATACCGTGGAGTATCGGTACCCACCTCCACTTTAATTGGGTTTTTTTTGTATTCATATATAACCTCTATTTAAAACTAAGTCTATCAGTATGTTGCCTAGATGTAATTGGTGATGAGGCATGGCCGTGTATGTAAATTTGTAAGCGGTACTCCTGCTACCCTTTCAAAATGCATTATCAAAGCAAATAAAAGGATGGTCTGGTCAAAACCTCCCACGTGTCTATATGAAACAAACAACAGAGTGCGTTTATATGATACAAACAAAGATTGTGTCATTGAAATGACCTCGTAATACTAAAAATATAAGGGAGTGGTCATTTTTTAACAACAGAGTGGGGTCGGTGGATTTTCGCGCGAGCGGGTCAGAATTCTTTTGGTCCCCCCCTCTAGAGGGGTCGAAATTATTTCAGTCCCCCCCTCCAGGCAGGTTGAAATTGAGCGCGGTTGACCCCTTTGAGCTATAGTAATGCGCGGGCTTTTCCGCTAAAAAGGGGTGTAATTTTTTTGGTCCCCCCCTCAGAAGGGGTCCAAATTTTTTTGGTCCCCCCCACTTCAAGGTGTCCAAATTTTTTTGGTCCCCCCCCCCCCCCCAAATCCACCAACCCCCCCCCCCCCCCCCTGTTGTTAAAAAATGACCACTCCCTAACAGGGATGTAAGTTGTCCTGGAATTCCAGAAATTTCACTTTTATAAAGGAACCTTTCTATATTTCTGTACAGTCCTTCATTCTACCAATGGGGTGGCCCTCCCTGCAGTGTTACACTTACAGGCCAGTGCTCCCGGCCAGCAGAACATCCCAGGGCGGTCTCTCTGACCCTCCTTGAATGTTCATTGTGACTCACTGGGAGGGCCTGGTTCGACTTCCTATTTTTTCACCTCTCCTGACTTACATCCCTTAGGATATGAAATATATGTACAGACTTATAATAAGAGAGGCTAGTACCGAGAGAGATGGGAGAAGCCCCCCCCCCCCTCCCACCTCTATCCCCAGGTGACTAATGTTCAAAGACGTCTATTTGGAACACAACATCTCAAGGTTGCATCTCAAGGTTCTCTTTGAAATATGAAGGTATGCAGGGATGAACGTTTTCACTTTTCCCACAATATTTTAAGTTCTAAAGACAACCTTTCAATGGACCTCAATTTAAACATCTCGAGTATATATTTTTTTGCAATTGGTCAATGGTCACCTACATCCCTGTGTATGAACAGCAAAACGCAATGTAAATCTCTTTCATCCCAGGACCATACTTCACTTCAGAATGTGACAGATCTCTGTACCCACTCACCCCCCCCCCCCCTATCACACGCCGTCTACTCGATATACACACTTGAACAGACGTCTACCACTTGACACAGATGACCATATCTAAATCAGTTAAACCTTTAATGGCCGCATAATGCTTTAATGTTCTATGTCGTTAGTCAATCCCGTGGGGTTGGCATGCTGCGTTGCCAGTGCTACATACATGCACCATGCCGGCAGTGGCGACAATGGGCATAATATATTAAAGCAGTATGAGACACTTAAAGGGTTAAGGAGGCCAGGCACATGGTCAGTGGAATCCACAAATAAACACCATTTCTGTATATACATGTAGCTTAAACAACAAAATGATTTAATTAACTGACACTTAGAATGCATGAATTGTTCCACTCTTCAGCTAGAGGACACCGGTAGTTGTCCTTTCATGTAGGGTCATTGTGCAGGTTGAAGTCAGTTCACTAAACAATCTCCTGGAGTGATGCCAACCACTCGAGTTGATAGCCCACGTTCAAACAAGAGGCAAAACATACAGTGAATAAGAAGAACAACTTACACTCAACACCAACTGAAAGATTCCTCTGAAGTGTGTGTGCCTCAGGAAAGAAAAAATATAGAATATTGGAGTAGTAGATAGTACAAGCAGTGCCATGCTATGGCATATGTTTTACAGACAAGCTATCAGTGGATAGTACACGTTATCGGTGACCATCGTTGGGGTACTAATAGTACATTGCATGATAGTAAATAGAGTGGGCGTTTAGATATACGGTCCAAAAGCCATAGAACATAGAGGCTTTGGTAGTATACCACGATTAGGCAATATTCCACAATTCTGAGCTACCTCGAACCGTTTTCATAAGTCCAAGAAAACAATATTGCTGTGTTCAGGTGATGTGGTCAAAAGAAATAGCTTGGCCGATTATTAAGTACATGTATAAGTAATTTTTTTATGGGGTAAATTCAACCTTAATAGCTAATTCGCTATTTGGAATCCTTAAATTCTTTAGTGTAAAATAAAACTTAAAGGGTAGAAAACTACATAGGTAGATGAGCTTACCTGACCCATTATGCCTGAACACAACGGTTTTCTTGAGCCCAACCAAAAAATAGTGCGTTTAACCCCCACACTTCCCATTGCCCACAGATGGTACTGGCTGTCCCGTATGACACCCCGATCCCTGGGTTCAAAAACAACTGTGTCAACACGATGCGCCTGTGGTCAGCCAAGGCCGATTCCACCTTCAACCTGAGGTCGTGTAAGTAGTGGCCTGACGCCTGCACCTGGCCGAAACACAACCCTATAGCCCCAACCCACAGGCTTCACCTCCACCTGAGACCTTGGCTACTAACTTCCATTGAGGAAACACCACAAGGATGCTTGGAGAGTGAAACATTTAAAAGCTTAAAATCAACCCTACCATCTGTACATCAACTTGTCTCGTGTCTCAATGATTAGAACTAGTACATGTACACTTTTGCACACATACATATTTGTTGTGCCTCAAAACCGCTGAGGTATGAGACGAATTGACCTCAAGTATTCGACATGAGAATTATTATTGACGTACAGACGGTCTGTGAATGGACATAATTTGTGTATCTGCCCTGTAGCTGTTCGAGGGGGATATCACTCCGAAACAGTGTATTACAAGGCTCTGTATTGTGTCGCTACCATTGTTTCCGCTTTGAACCTTATTTTCGCCAATCAGTTCAATTTTATTTCTTTTTTAAAAACATAGGTGTTGTGCGTGTTGCAGCCTAAGTGAGTCCTGCTTCAGATATAACTGTTCTTTCTCACAAAGGTTCAGAGCTTCACAAATGTTGCTTCTGTTCAAGGTTTTGCACACTTTTGAAATTAAAACATCAATTTTGTTACCTTGGTGCATTCAGCCAATCATGCCCTTGCTAAATGTAGCATTCATTTTGCAGCATCTTCTGAGCCGTTTCGGATGAGCCGAGTGTACTAGCTCATCAGCACAAGTGTCTATGCAAATACAGTGGCATCTTTATGCATAACATGTTGCTAGACACCCTCCCCCTGACATGATGTATATATCCTATTTGAGTAGCACCACTGACTGGTAAATGCGGCAGGGTTCTCCCCACACTGACAGGACACCGTATATAGAACAAAATTTTATTCAATTTTGCAAATTGTTTTGAGCTAAATAATGACAACCATTGCAGATAACTTTAAGTCAATATTTCTCCACAATATCCTTCTGTTTATGCTAATTTGATTTGATAACAGCCCTTATACTTTGGAACACGCTTTTTTCGGTGTCCCTGTTTTCTATTTGCGGAGAACCCTGAATGTGTCCTGTTCAGTTCTCTTCTGGTTAGACTCCTTACTGACGGCATGTGTCTGGCGTGTTGTGTGTTGACAGGTTGTCTTTGCCATGCCGTACGACAGCCCCGTGCCCGGCTACGGGAACAACTGCGTCAACACATTGCGCCTTTGGTCTGCCAAGGCGCCGACCAGCTTCGATCTCTCCTTCTGTAAGTCATACCCGAAAACCCAAGCTTCTCGCTCTCCAGGCAGATGTTGGCTATGTGAATGATGTACCTGCTTGGAGAGTGCTGCAGTGAGGGTATGGTCCTACTCAGGAGGTCAATTAGTTTTATCATTCATGTTTGAAACACTATACATGTACAAAGGCATTTTACTATAAATCAAAGAAGTGAACGAACAACCTCAGTATCAAATATAACGGTAATACTAAGCTCTTGAATATCCGAAAATGGAAATTCAATGGTCAAACAAATTAGCTTCATGCAGTTCATGTTGAGTACATCCTATTCAATAAGCACATTGTAGATTACTCTGTCTGTAGTATCTAAAAATATTTCTTTCTTCAT
Organism: Harmothoe impar; assembly: GCA_947462335.1. NCBI lineage: Eukaryota > Metazoa > Annelida > Polychaeta > Phyllodocida > Polynoidae > Harmothoe > Harmothoe impar. Next base: position 30,258,436 of record OX381704.1, read on the forward strand.
GCTTTAATTAGTCAATAGCGGAGAGTACATCCAGGCTGTGTGTGACCGCAACACGGCCGAGAACATCACCCGCGTGCTCTACCCTAACGACAATGTGAGTAGCACGGGCAACAAATTCTTGTTCTGCAATTATTCTTGGGTTGAAAGCTAATGTAGCGATCAGATGATAGAAAGATTAATTACCAACGATAGTATATATATTCATGAACGTTTTACGTTTTTTAGGTGCATAACCCGCACCCCGTTGACATATGGGTTATACGCAGGAATTAACAGTTTATCTAAATATTTTCTAAATCTATTTTTCTTTGGTCTAGTTCTTTGAGGGTAAGGAGTTGCGTCTGAAGCAGCAGTACTTCCTCGTGGCCGCTACCCTTCAAGACATCATAAGGCGATTCAAGTCATCTAAATTTGGCTGTCGTGAACCTGTGAGGACCTCCTTCGATGCCTTCCCCGAAAAGGTATGAAGAGTCAAATTTTCTAGTTCAATCGCTCGCCATCTGGTATGTATTATAGTAGCGAAATACTTTTGTCATTGATACGTCTCTGGTGACCTTAACATGAACATGGTATAGGCATGGCTTTAGTCAGAGAGCATGAGTTTAAGTGTAGTCAATGCATTAGGCTGTGTAAAAGTCAATATATTGATATCCATTCACTTCATAAAGGTTATATTCATTCTGTTTATAAATTTGATAATCATTGTGTCATAGAGAACATCAGGGTTGCCACTGTCAGGGAAAATGTCAGGGAAAATATTTTTTGTTCCAGGTCAGGGAAATGTCAGGGAATTTCAGATTTTTTGGCAAAATGTCAGGGAAAATGACATTTTCTAAAAATGTCAGGGAAAATAATTTGTTGTCAGGGAAAATCTTTGAAATACCAAAAAAAATCACCTGTTTTCTCTGGAAAAGTCTGTATTCCATTATGATTTTAAGGGAGAAAAGTATCTTTATCCTCAAAAACGAGGGGGTAAAATTTTCGCGCCCACGCGATACACAAAACCCCTGTTGTTAAATAATGACCACTCACTAAGTGGAAGATGACTTTAAAAAGAGTGCATATTCATAGTTGGCGGGCATTTAAAAACATAGGGTTCATGTCAAGATTGTCAGGGAAATTTGCTATAACGTCAGGGAAATGTCAGGGAAAAGTCAGGGAATTTGAATCTACCTTGTCGGTGGCAACCCTGAACATCCATACCGTATTCGTCCTATTTATAGAGCCTTTTATCTATTGAATAATTCTGTAAATATATAGTATTTGAACGATATGAAATGTGAATTTAATACCTTGTTATCTCAGGTAGCAATGCAGCTCAACGACACCCACCCGTCCTTGTCCATCCCAGAACTGATGCGCGTCTTGGTCGATATCGAGAAAGTCTCCTGGGAAAAGGTGAGCTTTAATATTATGTCTGATCTAGGAAAAAACATTGGTTTATTAAATTTCAAAAAAAGTTGAATCAAGATAGTGTCAAGGCGCGCATAGTCTTTCCAGCAGTCATACACAATGTATTAGAAAAACATGAATGCAGAAAAGTTGAGGACACTTCAATATACATTTGTAAATGGAATAGATAAATCATCCTTTTACTTAACCAATAATATGGACCAGTGATGAATGTTCTTAGTTAGAACTATTCCTGAATACTGTGAGACCGACTGTTGTGAACTGCAGGCTTGGGAGGTGACGGTGAAGACGTATGCCTACACCAACCATACAGTGCTGCCCGAGGCCTTGGAGAGATGGCCAGTCTATCTCTTTGAACAACTGCTGCCACGCCACCTTGAGATCATCTATGAAATCAACTCTCGCTTCCTAAAGGTAATTATCGTCTTGTTCTGTTCTGATATCTATAGATGGACGGGCACTCTTTATAACGCGGCTACGATTTAAAATCTTACCACCACCACCCTTAATGATGAGCTCATAACCCCAATAAGTTTAATTAAGTTAGACTAAAAATTGGTACATGTATATTAAAAGTTCTTCTTTTTTCAAACCAACTTAAGTATATTCCACACACTGTCCCACACTTATTTTAGGGCTGGATGGAAATAAAATGCAATCCTTCGGTAGTAAGAGATCATATAGTCGGTGCCATGGGGTCCGGTAACAATTACAGTACATTTTGAGTGAGTCGTGATTTCCGAAACTATGACAACTAGGAATATTATAGTCTGATTGAATAATCAAATAGGAAGTGAGTGTAAATGGATTAGGTAGCAATGGAAGTTAATTGTAAGTAAAAATCTTTATTTTCAAGATGTATTTTTCATTTAAAAGTATTTGAGCCTATTATCATGAGATGTACTCACATTTTAAACTAGTGAAAACAACTCGAGCATGCAGACCCCCTGTTCTTTCTTAGGCTGTAATTTTAGGCTTCAAAAAAATTAATCTTATTCCATGTGTTGTCCCACTAGGAAGTAGCTGAGCGCTGGCCAGGTGACAACGACAGACTCCGCCGCATGTCACTCGTTGAAGAGGGTGATGAGAAGCGCATCAACATGGCGCATCTGGCCATTGTTGGCTCACATGCCATCAACGGAGTGGCAGCCATCCACTCCCAAATCATCAAGGACTCAACGTGAGTGGCTCTCTGCCATATGTAAATATATATGGTTTAGCTGTCTCCTTGAGGTATTCACTGGGATATATTTGACTGAATTTCTTGTAGTAGAGGGCTTACCTGTAAGTAGTAGTCGGGGGTAAATAAAGGTAAATAAAGTTTGTATTTTGGGAGTGATCATTACTTAATGAGGGGATGCGGGTCGGTATATTTCAGCGCAAACTTGCACATTTTCTGGTCTTCCCACTCATGCATTCCAATGACCATTCATTTTCTGATTCACAATTGTACTAACCTGAGGACAAACAGCAGGGAAGCAGGACCATCTAACAAGTTTTTCTTTTATTGTTGTGTAGCTTCCATGACTTCTATGAAATGTGGCCAGAAAAGTTCCAGAACAAAACCAACGGCATCACTCCACGCCGCTGGCTCCTCCTGTGCAACCCAAGTCTGGCAGATGTGATTGCAGAGGTAGGTTATTAATACCTGGACTTTAAACTGTTTCCTATGTTCCCGTAGTATTGGCAGACCACACATGTTACAAACCTAATGTAGTAATGAGGATACCGGTAATCTCATTGACATAGTATTGTACATATAAATATGTACCCCAGTGTGATATTGCCGTCACATGTTATCATATCGATACTGATTCATCTAAAAGGAACCCATTCTTATCACATCGTTTAGTCCCAATCACGCATGTACAGTTGTATTAAAGAGTGTTCACTAATAATTTCAGAAAATTGGAGAGGAGTGGGTGACAGACCTTGCCAGACTGCGTGACCTTGAGAAGTTCAAGACCGACCAGAACCTGCTCACCGCTATTGCCAAAGTCAAAATCGTCAGTATTTCATGCTACATCCGACCAGCTTTTTGTACACACTTGTCTGATATGCACTGTGCACATAGTACCAGCTTCTATAAACCATATACATATGCTCCCGATTCCCTTAGTTAAAACAAATCAGGTTTATAAGCATTTTTTTGAACACATTTATTTCACATGAACAATGTACTTCAAGGTCTTGGAGGTGAAACCTAATGGTTCTGAAATTTCCCGTGTTCAAATTGCATATATGGCTTTGTGTGCGTAGCCACAATTTGAAATACCCTAGATGTAGTAAAAACATAACTTTGAGTCTCTGTAAATATGATTTATGTTGACTAGGTCAAATTGGCTTTAGCAATCAAACATTCTTTCCCCTTTTGGTCAACAGGAGAACAAGATGAAGTTGGCAGCCTTCATTGAGAAGGAGTACAATGTCACGGTGGACCCTTCATCCATCTTCGACATACAAGTGAAGCGTATCCATGAGTACAAGCGCCAGCTGCTGAACTGCCTGCACGTTATCGTCATGTACAACCGTCTTAAAGCCGACCCCAACCGCCCCTTCACACCCCGCACTGTCATGCTCGGTGGCAAGGCAAGTATATCAGTATTAGCCTACTGGTTTGTTCTTAGCCAATAACGAACCAAGACATCTCTATCTGCATGTAAAAAGTGTATGTATTTTTACCTCGAAGACCTTATGAAAAAGCCCAATGTCATGGAAATGAGTGATGTGAGATCATACAAAATGAATTATATTATAGTTTATTACAGACTAAATAACAGTACCTATACCTTCACCTTAAAGGCTGCGCCTGGCTACCACATGGCCAAGCTCATCATCAAGCTGTTCAACAGCATTGCTCACGTTGTCAACAACGACCCCATCATCGGTACCCGACTCAAGGTCGTCTTCCTGGAGAACTACCGTGTATCTCTGGCCGAAAAGATCGTGCCGGCCACCGATCTGTCGGAGCAGATCTCAACTGCCGGCACAGAGGCCTCCGGCACCGGCAACATGAAGTTCATGGTTAGTCTCAATAACTATTCATGTCCAGTGCAACCAAGGCTTTGTTATTAGGCAGCTTTGCCAGCCTTGCAATTTTGCAAAGTTTAACTTTAATGAATTGATTAAGTACTATAAATACTACCTGCCAGACCACAACATTATATTGGGGTGCGGGTTGGGGGGGGGGGGGCTCAATGTCGCACCTGTCCTTTATTTTTCTTCTAATAATAGCTAGACCTAAATAGAGGTCCTCAATGTTATACACTATGATAAAGACTATACCACTCTGGTCATTTAAGTAGTCAAGACATTACTTAAATCTGCAGTAAGCATAGCATTTGTTGTACACAATATTGCACTACTAGGACATACATCAGGGTTAATATACACCTAGCAGCATGAACTTAAGGAGGCAGCACATCATGTTCATGATTCACGTGTATTCCAGTTGAACGGTGGCCTAACGATTGGCACCCTGGATGGCGCTAATGTCGAGATGCAGGAGGAGATGGGCCCAGAAAACATCTTCATCTTCGGCATGAATGTGGAAGAAGTGGAAGCACTCAAGAAGAAGGGGTAGGTCTGGGACCGCGACTAGGTACCTTTTGGACAAGAATGACATATTTTGATAGACCTTTGTCATGTTTGTGCCTGGCATTCTATTTCTGAACACTGTAACCTGTATCCCGCCTCTGACACCAGTCCATATACACACGCTCCCAGGTCAACAAGCTTCTTTTCTTTTTTTTAAAAGATTTTTATTAAGGTTACAGCCAGTATAGTATGTTAAACAACATACATGAGCAACCAGAATCTGGGCGACGGCTGATACCAATTCGCCGCCCAGTTCTGAATAGAAAATAAGGGGGTTAAACTGCCACAAGTATACGTATCACATATCCCTTTACATCTTTGATTATTAACGTTACTTAATATATCAATCATATAACATTTCCCTTGTGCTCCTTTAGGTATAACGCCCAACAGTACTACGATTCCCTGCCTGAGCTCAAGCAAGCCATTGACCAGATCGCGGGCGGCTACTTCTCTCCCGAGGACCCCGGCATGTTCAAGGACATCGTCAATAACCTCATGCATCACGATAGGTATGTGTGTAGATTATCCCTCGTACTCGTTCCAAGTATGGATCTTGGATGTTAAGTCATTAACCTCATGGTGGTAAATTCTACATCGATTATGGTATTGTCAGCAATGTTATTCGTGAACAAAATTGGTAAAGCTTTTTCTTTTTTAATCAGATAAACTACCCGGTAGGTTTGTTACTGGACATCGATTCTCTCTCTTTGTAGCTCTATAGTGATCGATGCCCAGTTTTATACTTCAGACCAGTGGCTCATTTTGGCTGTTTTTTGCCTCACAGATTGCTTCTAGGGCAAAATCCTGACTAGGTGCCAATATATTCTCTATGCCAATGTGTAATATGAGGGTAGAAAACACTGGAACCTCAGTTAGAAAAAATCCTACTGAACAGTTTTTGAGAAAATTAGGGTTTTGTTGCATATTTTTGGTGTTTTTAGTACATTTCCTACATAAACCGTGAACGCCAGCATTTCTCACTTTTCAGGTGTTTTGAATCAGAATTTGACTTTTTTTTATTCGCAGTAGGATTTCTGAGTATCGAGCCATTCTAGAAAAGCTATTCTTTGGAAAAAATACTTAGTATTTCTTGATGATTTTCGTTGCACAAATTTAGGGTTGTAATATAAAAACTGCATTGTCATCCAATCAAAGTGTTTATGCACTGTTGGTGGTCACCCCCTCCCACCTTCTTCACTCTGCATTGAAGGGGAACAGGCAGGGCAGGTACACTTGTCCGTATAAAGCTGTTGACCTGGGTGCTGGGTGCATTTTCAATTTATGGGGTGCCAACTGTTCATGAAAGAAAAATCAAATAGAATTTTTTTTTTTTTAGTATCAGATTAATGCAACTACAATTCGTGATAGCACTTAAAGCATTGTGGCATGCAATGACTGGTAACCACCTTGAATGTATGGGGTGCCAACTGTTCATGAAAGAAAAATCGATCAGAATTTGTTTTTTATTAGCATTAAATTGATGCAACTACAATTCGAGATTGCATTTCAAGCATCGGGGCATTCACTGAATGGTAGTCATCTTAAATATATGGGGTGCCAACTGTTCATGAATTAAAAAAAAAGAATAGAATTAGTTTTTTTTATTAGTATCAGATTAATGCAACTACAATTCGTGATTTCACTTAAAGCATTGTGGCATGCAATGACTGGTAACCACCTTGAATGTATGGGGTGCCAACTGTTCATGAAAGAAAAAAAAGAAAGTATTTTTTTTAGAATCAAATTAATTCAACTGCAATTCAAGATTGCATTTAAGCATTATGGCATTCAATGACTGGTGGCCATCTTGAACCTATGGGGTGCCAACTCTTCATGAAAAAAACAGCTAAATTGGATTTTTTTAACAGTATAAAATTAATGCTACATATCAAGATTGCATTTAAAGCATTGTGGCATTCAATGAATGGTGGCCATCCTAAACCTATGGGGTGCCAACTGTGTTTGAAAAAGGTATCAAATAGAGATTTTCTTATATTAGATATCAAATTAATGCAACTACAATTCTTCATTGCACTGAAAGCATTGTGGCATTTAGTAAATGGTAGCCATCTTGAATGGGTTGAATGAAGGAAAAATCAAATACCGTAAATTTCCGCGTATAACCCACACCCCCAACTTAGTCTTAGGAGAATCCTATAACCCGTTTCTGGGTTTGAAAATTTCTATTTTAGTACTGTTATATAGTAATAAAAACCCTCGTATAACCAGCACCCTATATAGGCATGTTTGGTATCAAATGAAAGCTGAGAGTGAGACTGGTTCGCGTACTACCCGCGGGTAGTACGCGAGAATTTACGGTAGGATTTGTTTTTATTATCAAATTAATGCAACTACAAGTAAAGATTGCATTTCAAGCATCGGGACATTCAATGAGTGATAGCCATCTTGAATCTATGGGATGCCAACTGTTCATGAAAGAAAAATAGAATAGATTTTTTTTTATTAGTATCAAATTACTGCACCCGCAATTCGAGATTACATTGAAAGCATGGTGGCATTCAATGAATGGTTGCAATCTTGAATTTTGAAATAAACATACACACAGACATATTCATAGGCATGAACATGGTGTTCTCCTTCATATAGATATTCATGGATTTCTACTTCTACTAAATATAGATTTTTTGTTAGAAGGATTCTGTTACATGGATGTCGATGTCCAGTTTTAGATATATATCCATATAGTGCATTGGAGTGCTATAATGTTGGACTGCTGTATATTTAGTATTTCCCTTTGTGGTTCTTAAAATTATCTAATTCTACATAGGTTCTTGCTGTTTGCTGACTTCGAGGCCTACATCAAAACCCAGGATCGTGTCAATGCTGTCTTCAATGTAAGTTGGGTTTCAGTTTTACTTGGTTCAGGGGGTAAAATCGCTACTCATAAGTATTATATCAAACACGGCTTTATATATCTGATATTCTATGGCTGATATTCATTCATACATTGAAATTTGATTGAAATAGGCGGTGATTCTGTGAATGAAACTGAATGTGTTTACAATGTGTCTATAATCGTTACAGGACAAGGACAAGTGGAACTATATGTGTCTGATGAACATCGCTGCCTCCGGCAAGTTCTCCAGCGACAGGACCATCGCGCAATATGCTCGCGAAATCTGGGGGGTGGAGCCTAACATGGAAAAGCTACCCGCCCCACACGAAACCCCGCTGACATCAGGAGAAGCCAAGTCCGAGTAACTTGGGCTTTACGCCCTTTGCTGATGGGTGACCAGGCTATGCGCAGTGTATGACTGGAACTCCTAGTGACCACTGTTAAAGGTTAAGGCTCACTCCCATGTTGGTCAGTTGGGGAAGGGGAGTCTTAGACCCTAACAGTTCTGATACTGTTGTGCTTAGCACCAGAGAGTCTCCTTACTAGACTGTGGTCGGGTAATGTAAACACCATAGTCTTGTAAGCAGCTCCTGGGTTGTTTCTTTGAATACTGTTTGAATGTCGGGCCTCCCAATGTCCAAGCGCCAACTTCCCTGTAGTCTACCTCTAGAGACCTCCAGCTATCGGCATGTGATACGTCCGTTCAAGTGGAATCCTATTTTTTCTGGCTTAATGATGGGGTAGAGGCATAATTTGTTATTAATATCTAATACATAATTGATTGTTGTCGAAAGTACTGGGGACTTTGTTATAATTTCTTTTCTATTCGCTTCCATGGGTGTAGGTCAGTTTGAACCCATATTTTCTGTGATACCTTGTTCACTAAAAACATTTAAGATAATGATAAACAGGACAGGGTTACAATAACGCGTACAGAAGATGCTGATAAGAATGTCTAAAGACATGAGACGGTCGTTTCCATCCTGGATGATTTTACAGTTGCGAAAACCGTAGATTCCCTATCCTTCGCTGAGGACTTTAGCCTGATTTAGACCAATTTAGACCTTATTTTATTACATTGAAACGTGTTAATTTAGATTTTGTTCAAAGGGATTTGAGATAGGAGAACGACAGCATCAAGAAAAAGCTAGACGATCGCGCCAAAGGTGTTTTCTAATAAAAGATTAGAGAGGTGATGAATCTATTCTGGTCTGCTATGTGTTATTCGAACATATTTGTAAATGAAATTGAGGAAAAAGTAACAGCATAACATTAATTGGTTGAAATTGTCAGGGGTGAAATATAGGTGCTAACGGATGTATAAATATCTTTAAAAGATGATCAGCCTCCACCAGCGTATGTGCTTTACACATTTCAAGTCAGCATTTAGATGTATTGTAAATGACTTTCAATCAGTTAATAAACTGAGTTACTCTGCTTAATGCAAAAGTTTTCTGCTTATAGATGATTTATTTCTGCACACGAGAGCAATACATATACTGAGTATATAGAGAGATATAAATATATATGATATACACCCATCCTTTAGTATGTCATTTAGCCAGCGTGATGTATGGATTGTATGCAAATATATGTAGTGTTAATCTATATGTGGCTGTAAATACTACTCGCTAAATGCCATACTTAGTATTAAAAATTAGAAATGCCTACTGTTGGGCTTTCATAATAGGTGTGATTTATATTCTAGAACATATGGCTTGTTATTGGTTTGCCAAAAAAGTGTTAACGGTGTTTTTTCCTGCCCTATTGGTTTTATGCTTCTGTAGACTAGGTATTGAAATCGTGATACATGAAGACAATCTCCATCCTTATCTAGATAGTGGTATGTTCTATGGTGTCTGGATTAATTTGCTGGTATTGATAGAAGCCATTTTCATCCGGTGTTTGTTCTGGGGAAAATGTATTAAATGAATTATCTCTAAGGGTCACACATAGAATAGTACCTTAGGTGGAAGGATGAACAAACTACGCGAACAAGGTCATCAGAATCGAATGTAGTCGTATACAAAGAAACTAAGACATGCTTGATGCAGTCATCTAGATGTCGTGATTGAGAGCAGTACATTTACCATACTGTCCACTGTCTTTCTCTTCATATTGTCCATGACCCCATGTGTGCTCTAAGTCATGCTGTATACATTGGCAGAGTGAATGTCTGCTATAAGATGTGCCACTACGGCAGGATGAAGGAGCCCGGTGACGTACTCCTATGTTACACGTCATGTAGACACGTCACGTGGACGTCATGTGTATACTACACTCTTATACACCTAGAGTCCAAGTCACTGAAGCTCACGTCACTATTAGCCACCATGAATGAATGTTTAGAATAAGACTAAAAATCTAGAAGTAACCTCCACACAATCATGATGATGCAGAGTAGAGCCACAACTCTGTCTTAACAGCAATTAAAGGGGTCCTTGACATTTTAGTAATATTTCCAATTATAATTGTAATAGGCAACGGAGAAATGGTTATTTTCCCTGGCATTGCCACTTGTGTAGCTAAGTCACACTTACAGGTTATACACAATTAACTACTGAGTCCAGTATTATTTAGCCAATAAACATGATAGTTTAGTATCATTTAATGGAACAAGGTTACAACTTTGTGTCTCAAAGAGCATACTTTGGGCAGACATTCTATTGTTCGGTAAAATAGAATGAGTAGGTGTTTGCTTGTCCATGTTATAACGTATTGGTTGTTTAAATTTACTTAATTGAAGTGGCTCGTCAATGGGTCATATGGAAATTGTTGGAATAAATGTATTTGTATAAAATACCGCGTCAGAGTTGTCATTTATCTTAATGTATCTCATTTTCAGGGCATTTTGACTCACATGATAGTTTGATAAATATATCGTACCCGCTCCATTCCTGAAGACACCAATTCCGACGTATATCCATTTTAGGCCCAATAGTTCACCCTGGACGGATTTCCAGGTCCTTTGAGATCTTTGACATTCTGGAACATCAAGATTTAATTTATGTCTTCGGGCCCATTTTGTTTACTACTTGATAGCCAGGATGAAAGTCCATCCGTGATAGCGACCCTTTCTTATAGACCAAAACGTGGGAATGGGTTCATATCAACCAGCATCCATGTGTCAATATAATTATGATAATAACCATTGACTTGAATACACAAGAAATAAGCGTTTATTTTCATGAATCTCAGTCTATCCCAGCTGATATTGACAAAACAGAAGTGATACAAATTATACCATGGTATAGTGAATTCAGGCCAACATTTTGCCCGATCTACTAAAAATGTACAAGTGTACTGCTTAGTGTCCCTTTGGCGTATGATCATGACATTTATTGAATGTAGTTGGAATGTTTTACCCACGCCACATTGTAATTACAATAAAATGTTTTATTGTAGGCATATTATCCATTTTATGTGATATGTGGTTAAATTCCCCTTACCCACATGGTGTACATGATTCACTCAGAAACATTGGGACAATTCTACAGTATTAAGGACTAGACCGTCGACGTTTGTAAATAATAATTTGGAAATGAACGTCTCCTCTCCAGGGTGATAGATAGATAGATAGAGGAGCATCCATGACCCTACATGTAACCAGTAATACAGAGTTGGTCAAAATCCAATTTTAAGTGTAATGATTCTTTCTCCCAAACCCCTTATATTCAAAGTGGAAACGTTTCGATACTGACACTATAATAGTTTGGTAGTATCACGGCTCTGGGAGACCATCCGCACCCTGACACTATAATAATAGTCTGATAAAAATAAACTTTGTTTCAGATTATTATAGAGGTAGTGACTTATAAATTCACTTCGTGATTTTATAAAATGCTTATGGCCACATGCCTGATGTTCCCTCAGGCAGATCGGTGCATCATGGAATATAAACAGCATGTGAGCAACTCAATTTATTGAGTGAATAACTCAGTCCACTAGGAGAAGTGGGGCATGTCTTTATCCCACAGCTGCTGAATAATGTTGTCAACGTCAGCGGACGGGAACCGCTCGGTGAAGGACCGCACAAGTGCTGCGGGCGTGCTCTCATACTCCACCAATTTGACACTGTCTCCTGTGAAGGAAGAAGCGAGAAGTGATTTAGTGAGTGAGTAATGGCTGTTTAAAAGCCATTTCGACAACTAATGTCATATTCATGGCGAGAAAGCTTCATTAGACATTAATTTTACAGATAATGTGTCTGTGTCTGCACATATTATATGGACACCAGACAGAAAATGTGGACAGAAAAGAGGGGGAAAGAGACCCTTTTAAGATGGGCTAGGGCAACCCACAAGTGATTCATCTTTGTGTTTAACCTGCTTGGCACAATACCATTCTGAGCAATTTTAGTAACCAAGCTAAGCGAACATCATTATTTGTATTTGCTAAATCACGGACAATAAATTTGTGTGTGGGGTACTCATATTTAGCGGTAACACGAACTTTTCTACTCATTGATATCTTTTCAACTAAAATAAACTACTAAAATAGTTACCTTCAATGAGCGTGTTTGACTGCACAAACATTTTGCGGGGTTGCTTCCTGGCGAGAACTGTAGACCGGAGTGAGAGGAAGTGTGGCGCTTCCACGTCAGTAACAGCCGAGTACTTCTCATACATCTCCTTGCCCGCAGCTACATCTGCCGTAGCCTTGTACACCTGGAAGTTCGTGAGAAAAAATGTGAAAGCAGCTTTCTTTTTCTGTCAGTAATGTGATTCATCCTCCAATCACAGGATTTCCTACTACTTGTAGTTCAGTTCAGTTTTCTACTCGTTGGTCAAAATGAAATCCTATCCCTGCTTCATACAGCATTTGCAAGTAATTTTATATTTACCGTCGCTGTACACTATGGTTAGATTCTTAAAAATGTGTCAAGTTTTTCAATATTTGCCTACCTGGAGTTTGCGAAGGAAGTCGCCTATGGCCTTCTTTCCGACAGTGTTGATCTTGGACCGGTCAAGGTGCATGATGAGGTCTGGTTTGCCATCCTCCCCTGTCAGCTTCTCAATAGACACGAGACCCTCTCCCGCCTCTAGCAGTACCCGCAAGATGACATAGCGGGCTTGCATGTGTGCCTGAAACAGTGGTAGACTCAGATTTCATATATTTAATATTTTAAAAGTATGATGTTTTCAAGGGCAGTGATTTGGGTGATGGAATCTATGATGTGGAAACAAGGTTGTAATCCCACCACCCTTGTACTGACGCCCCATAGGCACACCCCATAGGCACACCCCATAGGCACACCATGTGATGGACAGACTGGGTGTCCAATAGGGAGTGAGATAGTAAGATTAGATGAAACAGTGCCCATAGTTCTGCCAACTTGAACTGAGCAAACTCCTCACTCTTCGAGGGGTGGGCTAAGTAGAGGGGAAGACTAGAGGTATGATCTGATTATCGTTTTCAGCAAGATCTGCCCCAGCCACTACATGTTTCAACAGATCTTATAAAGGTAATCTAGAAAGTATATCCTTACCTGTCGCCACTTCTTAGTCTCTGGCGTGTAGAACTCGAGTCCGAGCAGACCAGCTCGGACCATGTTGAGCCAGTTGATGTAGATGATGTCATCAGCAACTTGTCCATCGTGGCCAAAGATCCTGACAACAAAAGTCAATATCAATGTTCAACACTCTTGCCTCTGGTATACTCTACATCACCGTGTAACTCAATCTCAGATCAGGGTGGGGGATCATTTTTTAACATCAGGAGGAGAGGGGGGGGGCGGTCGGTGGATTTTCACGCGAGCGGGTTAACAAATTTTTGCTCCCCCTCCCCCCATTGGTGCATCGCACAAAATTTTTCAATTTTATTTTGGTTCCCCCCATTCAAGGGGTCGACATTCCTCCCCCCCCCCCCACCTCCAAATCCACGACCCCCCTGTTGTTAAAAAATGACCACTCCCTTATTACACTATAACATGTTATGATTGTACGTTACCTGAGGACTTCAGAGCTGAGACAGAGGTAGATGCCCACACACTCAGCCCGGCACTCCTCGTATGACGAACTGATGACGGCGAATTTAGAATCCCACGTCTCATCCTCCGTGTACCATGATGAAATCTGAACAAAAGGGGACAGAAGTTTAATGAAGGACACAACAGCGGATTTAGGCGGGGGGGGGGGGGGGAATCGGTCCCGGCGTGCGCTCCCCCCTCCCGCCTTTTTGGGCCGAAATTTGATTTTTTTTTAATGTAAATATTTTTTGGAGATTTTTAAACAATGCCCACCACCCCCTTTCAAAATCCTGTATGCGCCCCTGGATCATATTACATTATAAGAAGGTCGGTTTTGAGAGCGGGATGAGTACCTACCTTCTCGTCTGTTTCGGTGTGCTTCACATTCTCTTGGTCGAAGTTAAATGTGCCATCTGCCTTCTGAAAATGCGCATCACGACAAATGAATTGACTTACGCAAGATGGGATATACATTACAGAAACATGAGCTGAATAAAGCAGAATTATCCGCCACAATATATCATCCATTAAAATGTGTCCTTTTTACTTTTGCCAAAAGATATTTAATAACATACCTTTATGAACAGTTTTCCACTGCCGTGACCCAATAGCTCGTGTAGCCCAACCTGCACTTCAAATGATGGAGCCTTCAACTTAGCGAACAATTCCTGAGACAAAAATAGATGTATTAGCGCCCACCACAAGCCAACTACACGTACATCTTTTAATAGGTTCGTTGAAAGCAACCAAATTAATCATAATTTAAAAAGTATGTTCCATAGCTGCCTCAAATCTTCAGTTGCAAAATAGGCGTCTAGCATTTGGTGATGATGTTCAACCTAAGGAAAAGGGGTAAGTCCACCAACCAATTCCAAAAGTATGTTCCTGTATATCTTTCTTGAATACTTAAATATACAGCAGTCCAACATTATAGCACTCCAATGCACTATATGGATATATATCTAAAACTGGACATCGACATCCATGTAACAGAATCCTTCCAACAGAAATCTATATTTAGTAGAAGTAGAAATCCATGAATATCTATATGAAGGAGAACACCATGTTCATGCCTATGAATATGTCTGTGTGTATGTTCATTTAAAAATTCAAGATTGCAACCATTCATTGAATGCCACCATGCTTTCAATGTAATCTCGAATTGCAGTTGCAGTAATTTGATACTAATAAAAAAAAAATCTATTCCATTTTTCTTTCATGAACAGTTGGCATCCCATAGATTCAAGATGGCTATCACTCATTGAATGTCCCGATGCTTGAAATGCGATCTTGACTTGTAGTTGCATTAATTTGATACTATCAAAAAAACAAATCCTATTTGATTTTTCCTTCATTCAACCCATTCAAAATGGCTACCATTTACTAAATGCCACAATGCTTTCAGTGCAATGAAGAAAAATCGAACGTGTGACTGCATCACAAATGACTCAGGTTCGGGGGGAAATGTAGTATCATCATATAGGAGTATACATATAATAATATTGTTCATCCCCAAATCCCAAGCTAATGTCCCAACCCCATGTCCCAACCCCCGAGTCTCACCCCCGAGTCCCACCCCCGAGTCTCACCCCGAGTCCCAACCCCGAGTCCCAACCCAGAGTCCCTCCCCCGAGTCCCAACCCCGAGTCCCAACCCCGAGTCCCTCCCTCGAGTCCCAACCCCGAGTCCCAACCCCTAGTCCCACCCCTGAGTCCCAACCCCGAGTCCCACCCCCGAGTCTCACCCCCGAGTCCCAACCCCGAGTCCCTTCCCCTTCCCCTTCCCCCGTTAACTAGACTCAGGGTCAGGTAGAGGTGTGAAGGGAAATGTATCATTTATCATAGTAAGAAAGAGAAAGGGTGCACTCTTGTATTAATGGGATTCTTAAAGATGTGACCTTTGACCTTGATTTTGACCTTTTTCCGACCTAGATATCATCCTACACATAACAGAAATGAATTCAGCACCTTTGGTTTACCCTAGTCCACTATCCATATCCATCCATTGCTCCCCCTATTATATCCTGGCTGGACTGTTTCGGATAGCATACCCAAATTGTGCGTCACAAGTCAGCAACTCACAACTACCTATAGGCCTGCACCACACAACCTATAGGTCGCATGACGCAGGTGCCCTAAGAAAGCCACACCGAGTGAGGCAAGCCGCGCAAAAGAAGGGTATACTCAAAAAAAATGTGGACATTGACTTTCTTTTGGGGGGGTACTTAGGCCCAAATTCAAATTTTCATGTTCCCCGATCTTGGCTATCTATGTCTTTTGTCCTCTCACGTCTATGTCAGACACACACTGAATAAAAAGCTCCCATGTCCATATTGTAAGTAACAGCGAATAGTGCTTAGTAGGGTCTGAGCTATATCCTACTACAGGGTTGTCTGTTTTTGTTCTCAAAATATTTGTCATGTATTGAACAACACTGGACAGCAACATATATATTAAATTACCATTAAATTACCATACCGGTATCTAACATACTGCAGCGTATGTTGGGCCTAGTATATGATATAGGATGGCATCTCCTTTGGGAAGTAGTGTAGTACTTCCCTGTGTTAAATTACCATTGGATCCAGTCAAAGCTTGCTGAAAAAAAGTGTCTCACCCCGGTTTGGTCGGCTGCCGAGATCTGTCCCATTGACTTAGCACTGAGCCCGTTCAATATGTAACTGTTAAATGTCAAGGGTTATCTACAGGCTCCCATAGGGCTCTATGCTGAAGCAAATTACCACCATTTTAGACACAAAATTAAAATCATGCTTTTCAGGGGGAAGCGTTTGAAAATGGATTAAAGCGCGATTACATAGGAAGGACAACATTGTACCGCATCTAATGACACAAAATTGAGAGAAAAAGCTCCAATTTTGAAGGAATGACAGCTGTTTTAAATTTTAGGCTGAGAGACCCCCTGCTACCCGTCGCACAAGACTCAGAGTAAACCTGAGTCAATTATAGTTGCATAAATTTGTATAATTCATATAAGAAAATTTCTATTTAATACCTTTTTCAAACACAGTTGGCACCCCATAGGTTTAGGATGGCCACCATTCATTGAATGCCACAATGTTTTAAATGCAATCTTGAAATGTAGTTGTATAAAATTTATACTGTTAAAAAAATCCAATTTAGTTGTTCTTTTCATGAAGAGTTGGCACCCCATAGGTTCAAGATGGCCACCAGTCATTGAATGCCATAATGCTTAAATGCAATCTTGAATTGCAGTTGCATTAATTTGATTCTTAAAAAAAATACTTTCTTTTCTTTCTTTCATGAACAGTTGGCACCCCATACATTCAAGGTGGCTACCAGTCATTGCATGCCACAATGCTTTAAGTGCAATCACAAATTGTAGTTGCATTAATCTGATACTAATAAAAAAACTAATTCTATTCTTTTTTTTAAATTCATGAACAGTTGGCACCCCATATATTTAAGATGACTACCATTGATTTAAGATGCTTAAAATGCAATCTCGAATTGTAGTTGCATCAATTTAATGCTAATAAAAAACAAATTCTTATAGATTTTTCTTTCATGAATAGTTGGCACCCCATAAGGTGGCTACTATTCATATTAATGCAAATACAATGCTTTAAGTGCTATTACGAATTGTAGTTGCATTAATCTGATACAAAAAAAAAAAAAAATTCTATTTGATTTTTCTTTCATGAACAGTTGGCACCCCATAAATTAAAAATGCACCCAGCACCCAGGTCAACAGCTATATACGGACACATGAACCTCCCCTGCCTGTTCTCCTTCAATGCAGAGTGAAGTGGGTGGGAGGGGGTGACCATCAACAGTGCATAAACACTTTGATTGGATGACAATGCAGTTTTTATATTACAACCCTAAATTTGTGCAACGAAAATCATCAAGAAATACTAAGTATTTTTTCCAAAGAATAGCTTTTCTAGAATGGCTCGATACTCAAAAATCCTACTGCGAATAAAAAAAAGTCAAATTCTGATTCTAAACTACTGAAAAGTGAGAAATGCTGGCGTTGACGGTTTATGTAGGAAATGTACTAAAAACACCAAAAATATGCAACAAAACCCTAATTTTCTCAAAAACTGTTCAGTAGGATTTTTTCTAACTGAGGTTCCAGTGTTTTCTACCCTCATATTACACATTGGCATAGAGAATATATTGGCACCTAGTCAGGATTTTGCACTAGAAGCAATCTGTGAGGCAAAAAACAGCCAAAATGAGCCACTGGTCTGAAGTATAAAACTGGGCATCGATCACTATAGAGCTACAAAGAGAGAGAATCGATGTCCAGTAATTAAACTTCATATTTATCTCTCTAAAACATAGGTGAATTTTTTCCAACCCGATTACAATCGATTGATAATTCATTTTTATTTTCACCCTGAGTAATTTCGGCTCATCTTAGTAGAACGTTTATTGAACTCAATCCCAATGTTCGATTTACTCATTACTATACCTTGTCGCTTTCTGATAGGAATGTTATCTTTGTGTCTTTGTAGCCTGCCCCCAGAACGTTACCCAGAGACACGTTCTTAAAGCCATCCTGCTGTCGGATATCGTCATCTAAAACACAACGTGAAACCTACATTTCATTTGTTGTCTCCTATTAGAGATTTAGAAATGGGTTTTCTTTTATCTTTTTATACTGTATAAATGCATATGTATATGCAGGAAATAAAAAGCATAATCCTACTGCTGGTACAATGTAATGCTATAGCCATTTGTATTTCAATTGACCTGAATTAATGAATTGGGTAAATATCTATATACATCATCCAGAATGAGGAAGAAACTGACAGTTAACTTTAACAAATCTGATATACAGAATCCCGCGCTGAAACCACCTAGATAGTACGATCAAATATATAAGTTATACTAACAGTTGGGAATGTTGATGCCTGCTGGGATTCCTGAGCTGGCAAATGACAGTACGTCAAGGGACGTAAAGTCAGGGCGCAGGAATTGGTCCTTCTCATATGCTGTGGGCCATGGCAATAGTGGCAAGAAGTGTTCCGCCTTTTCCACCAGTTCCCCGAACTTGGCTGACATAGACTTGTTCACCATAGCAACGAAACCTGTGTTAAAGAAATCAAAAAGTGTTAGGCTTAATTTGTTTTAAGTTAACAGTTGTGCATTCATCAATTTTATGTGGACAAACTGTATACTGTATATAACTATTTGAGCAAATTATCTCATAGTTGTTTTTGACACAACATTATTTAGGATAGAATGTATTTGTAAAAGTATGTCATCGTATCTATACATGTTTGTTAGTGGTAATGATAGTATTCTTACCTTCGAATTCCCCACGGACACCAAATGGGTCGCGATAAGACTCGATGAAGCCTATGTAACTGCACACAGAGAAATGTTTGTTAGTCAAGTAGCATGTATAAGGCTATTTGTTGCAAGGATATTGAAGACTTTGAGCCAACCTTAAAAGACTGTATAGGGTTTCTACGCGATAATTGACTTGGTAACAGATTTGATCATCTTTTTTAAAAGAGTTTTTTTTTCTTCAAACAGAATAAACTCTTTCTTTTTTTAAATTTATGATATAACTGTAAGCCCACAGCAAATTACAAATGTACCTTTCTACGATTGGCCCTTTGTTGCGGATCCAGTGCTTGGATCCCTCTTTGTGTGCCGGGATGGAGCCCTCTGTGAAGCTGCGGACGTACGAGTCCAACATGTGCAGCTCATTGTCGTTAGCAACGTGTTTCTGAGTACAACAAAATGAGTCTGTTATGCATTTTCTCGGTACACTTAAGTGAAATTTTCTCACCTTCAACCAGCCCAATGTCTAACTCTCTTAGACTCTACCATAGTGAGCGAGTTACCGAGGGAGTTATGCATCGAGCCTAAAGTGGGAGGGTAGTGGGTTCTTTTGGGGGATTTTTTTTTTTTTTTTTTTGTTATGCATTTATCATTTAGGAAATACCCTGCACAAAATTGCTCTCTGGGTAACACTCATGAAGCAGAAAACATGGCATGTGTGAAATTTGTAATTATTCCCGTGATACAATAGTACCAAACTTGTTTCTATAAAAAAAACACCTATCCCTATATAAAAGTTAGCATCCTTTGGGAAATACATTGTACTAGATTGTTCTTTTTAGAATTAAAGAGACACTGGTAGTTTCACCAAGATTTTTACTAGTATATATATACTGTTTACATCGGCATATAACAATGGAAAAGCATTAACTACCTTTGCCAGGGCCAGATTCTCAACTAGGTGCTTCATGAGGGCTGCGTAGTCCCCGCGGGTTACCCTGAACGTGATTGGCTCAGCGTGTCCTGCGGTCGTGAACTGGTGAGTGCCAAGAATTGCCATGTCAGCATCACCCACAGCGTCATCTCCTAACAAATCAGATGGTCACAGTTTTGTACAAATTCCTCCATGTTCTTTGGACACATGGCTATAGTCGATTTGTAATACAAATGTCGACAAAATCTTGGAGTTACCACTAGTCATATGGAAACATGTAAAAGTACACTTTCTGGTTATGCATACTTTCCCGTGGTTATCAGCTTAGTATTTCATCGCTAGATAATATACAGTTAACCGAGGGACTTTATAAGTCCTGCTGGTTAAACTGTTGTTCTAACGAAGCCTAGGCACCAGATAAGTGCCTAGGGGATACATGGGAGATGCAAGTCCGGAAGTAGGTCAGTTTCGGAGCGAGACACCGCAGCTATTTATCTGCAAAATATATTAACAATCAAAAGTAAAATTATTTGAGTGTAAGTTAATTTTTAAAACTTTTGAAGCAGAGACTAATTCAATCCCAAATTTCCTCCGTCTCTGGGGATGGAGGGTGGGCCCATGTATCCCCTAGGCACTTATCTGGTGCCTAGGCTTCGTTAGAACAACAGTTTAACCAGCAGGACTTATAAAGTCCCTCGGTTAACTGTATATTCCAACTCACCCGGCACCAGCTAAGTGCCGGGGAACCTGGGAGAGCTTCAAAGCTTGAAGATAAATAGCTGACTTAATATCCAACGTAGACTTATTTATAGTAATCAGAAAAACATTTTTCTACTATAAATCACATGACTGCTAATTCTGAAAATTACAGAATTTATCTCAACAAAGCACAACAGTGCAACAGCCAACAATATCACCACATCACCTATAACAACAATATATGACCCATATATGCTAGTATTTTTAGGATTCCAAACCATTGAACACAATTCATCACAATTCAAAATTGAACCTCTTGCATTGCTTCCCGTAGCATAGCATCTGCCAAAGCATTCTTTGATGATACCTTCACCTGTTTCTTGTAGTGTTTGGCCATTGTTTTCTCATGTTTCCATGACCCGTACAACATTATCTCAGTCGTAGATACACCCAATCTAGCCCCAGCAGACGCACCTGCTCCTCTGGTTGAATGGGCTCCATATTGTTTGACATCAATACCTGCTTTTTTCAACAATGACAACACCCACCTCTTCGCAGAATCTGGGTGAATGAACTTATGAGGAAAAATGAATGACACAAACAGTTGTGTATAGTTTTTCCTCAAAGGTTCCGTTCGTGCTATGTAGCACTTCAATGCCCGTACAACACACAATCTTGGTTCTTGATCACAAGGTTCCAATAACACAGTTTTCAATGGTGAACCCGTCTTCGCCACCTTCATGGTCCTGTCTAGTACAAATCTAGCAGCCCCTTCATCCGTCCAAGTGAGTCTATTCAGATGAAGCGCAGCCAACACCTGGCTTCTCTGGCCTGAGACCAACAATATCAATACCAACAGCTTTTCAGACAGAAATTTCAATGACAGACCCTCATTTGGTCCCCATTTTTTGAACAATTCAAACACATTTTGTACATCCCAAAATTCAGAATACCTAGGTGATGGAGGATTTTTCAGGTAAGCTGATCTAACAGCCTTACATACCCAAAACTGTTTCCCTACAGTTCTTCCATCTTCTAACCTTGGAAGTATTGCAGACAAAGCACAACGAGCACAATTGATTGCACTGAACGACAATTTTGATTCTGACAACAACCTGATGTATTTACATATCTGGAATTCATGTGGTTCTTTCTTATCCACCTTATGAATAATACAAAACGTATTCCACTTGTTCATGTACGTATTATACACTTTCCTAGTACCGTAAATTCTCGCGTATAAGCCTAACTCGCGTATAAGCCGCACCCCCAACTCTGACAAATTATATAAGCCGCATAGGGGGTCTGAATATTGCGATTTTGGTACTGTAGTATACAGATAAAAACTCTCGTATAAGCCGCACCCTATATAGGCATGTTTGGTATCAAAAGAAAGCTGAGTCTGACTCGCGTACAAGCCGCGGCTTCTACGCGAGAATTTACGGTACCGGTAGTCCAACTTTCAATAAGAAATTTGGCTGTTTCTTTATCACAACCTTGTACCTGAACTAACTGCAAGATGGCCGTCGTTGAGTAAACACCCACTGGGGACATTGCTCCGACATTACATAGATTACGACGGGAGATTCTACAGCCAAGATTATAAATTTCGCACAGTATATACATAAAGGTGTGTGGAGACAGGGGAGTGTATCAGGAGGAGTGTACCATGCCTGAAATCGAGGAAATCGAGGAAATCCGAGACAATGGAGCTGCCGGCGGGTTCCAAGAGGTTGACACCGAGCCTCCACCACTGGAGGGTGACGAGGGGACTGCAAGTAAAACTCTATTTGGTAAAATCACGGCGCTGGGACAGAGTATCATGTCTCCTATCAAGGATGTACCTACCCTGGATCTAGATGATGAAACCAAACCAAAGCCTAAAAGGATGGCTGTGGCAGACTTACAGGAGGAATTTTTGGTCAAAATGAATGCTGTGACGGGTAAGCTAAACGTACTTATTGGGACTACCAATAAAATTGCGGGGGTCACAAATACCAATCAGCAACAATTGGCACACCTCCTAACTCTTGTTGAAAACCAGGGGAAAAAAATTGATGCCAATTCCCAAAAAATTCGGGGACAACAGAAAAAAATTGTTAAATTGGCCAACGAGCTAGACACTCTTAAGCTTAAAAGCAAACGGCAGGGTCTGGTCATTAAGAAGCTCCAAGCAGAAAGGGAACGGGATCTGATAGAAAAAAAAAGGCCCAACCTAATCATAAGAGGAGTAGATGAAACCAAATACCCTGACCCCAAAAGGGCGATAGCCACACTGTTCACTGACATGGGACTGGATCTCGGGGTGGAGGAATGTGTTGCAATCTATAGGCTCGGGTGGAAAATACATGCGTGGCCGCGTCCCATTATTGTGGTACTCAAACACCCAGCCAGTAAGGGGGCAGTCTGCAGCAAGGTGAAGGCTCTGAAAGACTTGGACCAATGGGAAGATGTTTCAATAGGAGACGATCTCACTCCCACAGAAGCAAACAAACAGCGTGATTTAAGAGTCATAGCCTCCTTAGCAAAGGCAAAGAAACACAAAGTTTCCATTAAAGGCAGGGGAGTAGTCATTAATGGCCAGGCCATTGACCGTGACAATTTGGATGCCGCTCCGCAAGGACTCAAACTAGCAGACGCAAAAACAATCAAGCTGGAAGGAGGTGAGATTGCTTTTCAATCTAAATATGCCATGCTATCCAACATGCACGAGGCTGAGTTCAAGTATCTAGGGGAGTATTACGCAAGTGTGGAGCAGGCGTTCCAACATAGGTATGCACTATACAGTGACAACAATGAGCTGGCGAACGACATATTAGCCACTGATTGCCCCTACGAAGCAAAGAGACTATCAAAGCAGGCTAAAGGGAGTATCACATGGGAAACAGATAAATTCACCATACTGGAGGAGCTACAGTTAGCACGATTTGAGCAAAACCCAGCCCATGCCAGGTACCTGATTGGGACAGGGGAGGCTGACCTATTAGAAGCTGTCAAGGACAATGAATTTGGTACTGGGTACAATCTGTCAGATGAAGAAAAAACTGCAGATGAGAACAGACCAGGGCAAAATCTGTGTGGAAAGTCACTGATGAAAGTCAGAACGTTCCTACAAGAACAGGAGGACAGCTAGCCAAAGACATACTATAGTGCCTCGTACTAGCAGTGTTCTGCCTGACTGCCCCAAGCACCCCCCCCTCCCACCTAGCGCAAAGACGTCACTAGTAATTATCCAACAACGACAGCACAGACTCATACAGCTAAAGGACACGTATACTGGATATATATAAGTATATTATTGTATCCTGTGAAGCTAAGTCAAAGAGTATGTTTGATGTGCTAATACTGGCGGACAGTAGAGGATTTACTATGAAAGGGAGAATATTAGCTGCCCTAGTGGACGTTGATGTGCGGGATGTCAATATTAGAATGGAACCTAGGTCAGGGGCTACCCTAGTTGACCTACATCGTGAAGCTGCAATTATTCTGGCGGAGAGACGGTATGACCTAATGATAGTCTTTGGAGGTGTAAACGACCTATCAATAAAAGGGGACGATGGCCTACTCACTCCTGTGTTTAAAGACACTGAATCGCTAGTAAATGCCCTAGTTGACAGGCTAGAATTGATGAAGAGATTCATTAACGTTGAACGAGGCCAACGTCTAGTATTCAGCCAAATGATTGGCCTTATTGAAAATTTTGTCATTCAATTGCCATTCAAGATTGTTATTGAACTTCCTGGAAGCCCGATCTGCTACCACATTATCCACACCTGGCAGATGAGATATGGAAATCCAATTTCCACGACCCTCGGCCCAAGCCCAGATCTTTTGTGCTACCCGATTACAGTTGGTGGATCTTACTCCACCCATCTTCCTGACATAGTTAATGGCCGTGGTACTATCCGTTTTCACGTGAACATGTGAATCTTGCACTTCCCCCAAACATTTTAAAGCAAAGTAAATTGCTTGTAGTTCAAGTACATTGATGTGTTCTACCTCCCATGGTAGCCACCTGCCTCCAACCACATCAGTAGGCAAATCAGCTCCCCAACCTAACATGCTCGCATCCGTAGCAATTGTTAAGTCTGGCGAATCTGGTCTAATCAGTCTGATGGCCTCATCTAGATGATTTAGCCACCACTGAATATCCCAAATTGCCTTGTCTGATAACCACATATGTGCATTGAAGTTTCCACCAGTCCTTGCTAATGCAAAATTCCTGTCACGTTCTAACGCCTTAATATGTCTCTGACCATAATCCACAGCAGGAGTAAATGAGGTGAGTAATCCCACCAAACCAGCACAATCCCTGATACCTAGTCTTTCATCCTGCAAAACTCTACTTGCAAAGTCTTTGAATTTCTGAATCTTCCCTTCAGGAAGTGACACCGTCATGGTTTCAGAATCTATCCAAAATCCCGGAAATTTCAATTTCTTACTAGGCTGCAGTGAAGACTTCTTTGGATGAATGACTAGTCCCAGAGAATCCATCAGACTAGCTAACTTCATTGTAGTATCACAACACTCCTCAGGCGTACGTGCCAATATAAATGAGTCATCTATATACGGGAAACACTCTCCTCCTGCTTTCCTAATTTGAGCAAATACAGGAGTTAGAATTTTGGTAAAAAACCTAGGTGCACACGCCAACCCATTTGGTAGAGCAGTGTATTGATACAAACAACCTTTCCACATGAACTTGAGATACTTTCTATCACTTTCCTGTATAGCAAATGAATAGTAAGCATCTTTCAAATCAATCGACGAGAGATAGTCATCTTCACTCAACATTTCTACAGCAGTCTGTAGCGAGAACATCTTAAAATGCTGGTACTCTACCAATTTATTGAGATCAGTTAAATCCAATATAACTCTAAGATGTCCGTCAGGCTTTGGCCTAGAGAAAATGTTAGAGATCCATTCTCCTTCCTCATGTTGAGTAATTTCAATTAAACCTTTTTCCAACATTCCTTTGATTTCCAAATCCACACCCTCCTGATCTGTTTTTGACAAAACATACGGAGCAGGCACCCTATTTTGAATAGGTGTTTCAATAAATGGAATTTGAATACCCTTAACATTATTAAGTACCCAAGGATCGGACGTGACTTTTTTCCACTCATTTACACAATGCTTAGTCTGTCCTGCTTTGAACAAAACAGGAGTGTGTTTGAAACTTGGAATTTCAAACATTGGTGATTGATTACCAACCTTCGGGATAGAGTCTAACTCTTTCTCCCCCCTCGGTTTGATCGACCCTGACCCTGACCCTGGCCCTGGCCCTGGCCCTGGCCCTGGCGATTCTTGTAGTAGTCGTCCTTGTACTTGTCGTAGCCCTTGTCCTGATACTTGTCGTTCTTGTACTTCTTCTTGTTCTTGTACTTCTGGTAGTTGCCCCCACTGTTGTAGTTCTTCTGGTTGCTGTGAAAACCCTGCTTCTTTCCAGAGTTCTTTTGGCCTTTATCGTTCTTCTGAGGTGGCTTACCCAGTAGATCGTTAGCAAACTGGATGTCATCCTTTGACTGCGTCATAGCTTCTCTAGCACTAGGCCCGAACAACCATTTTCCACCAATTGGAGCGACTATTACCTCATCAGCAACAGTCTTAAGCATCTTAGGACGTAGGGCCTCTCGACGTCTCCTAACCAAGTTGTTGTTCGCAAACGAGATGAGTTTTAATCCATCCAAGAGTTTCTCCCCAGCAGCGTTAAGCTCCACATCACCTTTTCCGCGAGCAATCACTTCCTGACACACTGGCATAATTGCCGTCATGGCTGCCAACATCATGGTCTGTGTAGTCTTGATATGATTATCCACAGCTTTATCCTTATACTCAATGTCTTTCCTTGCTACTAAAGCAGGCTCCAATGAAGGGACAAGCATCGCCGGGATGTTCTCTGGCGCAGGATAAAGGTCAGCCAAAGCTTTTGCAACTTTCTCATCCGTGTTGTTTAGGATCAACTTAGTTGCTACCGCAGCCAGGACTTTTCACACCGGGGGTGACGATGGAGCGGCATCAGTGGCTTCTATGACTACTTTTGCGGAAGCCAAGAAACCACCTTCCAGACAATCAGCAAAAATGTCCTCTTTTTCCCCAGTTTTATCAGACTGAGTATCGTCCCCTTTGTTAGCTTTGTCACCAGCATTATCGGGATTTCCAGGATTCACCTGATTTCCCTGTTGCTTATCTGGAGCATTCTCCTTGTCAGCAACAGATTCATCGTCATCAGAAGAACTGTCATCTTGATAATCATGACGTCTGTCATAACCATGATAATCAAGACGGGGAGGATAATCTCTACGATAACGTCTGTCAACACGACGTCTCTCGTATTCCTCCTCAGAGTCAGTGTAGCGTGACCGACTCTCATATCGGCGTTTCAGACGTCGATAAACTTCCAAGTCATCATCCTCCTCATACTCATGACGACGTCTCTTCTTCTTCTTCTTCTTGCGTTTCTTCCCATTACCATTTTCAACGTCATTGTTGTTGGTATAGGAATTGTGTTCACTCTCAGAGTCTTTCAGTGACGGTGACACCTCATGCCTGTCAACATTGTTGACAGTATTGACAGTGTTGACATTGCTGGCGGCTTCACCAACATTACTGCTGGATCGACTATGCGCCGTCATTGACGCATTTCCACTTGTCAAAACACTAGCAAGCACATTGCCTTGTTCCTTTAAAGTCTTCACCGAAGACTTGGAAGTTGAGGCTTTTGTTGACATGTCGGCTCCTACTCGGCAACCTCACCAAACCAAGATGGCGGAATGGCGTCAACGCTGCTTTCAGTCACACCGTGTCTGAAAAACAGTAAAACACGATAAGTTTCCATAACTCATGATTTTGAATCTCACCGAATGGCCGAGAATACAAAAATCTGATCGTGTACCGAAGAACTTCACTAACATTTTACACTGAAAAGGAAATAACACGGTTTTACTTACCTCGCTCTAGCCCACGTCTACCTTGTTCACGGTGACTCGCGCTACTGACCTACTTCCGGACTTGCATCTCCCAGGTTCCCCGGCACTTAGCTGGTGCCGGGTGAGTTGGAATATTTATATTTCATGGAACACCTGTTGGCAATAAGAGGCTCTAGTTTGACGTCTTTGTTCTTCTGAGTAGAGGACATAGGATATGGGGTGATTGTACTGCATGACAGAAACACAATTTAAAAAAAGGGGTATACATGTATATAGAAGGGATTGGAACTCACCTTCTGCTTTGCTGGAGGCTAGCCTGACTTCATAAACTACCTTTCCATCCTCAGAGGTTTTAAACAGACGAGTATTGTAGCCACTCAGTTTCTGGAAAGAAATTGAAAAGTAATATTTACTTTAAAAACTGTGAAAGTTTTGGATCTTTTTTATTAGATATTTACACATTAAATATTTGGCTACAAATGCAATAGTTATTTCCATTACTTATCTTGCCATATGGTGTCAAAAAGGGAAGTTTTCATAGGGTACCATCTATAGGTACGGTTCTTCTGGGAAAAATAAAATAGATTACCTTTTCGTTTAGGAACTCTTGCGCGTCTTCTGCATCCTTCATCGTGCAATTTCCTGAGAAGTATGTTGTAATACCCTAGAACAAAAATTAAAGCCATCTCAGGACATTTTCATAATTATATTTTTATATGTAGTGAATCAAATACAGGCACAGGTACAATGAGGCACAATAAAAATATATGGATAAAATACCTACACTTTCCCCAAGTCCTAATTGTTGCAGCCGCTTCTCCAGAGAGAACATTGGTGTCTTCAGCTTATCCCAGACTGCCTGCATCGTTGATGGATCTGACTTGAAGGCTTCACTTGACTTGATAAGGAGCTCCAATTTGTCCTGTTTGTTTTTTAAAATTACAACGATAGGTTAGGGATTAAGATTATGATTTACAATGAATTCAATATTAATATCTGATGACTTTTAGGTCAGTTAAACTTAAAAGTACGAGGATAGGTTTTAAATTAGGTACCCCGCTCCCTCCCCAATCCCCATGGCCACATTTCAGTAGTTCTCATACACTACCACAAGAGACATCTTGAAACCATTTATCATAATACTTGAGTATATGTACTATAAAGAGACTGAGTGCTAAAGGCTACGATATATCAATGAAAAAACGCTGACCTCTGGCAGGTTGGGGACAAACTTGGTATCACCAAATGACTTGTAGTTGCCCAAGTTGGCATAGAATCCTGCGGCGTAGATAAGGAAGGCTTCATAGTCAGACTCGGAGATGTCAAGACTGAGGGCCAAGGTTTTCAGTTCTGCTGCAGTCTGTGCTCTGAACAACTTTTGTAGGAGTAGGAAAATCCCAGGGGATTCTGGAGACGTCTACAAAAGACAAGAAGATGGTGACCAAGAAGTTTTGAATACTAAGACAATTCGTCCAGTGAATCACAGGTATTGATACATGTATACCAACTGTAGAGCAATGCCCGGGAGCAATGTCAGTACACTTTGGCTACATTCATAAATGCTCCATCCCAAAGACACTTACAGGAACTTCAGTATTGCTAGTTACATTTGGTACCCAATAGCTAAAGTCTGCCACTTCTCCCAGAAACACACAGCAGATATTGTTGTTAGATATCAATGTGTGACAATAGATTACAGGCTAAAATATTGCAAATTGAATTTTAACCCTCTAAGGGCCGCATAGTGGATGAGTGCAAATGCGTTTAAAGTAATCATGATTCAGTTTTCCCCCGCTGTATATACTTGTTAAAGCACTGTACAGTCTTAATACTTTACAATTAGTTGATATAACTCTGCATTACTGTTGATGAAGTACAAACATGGCGACTCACTAACCTGCAGCAGACAGGCCAGGCTACCATACCAGGCTCCCTGTGAGAGGTAATGCGCGTAGAGCTTCTCCTTGTCAGTGAGTGCCTCAAAGGCTGTCTTACATTCTAACACACAGATGCCCGTGTCATTAGGCAAGATGTACTGGGTCTTGTCAAAGGCCTCACTAGCCATCTTGATGCTCAATGCTCTGGCCTGCTTCAAATAGTTAAAAGAGAAAATGAAATAGGAAGTTAGGTCACATAGATAGTATCACAGACAGAAACTTGGACATATCTTGAGAAGTCTTACGTGTCGTCATTTGTGGGAGACTCTGTACATGCATGGTCCCAACATGAACTTTTGATTATAAAATTAAAACCAATTTTTGAACTCTACCTCACCAATATCATATATCTTTAAACCCTGTCACACCCTGAGGAAGTACCATAAATAATAGTGTTAACTCACATCGCTGACTCTAAATGCATATCTTATACATTTGTAATATACTATCATTAATGTCTATTCCATTCAGGGAGTTCCACGTGAATATAAAGGTTGTACAGGTGAGCTGGAGATGAGTTTATAGACTATAGTAGCTGATGTGGATTAAACTATACCAAGCCTTATTTTGACTACCACTACCAACTCTACATTACATGTATACTTGTACCGTACGTGTGTTAGGTTCACTTCACATGCAAACCCTCCCCGTTGTTGGAAATTTTAAAGTGACCACTCCCTTACTTGCTAGTTAAGTTATACTGTTATCACGAGACAGCTGTGCGAGTTGTTATCATAGTGGTATTTGTGTCACGAGGTCTAGATGTCTAGCTTCTTCTATACTATCGCATATCAGATTTATCTCATTATCTTTATCTAGTAGTGTTAGATCGTAGAGGCTCGAACTGTCTTTCCTCGGACGTAGCGAAGGTGAAGTAACGCAGTGTATGACCCAGCGCAGGAGGGAGGGGGCGGGCTCTCGAACTAAGTAGTGTAGGCTCTGCTATAGCATGGGTATATCCCTGGCTATAGTAGGCCTATACTCAGGGTTCCCACAGAAATTTCAGATTAAAATTCCATGACATTTCCATGACATTCCATTACAAAATCCTTAATTCACCCCCCCCCCCCCCCCAGGTTATTGAAAAATGAGAATTCCCTAAAACGAAGGGAGTGCTCAATTTTTTAACAACAGGGGGGGGGGGGGGCGGCGGGGGGTGAGATTTTCGTGCTGACTACGTGAAAGTTTTCACACACCCTCTCCCCCCCCCCCCCTCGCCCCTCAGGGTCAAAAATTGTGCATGTTCGCGCCTCTTTGTAACATAGTATAGTATAGTAACCCGCAGGCATTTTTGCTCAAAACAGGGGTCTACCTTTTTACCCCCCCCCCCCCCACCCAATTAACCACCCCTACCCTGTTCATGCTGTTGTTAAAAGACGAACACTCTCTTAGCAAATTAGAAAAGTGGGTTGTTAATGATTAATAGCTGATTGTAGTGATATAATCTTAATTAAGCCTTAAGGCAACTGGGCTGTAGTATTAAAAGTGTGCAGTGCCAGTGGGAGTAGGAGTAGGGTTTCAGTCAGGGTTCAAACTCAGCAGTTTAGATCTATCTACAGTGGAGCAAGGACGTCGCAGCCTACGGGTTATGGACGATTCGCACTACTGTCAGTTCGCCCTAGATGATTCGCACTAGTCCTGCTTCGGCCCAACTACCACGTTACATCGACACAGGGTGCATGTACGAGTGTCTAACCTCTAGACTAGATTCGCACTACACCTCCTGGACGATTCGCACTACTTGCTGGACGATTCGCACTACCCCAGGACAGGAGTATGAGGTTGGATGATTCGCCCTACTACTCCCCGTGGGTGTGGGCCTGTACTCCCCGGGGGTGTCGGCCTGTACTCCCCGGGGTTGTGGGCCTGTACTCCCTGGGGGTGTGGGCCTATACTCTAATATAGGGCCAGGCACTTAATATGTTGAAGGATAGCCTTGTTAATGTTGTCATGGGGGGCTCTGCCCCCCAACCCTCGTTCTTTTTTCCTTTTTTTCTACTCTTCTACTAACTGCTCCCACTGCCCATATAGTTCGCTTATCATTCTTTATTTATTAGATGTATTGTAGTCTATAATTCTTGTATAGAAATCGGGGCCCCCTACCCCCTTATCCCTTTCCTATCCGAAAAAAATCAATTCTAAAACATAAGTAGCCTATATTTACTGGCACTAGTGCGAATCATCCAGAAAGTAGTGCGAATCGACTAGGGCGAATCATCTAGTAGTGCGAACAGACAGTAGTGCGAACAGACAGTAGTGCGAATCGTCCATTTCCCCAGCCTACAAGGCCTCTGAGCAACTGCTGAGTCTGACAAGGTGACCAACTCACCAAGTTGCATGACCAAGTCCAAGGCAAGGATGTGGATTGCGGGCCGAGACAATATTTTTTCTAGATAGACTCTACCTGCAGTTGTAAAGATGACTGTGATATTGTAGTTGGTTGTTTGAGTGTAGCCCTAGCAGAGGAAGGATTCTGAAAGACTGTCACAGATAGCTTGGACACTGCTCTTACATATACTGCTGGTCTACCCTGTGCGTACCCAGGGCCAAGCGGACGAGCATGAGAAATAAGTTCACGCAACACCAGTTGCGCCGACTTGAGAGTGACAGTGCTTCCTAATCTGAACATCAAGCTGTCGAGTCAGTTTAGCTGTACTATAGAGTTTAAGTGAGGTGCAACCTACTTTGGTGATTGGTAGAGGCTTTAAACTTGAGTTTAATGTATCAGGCACTGTATAGTACGACCCGAACTTCGACAATATCAGAGGATTGTTAGCTAAGGATTGTAGAATTTTGACGGGCACTCGCTGCAACCGCCGGCTCCAATGCTAAAATGGTGTAAGACGTCGTCGTAGAGAAACCAGTATCAACGACTGGCATCACAGTGCCATCGTAGATGGCGCCACGTGTGTGTTTGGCGCCCTTTGGCGCCACGAACTGGATCCCTGAATTGAACAAGATGTGAACAAGAATGGCTACAGTAGACCTATTAGGTCTTAAATGAGTGCTCTTGAATAAATGTGAACATTAATAAACAATTCTTGGATAAAAATGGTGAATGGACAATTTAAAAGAAAATGAATGGTAGTAGTAATAGGCATCTCTGGAGACCCAGGGCACATTTTCTTCTCTTTTGTAAGGGAGTGTTCATTTTTTAACAACAGGGAGAATTCTAAATAACCATAATGTTACTCAATGGGGTCGTCCATAAATGATGTCACATCTTAGGGGGGGAGGGGGGGGTCAGAAATTTGTGACAAAGCGTGACAAGGGGGGAGGGGGGGTTGGCAAGTGCATGATGTCACATTTCCAAAAAAAAAGTTTTTCACATTTTCATGTGATACAGCTAAATCAATGTAATCCCAGAAGTGTTGTCTCTGGGTCATTACAACTTATAAATTGAATAGGTCCTACAATGTACACATTTTTCTCTAGTGAAGGTTTCCAATTAGGTATGTTGGGTTCTCTCTATGGAAGGCAATTAAAGATGAAGTAAATGTTACGTTGAGAGAAAAACAGAAAGGGACCTGTTTGGTATATGGGAGAGACTGTATATTACACCAGTTGTACATCTTACTGCCTTGTTTATGATAATCATAACACAATGCATATACCAAGACGGAAAGGCATATATAAGACCTCTACCAGAATTTGGCCTACTATAAAACCTTGCCTGATACCATTGCAACAATGTGCCTTGGTGGATTTCAGTATGGGGGGGGGGGGGGGAGGATAGAGGGGTCCTACCCTAGGGTGTTTTTCCAAAGAGGTGGTTATTCAAGGTCCTGTTATACCACTTAGGCAACCTCATTTTGATATCTTGGATTATGGGTTTAGGAAAGATTTGGAGCCCCTTTAATGTACTCCCAGCACTTATACAAGACCTATTTTAAAACCAGGTGCATGATTGCACAAGGGGTCAGATTATGACTGCCGTAAATTCCAGCTTATAACCAGTATCTCGCACATAACCCGAACCCCAACGTTGGAAGAGCCTTATATCCCACACCAGAGGTCTAAAAACTGTGATTTTAGTACTGTACTACAGTTGGCCCTCACTTCCTCGAATTTAGAAAATGCAACAAAAAATGTCAGAGGAAGCAAATTATCTAAGGAATTAAGCCCAAATATAACCCCGGTTCAAATATAATTGAACATATAAGGGAAGTTGCCAGGCAACTATTTGAGGAAGTGAGGGTTCCGAGGAAGTAAATGTTCGAGGTATTGCAGGTCGACTGTATACTGTCAAATCCCCTCATATTACCCACACCTAGACTTTCATAATTTTGTAGAACCCACACTGGGGATTTGGCTTGCTTATAACCTGCGGGTTATACGCAGTAATATACTGTACTGTAAAAGGTGTTCATTCTTTTATAGAAGCATTGGATTGTACCTGAGTCATATTTAATTTGATGCCAAACATGCCTATAAAGGGTGTGGCTTATACCCGGGAACGAGGTTTTTTCAAGTATACTACAGGTACAGTACTAAACTGACCATAATCAGATACCCTGTTCAGCTTATAGGCATCTTCAAAGTTAGGGGTGTGTTATACACGAGTTAGGTTTATACCCTAGAATCTGTGGTGCATGGGTACTTTAGGGCCGAGTCAGGCCACACTTGAAAAAAAGTTTGTGTCCGGTGGAACGGGCGGGTGACTTTTTCTAACAGTGCTACCCACCTGCTTTTTTTGGGGGGGGGGTCAGGGTGGCCTGATTTTTTTTTTTGCCTGATTTTGTTTTTTGTTTTTTTGCAAAATGGCAAAATCTTGGCGGCGGTTCTGTAATCCAAGTTATTAGAATAAAACGGCCTAACACTCAGCTTTCATTTGATACCAAACATGCCTATATAGAGATATGCAATGCCCAGGTAACGGGTGAGAAAGACATGTTAAAAAATTGGAAAAAAAAGAGTTAAAAAAAAGAATAAAAAAAAAGAATTTGCGGCCGACCAGGTGACTTTTTTTAAGGCCACTCGCTCCACCGGAAACTAACTTTTTAAGTGTGGCCTCATGTATTACTAGCTGGGGGATATGGTGGATTTTCTCAAAACGGCAATTTTTTCCCCGAATCCCCCCACCAATTAGGCGAAATCTCGACCCCCCCCCCCACTGCACTTGCCCCCCCCCCCAAAAAAAAGGAATCACACGTGGTCGAGAGTATCTAAATGGACCATATCACAACCCTCCTTCCCAGCATGGAGGCTTTTTCAGTGTTGGCCCTACCCCCCCCCCCCCATTGAGGGCCTATTTTCTATTATGACCCTCCTATATCTACCAAGCCTCTCCCCCCCCCCCCCCAGCTGGCAATAAATAACTTGGCCCTTATTACTGCACTATACTTATAAATACCTCTCATCTAAGCTGCACCCCAAGCAGATCCTACAATAACCCACACTGGGGTTCTGATGTGAGCCAAGGCTTCACAGGGTTTTATAATACAAGTAACAAGGGTATTGTTTTCATTAAAGATCAAGGCGGGGGGGGGGGGGGGGGGTAGCTGCTTGTGTGACGTCACGCCTAGAGGGGGGGTCAAAAAAGGGGGTCAAAAAAGGGCCAAAAAAGCGTGACATCATTTATGGACAGCCCCAATACAATCTATGGCCTTGATCCAAGCCGGTGGCCTGTTCAACCAACAGGGCAGTTTAGTCCTAGTTTGAAACAAACAGTTGGTAACAACCGATATCTCGAATGATGAAGCACCCTTAGTAGATTCCATGATCATTATTTTGGTTTCTATTATTGGTTTTTGGACTAGGTTCATCTATTGAACTACAGGAGTGTAATGCAAACCACACTAACATTTCATCCAGCATTTAATAGGCCTACAACAGTTCTCCTTTTTAAACTGAATAATATGTTCGATTCTAGTTGGAATTACTACAAACTTTTTTCGATTTTAGATAAGTAAATTGTTCCTCTACCTGCCAATCAAAGGGTGCATTAATAAGACAATTTTGTTGATGGGAATTCTGTAAGTTTTTGGAATATCAATTTTTGGGATATCAATGGCATCCTTCCTGGGTTGTAAATTCTTGATTTCCTGAAGAGGCCAATATAGTGACGTTAAAGTATGTTACCCTAAGTACTGCCAGAAGAGGGCCGCAGTCAAACCAAGTGGGTTTGGGGCCATATCCAATAAAGTAAATTCTGAAGGTCTAGACTTGAAAGGGTGCATTCTGATTGATTTTAGCAATGGTTTAGGGGTCTGTTGTTGCTGGGTTTTGGAGCCCCGTAGAGCAGGGCCAGACCCATATTGTCATCTATAGGCTGGGACAATTGTAAAAACTAGGGTCTTGTATAAGCACAAGGATAACAGCCCACCAAAATGAAGAGCACCCTGGTGCTTTATCGAAATAATATGAAAGTCCAATCTGCAGAAATCTTTGGCTAAGGCTTTGGAATATGTTAAAGGACTGAACTTGAAATAATGAATTTTGACAATATATTAAAGCTCTGTTAATGGTGCTGGAAATTCATTTTTTTAAAGATTTTTTTTTAGAAGGGCTAGACTTGAAATAGGGCAATCTACCAATCAATCTATAGGGCACAGATCTGGATTCCTCCTCAGTCAATGGCACTGGGACATATTTTTCAAGGGGTAAGTATTGAAGGTCTAGGCTTCAGTGTATTCAGCCCCTGTCCTTTTGAATGTGAAGATATTTGTGGACAATTTTGAACACCCAGACTTGAAACTGTGCTATCTGGTGCTATTTGGCACAAAATATATTAAGGCTCGGATTTGGATTCATCCTCATTTTATAGATTTGAACAACAAGTGAGGAAACAGTTTCATCTTGTGTAATTCTGGATAGCTTAGGATTGCTATGCAGATGTTAAACTATTTAAATACCGAATAATTTGCATCAGCCTTCATCTTTGGGGCTGGGATCAAGGCTGCAGGGACACGGAAGGCGGATAAAGTTGGGGGGGGGGAGGTCCCAAAACCTAGTGGGTGGGAGGGAGTAACAAATAGGGGCATGGGGGCCGCAGGCTCGCAAAAAAATTAATAATTGCCCCTTAAAATTGGTGCATTCAGGGTGGTTTGAATAATCTTTAGAGATTTTTGAGAATTTACACTTAATTCGATGTGTTCTGATGGAGTTTAAGCCTGCCATTTGAGAAAATTTTAGGAATTTTATCCTGAGATTAGTGTTTTCTAGGGGTTTCTGAGTTTGTTTCCCAAAAAGTTAGGGGGGACGAAATTATGTTTTGGCCCCCCCAACTCTAAAGTTGGGGGGGCCTGGGCCCCTTGCCCTTCCGGTTCCACCACCACTTGGCTGGGATACGAGGGAACAGATTTTTTGGGGGGAAATTTTGAATTAAAATGGTGCAATCTACTGTTTGTTTTCACACATGGCTGGTGCCCAGCCTGGGCTGCCCAACCATGTCCCTTTTTGGTTCAAACTCCACGGACATTTTTTTTAGTAGTCTGGTCTGTTATGTCAGCAGAAACCATTAACCGGTAGACTGGGCTGTTGAAAACACACATATTACTGGCAAATGCAGGACTACAGTGCACACACTCTTTCCCCTTCCCCCCCCCCCCCCCCCCCCCCCCCAAGTGAAAATTTTGAAAATTCACGAAGTACAGCTGACGAAGTAAAATTGTCAGATTTAACGGGTGCGACACAAAGTGTCGCAAGAAAATTTTATGATTTTAAAAGGTTATTTGCTGCATTTTATGGCATTTTCACAGAAAAAGTGAAGTGTTAAAGTATTCAGCATCACGTTGCGACAAATAGCGCCCCCTCCAAAGGTGTTGAGTTATCTTACGTCCTCCCCCTCAAGAGTGTCAAGTTATTTTACCCCCCCCCCCTCGGAAGGGGTCAAGTTATTTTACGCCCCCCCCTAAACTCACCACCCCCCCCTCTGTTGTTAAAAAATGAACACTCCCTAATGCAATAATAAAAGTGACCTGGCCACTTCCAGACAAAATTGACAATACTTTAGGGGGTCCAACTTTGTGACCTGGACCCCTTAATTTCGGCGACTTTCCGACCTCAGGGGGGGACCCTTCTACACCCCCAATGTGGGTAGCAGTATTCATTGGCTGAGTTTTCCAACCAAAAGGTTTGAGATTGGTAATTTTGGAAGGTTTCTAGACATCAAAACATTAAGGTTTATTTACATTCAACAGATGTAGACGTCTGATGGCTACCTCATTCAGACGTAAATCTATGTAATAAATCTACCTACTAGTAGATCTTTTCAACTTCAAGTGGGTAGATGACTTCTTAGTGTCACACTAGGTGGCAGCATTATCAATTATGGAGAGAATGTTACAGCTCTTTAACAAATCCACCACATTCAAGCAGTAAATTCTCATTAATTATGAATTCAATATCATGCACATAAACTGTATTCAATAAAATATTTATATATAAAGGAGAGTAGGGGTGGAGGACGAGGCACTGGTGTGTCCCGACACTACATTCCTTCTGACACAGTTAGGTGCGATTTTTGCCGCCCAGGCTCGTGACAGGTCATGTGGTACCAAATGCTTTGTTCTTATTGGCTGAGGTGAGATTCAGGTCAGCTCTCTCCTCTTTTTATTTTATTTTAATGCACCTATTCCCTTTCAGGGAATATATAATTTAGGCTGGACCCTACTGGGTCCTTGCTAGAATTGAAATTCATTCATTCTTAAAAAAAAAAAAAAGCCTAAATGCCATATATGGTATGGTCTCATGGTGCTAAGATCTGAGTCATGGTAGCCAGTGTTGAACTTTAGTTTGGTATTCTCAAGGAATGTTTCATCCCTTTCAGGGAATCATCAGGTGTAACCTCGGGGACTCTACACTTTTTATTTATTGATTGATTATTTATTTTCAGATTATTCTGTGAGTAGTGTAGATGTGTGCCTTAGCTTTTTCACAGAAAATAATCTTGACCTGTGGCTGACTGTTAGTCTTCAGTGGGCCTATTCATGGTTGCTGGGGGCTTTCTGCTGAGGGCCCGAGTCTATGGCCCTTCAGCGCCTGTGTCAGGGGGATGGAGCTATTTAGGTAAGATCAGTTTGCTCATTGCAGGTGTTATTTTTCCTATCTGTGTTTTTTACCATTTTTAGGTTCCTGTTTTCAGGGTCACCATTTATAAAATGGTTAGCGTGGGAAAAAAATGACGTGGCTTTAGGTTTTTCTGACCTTACCATAGCGGCTTTCCAGGATGTTCATCCCCGCTGGTACTAATGTTTTCAAACGTTGTATCTACGAAAATTCAATAGATTTTCTCAATTTTGTGCCTCTTTTTGACTCAGGGTGTTCATACACAAAGTCTAAAATGTAGACTTTCATGTCTTTGTGTTTGTTGTGATCTGGCCGGTTGAAGTGGTATGCTACTTCACTTTTGTCATATCTTTTGTGATCCATGTCTCCGATGTGTTCCTTTATGCGGAATTTCACATCTCTGTAGGTCTCGCCTACATATCTTTTTTTGCATGTCCTGCATTCAATGCAGTATACTACATTTGAGCTTTTGCAGTATACATTGTGTTTTGTCTCCTTTTGGAGTTTGGATGTGATGTCAATTTTCCCACTTTTATCTAAAAGTGGGCAGATCTCACAGTCGGGGTCTTTGCAGATGTTTGAGTTTATTTTGGGGGGTGTCTCCTCCCCCTCCTTTTTTATCCAGTCTTCAGGGTTGAAGTTGGTTCTGGATCTGACCAGGATATCTCTCAGGTTTTTAGGCCTTTTGTATCCAGGGACCAGTTGCATCCGCTGCAGTGGTCTTGTGGCATGAGACTGGAATAAATTATCCCAGTTCGTTTTGACCAGTCTGTTTACTTTGTTGTAGTTTGGTCTGTATGTGGTGGTTAGAAAAACCTTTTCTTGTATGGGTTCTTCTATCAACTTCCCTTTGCTGTTCTCTCTTGTTTCTTTGTGGATGTTTCCCAACTCAGGGTCTTTCTTTTTATATTGTAGTAGATCCTCCCTCTTTAGGAGGTCTACCTTCTGTTTGGCTTCTTCGATCAGCTTTTTCGGGTATCCTTTTTCAAGGAATTGTTTCTCTTTGACTGCTACACATGCGTAGTAGTCGCACTCTTTTCTGCAGATTCGCTTGAGTCTGAGAAATTGGCTATATGGTAGACTCTTTTTCACACTCGGGGGGTGACTCTTTTTCACACTCGGGGGGTGTGCGGAGTCATATCTGAGATAACTGTTTGTGTCTGTGGGTTTGGTATACAGGTCTGTATATAGGCCTCCATCTTGGTCTTTTTTGACCATTGTGTCAAGAAAACACACCTTTTCTTTTGACCATTCTGCAGTGAATATGATGGATTCATGTTGACTATTCAAAAAGTCAATCCATTCTTTCAGTTTGTCTTCTCCATGCTCCCAGATGAAGAAGATGTCATCAATGTACCTTAACCATGTCTTTGGTTGGCACTGTGATTTTTCTAGAAGTTTCTCTTCTAGGTTGCTCATGAACAAGTTAGCATATGATGGCGCCACTCGGGTGCCCATTGCTGTACCACCTATTTGTAGGTAGTTTACATTGTTGAATCGAAAATTGTTGCTTTTCAATACAATTTCTAATAAATCTACAAGAGATTTATTTTTGGGGTTTTGATCACCAGTTCTCTCCTTTTCGAGAGTGTCTGCCACAACCTGTATCCCTTCATCGTTTGGTATGTTGGTGTACAGTGCAGTTACATCAAGAGTGCCTATAATAGTGTCACTGTTGATGTTACTGCAAGATTCTATCTTGTTGATAAAATCTGTTGTGTCTTTCACATAGGATTTACTATTTTGTACCAAGGGTTTCAAGAATAAATCTACCATTGAAGATATTCTCTCTGTGGGGCAGCCATTGGCTGAACAAATTGGTCTGCCCGGGGGTGGGTCCACATTTTTGTGGATTTTTGGAAGAAAGTAGATCTGTGGTGTTCTAGGTTTCTGTGAGATTAGAGTTTTTGCTACCTTTTTGGTTATTTCTTTGTTTTCAAGCATTGTTTGTACCCTTTCTTCTACTTTGGCTTGATACAAGGGGGTGGGATCTACATCTAGTTTCTTATATGTGCCTGTCTCTGACAGTTGCCTATCAGCCTCAATGATGTAGTCCATGGTGTCCATCACTACTATGGCCCCTCCCTTATCTGCCGGTTTAGGACCCTGTTTGGAAAAACTCTCAGTGATGAGAGGTTGGATTAAATTGGCTTTGTCTCTATTTTCAGATTTCTTTTTTTCTTTTTCAAGTTTCTTTTGAGCGTTCAAGAATTTTTTGCCTTTGCCTGTGGACCAGTACTGTTTGGTTCTCAACCTATTGTGGAAGTTATCAAGATCTTTTCTTACTTCAGACAGATCCACACTACTTTGTGTGGGACAGAATTTGAGACCCTTTTCTAGGACTTCTATTTGAGGGGTTTTCAGAGGTCTACTGGATAGATTTACTATACTTTCAGAGATTTTCGATTTTGGTGCCTGGTTACTTTTGGTAGATTCTGATTTATCATGCTCGATTATTTCTACATCTGCAATTTCATGGACAACATCAACACAGTTTTCAACACACAAATGATCTTTAATTGTAGTACTTTCTTTTACAGATTCAATTTCAATTCTCAATGGGTGCGAGTGATCAATATTCTTGGACAGTTCAATGTTCGGCACGTTTGTTTACATGTTTGTTCACATGTTAGGGCTACCAGCAGTTGCCCTGGCGTCCTGGGCGACGCCCCCTGGAGTTTCCCCCCCTTGGGGGTCGGTTTTCGTACTGCTGGTCTTGGTTCTGACTTGGACCTTGGCCCCTACCTCTGTAGTTGCCTCGGCCCCTTGGCCCACCTCGGCCCCTGAAGCCACCCCTGAAGTAGGGGCCTTGGACTTCTGCGAAGGTAGGCTGGGCATTCTTGGCTTTCTTGTGTTGGTCGTCGGTGACCCGTTTCTAGGTTCTGTCCACCTGTTTGCTTTGTTCTATGGTGGCCAGTTGGAATCTGCGATCTGCATCTGCGGAATCTTCGATGTGTTCCCTGGTCAGATCCAGAGTGGTTTTGTTGTGGCCATCACCTAAAATGGCCTGCAGTTCCCCCCTGTCAGTCAGGAGGGCTGAGGCCTTTCTCATGATGGTTTTAGCAGACTGTAGTCTGCTGCTGACAATTATCTTGTTGAGTTCCTCTTCTACCTCTGTCAGGTGGGACGGCATATTCTCCAGACCCAGTGCCCACTTGGGTGTGTAGTTCTGGTCCACACAGTCCATTTTTTTCCCACGCTAACCATTTTTATAAATGGTGACCCTAAAAACAGGAACCTAAAAATGGTAAAATACACAGATAGGAAAAATAACACCCGCATATAAAGGAGAGTAGATTAAAGTATTGGGTGTGAATATGTGCTTTGCGGCACTTTACTGAGCGGACACCACATTGGTGGTAACAGAAGAAATACAAAGCCTATCTGCAGCCTAAACTATTCAACAGATCTATACTGTGAGGCTGTTCAGTTGAACTACAAGAATATACTATATAGAATGAAATGACATTATAGTAGTTATTTTGTATGAATATTGTTTGTTAATGTACATTTGTCTGCAATATAATACAAGTCTTTGTCTGAATCCCACTATGTAGAATTATATTTAATGTGATTAAATCCCAGTAGAATGTAGATTTACGTCTGAGCGACGTAAATCAGACCTGTAGGTTTGAGAGTGGTAAATAAACCCTAAACATTTTGACGTTAATAAACCTCCTAAAATTATGTAGTTCAGACCAAAAATCAATGTAGATTTATGTCTGACCAACGTAGTTGT
This sequence comes from Harmothoe impar, assembly GCA_947462335.1. Taxonomy (NCBI): domain Eukaryota; kingdom Metazoa; phylum Annelida; class Polychaeta; order Phyllodocida; family Polynoidae; genus Harmothoe; species Harmothoe impar. The sequence goes on from OX381704.1 coordinate 30,300,800, forward strand.
GTTTACTGAGTTATATCTAGATTGTGATCTTAGAGCTAGTGGACATAGCTACGCAGAGAAAAAAAGGGAGTCATTTAGTCATTTAGTCCTTTTAGAAGAGGGTCGGAATGTACAAACTCCTTTTGATAAAAGTGGTTCTAATCCAGAGGCTTACATCTCTTTATATAATATTCTAAATTCAAGAAAATTCACACTAACTCTTTCTATGAATGGTTGTATCATGAATATTTAGTGCCAGCTCTTGATTTGATTAAAAAAAAAAGTGGATTCATAATTCCAGGATAACTATGGTGTTTTAGGTATGTGCCCTTCCATAGACACCTAGTACCCCACATCTACCCCCAACCTCACATTTATTCCCAACCCCACATCTACCCCCAACCCCACATCTACCCCCAACCCCACATCAACCAACCCCCCATCAAACCATCCCCCCCACCCCACCCCCACATCAACCTCCCCCCCTACAGCCCCCCCCCCCCCATAACCAGCCGCAGCGGCAGTGTGTATGTAATCTAAAGCATGATGAAATCTTCAGTTCTGTGAAGGTATGGTAAGGTATTTAACAAAACCGTCTCAAATAGCGTCTCACCTCACTTTAAAATAGGAAGAGATAGGGTCCTGTATGAAGGACCATTCTGTGAAGGTTGCTGCTTTGTTCTCTATGGAAGGCCGGAGCGCCATAGTCTTTGCCATTTGCCAATTGCCATTTGCCAATTGCTATTTGGCGGCCATTTTTGTTAGATGCTCGGACATTTCTCGGACATTAGATGCTCGGACATAGTCTAGGATGCTCGGACATTTGATCAGACTGATTTGATGCTCTGACATCACCTATATTTTGATAAAGATAAACGAGTAGGCCTATATGCCCTGAATGTCCGAGCACCTAAATGTCCGAGCACCTACATGTCCGAGCACCTACATGTCCAAGCACCTTGTGAGGGGAAAAGCAAACTGTCCGAGAATTGGACAAGTTACCCTTATGTCCGAGCACACATTTACTCGGACATTTTTTTGGTGGTGCATCATGGGGGGGGGGGGGGTAAGCTGTAAGGCTAAAGTCTATAAATGTCCGAGCATGTCCAACACATAGGTCAGTAATGACCTCCCTTTTGTTGTCAATAAAAGCTATTATTATATTAAATGTCTGAGCATAGACTAATCTAATGTCCGAGCTTTGTCGTTAAATCACCTTTACCCCCTCCAGTATATTATAACAGTATATTAAACATATATTGTTTATATTCTCGTACGCTATAGTGTCTATTTCCCGCCATTTTAAGTATAACAAGATGGCCGCTAATTGTTAAATGGCAATTCGCAATTGGCAAATGGCAATTCGCAATTGGCAAATGGCAAATGGCAATTCGCAATTGGCAAATGGCAATTAGCAATTGGCAATTGGCAATGGCGCACCGGCCTTCCATAGTTCTCCCACCAAATCATCATCCATGCTGGAGGAACGCGACACCTAGAGGGCTACCAGGGAGTCACACTCTGTCAAGGTCATGGAGTGCACTGTGGCACAGTGTGATCCAAATATATTCAACACTGGGTTTGCATCTCTCACCAGCCTCACACTATTCACCAGTACTCAAGAATGTCTCAGCCTGTCTGTACTTTTTCCCACTCCAGCCTAAGTAGCACTATAGTAAGCCTACATGAACATGAATACTGTAGTGGTAATGAGTGGCCGACTCCTCGCGAGGAGTCACCGACTCCCCGCGGCGGGGAGTCACTGATAGTTCAGGACTCACCCACCAGGTGGCGCTACCCCAGGGCAGTCTAAAAAAGGCCAGGAGTGTATGACTCACGACGATGATGGATGGACCTGCTCTGAAAACAGACAAAACGATTTTGAGAATTCTGTGGCCATTGGAAGGACAAGAGGAGTCGTGAGCAGTTGCTTCGCGAGGAGTCGCGGGGAGTCGTGGGGAGTCGCGAGGAGACGTGGGGAGTCGCGGGGAGTCACGGGGAGTCGCAGGGAGTTGCTTCCCGAGGAGTCGCTTCCCGAGGAGTCGTGAGGAGTCACTTAGCAAGGAGTCACTTGGTGAGGAGTCACTTGCAGTTGTTGGGTTGCTGTCAAGTCGATTCTGGAGCTGCTGTCAAGTCGATTCTGGGGCTGCTGTCAAGTCGATTCTAGAGCTGCTGTCAAGTCGATTCTGGTGCTGCTGTCAAGTCGATTCTGGTGCTGCTGTCAAGTCGATTCTGGAGCTGGTGTCAAGTTGATTCTGAGGCTGGTGTCAAGGTGATTCTAGAGCTGCTGTCAAGTCGATTCTGGTGCTGCTATCAAGTCGGTTCTAGTGCTGCTGTCAAGTCGATTCTGGTGCTGCTTTCAAATCGATTCTGGTGCTGCTGTCAAGTCGATTCTGTGGCAGTTGTGAAGATGAATTTATGGCAGTGGTGAAGACGATTCCCTGGCAGTTGTGAAAATGATTCTTTGGCAGTTGTGAAGAAGATTTTGTGGCCGCTCTGAAGACGTTTCTGTGGCCACTGTCAAGACGACACTTTAGACATTGTGAAGACCATTCAGTGGCCCTTTGAAAGACTCTTCTGTCTTCTGGGTAGAGCAGACAAGCCGGCGGGATTCAGCCTTAGCCTGCAGGGAAGAAGCCTGAAGGTGTCCTCAGTAGAGCAGATAAGCCTGATCCAGAGAGGGATCTAAACAGGGGTGTATACAGATTTGAGACATGTTTACCGCAGCGTTCCAAGACGCTGTGTGACGTGGTACCAGGGCGTTCCCAGAGGCGGGGAGACGTGGTACCGAGGCGTCCCAAGATGTGGGGAGACGTGGTACCGAGGCGTCCTAAGAAGTGGGAAGACGTGGTACAGAGGCGTCCCAAGATGCGGGGAGACGTGGTACCAAGGCGTTCCAAGATGCGGGGAGACGTGGTACTGAGGTGTCCCAAGATGCAGGGAGAGGTGGTAATGGGGCATTACCAGAGGCTGGGAGAGATGGTACTGAGGCATTCCTAGATGCATTCTCAGATAAAGGCGGTACATGGGAGTGCCCAGACAGAGGTAGTGGTAGTACCAAGGCATTTCCAGATGCGGGGAGACAGGGTACTGAGGCGTTCCCAGACAGTGGGAGACGTGATAAGGAGGTGTTCCCAGGTGCTGGGACATGTGGCACTGAGGTGTTCCCAGACGTGGGGAGAGGTGGTAACGAGGCATTCCTGGATGTCTTCCAAAATACAGGGAAGTAGTATTGTATGTATCGGAACGGGACTATAGTTAAGTACTGTTTTATTACTCAATCGACCTGCAGCCAATCAGAGGCCTCCCTTTTGGCGGGAAATTCAAAAGCAGCCAATGAGAGGCCTCCCTTTTGGCGGGAAATTCAAATAGGTCACGTGACCGGAAGTGACCTACTTCCGGTCACGTGACCTTTGGGCGGGAAATTCAAATAGGTCACGTGACCGGAAGTGACCTACTTAAGAGGGTCACGTGACCACCATGTTGGCGGGAAATTCAAATAGGTCACGTGACGGGAAGTGACCTACTTAAGGGGGTCACGTGACTACTAGGTTGGCTTTCAAAATAAGTCACTTGAGATTTTGATGGATAAATAAATTTAAAAAAAGAAAAAAAAAGCAAGCTGAAAAAGCTTGCTAAAAAATAATTTAAAAATGTGGCTCTTTTTTTCTAGGAGGGGGGGAGAGGGGCACTCTGGGGGGCACTCTTTAAGATGCATGGGGGGGGGAGGGGGGGAGGGGGGGAGGGGCAGGGTTTTTTAAGAGTGAGACTCGCTTCTCTGCCCTCTCTAAAAGAGAGGGCAGAGAGGCGAGTCTACTTACAATGAAAGGTATCATGATCGCGTTTATGATGATGTGCATCTCTTGCTGGCTAGACTTTCAAGCAAATTTGCTAAAGTCCAGCCCGTTATTGAATGTCCGGCCTAGCCTGACCCTCAGTAGAACAGTCCTTGACCCATCTATTATAGTCTAGCAGCGCCTGACCCTTGTATGAGAGTAGTATTGGCGACATTGGCTGACTCTGATATTTACCTGTGTGTACGGAGAGAGGAGAGGGTTCACAGCCACAGCTCTCTTAAGGCAAAGCTTGCGCTTATAGAGCACTACTAGTGGAGGTCTGGATAAGGAAGCTATCTCTTCTTGCTTCTAGTGGGAGTTGCTTTTTCTTTCTTGGACTCATTTGGAGAGTTTCGATGCTCTGTAGCGTCGACACTTCGATAAGAAAAGAAGCTGTAAAGGTAGAAATAACCCTCATAACATGCTGAGCGAGCGTGGAGTGGACGATGCTACGATGATGAAGGGCGAGTCGAGAAAGTGTGATGAGTGAGAGCAGCGTTTCACTCCTTATGTACCCTGTCCTAGATAATCCTCTTAAACAGCTGAAAAGACTCTCTCAGTACAGAGTCTCTACTCAATTAAGTGATCTGTTAAGTAAGTTTTCACATGCTACTTGACTACTGCAGGGGGGTTTAGACTTAAGCAGCTTAGTGCACACACGTGTCTGTTAGAAAGCTACCTGCACACCTGCCTTCCTTTTTCACTAGTATTTACCCCTTGCCGACTAATAAGGCACCTATACACGTGTCAGCCTCCTTATATACGTCATTCTTCCTCTCGAGAGGAAGAAGCGTGTCTCTTCGTTTTTTTTTGTTTAAGAAGTGAGGGTCTTTAAGATCACGTGCCTGGAAGCGACTTGATGAAGCAAGTGACTAGAAGCGACGACGTCACATGCTTTTAATGAGGTGATCAGCTGTGACTGGCGGCGGCGGCGGCGGTGGCAGCGGCGGTGGTGCTGGTGGTGGTGGTAGTAGACGTTACTGTGGTCAAAGGTGATATGGTTTTTTTCCAACAGAAATCAGAGCTTTTATACAGAGGGAGTTTAATCCTATTTCCAACAGCACCCCAGCTGTCCAGCAGCCGCTCCGCTCCGTAAGAGCTTCTTAAGAGCTTAGACCCAGTGGGCACAAAACATTGAATCAACAAGGAAAACTGGTTGACAATGTTGATTCAATGTTGATTTAATGTTGATTCAGCGTTGAACTGAAATTTGTGCCCACTGGGGATGACGAGGGGCGTGTCATCATCATCTTTGGTGGCCAGCTGAAAATGGTGTTTTTTCTTTATCCATTAGCCTTACCTCCTACTCCCTACCTGAGGACGACTCTCTCCCCCTTTAGCATTCATTGTAACAAACGTCAGAGGTCAGGTGAAAATCTGATTTTCATGCACAGCCTTAGTCAGCTGTCACTCCTATTGAACTAGCTAGCCGCCGCCGGCCGGTCTACTCACCCCAGCTGTCCAGCAGCCGCTCCGCTCCGTAAGAGCTTCTTAAGAGCTTAGATGCCGAGGGGTATGTCATCGCCATCTGTGGTGGCCAGCTGAAAATGGTGTTTTTTTTCCTTATCCATTAGCCTTACCTCCTACCCCCTACCTGAGGACAACTCTCTCCCCCTTTGGCATTCATTGTAACAAACGTCAGAGGTCAGGTGAAAATCGGATTTTCATGCACAGCCTTAGTCAGCTGTCACCCCTATTGAACTAGCCGGCCGCCGCCGGCCAGTCTACTCACCACGGCAGGAGGCGGTGATTTTTTTTTGTTTTACACTTAAGTCGCTCACCACATGCACACGACTCTACTCACAGACAGACACTCCCGTCTTAGGGGGTCCTGCTTCACACTACACGCCTCCTGTAGTTTTTTTGTATACACACTCTAAGCTCATGACTGCTTAATCCTTTATACAGCTAATGCGCGTTGAATTAGTACAGTCGGTACACCGCCCGCTCATGGCAGTCCATCTCTCAAAAAAAAAGAGGGAGGGGGGAAAGAGATCCAGCTGAAAACGTCATGACTTATGTCTTTTGTTTCTCTTTGGGAATGTCCGCCGGTCAGCTGGCGGCAGCAACTGCTTAATCCTTTATACAGCTAACGCACGTTGAATTGCTGAACAAGGCAGTAAGTAGCTTAGCTCGTGTCAGTCGATCTCTCAAAGGGGCGGGGGAAAGGGATCCAGCTGAAAACGTCATACCTTATGACTTTTTGTTTCTCTTTGTGAATGGTCACCGGTCAGCCGGCGGCAGCTGAAGAGAGCTGTAAGTAGCTTAGCTCTAGAAGCGAGAAGGCGTATATAAGAGGCCTGGAAACACCCGTTCACTCACTCAGTCTTTTGCTGCTCTCTACAGGCACCACCATGAGCAAAACACAACAACTACTGTCGTCCAAGGATCTAATCGAGTTCAACAACAAGAAGAATACGCAGAACGGTGATCGTTTACTGTCAGCGTCTCCTCTTGCTACTGAAATTGAGACTACCGCCGCAACCGCTTGGTCTGATCACCCTCCCGCTGTAGCGAGCGCACACAGCAGTAGTAGCGACGTTGTTACACTCGCGACGGTTGTTGCTGCTGAGCACGCTGCTGCTGCTACTGCTGCGCCTGCTGGGCCTGCTAGTGATCCTCGTGCTGCTAGTGCTGCTGCTACTGCTGCTGCTGCTGCTGTTGCTGCTGCCGCGCCTGTTACTGCTGTGCCTGCTGCTGCTGCTGCTGCTGCTGCTGCCGCGCCTGTTACTGCTGCGCTTGCTGAGGCGGCTGTGCCTGCTGCTGCTGTGCCTGCTACTGCTGCGCCTGCTACTGCTGCACTTGCTAGCGCTGCGCTTGCTCCTGCTGCTGCTGCTGCTGCTGCTCCTGCTGCTGCTGCTACTGCTGCTGCTGCTACACCTCTTGCTGCGACTACCGCTACTAGTACTGACACGCAGTACGTTGCACAGAACCTCTCCACCGCTTCATCAACCGACGCCATCAACGCTGCTCGCGCTGAGACTTACAGCTATTCGGACACTCAGCCCCAGCAGCGCGTAGTAGACATACATGTCCTAAAGCAACAGGGTGAAACAGAGAACGACGCTGACGACGAGGCGTACGAGGAACCCGAAGGGTCACGGGCGCACAGTCCGTTTTTCGACCTCATTTCCACTGGTAGTGCGTCCGGTCCGTGGCGACTGCCCTCACCAATACCTTACGAAGTCATGTGGTTGCCCTGTTCCGAGTGCGTCCGGTCCGTGGCGACTGCCCTCACCAATACCTTACGAAGTCATGTGGTTGCCCTGTTCCGACAACGAGTCGTCTGATACCAGCGCAGACGCTGCTCCTGTTATTGGTTCTGCTGCAGTAGTACCTGTATCATCATACTTCAAAGCAGAGCCGTTAGGATACTTGTCAGACGCTATGCTACTGAAAATAAGCGGTAAGTTGCCGACATCAGATTACATACGGTTAGGTTCATTCCTTGAAGTGAACTTGAAGGATATGGGATATCTCAGTTGTGAGACAAGTGTCATAACTCAAGCTAGAGAAATGTTCACTACTTGGTACCAGAAAAGTTGTACTAGTAGGTGGAAGGACCTAGCCGCCGCCTTGGAAGAATCTTACCGTATGGACCTCATCAAATTCTCACGTGAGTACATGGACAAGCATGACATGTGGGATGGCTTAGAGAGTGGAGACATGGAGTGGAAAGTGCAGAAATATTTCTCTCTTTTAGCTGAGCTCTGCCCTAGAGACTGGAAGACCATAGGGATCTACTTAGGGTTGACTTCTCATGAAGTAACTTCCATCTCTCAACCTGTGCCTTCTGACAGGACTGTGAAGAACCCTGTCTATGAAGTGCTGAAAGCTTGGAAGTACAACGAGACGTCTGAGCCTATGGCTCTGATGAAAGTGTTGGAAGACTACATGGGACGCGGCGACGTCGCAATGTATGTTCAAGGGTTGTATGCAGCTGTACCCAAAGAAATAAAAGTGAGCTGTGACACACCAGTGTTGACGACTCTCGTCTGATCCCTGCAGTAAGATGGACATCTGTTGAAATCGATCCTACACTACAGACGTCTTTCACTATGCTAATAGCATCGTGTGGTAAGAGGCGTCTAGTATTCGAAGTGATAAACAACGTTTATTTTTTTAATATTTGGTAAATAAGTGAAAAAAACAAAAAAAAGAAAAACATGCCGCAGGACGTTTGCGAAAAGTGTTTCAAAATTTTTAAAAGACCGTACAATCACGAGCGACCCGTAGAAAAATGAAGAACGATACCTAAGTTTTGCCCTCTATGCAGCGATGTCGGCTAGCGTCGCATACGACTTTCCGGGGTAGGAGGGGCAGCGTACGTCAGAGAATCCGACGCAGAATCCGACCCCTTGTTAGACCGAGTTTAAAATCACATAAACGAGAACGCCAAAGTCATCGAGAAAGCTGTGCTAGAAGTTTACCGACCAACCTTAGCGAAGTTACATGTAGCGATAGGTGAAGCTCTCCTGCTAGAGGAAGCGACATTCACCCCTTCTCCAGGCGGCTTCGCTGCAGCTCACACCAGACAACCGTTAGTTCAACTGAAGAAGCGGCTTCTGAGATACATCCGTCAAGCTCCAGTCGTACGCTTCAACTCGGAGAGTTACGACTTGAACCTGATCAAAAAATACGCCTTCACTCGTTATTTGCCTCCGGAGACCGAAGAAACCAACAATTCAGCGTCATAAAGAAAAGCAATCAATAGTTGACGTAGTAGTCAACTTTTTTAGCACTTGGTTACAGCTACGCGAATTATTTGCGAGCTTTCACTACAAACGAAGAGAAAGGTTGCTTTACTTACGAATGGATGACGTATACCAAGAAACTAGTAAACAAAAAAACCCTGCCACCGAGATCGACTTTTGACAGCGAACTGACGGGCGTCAAAATGGCCGAAATCCGACTACGCCACATGTCAGAAAGTTTAGTATGACAAGAAGAAGCAAACTATGACAGATTACTTGATCCACTACAACAACGAAGACGTCAAATCTTTCATAGAAGCTTTTTGAAAAAATCACGCTATTTTTTTCCAACATAGCAGCATTGTCATGTTGAAAGACGCCATCTCTCTCGCCAGTTTGACTTTACAAGACCTCTTCCAAAAACCCTATAAGCTGTGTTCACAACGTTCCCTCCGTTCGACGCCGTCCTCCACGCTCTGATCAAAGAAAATGTAGTCAGTGGTCCTTCCATCATCTTCCATAGATTTCACGAGAAAGAGTGTATAGGTGTCTTATAAGTCGGCAGAGGGTGAATACTAGTGAAAAAAGGAAGGCGCGTGTGCAAGTAGCTTTTTCTAACAGACATGTGTGTGAACTAAGCTGCTTAAGTCTAAACCCACCTGCGGTAGAAGCTCTGTACTTAGAGAGTCTTTTCAGCCGTTTAAGAGGCTTATCTAGGACAGGGTACATAAGGAGTGAAACGCCGCTGTCACCAGTCACACTTTCTCCACCCGCCCTTCATCTTCGTAGCATCGTCCACTCTACGCTCGCTCAGCACGTTACGATGGTTAGTTCTGCTATTTTCTTTGTTTATGAAAGTGTTGACGCTACAGAGCATCGAAACCCTCTCGAAATGAGTCCAAGAAAGAAAAAGCAACTCCCACTTGAAGCAAGAAGAGAAACGGTGCCCTATGATGCATGTGAGGTAAAGAAACATTGGAAGGACGTCACCAAGGAGCAATGGATAGAAGCATGCTTCAACTTCATCGGAACAGTAGTTTCATTTGGACAGAGGGAGAAGATTTTGTTAGAGCTATTTTTCTTAGCTCCGTATACTTGGCCTGACTGTGGTGAAATTCCTTCAAGTTTGTCAGTCTTCGCCATACAAGTTATCAACTCCTTGAAGGAGCTTCGATATATGCAAGGCACTCAGGAGGAGATTGTCAGGAAAATGACGGAATTCGAAACAGGCGAAGACACAATATGGTGCGAGGAGACGACATATGCGGACGATGATCTGGAGTCCATCATTTGTAGTCCGTTGGAACATTATGTTAAAGACTTTGAGGACATGCTAGACAGCACTGAGATGAACCCGAAAGAGAGATCCCTTACTGCACAGAAAGAGGCCAAAGCTGTTTTGGAAAAGCACAAGTTTGGTCAAGGATTCACTCTTCAAAGCAGCTGTGTGAGTGTGATAAAAAGTCTTGTGTTGAAACATTCAGACATGAAGTTTTCGCGTGCTGTCGACACACTTCCTTTGCCTGAACTGATGATGAACATGATCGACCCTATGGTACCAACACGTTTCGACTCTGCCAATTGTCCCATGTATAAAATGGTTTCAAGTTTTGCCCGTGGCCGATGGCTAAACGATCCACTGAAGTCAGAAAACCTCCTTGATTTAATCAATTGACTAAATGTATTTTCTCATACTAGTATTAGTAGCATTAGTAATAGCGGCATCCGTGACATCGTCAGCAGCAGCAGCAGCAGCTGCACAAGCAAAAGACAAACGCCGTAGTCTCCTCATCCAGACCTCCGCTAGTAGCGCTCTATAAGCGCAAGCAGTGGCTGTGAACCCCCTCCTCCCGCCGTACACACGGGTAAATATCAGAGTCGGCCAATGTCGCCAATACTACTCTCATACAAGGGTCAGGCGCTGCTGACCTATAATAGATGAGTGAAGGACTATTCTACTGAGGGTCAGGCTACGCCGGAAATTCAATAACAAGCTGGACTTTGGCAAATTTGCTTGAAAGTCTGGCCAGCAAGAGTCCGGCATACTCTCCCAAGAGTTCAGCATTGTCAGACTATGGCATGAGGATCCCGCATGGTCAGACTTTCAAAAGCAAGTTTGCCAAACTCCAGCTTTTTATTGAATGTCCGGCGCAGCCTGACCCTCACTAGAATAGCCCTTGACCCATCTATTATAGGCCAGCCGTGCCTGACCTTTGTCTGAAGGTAGAATTAGCGCTATTGGGTGCCTCTGATGTTTGCCTGTGTGTAGTCAAACCTCGCCTGAGAGAGACATACTTCAGAAAGAAAAGAAAGCGGCGTGAGAAGGTGACGGGATCCCAAGTGTCAACCCTAAGACTTACATTTGCTACGATCAAATCAGCGGCACCAGTGAAAGAAAATCTCAAAAAAAGTGTACAGAAGTAGTCGTCTTCTTAAATGTTTTCGAAAACGAAAAACTCTCCTTGCGGTAAATATAAATTTCAAAAGTGGTACGAACCAAAAATGGCCACTTACACCATAGAGAAAGATGACGTGCGCTACTTGTATTATAAGCGTCGCGTGCATTCTAACGGTGTGACAACGAGTCCTTTAAAATATGAAAAAGTGTGTTATTGATTGATTGAGCGCATCTTTTCAAAAATAGAGTGTTATTAGAATTGAAAAAAAATAAAATAAAAAAATAAAATAAAATTATTGTTGTGTTTATTTTCATACGTCTTCTTTTATTAGTAAGTATAACAATTATAACAATTAACTAGCGTGTCCTCTTAAAGTGAGACTTCCTCCGGTCGCTGCTGAATCGTCTAATTAAGGTATGTGTCGTCGTCACTTCTAGTCACGTGACTCATCAGGTCACTTCCGGTCGCGTGATCCTAAAATCGATCACTTCCTAAACAAAATTAAATTAAGAGACACATTTCTTCATGACCCAACCAATCAGAGGTCTCCATTTGACCAGAAGTAGGCCCCTCATTTGCATAAATGGGTCACTTCCGGTGTACCAGCCAATCAGAAGCCTCTAACTAAGTCAAAGTCACTTGACGTCACTTCCGGTATGCCCTTATATGTACATGTGAAGGTCACATGACGTCACTTCCGGTATGCCCTTATATGGGCGTGTGACGTCACATGACGTCACTTCCGGTATGCCCTTATATGGGCGTGTGACGTCACTTCCGGTCAAATGGAAGCCTCTGATTGGCTGAGTCATGACCTTGACCTCTAACTAGGTCAAGGTCACGTGACGTCACTTCCGGTATGCCCTTATATGGGCATGTGACGTCACTTCCGGTCAAATGGAGGCCTCTGATTGGCTGCATGTCGATTGAGTAATAAACAGTACTTAACTATAGTCCCGTTCCGATACATACTATACTACTCAGGGAGATATGGCACTGAGGGGTTCCGGGACTGGAGGGGTGGTACCAAGGCATTGCCCGAGACGGGGAGACTTGGCACCGAGGCATTCCTTGTTGCGTTCCCAGATGCAGGGAGACGTGGTACTGAGGCATTCCCAGATGCAGGGAGACGTGGTACTGAGGCATTCCCAGAGGCGGGGAGACGTGGTACTGAGGCATTTCTAGATGCATTTTCAGGTGCGGGGAGACGGGGTACAGGGGCATGCCCAGACAGCAGGAGACGTGGTACCAAGGTGTTCCCAGACACAGGGACATGTGGCACTGATGTCTCCCAAGATATGAGGAAATGTGGCACCAAGATGTTCACAGCGGCAGGGACATGTGGAACCAGGGTTTTCCCAGACGAGGAGAGATGTGGTACTGTGGTCCAAGATGCGGGGGGGGATGTAGCACCAAGTCGTTCCAAGGTGATTTGCGTGAGTGGCAATCTGTCGACAAACTACCTAAAACCATAGTTATGCCAGACAAGTTTGATGGTAGTGAGCATCTAAACGTGTATCTTACGCACTTCAACCTTTGCTGCTGGGCTAATGGATGGAAGCATGAAGTAGCGGGCGTGTTCCTAGGGCTCTCTCTCACTGGTATAGCTAGGCGTCTGCTTGTGGGTTTTGACTACAGTAACCCCAAAGGTTACCTATTGCTGAGGGAGGCTCTAATTCAGAGGTTTCAACCCCCGAATCAGTCAGCAAGGTGTAAGACGCTGCTTTGTGAAAAGACAAGAGAGGTGGGTGAGTGCCTTCAGGGCCATGCAGAGGAAGTGGAGAGGCTGACTCAGTTAGCCTACCCTGGTGTGGACCTCTCAACCATTAATGCAATAGCCATGGACTGGTTCATTGACAGCTTACAGGATACCCAAGTGCAGCTCTGGATCCATCAGAGCCACCCAAAAACATTAGCGGAAGCTGTGAGAGTTGGCCTGCATGCAGAGGCCTGCATGCAGCCGAATAACAAAGGAGCAAGTGAGGCTAGCCAGACGGAGGCAGAGGAGCTGACACAATTGAAAGTAGAAGTAGAGATGTATCGCAAGGAAATGATCATTCAGTCGCAGCCAAGGAAGTTGCGCTCGGGATGGAAACAGAAGGGGTGTTTCCATTGTGCGAACGAGGATCATGTCAAGAAGGATTGTCCCCTCCGGACCAGTGATGGTAGAACATTGCCTCCAGCCTCAGTAAAAATAAAAAGTATCTCTGATTAGTGACCCAAGTTGCTGGGTCAGCATGTGTTCAACTAGTCAGCCATTAGAGTCAATAGAAAGAGATGTAATTGGATGTGCTAAGGAGAAACCAGCCATAGGAAAGAAGAGAGTAAAAGTTCTGATGGAAAGAGATCTAGTGGTACCAGCGTATATGGGAAGCCAGAAACCCGCAGCAATGTCCAGTGCCCCCTGGGGAGAAAGCTGTTGGAGGAGACCAGAAGATCCGTGGGAGCGAGGCCCAGAGAGCAAGGTTCAGGGCAACAACATAAAACGAGGAGTCAGAAACTTCCGGGTTCCAGTGTTCTTTTGGGAAAGAACCATTGTGGAAGGACAGAAGATTCAATGGAGCAAGACCCGGGGGAGAAGATCTAGGGCAACAACATCGAGTGAGGAGCAACAGGCTCATACCGAGATCCAGTACCCTTCGGGAGAAAGATCGAAAATCCAGTACCCATTGGGGAAAGATCGGGTGGGGAACGGCAGAACATTCACTGGAGCAAGGCAGCAATAATGCTGTAGGTATTACAGCGCCCCCCCCCCCCTTTCCGAAATTCCTGGATCCGCCACTGATCTTACATACACTGTCTCATATGGGGTTGAGATACTTCACCCTACCATACAAGACACCTGCACATATGCTCAATTTTCTCCCCTCTCTCTCCCCCTTCCCTCCCTCCCTTCTCTCTCTTTATTTCCCCTCTAGCCCTCTCCAAGCTATCCCTTATAAAGCTACAAATCATATGGTGTAACATGAATGTTTCATGAGGATTTACCTTTATTGATTGAGTGTTGGGTCATTCAAAAATATGAATAAATGGCTGAATAATTCAATGCAGCCTGGATATTGGCCTGTTTTACATCACATTCAGCTTAGGCAGTTTTATTTTGATAACTTGGATTACGGATCCGCCGCCGAGATTTTTGGCATTTTGCAAAAAAAATAAGTTTTTTTGTTCTTTTTTACCTTTCCCCTCCGAGATTTTTTGAGAATTTTACCAAAAACAAGAAAAAAATGTAGACTACATGTTGACCAGCAAAAGGTAGAATGAGGCCTTTCAACTTGGGGATATTTCTTAACATAAATTCATTAGATTACCCAAAAATGAGATTTTCCATGCCTTTTTTTTTCCCTCTGCCCTTCGGGAAATTTTGTGATCTGGCGCCATCCATAGGGCAGCTTTTTTTTTTTTTTTTGCCTCTGCCCTTCCAAAAATTTAGAGCCAAAAGCCTGTAATTGAAGTTATCAAAAAAAGGTGGCCTTAAGGTGTCACTGTACTAATCCGCCCGGAAAACCTAGGACAGCCAAATAGTCCCTACTAAAAATGGACTTCTAGTGGATATAATCAGTGCTAGGAGACTTAATTTTTGACTGGGAGTAATAATAGGCATACCAGAAGATGGGCAATGCTTGGTTTAAAAAAAGTTTTAAAAAGTTTGTGGTATCCATGGTAACCAAGGGGTCACGCTTGGAGGTCAAAGTCAAGATCACAGGTCGGTGGGGCACTTGAAAAATTGATCTTGTTTAGACTATGCTTTTTCCATGGCAACTAGCGCAAAATCTAATCTGACTCCGATATTGACGGACATTTTTAAAAAGATTGGAAATGACGTCAGCTTTTGTTTAAGGCGTCATTTATGAACGCCATCAAATTTGGAACCACATTTGGAGCCACTTGATAGTGAAAAAGAGGAAAATATTAAACATGACTGTGCCAATTAGTACCGTAACACCTTAAGCGCTGCCTGAATTGCCCCTTAGTTCTGGTATGTTCATTGTGATTTCTCTGGACCTATGAATGATATAGGAACATGATTCCAAAACATCTGAAAAGCTGTCACAATGCCCTATATAGCTAGATCAGATTTTTTCCCCGTTTTCAACCTTTTTTGAGATATTATGCAAGTCCCTTGGAGCTGGAGCAGACCAACAGTTAACCGTACATACGACTAAGACGGTACCCCCTACAACTACGAGTCAACAGAAAAGTGTCAGTATCACACACCACCCTGAATGGAAGAGATCTCGAGACCACTACACTAGGCAGAAAAGTTGAAAAGGAGTGGGGCGCAAATAAGAAAATAGATCAGCAGATTTTATATTGGCCTTCCTCAGGGGAAGGGGAGCACAACATAACTAGATCATAGAGGCTTAAACTGTCTTTGGCAAAGGTGGGGTAACTCATAGATTAAATATTATCTCTCTCACAGGCTGCGCTCTCACTGGCTGCCGTTCAGAGATTGACGTTATCCCCTTGAGATAACTGGAGTGACAGAGTGTTACCAATGTAACTTTACCATGGTAACAATGTACGTCAGATAGACAGCAAGATGGCTGCCATCTCGCCTGAGGGACTTTTTTGAGTGGAAATTCATCAATTACACCTGTAATACGATCCGATCACATCTGTGTTGGTGTGATCGACTTTGAAGTTTGATACAACTCATACAAGATTCGACTACTTTGGGGCCCTAGCAACAAGCCTGGGGGGCCACTCCCTCTGCTTCATCCTACAAGATGAGGAGGCTAAACAAATTCAAACTCTCCAAAGCATCAACTAGTAGCATGGGAGGCACCAGCGCTGAAGATGACGCATGGGAATGCCATGTCTGCGAGAAAAAATGCCATGAAAAAAACTCTTGTTTTCTTGACTGCAGTTTTTGCGAGAACAAAGCATGCATTTCATGCACCGGAATACCTGTGAAACAATATGAAAAACCAATCCTTGAAAGAGAGGACATTCTATGGGCATGCAGACACTGCCAGCCCCTAACCCAAAAGGGAGGCTATCTAGAAACCCTCAAAAATCAACTAGATATGGTTTTGTCACAACTAAATGACTTAAGCAAGGAAAAGAAGTCAGAGGAGGTAAACACAAAGGCCAACCATCCCACAAAGAAAGAAATTGAGGCTTTGATTGTAAGAAGGCTGGAAGACCACACAAAGCAGATCGAAGCCACAATGAAAGCAGCTGTTGAAGACCAACTGAAATTATTCAGAGAAGCACAGTCGAGACTGGCAGAAGAGGATCGCAAGAACCAACCAAAAATGTGGTCTGCCCTCTTTTCAGAGGGAAAGGAAGAGGATGAAAGGAAAAACGAAAACCCATTGGAAACTATTGTCAAGGAAGTGATAAAATCTTCCAAAAAAGATGAATTGGACTGAGATAACAGGGACAAAATTTTTATCATTCACAGACGGGAAGAAACAACAGATGCAGAGGACAAGGAGTACGTAAATTCTCTGCTACAAGTCCTCGAAGTAGAAGAAGAAGTGGACTCCATAGCCAAAAATTACAAGGCTGGGCGCTAAACAAGACGGCCGGAAACGGCCTATACGGGTGGCCATGAACAACGCAGTATCCAAAAGAAAAGTGATCCTATCAGTCTACAAGCTCAAAGATCAGGAGGAGAAGTTTAAATCAATCTCTATAACATATGATTTAAACCTGGAAGAGAGGGAAATGACCAAGAAGATGGTCACGGAAGCAAAAAAGAAGTCAGAGGAAACAGGAGTAAAGCATGTTGTCAGGGGACCCCCATGGAGTCTCTAAATCCGGCAAATATCAATGAGAGGCAACTAAATGAAAACCCACCCAAAAAAAAGCAAAGAGGAAACATCAACAAGAATAACACAAGAAACCCTAGAAATGTTGGTCAACCCCCAAAGACTGAGAAGACAAAACTATCCTTCTATGTCATGAATGCAGATGTTCTTACGAACAAAATATCAGAACTCAGAAGAAGGTTAACATCAATGAACAACCCTGATGTCATAATTGTGACAGAAGCTCATCCCAAAAGGAAGGAATTTAAAATGCAAAATGTAGACTACACCATCTAAGACTACACTATATTTAAAATCAACTTAGATAATGACATAGGACAGGGTATGATAATCTACTGTAAGGAGTCCCTGGATGCCACAGAAATGCAGGTACAAACTACTTTTAAGGAGATATTAGCTATCAAAATACCCTTCTCCACCAGGAAAAATTCTGACTTTTTAACAGTTGTAGGCATATATAATTCCCCAAACTCAACCGAGGAAAATGAAGAAGCCCTGCAAAACATGCTAAGTTACTTCTCCAGGCATTCCAAGCACCTAATGATAGCAGGAGATTTCAATTACCAACACATAAACTGGGAGACCCAAGAAGCACTAGGAGACCTAACAAGAACCAACAAGCTTTTAGACACAATAAAAGAAGCATACCTATGCCAACATGTTAGAGATCCAACAAGGTGTAGAACAGACACTGAACCAAGTATATTGGACCTAATATTTACACATAATGATTACAACATCCACAATCTTCAGCACCAAAGCCCCATCGGCAAAAGTGACCACTGCTGCCTGTATTTCAATTATCTATGCCCTGGCAGAAGGACAAAAAGGCCCTATACGAAGTATAACTGTGGCAGAGGAAACTACACTGTACTCAACCAATCCATCCAACAAATAGTCTGGGATGAAACAATACAAAGCCAAGAAGTAGAAGGGATGTACTCCGAACTAGTAACAACTCTACTGGAAATAAGAGACCAGCACATACCCTCACGAATTATAGCAGGTGACCACAGTAGAAAACCATATCGGCTCTCATTGCAGGAACAAAAGGCTATTAAAAAGAAACACCGAACATGGACAAGATTTATAGAGTGCAAAAAAAAAACCACATTGCTCCCAAGAAACCAAAAGTAGAAAGCGGAAAGCCTTCCATCAAGCAAGAAACAAAGTAAAATCAATTTCCCGGAAAGCTGAGAAAAAAATAGAAAGGGAAGTCTGCGATGAGGCAAAAAAAGAACCAAAAACGGCTATGGGGATATATACATTCGAAAAATAGGATACAAGATCGAATTCCTGACCTATACCTAGATCCAAGCAATCCATTACAGGGTCTGTCTTCCAACGACACTGAAAAGGCAAACACTCTTGGAATCTATTTTGCAAGTGTGTTCACAGAAGAGGATATTGAAAACCTCCCACAGCTCCCAACACCAGAGGAATGAGGAATTAGAACCCTATTAGAAAACATTGATATAACAACAGTAGCAGTCGAAAGTAAACTAAATGTCATAAAACCTTGCGTAGAAGCCGCGGCTAGTACGCGAGTCAGATCGCCAGTGCGGCTTATAGGATCGGTCCAAAGTCGGGGTGCGGCTAATATGCAAGTTTTTCTAAATGTCTATTTCTAAAATGACATTATAATATGACCGCAGAAGCTACAGGGACTGCTGGGGGGGGGGGTGAATTGGCAACTGCCTTACAGGGGTGGGTGGGCAGTGTCAATGCTTTCTATTCGCACCCCACCCCCCGACTCACACCCCCCGTCTTTGTAAAGCTGTGAGTGTGAGTGAGCAGTGTCACTGCCTGATGGTCGCACCTCAGCCCTAAGACAATGCAGACCGCCACTAATCCCTGCTAGCATTCTAACAGTAACAATACATATTGGAGTGTAACCCCCCCCCCCACATACACATACTATATGAGGCTACTATATGTACTACACGGCACTAGGGCCGGGCACTAGGGGTACCGCTAATCACCCGGGGATAAAGCTGACAAAACAAAATGGCCCTGCACCTACTGTACTCACTGATCCTGTTAAAAAATGGTAGTGGACACCAGCTCAGTTAGTCCAAAGTTAGGGGTGCGGCTGATACGCGAGTTTTTCCCAGGCCTCATTCAGGACCCCTCAGCGGCTTATAGCATCAGCCCAAAGTCAGGGTGCAGCTTATACCAGGGGTGGGCAGCTGTCGCCATGTCGCCAAAAAGTGGCGACACTGGCCTTGAAATTGGCGACAATACCCTCCTGATCCCAAGCTTTCCAAACCTGAAAGAATTTTGTAAATCATCCAACTAGAACCAAAGTTGTGACTTTTTTTTAATTGCACTAAAAGACATCATTTGACTTCAAAATTTTCAAAATGTCCACTGACCCTCTCTGATCCCAAAGCTCCTTCTTTCTAACACCCAACCCTGGCATTATCTGATGCCAGGGTTGGGTGTTTGTGTCTCCAAGGAACAAGCCCTGGGCCTTTCTGGTGCCCAAAGACCATATATGACTGTTTAGCTCAGCTCTTTCAAACCCTATAGATCTATCTATTGTTTTTTCAGGTCAATATCCTGTATCATCTATCGATGTTTTCTTTCATTGGTCTGTTTCCTAAAATAATTTCCACACCCAATAGTAGAGGATGAATACAGATCTGACCCATAGTACAATGTGCTAAAATGCATCAGATTGCACTATGATAAGATTTTCAAAAAGTTCCAAACCCCTTCCCCCCTAAAAAAGTGTTCCACTCCCAATAAATGAGGACAAAATGGAGCAATAATAAATTGTGTGCCACAATGCACAGGAACACACCATTTTAAGTCTAGAATTCTGAAATTGTCTGGGGGGGCGAGGGCACATCCCACGCTGCGCTTTATGAAAAATGACCACCGGGAGGCCCTTTTTTTGCACGTCCTGCCAATACTTGTGTTGGCTACAACAAGTCGTGTATTGGCTCCAGGGTGTTCAGATATGCCCACCCCTGAATTTACGTGAGTTAGGCTTATACGCGAGGTTTTACGGTAAGCTGAACATCAAGAAAGCACAGGGACCAGATAGTATCCACCCCCAACTTCTAAGAGAAACCAGCACAGAAATTGCCAAACCCCTAAGAGACTTGTTCAAGAAATCCCTATCTACTTCCGAAATCCCAACCTCATGGAAAAAAGGCAGGATAACAGCAATCCACAAAAAAGGTGTCACAGTACAAATTCGCCCCCAGAATGTTGTAGTCGTAAATAGTGCCCATGAAAAACGGTACTACTGTGCATGTAATCAGTGGTAGGAGGCCTTAAATTTGTCACAGAATCATAATCTGCGGCCCAAATTGTTCCCAAAGGGCTTGGTAAAAAAATATAAAAAGTTGGTTGTTGCCATGGTAACCCTTGGTGGTGCTTGGAGGGGTCAAAGGTCAAGGTCAAAGGTTGCCGGGCACTCGTAAAATTTCTCCAGTTTGGGTAAGTCTGTTTCCATGGCAACTAGCGCAAAATCGGAACACATTTTTTTATGCAGGATGCAAATAAAAAAATCAGATATGTGTTAAGCTTTAATTAAAGGGGTCATTTATTACTGCACACTCAAAAGAACCCAACATTTTGCCCGTCTGAAATCAGAACCAGAAATGTTGTCGCCTATTTGTACCGTGACACCAAAAGGAGATAAGAGCCAACCTTCCAATTATAGGCCAGTCAGCCTAACAAGCATTATATGTAAGACAATGGAAACAATCATACGAGACAACATACTTGATCATCTTACCTCACAAGAGATACTATCAAAACATCAATATGGGTTCGTCTCAGGCAGATCAACAGTCCTCCAGCTACTGCATGTACTAGAAGATTGGCTGAAAATTATTGAAGACAGGGGAGCCCTCACAGCTGCCTACATGGATTTATAAAAGGCCTTTGACAAGGTGCCACATAAACGCCTCCTCCTAAATTGCAAGAGCTACGGAATAGCTGGGAAAATGCTCAAATGGATAGAGGCATTTCTAACAGGTAGATTACAACAGGTCATGATAAATGGATCACTGTCTAAAAAGTATGAAGTCCGAAGCGGAATTCCCCAAGGCTCTGTATTAGGCTCGTTACTATTTGTCATATACATAAACGACCTACCTGAGGGCCTTGGTTCCACAGCAATGATGTTTGCCGATGACACAAAAATCTACAAAAGCATCCAAGATGCCACAGACTCCGCAAACTTTCAGGAGGATATAATCAAATTACATGCCTGGTCTACAAAGTGGCAGCTTCTTTTTCACCCGGACAAATGCAAAGTAATGCACGTAGGCAGGCCAAAGTACGAAGCCCAATACAAAATGCCTGGAAACGAAAACTCCCTCCAAGAGGTTGACTCTGAAAAAGACCTAGGTATAGTGTTTGACTCAGATCTCTCATTCAAACAGGAGATCCGATCAAGAGCAATAAAAGGGCACCAGATGTGTGGCATAATAAGAAGGACCTTCACCCACCTGGACCACGAGTCCTTTAAGCGGCTATTTGTTGCCCTAGCTAGACTGCACTTAGAATATGGAGCCCCCAACTGGCAACCGTATAGAAAAGGTGACAAGGAACTTCTGGAAAAGGTACAAAGGAGAGCCACAAAGCAGCTACCTGTCTGAAAGAAAAAACCTACCAAGACCGCCTCCCTGAGCTAGAACTACCAACACTAGCATTTAGACGCCTTAGAGGAGATATGATAGAGGTCTACAAGCTCTTCAAAAAATATCAATGCAACAAAGAAGATGTCTTATCTCTGGATCATAACGTGGGAAGAACCAGGGGCAACAAAAGAAAATTATTCAAGAAAGGAGGTCGCCTGGACAAAATAAAGAACAGCTTCTCAAGACGAGTTGTGTCAGCATGGAACAGTCTTGCAAATCATGTGGTCATGACAGAGAGTGTCAACGCCTTCAAAAATAGACTGGACAGAAGCTGGAAGGACCACCCACTTAAATACAACTGGGAATGGGAACCCCTCCCAGGACACGGTTAAAAATAAATAAAGAAAGAAATGATCATCACTTTGGAGCTGGAAATAGTGGCACCTTAGTGCCAGCTTCCAGAGCTACCAATAAGTAAATACAACCTGTTCGGGAGAGGATCGGATGAGTAACAGAGCTGCTTATAGAGGCTAGGGGGCCGTCCATAAATGATGTCATACTTTTTTGGACCATTTTTGACCCCCCCTCCCCCCCTTGTCATGTTTCGTCATGCAACCCTTGACCCCCCTCAAAATATGACCTCATACAGAGAGGACCCCCCCCCCTCCCCCAAGCGTAAAAACAATACATTAGCAAAGGTTCAAAGCTCCCCCCCGGGGGTGTATATATATATCAAAATTTGTAGGCCTACATGTAATGTTTGACAGCTTGAGGGACTGAAAGGCGGTGGGGGGGGGGGGGGGAGTGGGGGACATCACAGGGAAGGGACCTTGAGTGGGGGGCAATTGTGTAGTACAGTCAACTCCCTCCTAACAATCCTCCCTCTACAGCGACCACCTTGCCATTGTGACCACTTTTGGGAAGTCCCAACCATTTTTGCCTTTGTTTTAATATATCAACCCCTAAACCCCCCCTCCTCCCTATAGCGACCACCCATCTAATGTGACCACCCCACCCTCCAACCACTTATATTTCAGTCCCAATGAACGTTTTTCTTCCTCTAATGCAACCACTGTATCCAAGTGATATTTTAAATTTGCCCCTGCCACCATTCACTCACCTAACTAGTAGTCACACATCAGAGGGAGGACCAGAGGCTCCCCTTCCCTGCTTTGCCGCCTCACTAGTGATCGCATGTCAGTGATCACAGGGAGAACAAGAAGTCCCCCCCTCCCCTCGCCGCCACTCAGTCACAAAGTAGTAAGCTGTTACTCCTGCCTTATCTGTTAGACATTAAGTCGGTATCATGTCTTTTTAAATAAAAAAAATAAAAATAAATAAAAAAAGACTCAGTCACATCATAGATACTACTCGTCTAAGGTCACACCTGACTAGTGTTTATCACAGGGCCAGAAGCCATCCCTAATTTTCAAATAGCCACATATACTTATCCAAACTCCCCCTACTGCGACCAACTCGCCATTGGCATTGCGACCACCTTTAGATAGTCCCAAGGGTGGTCGCAATGGGGGGAGTTGGAGTATATCAGGAAGGTGAGGAAGAGCTTGCCAAAGTAGGGTAAAGATATGTTCACCCCAGCTACCACGTGGGGGGGGGGGGTCTAGCCCATAGAAGCGGCCCCTCTCGATATCTGATTGGAGCGAGGGCCCATTACAGCCCGGGGAAAGCTTACGGTCTTAGCCTACCCAGGGTGCCCCGCGCCCCATACGTTGCTTATATGACGTCATAATGGCGCCAAAATTTGGGACCAATGAGGGGCTGTACAGACGCTGCTCTGTAATGGTCCCCAGCTCCAGCCGATAGCCAGAGCAGTGGACTGTTCAATGGTCTAGGGGGGGGTCTAGAAAATATAAGAAGTTAAATGGTGTCTGCTCCCCACCCCCTGCTGACCATTTTTGGAAAATCTAGAATTGCAAAATTTTCACTGACATTACCTGTTTCCCTATGAATTCCCTTTCCTAGCTTTCCATCCTTTCCTCTGTTTTTTTCTTTCACTTTTTATCAAACATGACGTCATGCACCACCTGACCTTCCCTCCCCCCCTTGTCATGTTTCGTCATGGTCCCTGGTACCCCCTCCCCCCCTGCAGCATGACGTCATTTATGGACAGCCCCCAGGTAAGGGAGCGTTCATTATTTACGGCAGGGGGGGGGGGGCGTTTGGCAAAATGAATATGTCAAAAAAAAGAAGACCCTCTCAAACTAACTCAACGTAACTTCCTAAGGCTAAGGCCTAGTATTAAAGGTAGGGTTACAGGGGGAGTGGTGAGATTTTGCGCAGAGGTGCGAAAACTTTTTACACCTCCCCCTTGAGAGCAAGTGAAATATTCTGCGCCCCCCTTACCAAAAATCCCCCCCCCCCCTTTGAACAATGCCTGGGCTTTTTGCTCATGAGGGCATAATTTCTTACGCCACCCCCAAGAGGGGTCAGAATCCCTCCCCTTCCTATCCCCTCCCCCCCCCCCCCAGAGGGATCAAAATGCCCAGTGAACAAAACCATGTTATTCCAAAGTTAAAAAAACGTCATCAGAAGGTTTGCAAACGTTTCTCTCTGAACGTTTTTATTACGTAAAAACGTGAACTTAAAATAACGTTAAAATAACGTTATTTAGAACGTTTTATTGACGTTAGAATAACATTAAAGTAACGTTTTTAGAAGGTTTCATTGAGGTTATAAAAAGCACATTAGAATAACGTTTCGTATAAACGTGTTATTGTGATAAGAATAACATTCTAAAAGTCCCTAATCATGCATGTGATGGCGAGGTTAATGTGAATATCCTTTTATTTCAAAGTATGATTAAAAAGATTCATCCATGTTTTCATTGTTAGGGGCATATTAGACTGTATGACTTGTAGCCAGTAGTCTGGTAGCCTATGGTTTTATGATGTAGGTATGCTAAAGCAGGACTGATATATGCATTTGGTAACTCTACAAACAAGGTGTCTAACATAACCCTCATCCTAAATCATGCAATTGGCAAGGCATACATCAGTAAATAGCATATATTTTCACAAAGATATTATAATATTGAATGCCAATGCTAGTGCCAAAACATATTTGTCTATTTCCTACAAATATAGCATGATTTTGAAGGATACAATGCCCCAGCTGCAGTAAAGTAGCATTATCAACTAAACTGACCTCTGGTGAGATAAATTAGAACAATGCAAAACGTTTTAAAACGTTATTTTAACGTTTCCTAAGTTTTTTAGCATGACATGGTGATTTATCTCCTAATATCATGAATGATAGCTTTATGCATATAACTGTGCTATTTTATGCAATTAAACGGTGTCATATGGGCATCTACAACTCATATATCCAGAAGTTAGAGGTTATTTCCCAACGTTATTTTGATGTTAAAATAACGTTAAAAAACAAAGGTTACATTCCCAACCCTGAAAAACGTTTCAGAACGTTAAAATAACGTTTCTTGTTGACTGGGTGTGTCATGCCCCGCCTCCAAACTACCACACCCCTGTAAAAATAACTTGTCATGTCAAAATTAAAAGTCAGCAATTCACAGCCCCCCCCCCCCTTTTTTGGGGGGGGGAGGTAAAAATGAAAACTCCAGTAGCCTACTGTAGGCCTAGTAAATCTTTAAATTTCATAAAAACACACTAGGTCGAGGGTGACATTGTTTCTCCACATGAATAATCGAGTCCAGACGCTGTAGTGCACGATGTACCCCCCTGCAAATATGAATCTGGAAACACACTGCCTGTAGTCATAAACATACATATACCTATATATGTACATTTATGCTGTAGTGTAGTGACTAGTGCTAGTGACTAGTAGTGTACTGTGTAGCAAAACCAAAGTCGAAGACGTCTTGAAAGACAGAGGACTGATGCCTACACTCTCAAGAACAAATTGGATTCTCATTCATAGACTCCTTACTTCCAATATTTCGAGTGGCGTTGTATGAACGCGAACATATACTAGATGTAGTAGCACAATTACTGGTACAATTATGCTCTTTGCCTTTGTTGGAATAGATTATTTGCTTCTTTGTTGACCTCAGCAAGAGGAAAGCCTTCAGCGCGTTGTACTGTTTTGGTCACGTGACTGTGGTTGCCATGGAGCCACTTTGATGATAAACAAAGACCGAATAACTCTTGTGGCTAGCCATGGCGAGAGGAAATGTAGTCCTGCAATAACTTTAGTGTTTTATTTTAACGAACGTATAATTAGTAACCGACAAGACATGTCTATGAAATGGCATATATAGTTCTACTACACAGAACATATTCAATTGATATAAATCCTAAATAAGTGGTTTCTATAATCTGTGGACCCGGCGCATGAATATGCAAGCCCGTCGGCCATGTTGGTTGCGGACCAAGCTTTGTATTTTGATGTTGTAAATATAAAAAAATTGACGATATTTATGTTTTTTTGCTTGAGTGGCTGTCTTCTTACACATCTGGATATCGTGTTCATGGACCCAATCGGAATGACAAGTGGGATATGACTACAGACATTGATTACAACCCTGTGGAATGCAGTACTGGACGCACCTGCCAAGTGCCATGGACTGAAAATAGACGAGGAGTCGTCGTCGAGTGGTGTTGCCTGTTGGATTTGACAGTTGTTAACTTGTTTGTCGCAAGCAATGCTCAGGGCTATGCGTGGTGTTAACACACTGAATTGTCTATAACTGCTTGATTGTCAAGAGAGATTTTCGCTTCTCGAGCTTCCTCCGAGGCGCCGACACTCGAGGAACCATGAAGGACTGTGGTAGCCGATTTGACAGGTAGCCATAGGCCTCGACCTACCATTTTCCATTGATGTGAGGTTGTCACCTGTTTCAGTGTTTGGCAGGGGCACCCTCAAACTTGTCTCATTTTGGCGTATGGCAAGGCAAGGACCCTTTGGAATGTAGCAAACATCAGCCACAACACGATAGCTGATATGCTGATGTTTAATTCTGTAGTAACATCTACTGGCCTTTGATGTGTGTGGTACCACTGAGATTGGATTCATCTAGAGTCAGCACCTTCAATGATAATATTTTCAATAACAACGTCAAGTCTTATCTTAAAACCTCTCAACAAAACATAACGTAGGACATTAATGTGCCTTCTGTGAGATACGGAGACACCATGGATAAATATGAGAAACTGGGCAAAATTGGCGAGGGCTCGTACGGAGTAGTCTTCAAATGCCGGAATAGGGAGAATGGTGGCATGGTAGCCATAAAGAAATTTGTGGAATCTGAGGATGACCCTCTCATCAAAAAGATTGCCATGCGGGAAATTCGAATGTTGAAGGTAAGCATTATCCCATTTGATACTCAAATCATAGGCCTACCTATACACTAGATTCTAGGCCCTAATCCTTGTGAGGCTTGTCAATGTCATTGTCAGTAATGATATGTATAATTTATTAGAAATTTTATAGAAGGTTAAATGTCAATTCAATTCAATTTTTATTTCAGACTCAATTGTGTTACAAAGGTCCATACACATAGTATATGAACAAACGCACACACATATTATATAGATATACACTTATATAGATCTACTATAGGGCATAATAGGCACAGCAGTGTTGCCGAAATGACATCGGAACATCGGCTGTGGCCGATGTAACTGTAAGGCCATCAGACACTGGCCACAGTGGCCGACCATGAGTCCTCAGCTTTCCAAAAGTGAAAGAATTTTTCAGATACTCCTATCAAAAGCAGAGCTATGCTTTGGCCATGTAAACATTATTTCACATTTTAATCAAGTTTATAAAGCATTTACATCTATATTGCCAGATAATGACATATAGGACATCAATGTATAGTGATGTGGCCTGTGTAGAGGGTAAATGGCCTGTGTAAGATGTCGCGCCACAGGTCACTTTGGCCTGTGTACATAAAAAGTTTTCGGCAAAACTGCACAGTTTAATATGGAATACACTAGTGAATATACAGATGTTGATACCAGCCTTTCCATATAGAGGATGTGTACTGACTATCAATATCACTTCTTGTGGGATCCACCATGCTTTTTATTAAACCATTTCCTGATGTCTTAATATAACTTATAAGACTGTAAACTAGTCTCCTGATAGTGATAGTAGCACTACATATTGGGTGACCACATACAGCAAAAGTCTCTCCAGCTCTAGCAAGTCTTGGTATCTGGAGCTCAACATTCTTAAAGCGTCATTGTAGTTGTATGCATTCATTTAAATTGGGGTAAAAAAGTATTGAACTACCCCGAGTCCCAGGATGGGCTCGAACCTTTTACCTAGTCTACCTATACTAAAGCTACATGTATATAGGATCAACTCTCACCTAATGGTCACCTCTCTATTTTGGTCACCTCACCAATGTGGTCACTTTTGGAAAGAATCGTCCCATTTTCTCTTAATTTCAATATAGAAAGCTCTCTGATATGGTCACCTCTCTAATGTGGTCACCATGCATTGTAGTCACTAATTACCCAGTCCCAAGTTCTGTATTATGTGGCCAATGCACTATCTACACAGTCAGAGTGGTTACTACCAGATGTTATGTATCCTTATGTCAGCTACAGATCATTTAGTCAGGGTTCTCCGCACATAGGGAATACACAGGCGGGCCGCCTGTGTGATATGGTCCCAGATTCGCCGCCTGTGTGCTTCTAGCTTTCCACAGCTTTTTTACCCTGCCCTTTCTCACCCCAAACCTGGTACTTCCTGCCGGGACTTCCTGACAACTAGACCTGGCCATTCCTGATTACTAAGCCCTGCCCCTTTCGGACTACCCTCCGGGCTCACTTACCTCCCTTGTCACCTCCACAACCCAAGAACTCGGCAGTAGGCCTACCCATGCCTTACTACTAATGAAACCACATAACTCTCACATCACTCTTGATTATTAGTTACCGAAAACCCCAAAGCCTGGTCATTAACTTTCTCCAATGTGGTCAACTCACTATTGCGGTCACTTCAGCAAAGTCCGAAGGGTGACCACATTAGAGAGAGTTGATTGTATAACATTGTATGACATCAATTGTCATCCGGGATGTGGCTCTTCAAATACTAACCATAATAATAAGACTGCACCCCCTAACTAAGAAGCAAAACTACATCGTCCATAACCATAACTGATACAGAATGATTTCCCATCGTCAAAATTGATTTGGCTACATTGTCGACAGTTTGACAATGACATTGTCCAGTGTCCACATCGTCCATTTATCTTAATGCTGAATGGTGTCTCACAGTCTAGAGTCATGATTTTCATCGAAAATGTTTCTGGGTTTTCAGTAATTGAATACCCGAATAAATAACCCCCCTCCCCCTTTCACCTTGAAAATTTCGGGATTCATGGGATGTAACTGTTTGCTCCCAGTGTAGAATATTAGCAGGTAGATAGGTCGTCCCCCCACCCCCCCCCCCCCACCTAAAGTAGACATTTTGCCGATATAAAAACCTAATGGCCGATGTAAGGGGTTTGGACACCGGCCATAATGGCCGGCCATGATCTTAGCTTTCCAAAAGTGAAAGAATTTTTCAAATATTCCCATTAGAAGCTGAGCTAAATCCTTACAACTTGTATACATATTTTTCAGCGAATTTAAGCATATTTAAGTCGATTTTGTTATGATTAAAGAAGTAATACAAATTATATTCATTTATATCAAGTAGTGTCACTATTACAATTGTATGAAATGCAGTGTCAATGAGTCAATGTGGCCTGTGTAGAAGGCCTGTTTAAGATCTCTCGACACAGGTCACATTGGCCTGTGTGGATAAAACATTTTCAGCAACACTGTCTAGTGGCAGTGCAGGTTATAGGATTGCAGGCCTCGACAAATCAATTTAGAACAGTTGTGTCCGTTCACTGGCGCACAGAGATTGAAAAAGTTGTGTCTATTTGGATATTGTGTCCACTGTGCACACTCTTCAAATTTGTCTGTGCCCAGTGGAATTATTTTGTGTTTCAAGTCACAAGGATTGTCCAGCCCTGGATTGTCCCCATGAACAGGTGCGGATAATACGCGAGTTTTTGAAAGTATAGTACCCCCGGTACTCTACCATTGAAATAACTCTTGACTTTGCAGGAGCGATCGTTTTAGAGTGCTAACTGGTTATTTCACGTGTTGTAAGAGTATTGTCGAAATTACATTGGACACCGGTTCAATGGCTGGCTATGATCTCTGCTTTCCAGTTGCGAGAGATTTTTTTCTAATATTCCTATTAGAAGCTGAGTTAGGTCCACGTATCTGTTATAAGTAATTTTCTGTGAATTTAAGCGTTTCCCAATCAATTTTATAGCTGTCATTAAAAAGGCATTACAAATTGTATTCATTTATATGAAATAGTACAGCATTAAATGCGCTATATGAAATCAATAAATGTGCATCAATGTGGCCTGTATGCATAAAAAGTTTTCGGCAACACTGTTGTGAACGTTGAACGTTCAACTCATGAAATTACCTGACAACAGACTTAAACTCGTGGACCGTTGTCTATGTATTGCATAGATACACCAGGTATATGATAACTGTATCGCCTGTTCATATTGACCATATAGAAATACATTGGCAGTATTGGGGCAGCAGAGTTTTCTATTTGCTTCAACAAGACAGTTTCTTGTCACCTCACCGGCCCACCAAAGCGTGATTACCCCCAGTTGACACAGTTCTGCCGGCAAGGATTTAGTCAAATAATCGGCAAATCCCTGGCCTCCACGGCTCGAGGCCTGATCCCTTAGTTGGGCAGTACTTCAAGTCCATGGCTTAATCCCAAGGCGGTCAGGTACTGGTAGTATTCTCAGGTTTGCTCTCCCGCTAATGTACGGACACGGTCACCTCTATCTAGATTGAACACGGTTCTATGGGTATGTGATAGATATAGCTATGACCTTTTTTTTATTGGTCATATTGGGCTTTTAAACCAACTACATCCGTTTTTTTTATCTTTAAGTAAATCAATTAGGTTTCAATTAAATTGTTCCAGAGAAAGAATCTAAGGTTCAAGCACGAAAAAAAACGTATATATTATGTATAGTTGTGGTCTTAACCTTTATATTGCTGCATGCAGGATCGTTTTCTCGGATTTTCTTCTTTCAAATAACAAAGAATGTTGGCTTGTGTTTTTTCTTAGGATCTTGAAGATGGTGTATTTGCACTTAGTCAAACAGAGATCGATGTAAACTGGACTGGGGCACACGCACACTTAAGCCATATAGTTATTTCCGCTACAGATTAAAGCTGGTGTTGTAAATTGATTGGAAAAAAAACGTGTCATAGCATGTTATCTAGCCTTAACGTGTGTGGTTTAGTTAGAAACCAGAAACTTACCTCAGGCACTTGACATTTAAATTTGTTATGTTCAAAATAGTAAATCTTACACCTAAGGCTATCGGTTTTCGTCTATAACACATTTTGGTTAGAGTCTATGGGACTTCATTATTGGTGCATGTGCCGGTGTATGTATGTCAAATAAGAACAAGAAAGGAGTAAATGGACCATTGCGATTGCCTACAAATAGATACACATGGTATATCGTTTTCTAGCCGCATCTCTAGATTGCATTATTAGAATAAGCCGCCAAGACAACAGCCTGTGGCCCTAAGGGTTGATACTATTGTTGGTAAGTAGGGTCATCTAGATACTGAAAGCCCTAACAGAGGTGGGGTGAGGTTTATCTTAATAAGGTGTTTCGGTTAATTTGGCTCTGGACAATATTCACCCAAAAGAATGTCTGTACAATCATTGCTGATTCGATGTCTCAAATAGCATGAAGTTTATGTTAAGGATGAACCAAAAGTAACTTTCCACCATTGTTATTACAGTCGGCCCTCACTCCCTCGAATTTGGGAAATGCAATAAAAAAAATGTCTGAGGAAGCAATATATCTGAGGAATTATGTCCAAACATAATGGAATCTATAAGGAATGTTGCCAGGCAACTGTCTGAGGAAGTGAGGGATCCGAGGAAGTAAATTTTCGAGGTAGTGAGGGCTGACTGTATTACATAACTCATTTACTATGGGCTTATCTGACTTAACCTTTGGTTCTCGGATAAAACCAAGATTTGAAATGCTTTTAATCTTACCATTCCACTTTGGACAAAAATATGATTTAGACTTAATCAATCCATAATGTAGAAACTAGCTGTCTTTGAAGTAGAACAGGAAGGAATGGACACATGATGAGATCAAATCACGGCCTTAGTCTACCATAGGTCTGAGGTTCGATATGGCCACCCTCGTTTCACCCCCACGGGCCCATCACCTGTCCCCTCTCCCCACTACCTGAGATGAAGGTACTGCGTCTCTCACCTGTAATCCAGGTAGAGCCACCCACCTGGTCGGGTCAGCTAGTGCACACCTCGGATCAATGCTCAACGATCCAGGTGGGCTGAGGGCGGCTGAGTTTGCACGCCGAGGAGGATTGTTAGTGCCATCTCACGCGTAGCCGGCCATACTGGGGCAGCTTTAAGCGGCTAACACGGTTACACCCTCGTGACGCCACCCGCCTTAGCGACCGTGAATAGGGCGGGAATAGGGGCAAAAGACTTAATTCACACAACAGGGTCGGCGTACAGGAAGCACTTTGTTTGATTGGAGACATTTAAACCAAGGTTCTCGTTTTAAAATCGTTAACTGATGTTGGTTATCTTGTCTCAGTCAGACAACCCCTTCGCCTTCCCCTTTTATGTCTGATAGTACTATCGAGTTATATAGCTCTCCCTATCATCTTGCGCTGTCGACCGTTTGCATTAGTAATGGTATTCCATATCCTTGCCAGAAATGCAGTTTTTATAGCTCTATAGGAATTCCTACCTTTTCCCAGTGATTTCTTTTTTTATAAAATCACATTATTTCATCTTGAAATTTTCTACTTTTTATTGTCCATGAAGTGACTGGCACCTCTCATTGTGGACTAGATAAGGATGAGAAATCCATTAATGTGGATGAGAAACCCATTAATACATAACGACGCCACCAAGTTATTTACTAGTTATGTTATACACCTGACTACCTGTTAAAATAGGAGTGGGTCCTTATGATGGTTGAGCACCATTGAAACAAGGGCAGGGTTCACACAGCTAGGTCAACCCTCTAAGGACACATGTCGCTAAAAGGTTACATTTGTCGTCCAGTGCAGCCCCTGCATTGATGCATCTTGACGACCCTTTGGGGGTGTCTCGACCCCATAGGATCTGCATGATGCTTGAATGCAGCACTGGCGAGTTACTCACCAGGGCTGCATTCAAG
Organism: Harmothoe impar; assembly: GCA_947462335.1. Taxonomy (NCBI): domain Eukaryota; kingdom Metazoa; phylum Annelida; class Polychaeta; order Phyllodocida; family Polynoidae; genus Harmothoe; species Harmothoe impar. The sequence continues at coordinate 30,333,318 of OX381704.1, forward strand.
CATCATGACGACCAAGGCATGATGCATTAATACACTATGCCGTCCTTAAAGGGTTAAGCATGTGCACGTGCACGTCTACGCTAGTATAGCTTTAATACCTGGGTTTCCTTACCTGTTCAGGTATGGCTGTTACCACACACAATACTAATGCTGCATAATGATAACGTACCAAATATGATTTAATTATCGTTAATCATAGACAATAATTGTAACGTAATACATAGTTAATAAATACGAGCCCAAGTGGGCGTAGCTAAAACTGCAGATTGGTTGTAGACGGTAGTAGTACATAATTTGGCCCATAATTGGTCGTCACATTATAATGTGGTTCATAGAACTACTGCAACAGGTATAGGCACCAAAGGAGTTAGGCAGACACTAGGACTGGATATATAATGTATTGATCAACAGAAAGTACATGTACCGCCCCCCCCCCCCCCCGCCACTCACCAACTCCACCACACATATAGAAATAGATAATCTGATTAGAAAGTTAATACCTTAGTGTATCGCCTAAAGTACAAACACAATATGACCCAAGGTAAACATAAGCGGACACTAGATGGTGTACAGTTCTCATCGGAAATCGAAATATATTTGAATAAGTTAAAAGAGCTCCATGATACAACATGGTATTTACCAATTTAGAGACTGCAAACCTACGGGTGACGGATTTCATATTAGTCATTAAGTTGAGAGCATGCATGTATTACACATTGATTTACCATTGTTATATCGTATTTCTGGTTTAGACAGATCAATGGGTTTACTGGGCACCTCCTGACTGGATACAAAAGTAAAGAAGAGAGCATACATAATTCTTACACAGTCTGTTTTATGACAAAAACAACTAGCCATTGTTTAACATGTTGTTTAGGCTTACAATTTTATAAATATGAATCGACTGACTTATTTAGGAATAAATTCTCGCAGGCATGATATACCTTTCTTTTTTTAAAGTATCACCTTCCCTGCCTTTGCAAGATGTCCTGCTTTTATCTTACTGGGGATTAGCAATCACAATGGTCACCAACAACAAAATGTCCTATTTTTTTTGGTGTCCCCCCCCCCCCCCCCAACCCCATCAACAGAAAATCTTTAAGAAAAACACCGAAAGCAACAACAATAAAAACGACGGAAATTGCTAAATTAATGTCGTTATATAAATAGTAACCCATTGATAGACAAAGGGTTTGACGGTACCATACTGTGGGACAAACCTCCACTGGCCGCTATAGCGTGTGTAGAAGGCAAGTATCAGGGAGATAGGACTACAGCTGGTTTGTCACACACCCAGGCGGCGTGCCCACCGCGCGCTATGCTCCATAATATTTACCCTGTTGCTAGGGTAACCGGCCATATCCTCAGCAAACAGCTCTCTGTAACGGCCTGCAGGTGGACTGCAGACCTGGGGGGGGGGGGGGGGGGGGCTGGCCTTGTTAACCACCTCAACCCCCAATTGTATTAATATTACTCTAAAAATAGTAAGCATTATACGTGTGGCTACCCTTTAGACTTTTTTTTCCATTCAACAGACTCCAGGGAGAAAACAAATGAATTACAACATGCATGAAATAATGGCATTATAAAAGCCCAACAAAAGTGCTGATTGTGAAAATTCATGGCTACATTGAGCAGTGGAATGGGTAGTGCAATGTAGGTCCACATTGTCAGGATATGTCTTGTTTGGAATGGAACATTCTCTGTGGATAATACACATTCAACTGTGTTTATCCGGTATACTATTACCACAGGAGGGTCCACCTGGCTCCTCCGTAACGTCGTTATGTAATCAATTCAAGCCTTTGTTAAAGTTGAACTGGTGTTTTCAACCTGCGTTTGAATAGAATTACAGCGGCGATACCTTTATGTGGAAAAATGAAGAAACATATGATACACAATGTCTTATTTGATACCTGGATTTGATATTACCTAATCATTAATGCTATTTTCCTTTTGTTTCAGCAATTAAAACATCCCAACTTAGTCAATTTACTTGAAGTGTTCAAGAGGAAGAAAAGACTTCACCTTGTGTTTGAGTATGTCGATCACACGGTGCTAAATGAACTCGACAAATACCCACGGGGGTAAGTATAAATCACAGCCTCCCTCATCGTGCCCTGTCTCTAAATGAATGTACCCGTTTCAATCTAAATACATACATCGTTCACATGATATTCAGCCAGAGGCAACAACTTTCATTGCACATGCTAAGGTACCGAGTAGATTGATAGTTGAAAGTTAGAAAAAAAAAAACACCACTAAAGTGCTATATTTGTGATTGTCATATTCGAACGTGATTGACGCCAACCCTTTTGTTTTGTCCTCTTATATTTTCGGAGCTAAACATAACCGACAACTACTTATATGAGTTAAACATATTGGAAGTGACTTTTTTAGAATTAATCTTGTCGAATGCTATAGACTTCGTATGTAAAACACATACTGTATATATCTAGATGTAATATATCACGTTTTAAAGTATCATAGCACACGGTGAATGCTATCAGTAATGATGTGTTATAAGTTAGCTGAGATAAGTGATAAGATTGATTACCCGTCGGACAGAATGTTTGATAAGGGACAGTATCAAGGAATGTCAGGGCGACCTCTATAACTAGTAGTTGTCAAATAAACAAAGCCACCTATGGCAAGTGACCTCACAGTTCACAGTGCTTGTGGGAACATTGTCGATAAATCTTGGTATCATACATAAAGCATATATTGTAATCAGCAATATATCAGAAATAGCATTTTATGCCTTTCTAAAATTATACTTTGTATTCCCATTGTATTTGACGGAACTCAAAATTCAAAAGAGTATTCCAGTAATGGCCACCAATTGGCATATTCCATCATTAACCTATTAAGCTTTAACGTTCACTTCTAACGTTAACTCGAAATAGACTCATTAGCTTTCATCCTGAACAAAATGTTTGCTTTTCCTCTCTCTGGGATCCTTTGTTGGCCGTCATATCTGATTGATTTCCCCTGTTGGAGACAGACAATATGGTGGATACAAAAGTACTGTTTATGGCTATTTATAAACAGAGTAGAAGTGTACAGGTAGCTGGTTGCCAACAGTCGTACACCAGGGGAGTGCTAGTGGTAGTGGTAGTGGGGGATGGGGGGGGGGGGGATCAATGCCCGGGTGTTGTACATCAGGCTGATGAGCTGCTCACCAGGGGCCGAGCTGATGCTGAGCTGATTATAAGCACTGCCTCACTGATCGGCTCGATGCGTATAGCCGCTGTTATTACCTCGATATAGTCTACACAAAATCTAACCGCGACTCCGCTTTAACCACTACTTAAAGCAGTCTTATCAACATAACTAAATTAATGAAGGCTATAATATTATATATGGAGTTGTTTATAGTACCAGATGTATGATAATGGGTTTGTACTCTGTGCCTTGAGTGTCCTATTGCTAGTTGAGAGGCGTTACCTCACCTGGCTCTACGGTCTGGTATGTCCAGCCGTTGCGAGCCAGGTATGAATAATAGATACAGGTAACCGTGCTGCGTGCCTCAATAGCCGCACGCCCCGAAGACCCTGGAGCTGAATATCAATTATTGCAATTGTATAGATGGGCTTATCTGTGTGCTTTGAGCAGCTAGCTTCACCTGTCGAGGAAATTGTTAGGCGGTCTTCGCAATGCCTATGTTTGATGAGTAGACAAACGACGGTTAGTCAAGGCCTGTCTGTCAAGGATTTAGTGAGGCAGAACACACATAAAATAGGGAAAAAAGTTTTTATAGGCTATAAAGTAATTATAACTACTGACAATACAAATTTATGGGGATATATGTCTCTCCCCGGTAATTCATGGTACATAACATTTGTCGTAACTTGTCTACATATTGACAATAGTACAGATACAGCACCATAGATGGTTTGGCTCAGAATTAACACCAATATGACCAAACTTGGATGGGTAGCCATTTAGTGGCCTTAGTTGGATAACTTCCTTATCTATGAAGAGGGTCAATACCATCCTCTGGCGGTTACCATATGGCCTTCTAGCTCTACCCCATTTCCTATACAATCACTCACGTGCGCCAACCATGCACAGTCCTGATCGATGTCATATTTATATACCATCCTATTTAGCTGTAAGATTCTTCTTCGCGACAGAAAACATTCTGGTGACACAGGAGAGGTGACGTCACATCCGGTGGTCAGATTGAGCGCCAAAACCGGACTGGAAGGAAGCAAGCGCCCATAGCAGCAACTCTCACACATATTTGGAGGAATACAACAGGTATCTACCTTTATCAAGCTCATATTTGTATCATATTTGTATCATATTTGCACAATTGACGATAGAATTAGTTTCTACTTTGGCAGTTTTTACGAAACTTCTTTGGAAACATGAGCAAAAATCGCCGGTGGGCGAAAATTGGGGATGTCAGCTCATGACAAAAAATTTGTCTTCCATTTGACTTTGTATTTTCCCAAATGTGCAAATATTGTTCAGTTTTTCACAATAATTTGGAAATTGACATCCAGTTATAGTGAAAAATTGGAGTTAGATAGTGTAGAGCTTAGTTGCTGCTAGGGGCTGGCATGATTCAGCAAGACCAGTCATCCATCTTGGATTTCAGACTGAGTCACTGTTTTATGTTGGCTTTTTATTTGTTATGTTGGCTCATAGTGCAGTACTGCTGCCTCATTTGTTGAGGAATGTTTCAATAGCGAAACGAGCCTTCATAAGGAATAAAATTGTGATGGGATAAACTCATATCTGCAGAGATAGAAATTTATCCTATTATACACTGTAGATCTCTGTTTTATTAGTGAATACACTTTTAAAATAAAGAACCAGGAAGGACTTACCACTGTCTTATGCATGGTCAAAGACAGAATAATATCAACTACTACCTGTCATAACAGCTTGGCAGACTCTAGATATTGGTTGAAGTCAAGACACTTAAAGCTTTGCTTGCTACTTTGTAGTTGACACCTCAGTTATTCTCTTATAACTCAGTTATAGAAGAATGACATTTGAGGTTGTTCTCCACTCATACAGATTTGAGTGAGGTGAACTGTCAAGTCAGTGTCAGGTGTGTCTTGTTGTACTTTGTACATGTTTGGACCAGTCCTTACCAAGACATATACCTTATGCCCAAAATTTCTTTGAGGCATTAAATAACTCAGTTGTGTTGATACAGATCCACACTGAGTGCTTGTGTTGAATACACAAGTTTACCCATACCTTATGCCGAAAAAATCCTTGAGTTAGGCATTTAAGAAGTTTGTGTTGTTGTGAAATGAAAACACAAAGAGACTTAACTGGTCCACCTTTTATAGGGTCTCAATTATGTGCTTAGGGTTTGTGACTGGTAACACAAAATACCTATACCTTATGCCGAAAATTTCTTTGGCCTTGTGTTTTAATCCCCACCTTAAAACACTATTAGCACACATGTCTCTTTGATTTGAACATCAAGATGACTTAACTCATGTGGAGGTACCTTGGGTTTGGACTAGTTTCCAAAAAGACCCACACCTTATGCCCAAAAATTCCTTGGGATTCACGTCACAGACGTCGCTGTCAGTCACGTCATAGACGTTGCCTCTGTCAATCACGGCGTAGACGTTGCAGCTGTCAATCTTGTCCTAGACGTTGCTTCTGTCAATCACATCATAGACGTTGTGGCTGTCAATCACGTCATAGATGTTGTCGCTGTCAATCACGTCATAGACGTTGCTGCTGTCAATCACGTCATAGACGTTGCTGCTGTCAATCACGTCATAGATGTTGTAGCTGTCAATCACGGCATAAACGTTGCTGCTGTCAATCACGGCGTAGACGTTGCAGCTGTCAATCACGGCGTAGACGTTGCAGGTGATCCTCATGTAGGAGACGCTCGCGTCGCAGACGTGGCCGCTGGCGCTAGCGTCCCAGACGTGGCCACTGGCGCTCGCGTCCCAGACGTGGCCGCTGGCACTCTCGTTCCAGATGTGGCCGCTGGCGCTCGCGTCCCAGACGTGGCCGCTGGCGCTCGCATCCCTGACGTAGGCGATGTTGCTCGCATCCCAGACGTAGGCGATGTTGATCACATTAATGGTCTCACGTTAATGATGCTCACATTGATGGCGATCTTGTTGATGCCAATCATGCCCTAGACCTAGCCGCTGACACTTGATACTAGCTGGCGCACATTCAGTCTATGTTAGGGATGTCGCAGACATAGCCGCTGTCGCTCAAGAGAGTTGTAGGCGCTGGTGCGCACGTTGTAGACGTTGCAGCTGTCAATCACGTTGTAGACGTTGCAGCTGTCAATCACGTTGTAGAACTTGCAGCTGCCAATCATGTTGAAGACGTTGCAGCTGTCAATAAGGTCATAGACGTTGCAGCTGTCCTTCACGTCGTAGACGTTGCAGCTGTCAATCACGTCGTAGACGTTGCAGATGTCAATCACGTTGTAAACGTTGCAGCTGTCAATCACGTTGTAGATGCTGCAGCTGTCAATCACGTTGTAGATGTTGCAGCTGGCTTTCACATCGTAGACGTTGCAGCGGATAATCACGTCGTAGATGCTGCAGCTGTCCATCAAGACGTAGACGTTGCAGCTGTCACTCACGTTGTAGACGTTGCAGCTGTCAATCACATTGTAGGCTTTGCAGCAGTCAATCACGTTGTAGGCGTTGCAGCTGTCAATCAAGTTGTAGACTTTGCAGCTGTCAATCACGTCGTAGACGTTGCAGCTGTCAATCATGTTGTAGACATAGCAGCTCGCATCCCAGACGTGGCCGCTGGCGCTCTCGTTCCAGACGTGGCCGCTGGCGCTCGCGTCCCAGAAGCAGGCGATGTTGCTCGCATCCCAGATGTGGCAGCTGTTGCTCACATTAATGGTCTCACGTTAATGATGCTCACATTGATGGCGTTCTTGTTGATGCCAATCATGCCCTAGATCTAGCCACTGACGCTTGATACTAGCTGGCGCACATCCAGTCTATGTTAGGGATGTTGCAGACATAGCTGCTGGCGCTCATGTTGGAGGCACAGATGCTGGCCTCGATATCAGCTGGCGCACATTAAGACTATGTTCTTCTAGGACTTCGCAGATGTAGCTGCTGGCGCTCACGTCTGAGGCGTAGCCGCTGGCGCTCACATAAAATACATAGCCGCTGGCGCTCAAGAGAGTTGTAGCCGCTGGTGCGCACGTTGTAGACGTTGCAGCTGTCAATCACGTTGTAGACGTTGCAGCTGTCAATCACGTTGTAGACGTTGCAGCTGCCAATCACGCTGTAGACGTTGCAGCTGTCAATAAGGTCATAGACGTTGCAGCTGTCTTTCAAGTCATAGACGTTGCAGCTGTCAATCACGTCGTAGACGTTGCAGCTGTCATTCACGTTGTAGACTTTGCAGCTGTCAATCACGTCGTAGACGTTGCAGCTGTAAATTATGTTGTAGAATTTGCAGCTGTCAATCACGTCGTAGACGTTACAGCTGTCAATCATGTCGTAGACATAGCAGCTGTCAATCACGTCATAGACGATTGCATGTCAAATCGTCGTAGACGTTGCAGCTGTCAATCACGTCGTAGATGTTGCTGCTGACAATCACGTCGTAGAAGGTGCAGCTGTCAATCACGTCTTAGACGTTGCAGATGACAATCAGGCCGTAGACGTTGCAGCTGGCCATCAGGTTGTAGACGTTGCAGCTGACAATCAGGTCGTAGACGTTGCAGCTGGCAATCAGGTCGTAGACGTTGCAGCTGCCCATCACGTCGTAGATGTTACAGTTGACAATATACTCTTAAGTATCCAATTGTCTAAGCCCTCACCCACGTCACAGACGTAGCCGCTGTCCGCTTTTGTATTTGGTTTGGACTAGTTTCCGAAAAGACCCACAATTTTGGATCACTTAAGAGTTGTGGATACTTGAGTGCACTTTACCTGGTTAGGGTTTTGTACCTCTTTGTTTTGGGGTATCATTCAGTTGCAGCTGTCAATCATGTTGTAGACGTTGCCGCTGTCATTCATGACGTAGACGTTTGCACCTGTCAAGCAAGTCGCAGATGTTGCAGGTGTCAATTACATTGTAGACATTGCAGCTGTCAATCACGTCATAGACGTTGCAGCTGCCAATCATGTTGTTGACTTTACCGCTATCACTCACGATAAAGACATTTGCAGCTGTCAAGCAAGTTGCAGCTGTCAATTATGTTGTAGATGATATAGGTGTCACTCAGGTAGTAGCTATTGCAACTGCCAATCATGTTGTAGACGTTGCAGCTGTAAGTCGCACATGTTGCAGATGTCAATCACGTGGTAAATGTAGCAGCTGTGAATCACATTTGTTGATGATGCAGCTCTCTCTCATGTTGTAAACGCTACAGCTGTAAATTACGTGGCAGACATTGAAGCTGTCAATCATGTTGTAGATATTGCAGACGGCATTCTATGGCGTAGATATTACAGCTGTCAATCACGTCGTAGACGTTGCAGCTGTCAAACACGTAGACCTTGCAGCTGTCAAACATGTCGTACACGTTGCAGCGGTCAATCACGTCATACATGTTGCAGGTGTCAATCACATCGTACACGTTGCAGCTGCCAATCATGTTGTACACGTTGCAGCTGTCAATCACGTAGAAGATGTTGCAGATGTCAACCATGTCATAGACGTTGCAGATGTCAACCATGTCGTAGACATTTCATCTGTCAATAATGTCCTAGACGTTGCAGCTGTCAATCCGCCGGCAAACATGTGATGTCAATCAAGTAGTAGACGTTGCAGATGACATTTATATTGTAAACACGTCAGCTGTCAATCACGTCGTACACGTTGCAGCTGTCAATCACATCTTAGACGTTGCAGCTGTCAATCACGTCTTAGAAGTTGCAGCCGTCAACCAGGATGTTGCATCTGTCTATAACGATGTAGATGTTGCAGCTGTTAAACACGTCATAGACCTTGCAGCTGTCAAACATGCCGACACGTTGCAGCTGTCAACCACGTTGTACACGTTGCAGCTGTCAATCATGACGTACACGTTGCAGCTGTCAACCACGACTTTGGAGGTTTGTCGTTTCCACCGCTTGCTTTCGGAAAAGGGCAGGGCTTTTGGCACTGTTAACGCTGCCAGATGTGCGTTGTAGGTTTTAGTGAAAAATCTTGACAACGGGAAGACCATGGGCACCCACTATTGGGTGTGCAGGGCCGTCCGCACCGACTATCGAAGGAATCCTCCTTCTCCCAGATATAACAAGTTCTGGGACATTATGCTGGTGTTCAGCATGTTCCAGCGTTGGGGTGCCAATGAAGGCTTGTCCACCCAGTTCTTGGGATTCAAGCTAACGATACTGATTCTGCTGGTGTCGGGCCAAAGAGGCCAGGTCATCCCTGCACTTGATCTCCGCAATCTGACTTGGCTGGATTCGGGGTCTGCGCGTTTCGTTCTGAAGGGTCTGATGAAAACAGCGCGTACGGGGGAACCCCTCAAAGAACTGGTCCTGGAACCGTTCCACGAGGAGAAGACTCTGTGCGTCGTCTGTGCCCTGAAACGTTACGTGCGGGTCACGGAGCCAGCCAGGTTGGACAAGGAAGGGGGAAGGAAACACTCGCTCTTCTTGTCCTTCCGCAAGCCATTTGGCGAGATTGGGCAGGACTCATCAAAGCGATGGGTCCTTGCGGTGCTTTCCGCAGCTGGGGTGGACACCAGGGTATACCGAGCTCACTCCACCAGGGGTGCCAGCACCTCTGCGGGAGGGAGACTCGGTGTATCGACTGCTGTTTTGCTTAGGCATGGGTCTTGGAAAGGTGCCAAGACCATGGCTAAGCACTACAACAAGCCTATCGAGAACCCCAAGCCTCCCAAGACGCTAGCCAGGATCCTCCTGGAGGATTCAATCGAGTAGCTGGGAACAAAATTTTCAGAGCCTTTTTGGGGGAAAAGACACACCTCAAAAGGGGAGAATTTTGGCCCTTTTGCCGTAACGATAGTTTGTATGAACTCTATTGGCTGATCATAGTCATAAGCCTTACTAGAGGCAGCAGTTATCTGTATGTGATAAACACTTTTTCTATGTTGGACAATAACACTGCCACAGCTGTGGTGAACTGTATGGCAGTTATGCCTTCTTTGCTATATAGCAAAATGTCATGCAACCTAGTCAAAACCATATCACAAGGCAATAGAACATCACCTTTAGGTGAAATAAAGTATCTATTTTCCGTTATCCTATATGAGAAGTTACAGTCCTTTATGGGAGAGTAACATTATGGGAAATAAGCAGTGAATCTAGCTGAACTTTGAAGTCTCCTGTGTCACCAGAATGTTTTCTGTCGCGAAGAAGAATATAAGATTAATCGAGTACTTACCATTTATATAAGTATGAAGATTAATCGTTGTTCTTCGAGAGACAGATAAACATATCTGTTGAGTACACAGGCCCACCCATCCATCCCTAGGATGAAGAAGATTACTACTAGCGGTATAATCTCTCACCTACTCATGAGGGTGCTATTTAGACAAAGTAAAAAGAGCACTACTGTGTACTATTTCCAGATGTTTTACTTTCAGCAAAAGATTCACTGCATGTGGGCGCTAATCTGACCACCGGATGTGACGTCACCTCTCCTGTGTACTCAACAGATATGTTTATCTGTCTCTCGAAGAACAACGATTAATCTTCATACTTATATAAATGGTAAGTACTCGATTAATCTTATATTGATATAGTCTGTTTCTTTCACGATACAAATAAGGGAATTTATAACACAATATACATGTTAATATTCCAGAGATTTATTTGCATCTGAAGATCTTTGATTCAAAACAACTTTCTTAAATTCCAGAGTCCCCGAACAAACTATCAAGAAAATCATCGGCCAGACATTACAAGCAGTAAACTTTTGCCATCAACATAACGTGAGTATCATATTCATACATGTAATAAATAAATTCATAAGTCACCAAGAATAACAGCATGGTTTACAATATCCAAGCATTTCCATTTTAAACATGTCCTTTTCCTTACTTGCGGCTTTAATTGTTGCAAAGTCCAAAGCAATCTTGTTGGGTCGGGCGTATTATTACAAAGAGTTAGGGGCCAACAGTTCAGCATCGTGGTTGAGGTGTAAATAGTCTTACTCTGTTTATCAACCCCTTGTGGTGTGTTTTGTGTTATGAATTTTTAAAATCCCGAGAATATAGTAAGTCAAGATATCATATGTAACTCCGAGTAACCACAAACCCTGAAAGAAATAATGCCCTGTGCAACATGAGACAGTGTTTCTTATTCACAAAGTTCAATGGAGCCGATTTATTAAGTTGTACATTGTATATTCAACTATTGAAGAGTCTTAAAGTCCAGGTCTCTGGTATTCTGTCAATAGTGTTTGTACAAAACAAATTAAATCTTGTGAATATGGAGTCTCTGTAAATGGGTGCGTGCACACAGAAGTATACAGGCAGACAAACCAAGGAGCCGGGGCACATGGCTCTAGGCTAAACTCGAGGCTGTAACTTTGCCCCTGACTGGGTATAAGCCGAGTCACAGCCTTTTAGACCTAGGTGGCTCTTTCAAAGTTGAGACATAGCAACTGGGATTAAGCAGGGGTGAGGAGGGGGTAGGGTGGGGGCCGTAACACTACAAATAGTGGTGTGTGGCTTGTGGAGCGGTTTGGTAAGTGAATGGTCATTTCCACGCCCCAGCCCGCGGCATTTGTCCAACACACACACGTGAAGTTTGTCTACAGGGCATAAATTAGATTGCAGGGAGTTTTATATAATCCCGCCTTGGCTCCTTGTTGCCGTTACGATCCGGGTGCGAATGTCACTGGTAGCTAGGAGAGAACTATAGGCATGTAGACTGAGTAAAGTAGGTAGGCTGAAGGGGGGAGTGGTACGTTTTTTTGCTATATGAATAAAATTAGTCTTGGAAAAATGTAAATGAGAAATTAAAGATGAGTTACATATGTAACGTCAAGCAGGTATTTGATAAGCGGTACTAGATTAGGCAAAATTGTATCTCGAATTTGGGCTGAACAGTAAATCATTGACACAGGTGACAGAAAAGCTTCTTTATTTTTCAAAGGGGAAAAGGTCACAATCATGCCTGCATATATAGATAACAAACAGTGACCAGTTATGTGTAAAGTGTACTTGGAAACCACATGAACGTGCAAATATGGATTATCCATTCATAAATATAGATTGCCTGCTTTTTGCTGATGCTCATTTAGATTCTACATAAACCATATATAAGTGTCATTCTGATTGATCAATATCTTGATGATTAGACACAATAATCACCTTATCTATTTAAATAATTGATTGTAATGTAAACGTCGCTGTTTCATAAAAGTTATGTTTTTATGTTAATATAGTGCATACACAGGGATGTCAAACCGGAGAATATACTTATATCAAAGAATGGTGTTCTAAAGCTGTGTGACTTCGGCTTCGCACGGATATTGAGTAAGTTGTCATGTACATGTAAAATACGAATTATAAAACATTAATAGGTTGAAGGTCATGAATTTGCATCTGACTTTGTGCAGGATGAGTCCAAATAGTTGTTTTTTTACCAAATTCAATCAAATATTCTAGTTCAGTTAACCCTTTAATGGGACCGCATAGTGCTTTAATGCATTATGCCCTTTGTCGTTATGGTGCATTCTTGCAGCCCTGGCGAGTAATTCACCAGGGCTTCATCATGACCCATTAGGAGTGTATCAACCCGAAGGGTCAACATGAGGCTTGAATGAGGCCCTGGCGACTAACTTGCCAGGGTATGATGTATTAGAACAGTATGCGGTCCTGCTCTGATTGATAACGATAATGCTTAATGTTTTTAAAAGACATATTTTGACATTTCAATTTTCAAACTTTAATAGTCAGTTGATGGGTATATACGGGTGTTTTCATTGATTCTTTTCTTGCTCTGCAGCGGGTCCTGGGGACGAGTACACGGACTATGTAGCCACACGGTGGTACCGGGCCCCAGAACTGTTGGTGGGCGACACAGTGTACGGTCCACCCGTAGACATCTGGGCAATCGGATGTGTCTTCGCAGAACTCATAACAGGTCAAGCACTCTGGCCCGGGCGGTCAGACGTGGACCAGTTATATCTAATCAGGAGAACTTTAGGTGAGGTTTACGGGGCTCTTAAGATTCTAGAAAACTATCCAATATCCAAAGAATTTCTTATGTGTTTTCATTTTACACTTCTTTTTATTCATATACATGAATACCTAATGTTTAGCTGACAAGATGAACTATTTCTGGTTCTTATCTGTCGTTTTGCATGATAAATTTCTAAAAGATAAGATGATTTGGATAAATCTTTATATGTAAATTAACAACATGGAGTACCCTTTGCTTTCAGGTGACTTACTACCGCGACACATGGAGGTATTCCAGAGAAACTCCTTCTTCAAAGGACTAACAATACCCGAACCGGAAACTCTGGTTAGTCCCGTTTTCAGTCATTGAAACCACAATTATATATCATGACCATAAATCAGTAGATAAAAATGATGTTACAATTGTGATGTATGTTATCTCTTCAGGAGTAAAAATTTTTTGCTCATTTGGCTTAGTCTGATAAATCATCTTCCATCGTTAGGCCTTTGACCCTTCTTATATCAGTGACTCCACGGTTAAACCCTTTTTAACGTCACTTTCAGGAACCTCTTCAAATCAAGTTCCCCAATATATCTCCAGTTGCCATGGATTTCATGCAGGTAAGGACCACTCACTTGATTATAACCTTCCCTTTTCTAATATATTTTTTTCTTTTGTGTCACAGAATAAAATCCACAATTTCCCCATGAGCTATTCAAATTTTACTTAATAATATCAGTAATGCTCAAGAACCCAGTAAATTAATGTGCTCTTGTTACAAAACAAATGATATGCTACATCTGGATATAAATGTATGGTATTTTTGGATTGCTGCTTATAGGGATGCTTCATGATGGATCCCAGTGAACGGTTAACATGTGAGCAACTATTGGCACATCCCTACATCGAAGACTCACTTGGTCAAGATGAAGCAAGAAAACAGTCCGATGCCCGGAGGAAAGAGAAACGCCAACACATACCGAGAGACATAAATAAGTCACGGACAGCTGTGAGTAACATTTTTGTGATGAAAAAAAAAGTATTTATAGGAAGCATTTAAAAAAAGAGAAAAATAGGCCATGGGTCATAGGGCTTGAAGGTCATTTTACGATATAACTATTATTTTAAAGATATTTTGGGCAAATTTCAACTTCTTTCTAGAATCGGCAACTTTTAGGTCATTACAAGTGGGCTTCAACCACAAAAACGTCATGCTTTTTATTGTAAGATATGATATGAGACCCTCAATCCGTTTTGTTACCATACATACACAAAAAAAACTGCTGAAGGACTAAAACAAATTACCCTCTAGATGTTCAGTTTCATACAACTAACTACCCACCGTTTACGTTAAATATCGAGTAAATAGATCAAGTATATATGGGCATAGACATATTGCCATATTTCACAATCTCGAAGTGTGAAGAAGATATCCGATTAGAGTTAAGGATTAGGATGAAACTATGGTTGTTTGAAAAGCACATGATATATAAAATGTATGTGTTATTCGGTTGTAAAGAAAACAATCATAACCTCTAGCATACACAACAGAGAGTCCAATCTAAAAAGCTGAGTTAATTATCTCTGTGGACAAAAAACACGCATATGTATAGTCAACATTTTAAACCAGCACTCATTCATGAATAACATAAAACACATCTTTTTTGATAAAAGAAAAACCTTTTAGATTCATGGGTAAGTTGAATTTCACCAATCAGCATCTCGAGCGCTACCATATATGCATTCATCAAGCCTTCAGGTTTATTCACTCAGGCCATCATCTAGCAGCGCCTCTGGAACAACTTGCTTTGGCCCTGTCCCTGTCGTGATGTCTTACCAGTCCTGTGGTTATACATTCGATGTTAGCTAGGTTCTCTCTCTCTCAGACTCCACCTTTTCTTACACATACAGCGGTCCAAAGAAATGTTCATCAAATCTCTTTCCCTCTGACAGCTTTCTTTTCAATACTGAATTGCATGAAGCTCACACAAAGAACTTGGCATCATTCAGCCGTTCCCTGCTTATATATATATAAAATAGAAAAAAAAAAGATACATAGTCAGTCCTCTGCTGCCACTCGCTTGCATACATGATATTACGACAAAGGAAACACTACCTAGTCCGGCCTGACTGCAGTTTCTTTTCACTATCTACACACTACTGCATTCGTCAACCCAGGTTCGCTGGCGTGATACCATTTGGCACATTTCTTTCATTTTAATACTGTTGTAATTTAGCTGATTGTTGTAATGGTCATGAATATAGGTACCATCACTTACTAATCATGTGTGTATTACATGTGACGTGAAGATTACTGTGTTGATTAACCCTTTAAGGGCCACATAGTGCTTTTATGCATCATACCCTTTGTCGTCATGATGCTTTATTCAAGCATCTTTTGGGAGTGTATCAACCCACGGGACGATACACTGTCAAAGGGTTGGCATGCTCATGCATGATGGATTCCAAGGGCATAGCACATTAAAGCACTATGTGGCTCTTAAAGGCTGAAGTAATTCACTTTCACACATTGGGGGACTAGTATAAAGGGCGAAAAAATAAATAGGAGGGGGGGGGGGGGCAGATACTATATGCCTTCAGATCGAATCTCGAGAAGAACTCAGGAACATGATACATTTACTTGTACGTGGTCGAAATCGGTCCAGTCACGTTTCTGTTTCCAACTTTAAAATACATCTACTTCACTTATGCACACTAAAGATAATTTAATCCAAAATTCTGGGATTTATGAAATACCATTCATTAGTTCTATGTTCTATGTTTCTTCATATGTGATTATAAGGGTTGTTTTAATTTCGTTTCATGTGGCAACATTTGATAATGTATGTTGCCATCCCTTGCACAGGCACTGACAATTTGCCCATTTGATAAAAAAAAAGAAGAGAATGTAGCTCCATACTATTTAATACAATGTTCAAAGGGTGGATACAACGTTTCATCCACCATAATTTGCATGTTGGATCAAACCGCCCTTTTTCTTTCCTTGCTTTCCGCGCAATTCCTTTGAACAATGCGTGTTCTGGTTGGCTACTAGATTTTATTATTGGATCTCTATTAATTACACCATTACTTGCTCGCATTTCTGCAGATACCACAGATTAAAATGAAGGCTGGAAAGGCAAGTGACCATATTGTTTCAATAGTTCATACATGTAAGCTTGGAGGCGCCCTTGGTAGACTTTGCACTGGCTCCTAGCTGCAGATTTATGTTTCAGCATTGCACATAAACATATATAGTCGTAGGTATTGGGTGGTTAACAAAGACTGTACCATTTTAGAATCATCATTATTGTATAATGAATGCAGAATAACCGAATGAAGTTGCCACTTCATTATACTGTAGGACCGTAGATCCAAATCATAAACATAATATCATAGCATTAATCTAGATTGTAATAATGAATAGTCAACATCTGACGATCCGTTAAGAAATCGAAATGTAAATTTGTCATTAGTACCTAAGTTGAATTTGTCTAACCTAAATGGAAAGAAACACATTACTGATTATTTTCCCAGAAAAGGTCCACAGAACACTCCCAAAATCAATATGGAAGTTCACAACTATTTGCACAACCCATGGTAAATATCAATGAGATTTCCTGGAATGGGTGGATTCGGGAGCATCTGACTAAATATACCCCACGCCTAGCATATATATTGTTGTATACCTATATCTCCACAGCAAACCTGATTAATTTGCATCTCCTACCTTTGTAGACCAGTGGATTCTATGTCCCAAAACCCATTTTACACATTCTACAAATTATATAGCACAAAATCCTCCTCAGTCTTTAATACATTTATTATTTTTCCCACTGTGTAGCGCTTGATGAATCGCTTCTTGTTGTAACATTTATTATTTACATTTCCCTGAATAACTGGACTTTTTTCCAATTCAACTGCAAGGTGCCAAAGTTTCCTTGGAATCTCAGACATTCCACAATGAGACAAAAATCAAACAAATGCACAAATATAGCTATGTATAGTCAATAGAAGTTACAATCAACACACACAAAACCCCTACAAGCTAGATATGGTTTATTTAGGTGAGTATTATGGTGGTAGAAATTAATCATTAAATGCTCAGATAGAGCTCCTAATTGGTAAGGATGTATTCCAACAAAATAAGAGCAAATGGGACAAACCTGGCCAATCCACACAGCCTCTATTACCATTTACTCTTGTCTACCCTTTACATTTCAACATTTTAAGCTTAGCTTACAACTTTTATATACAGTGGTTAATGTTTAATGCATGCACTTATCCACTATATTCAACTTTCTGTTTTCATCAGGACGACAGAAAGTAAGTTGTTTAAACCTGGACCACAAAGGACAAAAGACAATAACATTGTTACATACTCTATACATCAAACCGTATTTAACTCGAAATGTTAGGGTATGAACATGGTCTATAATTAAGCATTGATGCAAAATATATGTTGAACAAAACTTGTCCATCATTGTCACTTTAACATTGTAGGCTACACCTATTAGGAAACCTCTTTAGAGTCTCAGAACTGGGGGCTTTGGGAGGGTCCTTCAAAAACAAGTAGGCTACCGGGATAGCACAAAGCTAGTATTAAAGGCTGCACTGTATGCATCACCGGTATGTGCAGACCGGGAAAGTCAGTAAACATAAAGCTGGATAATGCAGAGTAGGATTATTTAAGACCAGACAAATTGCACATATTGAAAGAAAATGAAGTCTTTGATCAACTGGAATGTCAATTGTACCTCCAACAATACTTGCTAACTGCTCTCAAACGTGTAAAATTGTGAACCCTTCATAACAGATTCCAAGTTGCAGTATATCAATTTATGTTAAAGTGAAGCGTAAATGGCAAGGAGTGGCTATTGCCATCGGTAAATCCACCAAATGATGTACCCTAATTGGAGTGTGCACTCTTGTTTCTCTGCAGAATTCCCTACCGTTCCTCAACAACAACATGCACTCATCTCAGTCTCCGGTACCAAAGCAACCAGCGAAACCGAAACAAGTACACGGGGTCACCACAAAGGGAGGCAGCAAAGAAAGTTCGCATCTCCCCAACATTTGACTGCAAGGTCAAGGGGTTGGTCGTCCCGACGCGAATTGAGCTACATATATGAAGCACTGACGACTAATCCTGGAGGCCTACACAGTGTGAAGTTCCACTATAGTCCACTACCATTCCACTTTCTGCAACTCTGGATCGCACCTCTCTCTTCTTTCAAACCTACCAAGCTAGAACAAGGAGCTTTATATCTGGCATTCAAAGCTGAACATCAGAGCCATTGAGATATATGCCTCAATAATGATAATGATGCCATAGCGCCCACTAGGATCCTGTCGGCAAGGGGTCTGGGCAAGCTCACGTTTCTGTTTACTTGTTTACTTCTTTGCAAGTTGCACGCACTTCTGCACTCTTCACGCACATGTAAATAGAGAAGTTCATCTTCAGGATTTTGTCGGTTTCAGTGCCCATGTGAAGGCAACAATGATTGGCGTGTTAAGATTGGGGAATTGTTAGATAGGTTTGTCACAAGTGTTATTTTCCCCCGTTGGAAAGAAAGTGTGAATATCTTATTTGGTGCATTTTTCTTCAATGAATCGATTTTGATCGCAAAAAAAACGAAAGGAAAAACATTGAACTCTAAAAGAAACATGAAATGTCCATCTACAATGATTTGTTTACAAGTAGGAGTAACTAGCATTTTAGGCCTTAGACCTTTAATAATATTATATATATACGGTTTATATACATTTATGATTTAATGCTACTACCAATGAGAGGTGATAGCTAAATAATATAACCACGGAATTATAAGTGGATCGAAATAGCAAGAATTAATGGGTTTCCTTTGTAGCAGTCACATAGCAGGGAATTGGACCTGTTATTGAACTTCATATAGTTTACTTGATGCGTAGTACTAGAAGCCACGTGGCAAAACACTGGAAACTTTCATTTTGCATGAAATGTGGTATTCCATATTCATTTAGCAGCACGAGGCACTTTTAATACGCTGACCATATGACACTTTACATAATAAATGAACGTTTTGCGTATTGCATGGAATGTATTGCTATGCCAGAATCATAGGTGTCTCTTACCGCAGGGGTAGTGGTGCCATAGGGAAGTGGAGTTATATTGTAAGCACACAAGGGCTCAGGCATGCTGCCCTATACTTGTATTGCATAGCGTCCTAGGGTGGCATGGTTGAGCAGCACAGTTTAGCCGATATCCTCGCCGACACCAAGTACATACATTTGATGTGCATGTTCCTATTGCTCCAAAATGCCTCTTAATATTTTATATGATGGGTGAGTCGACATCGCCCAATTTAAGACTTAGTGTAAATCAAAACTTGGAATTGGGCACTGAGTAATTAAGTGGACACGAGACCAGTTTCTGTGTTAATGTACAAATTTTCCTTTGTGAGTTTCTCAGGTTAGTCACTGGTACACGTGGTTGAGTTTGTTGATCACTTACATAGTGATAAACACTGTTTAATAAAACCTCACCAAAAGTCTCAGGGTTTAGTTTGGAAATGAAGAAAAAATACCAGTAACCTGTGGGATGGATATCTGCGTTATAGTCCTATCGATAACCAAGTAGTATATAAATATGTCTTGTCTTAATATTCAGTCGTCTAAGATGTGTAATACAAATGCTTAATATTAAATGGAAATTGATACGCCTGTAGTTCTAAGGATCACTGCAAATTATGTATACCATGATTTAATCTCAGCTTCTATAGTTATTTTAAATATTGTCCTAATGATATTGAGCTCCGAATAATTCTAAAACTATGAATGTTATCATTTTTTTCACGATTTGCTTAATTTAAGTCTGTGCTTTATAAAGATATCGCTTGAAATTAAACTAGAATAGTAGAAGCTGTTAGAATATTAAATGTCTCTGTACCTTGTCTTCGTTGCCTTTGAGGCAAACCTTGCCTAATTGGAAAATAACTACAGTAATTCATCGGTGTTGTGATGACCGTCCAGAATATAACCTTTTATTTTTCTGAATTGACACAAGGCAAGAACAAAACTGCCTATGTATACCTAATCTAAGACAGTTGCTGTACCAAAGCTAAGAACATTGTTCTCATCATTTACGAGTATAAGTATCTTAATATGTCAACCAAAATCCATGGATTTATGCATACACCTTGTTCTCTGAAAACGCCTTGACGAGTGCACGCACGGCCGTGTCGATATAGTGTAGGCCAGCTGTTGATCTAAACTGGAGCATCGCACTTTAGCTTCATAGGCTTCGTTGCTACTTGAATCTCTAAAGGCTAGTTGTAAATCCGTCCAAGGTATATGGAAGAAATGACTTTATACACCGATGCAACTGTTGTGTTGCTTTTGAGATTCTGTTATTGGTCATTCCACCCCACCTCACTGAATACATTCAATGTAATTTGTATCCGTGTCCATATTCTGTATGCAATGGGCATTTATATGAAGTAATACAGTGATAGCATGCTCTCCCTAGATGACATTTATAACAGTTCAGGAGATGTCAAAATATGAATTGTTGTTAACTGATTGTAGAATCTGTGATATAGCTAGATATATTTATATATAAATATGGATGTATACATATATACATATGTATCGCTAAGACATACATACACGTATATGTGTATGTGTCAATATGTATATATATGATATGTGTGTATGTGTATATCCTAAGTACGTCCAAAATATGTCTCATTAAGCAAAGTAAATAGCACCTGGCAGAAGGCACACTAATATAGTGTAGAATCCTGCACACCGCAAATGGCGACAAAAGTTCGTGTAATACTAACTTCTATTTTTGGTAGTCAGTTCCTAAGTATCAAAACAGATGTGCATTTGTTACTCGGTTTCCTCCATGCTGACATCATTTCTTCGCTTAATCTTTAAAGTGAACTTCCTTTTGCTCATAAAAAGAGTCCATTTTGCAAACCTTCTATAGATTGAAATGTTGTATAGTCAATGCTCTCAATGTGTACTGAATAAAGTGTAACCATTGATTTCTGCTTCTGTTGTCAATTTATTTGGAAATTGGGAGTGGGGAGTTTAAAGTAAAAAAACATGCAAATCATATAACTACTACATGACAAAGTTCCGGAGGGGGGGGGGGTTGGGGGTAAGTTGAACGAGTCGCTTACTTAGCCGTAGTAAAGGGCGAGGGGGTGGTGTAAGTAGTATAGGGAGTGAGGGGAGGTGTGAGTAGTATAGGGGATGAGGGTCGGTGTAAGTAGTATAGGGGGTGAGGGGTGGTGTGAGTAGTATAGGGGTGAGGGGTGGTGTGAGTAGTATAGAGGTGAGGGGTGGTGCAAGTAGTATAGGGGGTGAGGGGTGGTAAATTGATTGAAGTAAATTTTCTATCATGAGATATAAACTGGTGACAGGGAGCAGAGTAGTCTCTATACCTTCAAGGCCATCATTCTCACCTATACACAACTTATCTATAACAAGTAAAGCTACTTAGTTTAATCAAGAGTAAACCAAATATGTGAAAGGGATGCCTCTCTTAGGAGGTGAACTAATTAGAGACTATATTTATACACCATTCTCCAGAGCACTTTCCATTAGTCATTATAATGAATGGTATATGTAATTGATATCACATGTGAACCAGGGCTTTTTTTTGGTGATTTAGTTGTTTTCATTTAGTTTTCATGTTTTCAAAGCTTTCTTTAAAAATCTAGTGTGTGATCCTAATCACAAAAGACTCAGGTATTTGTTTTTCCGTTGGATAAACCTACCCGATTCCCCCCCCCCTCCCGGATGTGTGAGTGTAACATGTGTGAGTGTAACATGTGTGAGTGTAACATGTGTGAGTGTAATATGTGTGAGTGTAACATGTGTGAGTGTAACATGTGTGAGTGTAACATGTGTGAGTGTAACATGTGTGAGTGTAATATGTGTGAGTTTTGATGTTGATCGAATCGCCGAGATTGAGTGCTTACAACCCCCCCCTACATACACACACAGTGCCGATTCCCAATGATCAGGTACCTAATTTTAGTACAATACGTTATTTCTGACAGCAGAATCATAATCTCCAGGAAATGCTGACCCACTTTGATAGGTCACATGCCTTATTTAATCAAATTCCAGGCGAGCAGGTGGGTGTGGGCAAGGAGATCTGGGCAAGCAGGTGGGTGTGGGCAAGCTGGTGGGTGTAGGCAAGCAGGTGGCTGTGGGCGTCAGCGCCCTGCAGCGCGTAACTGCGGTTTTACATCTCGGTCGAAAAGCCAGTCGATCGGAACATCAGCAGCGACACCATCTCCATTTCTGTTTCGCCGTGTCGACCGGCCGCACGGCAGCGTGTGCTTCAGATGATCTTGACCCCAAACCTGGCATGAATGCAGTCCTGACAATTCTCACACCATGTTTCAGCTTTTGTCAACAGGCCGCCCTGATGATTCTTTTTGTCTTTTTTTGTTGTTTTCTGTGTAAACTACTGCCTTACCTTCATTTTCATGAAGGTTACCGAAGGTACATGCAATATTCCGCCCACAGAGCGTCTCAAAAAGTGTCTCACCCAGTTTTTACATAAGAACTAAGAGGATTCTGTGTAAAGGGACACTTCAAGAAGGTCTGTGCTTTACTTGAAACCCCACCCTTTAGCATTGCGCCAAAAAAGTTGGTTTTGTGCTATTTTAGTGACTCTTTTTCTATATCGATTTTCTGTATCAAATATTGCTTTTTTGGTTTCAATCTTTGATGGCATGGATTGGCATTGATCAAAACTTGTTTGTGGAAGCATTTAAATATTTTATTTCCAAATGTTTCACAGGAAAAAAAGGGACAGAAAGCAAGGGACTTTTTTTTACAAAAAGTCCAAAAATACCTGTCTCTAAAGAACCTGGCACAACCTAGGTCGTTATAATGACTAGGAACCTTCCTCTGGGTTTTCAGTGCAATCTTGAAAGTCTGTTATGTGCAATAAACTTCTGAAATAGATGATATCTCCGGGATATCTTATTCCAGAAGATGGTGATCAGTATACATGTAATACATTATGAAATAAATTTGTTACGGTTAGCAGGTTTCTTAGGGCGGGGGAGGCGGATGTCAAGGTGGCTGTTCCATATGCATTGAGTGGAAATGGGTGGGAGCATGTGTGATACAGAAATGCTGAATACAGCTACAACACAGTTACAAGTACAGGTTGCCACCCCTAGATGGCAATACTGAGGAGTGGTGTTTCTGAGTCAGTCACATGAGAGGTGTAGCTATGGTGTATATTAGAGCCTCACTGTTATGAATGTACAATAGGGAGAAAAGCGGGCGTCAGAGAAATGAGGTCCATTGCACTTGCACTACAACATCTAGGAGCGATGTTAACACGGGCGGAAGCAAGGATGCACATTTTATACTTTCAACTGAATTGAGAATGATGCCTCAATGTAAACATAGCTGGACTTGATGAGAATTCCTGACATCACTTTGAGTTTCAAGCTACCATTTACAATATAAAAATCAGGTCCAGATTCCAAGCATGGAATTCCTGTCAAAAGGTAGGGAGTGCTTATTGATACGATAAGTGCATAGGGACATCTATGGCAAGCCAGATTTCAGCCTTGCTATTAGAGTCTCTGAATCGAACAACTGATTGTTCAAAGCTAAGAACTAGTGTTCAAATCGAGAACCAGTTGTTAAACTGAGGAAATGCACGGTAAAATGTTAGCTTAGGTGCACCTACAATAAACTGTACACCTACAGTAGATTTTACTGTATACCTACAAAAAGCGCAATCAACTATCTACAGTGTATACATGTTCAATTTGAACAATCTTTTGTTCGATTTGAACATCTAGTATTGAAGGTTAGATATTGAGGGTGGATAAATGACTTGCAACAGTATACTCTATATGCTGTTCAAAAGATAATTCGTTGGTCATTTTGGTCTCCTTAAAATGACAACCTGCTGGTATATCCTAGTTGTACTTGCCCCTGATACTTATACCTACAGTATACTAATGGAATATGCAACTAAATGTTTCATGTACTCGTTGTCTATAATATGAACATATAGAGTAATATTTAGAGATGACCCGATTGATATTCTCACCGAAACGCCCCCCTGGCGATCCCCTGGCATTTCCCAAAGTTCTCAAAGAGGGTACCCAAATATTGATTATCTAATATGTAGAAATTGACAATATATATTGAGGTACACCAGACCTACTGTTCCTCCTTTACAATGGCTTACCAAATATGTCCTCTTTAGCATGATATTGTCTCAAGCATACTGTTTCACGTATTTATACATACCTTTATCAAAATAACCCTATATTAGTGTCTGCTATCACCACGTCCTGTCACGTTTATCTACAGATCGTGTATCTTCTACACAGACAATCCTCACCCTAGAAGTATTTCCGTAGATACGTGCATATAGTATAGATCCTTCCCACATGAAGTCAGGGGAATGCGAGGTGGTGCGTGAACATGCTGGGCCCTGGGCCAATTAGAGCGAACCACAAGGACGAGTGCCTACAGAACCCTGGGCACCCTCAAAGAAGAGTGCCAGGTGATACATGCACGGATCTCACAGGGTCATACACCCGGCTGACCGTGCAGGGGCAGGTTAGTATAAGACAACGTGGGAACATGTTATACCTATACGATATGTATACCCACCCACTGATATATCTAAATAACCAAAATACTAGAGAAGTCTCTGGCTAGACTATATATGCTATCAAAATGGACACTTACATTCTCCTGGTAGACCTTGTGATGGGCATACTATTGCTTCTTGTTGACAATGTGTCTAACAATGAACATCTTCGTCCCAATGTAGGTAAGTACAATAGTCGGTGTACACCACTGTACTGTAGTACTATACTGTCATGTATACTTGATCCTTTATTCAAGCATATTGCATTGCAACATCACAGAGATATCAACCACAACAAAGTGGATATCCATGCAATGTGTCCTATATGTATGTGTGTGTTGGGGGAGGGGGCAATCCTAATACATGCAAAATACAAAGGAAATTAACAAAAGGTATTTAGCCTATTTTAAGCGTAGGAAAAAAAAGTGAATCTCTGAACTTGTAGTACAATGAAAGTGGACATAAGGCATATATGGAGACACATATTCTGAATATTGCATAACTCCTCGGTTTTATGGTACACGAATCTCTGCGATGTCAAATGGCAACGTCCCTGCTATGGTATATAATTATATCTTTCGAGTTTATAACTATTTCAAATTGTCCCCGCTGACATGATCACAAACATGACCGCATCTGACCCTTGAGTTGTTTTTTATGCAAAAGGTCCTGACCCAAGCAGTGACACCAGATCCATTATCAACTGTCCTCAAGTGGATAACAGTGGCATAAATACAAGGAGACTTGCTCCAGGAGGAAGTGCTGCTACTATCAAGCAGTACAGATCTGCTCTCCCGCTACAGGATATCTATGCAAGGTGTTTCGGTCAGACCTCCTGCTCTGTTGACACTCGGCTGATAAGGGGAACACTGGACGAGTCTGGATTTAATATCATAACTGGAAATATCTTCATATGTATAGAAGGTAAATTCTATTAAATCCTAATATCACACACACACAAACGATCCAGAATACAATGTGAGCAATTTGCCTACGTACTCGCCCAATTGTTTTATCCGAAAACGGTTTCTTATTGTATTTGTGGTCGCTACAAAACGCACTGTGTGTCCTATTAATTCCTCCCTTCGGAAAGTAAGAAATAGCTTATAATCTATGTACTAATTGATATATTCCCTTCTAGGTACATACTTCCACGATGTCCAAATGGATGACAACGTTGTTATAGAAGTTGACCGTCCTCCAGATATTGGCTTAATAATAGGAACACCCTCAAAGTCGGGGATACCTGGTCCAAACATCACAGTATCTGTACTAAACAACACAGGTGTGGCCATCGATGTTTATTCCATACACCAAATACAGAATAGAACAGATGCTCGCATCCATGTATCTGGTGGAGACAATGTCCACTGTGGCTCTTATAATCAGTCTGGAGGACAATTATGGCTCTGGGCTGCCCAAGGAATAGTCAACATATCATTTACATCTTGTTATAATGCTGGTCGTTTTGGAGTAAGATACTTAAGTAAGTACCTAATCATTATACATATGGTCACTTGCATATCGATATAGTTAGTTGCTATAATTGGAGCAGCTCCTAAAAGTGTACCATTAATTTTTCTCATACTGCGCTTATTGAAGCACAACTTTTCTTTTAGAAGTTATGATGTGTGAACGTATACGTATACAATTGTCGGGTCCAGGGGGGGGGGGTTCTGGTGGGTACTTATGTAGTCTATAACTTTTTTTCCATAAACCATAACTTTTTTTCATAAGCCATAACTTTTTTATTTCTTCAATTTCTTTTAATCTAGGCTAAAGCATTTACTGAAAAGTCCATAAATTGTCTTATGGAGTCCATAACTTTCCAGATTGCGTAACAGCTCTGGGTGACCTTTTCTATGGGGTCCAGTTTTGTGCTCTTTTACCCAATTTCTCCAATTTTGGGAAGCCCATTCCAATTTTGGATCTTAAACTTAAGTATTTGTCAGTCCGACACCAAGAATACGCACCCATAAATTGAATATATTGTATATACCGGTATACTTACATGATGGCATAATATACCTTTAACAAATCCATTTCAACTAATTGTATATAGATTAAAATGATGATATATGTACAGAGCACAGTTCTTAGGGGTTTTAATTTTGGTGCCCTCCCTCTATATCGTAACATTTAAGAAAATATGGTTGCCTTTATTGTCCCTTATACCTCCTTTTTGTTCAGATTTCCATCGGAATTTCTCATCAAATGGACTGCCATATGGATGGACATTTAGCCCACACGAGTATCATCGTGTATGGGGAGATGAGAACTGCAAGGAAAAACCTTTGTGTCCCACATTAGGGACACTAATTAGGCCCACACCGATGCCTACGCCGACAGGGGAGTTGATCAGTGGTAGGAGAACTAGATATATCGTCCATTTCAAATTCAGGTTATCAATAAAAAAACGTTATCACTAAAATACACGTTAATCAAACCACCAAACTGAATAAATGTGTCATCGTTCTCTTTCAGGTGTAGCACTGGGAGGATTGATCTCCGGAGGAATTATTGTATTTCTAGTACTTCTATTGTCATTGATCATATGGAGGAGGTAAGACAAAAATTATGATATAGCACTTTATTCACATCCTGATCCACCGTTTACACCCCAGAAATACCGTACAGGATGATCTATAGGACAAAATAATTTCGAGTTGTAAAATTCTAAAGATCATAGCGGTGCAATTGGTATTGTTATGCTACAGTGTAAATAGTTAGTGTAGGTACACAGTAGAATCTATTGTAGAATGGAGTTACAGTAGAATATACTGTAGATTTACAGTAAATTCTACTGTTCATCTACAATGAACTGTACATAAATTCCATGTCATATATTGTCTCTTTTCCAAATTACTTATTATCATAAGATGATTTTAAAGGCAGTGATGTAAGAATTACTCCCAATGTTCCCTGAATTTCAATCTAAGTATATGCCACATCTTTCCTCGAAATAAAACCATATTTCAACTCAATAAGAATGATCCCCATATCATTGTTATTACAGAAAAGTGCAATTTAATGGACGGAAGCAAAGGGCTAAGCAGGCACTTCCATTCCAACCGCCATCAGAAGATGGCACCACAAGTGGGTTGAATAGACAGGTAGACCCCAGCTCGGAGGACACCACAGGGTACACGGAGATGTACCATTACCGTAGGGGTAGGCCAGGCCTCCAGTACAAGGAGGAGGGGCCAGGTGGTAACCTGTACGCTGTGGTACACAAGGACAGAAAGGGACCTGTCACTGTGAGCAAACACAGGATGGCAACAAAGGAGAACCAGTCATATCTGAGAGGCAATGGTCAAAATCAGCAAAGTACAGACCAAAGAGTTTCTGCCGGGGTGTTCATTGTAGAGAATGATGTTTATGATTCCTTAGCAAATGGCATCTGAGACATAGTATGGACATTTATCATATGGCCTGTGATGTCATCATTTATTTGATTTGCTATTGCCAATACAATTTATCATATTATTTTGAATAGAAAAAGAAAACATGAAATAAAGGCAAAGGCCCATGGCGAGAGTCATTTAGGATCGTTCCTCCGTCAGTGAGACTGGAGCTGCATCATAGGATACACGGAGAAAAGTAAAGGAGTCGCCACGACTCTGACAGGAAGAGTCACAGTTTGTCTCCCAAGTAACACCTGTATAGAGGATAGTCAAATCAGTTTGACTCTCTGTCCCAGAAGAGTCAACAGCGGGGGGGTCAAAATCGATACTTGAATACAATGTTATGGGTGACATGCAAGTAAGGTGGATTGTGTACTTATGTCAGGATAGAGTGGGGGCAACAGGAGTAAATATAATTAGTGGATAGACCAGGTGAGCAATTGGCCACATACATCAAATTAGATGCCAATATCATAGGTCTTTATGTAATAGTAAGCAGTGCCAGACATTATATCTCAGACACTTAGTGTCCAGCCCTTGTTATTTCCCTTACCCACAAATGGTCTAAAGACGAAAGCAAATCATGATCAAAATGAACTTGATATTTCATCTTCGTGAAGTACTCAATTGTAAAAAGTGTTCTGTACAAATTTTCCCCTGACCAGGTTGGAAGAACGTGTTCTCCCTTTACATGATATTGTGGTCAATAAATCTTCATAAAAAAGTATGGTGACTAAGCTCTATATACTGCTGATGTTCTTGGAATGTATTGAATATTTTATCGTCACGTCTGATTGAGGTAAGTTAACTGGAAAAGGCTTTCCATTAACATCCCTTAAACACATTATATAGACATAGTGGACCTCTCTATAAAGAAGCAAAACTGTATGGCATGTCTGATGTATTGATAGTGACTCTGGCTTGTGGTTGACACTGGTACCAAACTAGTCTTGGTTACCCCATCAGGTGGTTTCATATGCAACTAGTATCAGAGTCAATACATTGGAGTAGCTGTGACCACTCCAGCAGTCATCATGACTCTGCTTCCAGAGTTAACTAGAGTTGAGTATATATGGTAATAGAGTCATGGCGACGCCGTCGTTGCCATGTGTCGACTACCTACAGCTTCAAATTTCCAAGCCCCTGCACAAAAAGAAGAAATAGAATCACTGTGACTCCTGACTTGATCACTGAGGTAACTCTCCCCAGGACTCTGCAGTGACTCCCCGCAGGACTCTATTATAACTCTATAATGACTCCTATTCTAAGACTCCCTTATGATTGGGAGTCACTTTAGAGTCCTGGGGAGAGTTACCTCAGTGATCAGGGCTGGACTCCCGTTTGAGAGTTACAGTGATTCTACTTCTTCTGTCTGTGTATGCTACATGTACAGCGTACTAGTTATTGCACTGTTGGAAGGGAAATTGAAGTATTGTGGAAATTGAAGTTTTGTTACATTCTATTATAACATTATCCTTTGCACTGCGCTGAGACTGTAGGACCTGTTTTTAGATCAGAGAAATAACGAATTCGCCATAAATATCTGCCTTTAGTACTTACTTGCATCCGTTTGCTCTCACCAATTCAGTGTTCTAAGATTTAATATGAATGTATGCATATCGAATGATAAATTGATATCAAAGGTATTTTTACGAGAATATTTTTATGAATCAATTTATCAGTTATAGAAATTATTCACCAAAACTTACAGATTCCGCCATAAACAGACCATAATTTCACCATAAGACGAGCGCTATCTACAGTGTGTTAGCGGGACTCCTAAGCTAAGGTTGATTCAGTACGGAATGCACCATCTGGAGCACCATCTGGAGCAGGTATGAAACACAGCACACAACAAATTGTCAAACAATGAACCATCGGCACAAAGAAGAGTTTTTCTAACCCTGCTTGTATTCAAGGACAAAGATCCCACTGCTGCAATATCGAGGAAGGCGTCATTTCATTCATTATAATTGGAGCGTTTTGGGTAACTGATGACCATGTAGGAAACAGGCAAAACCTAGTATAGTTATATGGTTGCCATGGCAACCATGTTAACGTTATCATGACCACAATGACATTTTTTCAGTAGACAGTTCTCTCATACACCTTTGCTTTGCCCTCCTGTACAAGACATGTGCCTAATCCCTTGGTCGACGCATAATCTTCTTTAGTGTACATGTACTGATGCGTTTGGTAACATAATAGAAAGTGACAATATGTGGCTCAACAGGTGCGAAGGTTTTACAATGGACATGAGAATACTGGTATAGAGAAATATTAATATGATAAACTGTTTTTTAGACTAAATGATTAAGAACTAGATAACGTATCAACTCATAGTATCATGTAAATTCAGAATCTAAAGTAGATACGTACATACTTATATGATATGATGTTCTGATAAAAATATTCTTGAGAATATAAAAGGTAAATTATTAATGATAATACTGATTAAGGCTGCTTAATACATACCAGCATACACGCTGAAGAGCAGCCTTTTGTTTCTGATGTAAAAGTGATATTACGAGACAAGCGCCTTACGACAAAATATGATATCATTTATACACTACTGTTGAAACCTTTGTATGTATGTACCAAATCAGAAATAAATCAATTCAAACTTAAACTTAAAAGTCCTCCTAGAACTAAATCTACATTGATTATTCACACTTATTTAGCATATTCTTTAGGAAATCTGACCTTTTCATCATTTTTAGTGGTTATTATGGGATACAGTGCATTTAGAGCTTATTTCTCATTTTCAGTTATGAGTAACAATGCATGTTTAAGATGTGATTCCCACAATATTACTAGGAATATCTTAGCTTATGATATCTCATTTTAAAGATCATGACACAAACTTTAATCATCAGTACCCCTGTACCTGGTCACATATGGGATTTAATGTCTTCTTTTGAGCTTCGCGACTGCGATTCAATGTGTGTTTCTTTCAAAATGAAGACAGATTTCTTCATTAACAGATCTATCAGTGGGACAGCAAACGAGAAAATTTCATCAGATAATGGTGAGAGGAGTGCACAATCTCTCTCTCTCCATAGTACGCACATGTGAATAGAAATTACCATCTCTACAGGTAGTGTTCTGTCGTCATCATTTGAGTAACAAATAGATGTTATTAACAGGTGTTGTGAATTACTTGTAGGGAGTGCTTTTTTTAAACAATGCAGCGAGTGGGGGCGAATGCCGGGGGTAAAAAGATTTTGCGGCCTCGCACACAATTCCACCACCCTCCTGTATCACATGGGAAACTTGTGTGTGATTCAGACTGTTTTAGGTTTAGTCCCCGTCAGTGTGGCAAGAATAGGTCACGACAGATGTATCTGGTACACGCTGTGTGGTCGGTGACAACCAGTGCAGAACCTACATTTATAGGTAGGCTACACTTCCAGTACAGTCATGTACACACGTCTCTCCAGACATCCAAGCAGTAAATTTATGGGTAATCAGCAAGAAAATATACCAGTAATGACGGCAACCTAAGAGTATACCCGGATACTTGGCATTGCAGGAAGGACCCTGTATGTATCCACATACCTCCAGGGAATCAACTCTAGATGTTGGAAGCACAGGAGAAAATAATATGACCGTATTCAAACTTCCCAATAATATGGATAAAATTGGAATTGTACTCTTGCTGTTATGTGTCAGTCTACTTCCTGTACCATCAAGATGTCAAACAGATGGCACAGAACAGGGTGACACATCAGAATCAAGTAAGTACTTTTATATACGCCCATTAAGCGCCACACAGTGATTTAATGCACTACACTGTTAGAAGTAAAAAGTGTTCCTGTACAGCAAATATTAGGGGCAACTTTGGTTCCAGTAAATTCTGCTGTAGCAGAGGCGTAGGAAGCAAATCTTCATTGGGGGGGCCCAGGGGGGCCCTACCCAACCAGCCTCAAATATCAGCTTTCAATCATGAAAGTACATATACACTCTCATATAGGAATTGTATAGAAAAGTAGTATCTGAGCCCCCTTTAGTTATGATTGGGTGCCAGGCCCCAATGTCCCCACTTTTCCCTATGTGGGAAAGGTACATTTTGGAAAATTTGTGTATTACATCATAGGGTCTTGGTAAATTTTTTTTTTTTTTGGGGGGGGGGGGCCCAGACATATTCAGGCCCCCCCCCCTCCTCTGTGATTGGGGGGGGGGGCAGGGCCCCCCTGCCCCCCCCCCCCTTTTCCTACGCCACTGTGTAGACCTACGGACCTGAAGGTCTGGGGTTCAACTCTCAGTATTGGCACCAGTATTGGCACTTGTTTTCTATGGCCAAAAGCATTACAAAATGTTACAAGAACATTGCTTTGAAGGTTATGAATCATTTACAAATGTGCTACATCCATACAAAATATCTTTAAATGTTTATAAAAAAACAGAGTTCTAAAAGGGTTCATGTATACATATTCAACATTGGGTATCTTGGAGATTTGAACCCCCAGCTTCTGATCCATAGTGCTGAACCATGACCACTACACCGGTGAATCCTACATGTCAGGTGCATTGAAACACCTCCTACTTAAGTGCATGTGAATATTAAAGAGGTCAGTACAGGATCCCTGAGGCCCAATTTTAGAACTATAGACTGTTCATTTCTTAGGGGTTGATATGGAAATTACCTTATTACAGTAATGTACTACTAGTATATAAGTACTTAACTGCCATTAGTTGGAGTGTAATCGTGATGGCCTATGTTTTTCAAACCGACGGGTGAATTCGGTTAGCCCACTCAGGGCCACACTTGGCAACAGGTGTTTAATACTAGTAGGGAGGACAACCAGGAACCACTTTCACAACCCTGTATCTGTCACAGTGCTAAACAGCCCAAATGGATTCATTGATTTCTCAGCCAAAAAACATGTTACAATAATGCACGGCATATCAGGAAAAAGAGGATGAATGTGTCTCCATGTATCATGTTAGTTTGTAGATTTTCAGATTATAGATAATGATAATTTAATTGGTACATTTAATGCAACTGCTGTGTCAGCAGGTGGATTGGAACCACATTTCCAGGACGGTTACTGGTGCTAGCTATACAGAAAGCTCAGAGAGGGCTCAATCTTGCTCAATAATGTTTTCAGATATGGTTTATATGGACTCTACTGATTGCATGCAATAGGTAGATGTTATATTTTACATTGTATGACAACAATAACTACTTTAATCATGTATAACAACGATTCATCACTTTTGAAGGCAATTTCTATACCCTAAAACCCCCGCCACAAGTTAGTATAGAGGTTTCCAAATAAGAATATTTTGGTTTAGAGTAAAAATATGTGGGCTATTTTGAGCTATAATCATTTCCCTGAAAATGGTACATGATATGTGAATAGTTGACCGATTAGAAAAGACTTTAAGCAATCAAATGCAAAAAAACTGAATGATGATATCTTTAAAAGCTAATGCTAGAGAGCCCCTCAAAGTTGGGAGAGTTCTAGCAGTCCCTTGAGTATCTAGCCAAGGAAGAGCCTGGGACCAATCCAAGGAGTAACACAGTGGTAAAAGCTGACAGGTGCATGTTGCCAACTTTTCTTTTTCAGAAAATCACTTTCACTTGATCCCCCCGTCATTTTGAGATATCATATGATAAGTTCCGATCATTTTTTTAAATAGTGTTGTCCTACCTACTACTAGGCTACATGTATATAAGTTATATAGGCATAACACATTTAAATGTGGCCGTTGACCAGTTCTGTAGTACTTGCTACCGATGCTAAGGCCAAATAAAAAAAAAGTTTTGTTTCAGGTAACATGGGAAGAAACACTAGGGTCGGTAGGTCGGATTTTACTCTTTTTTTTAAACTTTTTTTTTTTTTTTTACAGCCCCTCTACATACCCTAAAATTGACTGAAAAGTGTAAAAATTGGAAGACTTTTTCAAAATGTTTGTAAACCTAAAATTGTCCACAAAAAAGTGTAGAAATATAAAAAGTTCCTCAAAATTGCATAAAAAATGTAGGGTCGGCCCTCTTTTGATAGGGTCGGTCGGGTGACCTGAAACAAACCTCCTTTTTTTTGGCCTAATCACTCATACTCCATCTACTCGTCTGGATTTTAAGGACATCGATTGAGGTTTTGAGATCGTTTTTGTTGGGGAGTAGCCTGTCTGGTGCATGTAATTTTGGTAATTATAGGCCCTCATGTTGAGCTATTGAAACCCACGTGTTTTTTTTAGGGGATTCCGTTTTTAGAAGTCATAATTTTAAGGGAATTTCACTGTTTTATTCAGTGTTTATATCAGTGTGCATTCCATTATAATTATCAACCATATCCATTTTTGTTCCATCAGACATCTTGTGCCGGGACTTCATAATGATTATGAAGCACATACACAGCACTTTATGATCACAATTCATGAGCAAACATTACTCTAAATTGTTATAGAACACCAACTACAGTGCTGAGCATATATATTTTTCTTATTATCACAAGATGGGTGTCTATGGTATTACAACAACTGCTTGGTGTCCCACACAATTGAATCTTTTATTGAGTGTGAATATTTCATCAAATTCAAATCACATCTGTATAATCTACTTTATAATGAATTAGGATATTGAAAAATATTAGCATATTGACATATTTATACTGCTTTAGAACCTAGAACCTTCAGAAAACTCTCCTCAGGAACTAAGCTGCCACCTGGTAGGAAAAGATAGAACTACCCAGAAAACAGAGATTCACTGTTAAAGAAATAACGCAGTATCACTGCAATGGATTACGGAATTTCACTGTAAAATAGATGAGATTTACAGTGATTCACTGTAAACCAAAAAACGGTGATGCACTGTCAAATTTAACTGAGATTCTCCGTGAATTCAAGGGAACTTTTTTACAGTGTACTTAACACAGTCTTACTGATTGTAGATCGACCGACAATTTTTCTTAATGACTCTAAGGGATATTAGCCTGATGCTTGTGGAACACAAAGAAAAGAAAGAAATGCCACCGGTTTTATTCGCCTTTTGAAGGGTATTCTAATTTAGGCGCATTACATATAGGCCCTCCTGAGAAAATAGTATTTTTCTACATTTTTCCACATTAAAAAAAAATCTCCTCATTAGAAACATGTAAAAAGAAATAGGGGGTCACAGGCAAAATGAAATTATTCTGAATTAATCAAAATAAGTTCTAATACACTGTGTGAGCCTATGGGCATGGCAAATAAAAAATGTAGTGATCAGGATGTGTAGAATGCCATTGTGTGACACTTGAATGGCAGATAAAGGAAGATCATGACATACAAGTGGGGGAAATCTGCAAATATCATAGTTTTAGGTACATGTAGTTCCATTATTTGCCACCAGGTGCTGTATGCGTAGATTGTGTTAAGTACTTTATAATAGTTAAATTTAAGATTATCTTGCTAATTAAGTAGGTTATTGAATATAGATATATTTGAAGGATACCGCGTCGGAACTGATCGGGTAGATCATGGCAATCTGTATTTAGCCTACGTGTCATGAGCGATCAATAAAACAACTTAAAAATCAAAAGAATGATAATTCCTTACCCTGATTTATTTACTCTCCCCAGATATGTTACGCCAAGATGGGGCAGTTTTGATCAAGTGCCTAAATGTGTCTACACGAATCTCTCCAGGATATGCTACATACGCTGCCGATCGCCTTACACACGGTCTTCAAGATTTCTACAGAGACTGCATTGGTGAACAACACTGCTTTATTGAACCACTCATGTTATATGGAATATTTGACCTGGGTTTAAGCACAAGTGAAGACATGGTCTTAACCCATGCCCGTGGGAACAGACATGCGATATTTCTTTGTTTCCAAGGTAAGGAAAACCATAGTACATGTATTCTATGAAATGCCAACCTTTCATTGTGGTGCTATATTTAATGCTAGCTGATTGAATATATTTTGGATTGATAATGAAATATATTATAGAGAGCTTATGAGTATCTATGCATATACAAACAGTGATAGTGGACTGTTCACAGATGACGTCACCAGTTAGGGGGTGGGTGGTCTTTGGGTTTAGTGAAACACAGTTGTCAACAATTTGCCGAAAATAAAGATGGATGCGGAGGTGGGGGGGGGGGGTATAGATTTCGTCATTTGTGAACGTTCCCTAGCAATTACTCTCAACACCACTGTTACCATTATCTATGATGTTGCTGTTGGTTGCAGAGCGATACTATTTTCATCGTAATCGTGAGGATATCACACAGGACAGAAGTGATTTTGGAATTCTGATTGGTGAATTCCAGGAAAGTGGAGAGAGCGATGTCAGCATTGGAATTTTGACCGGGGAAGGACAACATGTTGCTCTGACATTATTTTATCTGATTCCATACTCTTCAAGCAGTAAACCGGAAGAGCATACAGGGCCTATCGTAGCATCGGGAGGTCTCGGTCAGCAATGTACCTACATTGACGATATAACAGCTGATGTGCGGGTGTTCCCTATAGATGGACGGGTTGATGTGACATTTCCATCATGCACAAATGTAGAGCGGTTTGCCGTAGGTTATTATCGTAAGTATTCCTACTTCCTGGGTGCTGTTTCTCCACAAATTTGCGGACCTCCATGAATTTATGGACATCCACAAATTTGCGGTATACACATTTCATAAATCTGTGTAATAATGAATAAAATTGGAGCGCCACAAATTTATGGAATGTGCATTCCGCAAAGTTGTTGGATGTCCATGAATTTATGGAGGTCCGCAAATTTGTGGAGAAACAGCACCCAGGGCATAATGATAAAAAATATGTTGGTTCCCAGTATTGGAATGTAACATGGTATTAGAAACCAGGCCCGGTCTGCAGGATTTTTAATTTGTATATTTTTATTTTTATTATTATTGCCTTCCCCCTTTTTAGGGCCTTGCTTTTGAGTTTTCTCTCTAGAGTACTTAGTAATCAGTGGCAGATCTAGGTGAGAGCGCAGGGGCGCCCCCCCCCCCCTTTTGGGCAAAATACACCCTTTTTAATGTAAAATTTAGCCCAAAAGTTAAGAAGGGGGCATTTTTCCAATAACGCGCCCCTCCCCCTTTTCAAAATACTGTATCCGCTAGCTAATAACTGTCCGATGTACCAAAGAAAGAGGGTGACCCGGCACTGTTTTGCTAGCCTCGGTGCCTCGACACAAACCGTTTTGACTTTGGCCCAATTATGCCAATGGGGTTATAGATCTCACCGACTAGGTTTTGTGTCATATTCCATCACACCTGCAGTATAGTATGCTACATGTATACTGCATGGTCTGTGACCCTATTCCAATCTGCCATCCATATGCTGCATGTATTCATTGATGCACCCTATCCACACTCACATTTATATACTTCGAATCATCGTCTTTATCATGTGGAATTTGAGCTGACACCTAATACACAGAGAAAAGAAACAGCGTCAAGAGGGAGTCCAGGTTTCCTCCAGAAAGACCCCCCTCTCTATAGGCTCCTAGGCTTCCTTATGCATCCTGGACTCCCCTAAAGAGGGGAGTCATTCTGGAGGCAACCTGGACCCCCTTTTGATGCTGTTTCTTTTCTCTGTGTATTTTAAAATGTTTGAAAACAATTGATGCCAAGCCACTGATTATAACGCATTATATTCTAGGGTTTTCCCAACATCAACGCCCCCGCGGGATGTCATCTGGGTGGAAATTCGATCAAGAATATTGGATTTATAATTCCCCAATATCTTGTGAAAATGACCCGTGCCACAAGGACGCTGCAACATCCACGCCTACCATAAGTAAGGTTTAATCAATCATAGTATCACTCTGATGCATGCAAGCGCTATGCAGTCATTGCTGGGCTACATATATGTAATATATATCCGTTCAACTTCCCTGCACATTCCCATAGAGGATGTCACTTGCTCTCTAGAGAAACGCGAAACGATAGGTTTGTTTTTTTCAGGAATTTTAACATAAGGCGTATTTTCTTATCGAGTAAGCTCCGTGGATATCAAGAAATCGGGTGTTTTTCAAAAGAGTGCATGGCCTAGCAGATATGAGTGGTGTGAGGGAATCCCCTTAAGTCTTCATTTCTATTTAGGGCTAGGCTTAAGGGAGTGTTCATTTATTAATTACAGGGGGGTGGTGAGATTTCTCGCGGAGGGGCGAATTTTTTTTATGCCCCCCCCCCCCTCGAGAGCACGTGGAATGTTTTGCGCCCCCCCCTCGCCGAAGGGCTTTTTTGCTAAAAAAGGGGCTTAAATTCTTACCCCCCCCCTCAAGAGGGGTCAGAATTTTTTACGCCCCCCCCCTCAGGAGGGGTCGGAAATTTTTACGCCCCCCCGCAAACCCACCACCCCCCCTGTAACTAATAAATGAACACTCCCTAACCAACACAAGGGATATTCTCCATTGAAATGTAAAACTACTGTTATCCCCCACACCCCATGTACTGGAATGTTCCATATTCTCTGTATAAAAAGGGGGTGTATAAGGGTTATATCTATATGATACAATGTCATATGCCTTTTATAAAGGACAAGTACCCAGAATGTGTATATTTCATAGAAATACAGTGAAATCTCATTGTAAGGAGGATTGTTATTTTCATGGTCCCGATTCTCTATTCTCCATATCTTTGGTATTGGTTATAAGGAACAATGCTTATAATAAGCAAATTTTTCTGGTCCCATGGCCCTTCTTATAACGATATTTTACTATATAACACGTACTTTATTTATAATGTGAAATTGCGAAAATCAATTTTAATTGCAGCTACAATAAACGATGACTCCACAACAGAGGCTCTCACTTCGGAAGTTGGAGCAAGTGGTAAGATGTGCAGCTAATTGTCACTAAAGTAGATCGAATTAATTTTCCTACAACGGGGCTTTGAATGCCACTGATCGTGCTTATAGTGCGTATACGTATACATATACTGTAGCAAGAACTCACAATAAGTCAAAGCCCTGTATAGACATGTTTGGTAGCAAATTAAAGGTGACTTGTGCGTGAGAATTTACGTTTTCATAGTAGAGTTGTTGGACCTATACTGGGAGGTGAATCAGTTCAATGTGGGACTAGGTTCACAAAGGCACACAATACTATAGGAAGGTTCACCAAACCAGCCAAGTAGTAGCCCTACAGCAGGTTTCCTTTACACCATTGCATGTGCACTTTGAGTAGCAGTTAGCAGGGATGTGAAATATATTCCATTGACATCCCTTAATCGCACCATTTAGACATAGTGGACCTTTCTATAAAATAAGAAAGACTGTATGGCATATAACAAATGGGGCCCTTGATGAGCGGGGGGTGGGGGGGGGGGGGTGTCGCATGCCGACTTTAAGAAATGCCCATGTCCGATATCACTAAGGAAAAACCCATGTCATTATTGTCGCTAAAAGATATTGTTATTAGGCCACTCGAAAAAAAGTTGTTTCTCACCACCGCGCGCATCATGAAAATTGGGATTTGGGAAAACCTTTTTCCCCCTTTTTTTGTTTAGTTTTCAATGAAAAATCTGTAAAATAGTGGACAAATATTGGCATATTTGGTAGCAAAGTAAAGCTTATACTCTCAGTAATGCAAAGAGCAATGAATAACTTGCATTATAACAACTTTTGCGAATCAATAAACTCTTAACTACTAAAATGTGAAAATCGAGCGCGAAAAGTTTTTTGAGTGGCCTTAGTGTAGCTATACCAAATCAGGGCGGGAGATGTCACTAAACCTAATGTCGAATTTAAGAAATTACCCATGATACATGTCACCAGGATGACCATGTCCGATGCCGATTTTAAGAAATTTCCATGGCACCATAACGACATGGAAATTCCATGTCGCCAGTACCAGACTTTGCTTGCTCCATCGGGTGGTATCCTGTACAAATATCAGTAGAGTCAACACCTTTGACTCTTCACTGACCAAATGACATTTATTGGTTTCGTGCTAGCACACTCCATTGATTGATCATACTACCATTAAGGATCATTCTGACTATCTCAAAACCGTATGTAAACCCCCTGTGACTTCTTACGGGTCATTAACAACATATAAACAATGCCAAACCCAAATATGGAAGTGATTGGCCAAGCCATATTGATACTGCAGCTTTCCACAGAATTGGCAGCTTTAGATTGTAAATGACAGAGGTTTGTCCTAATGACTTGGCATTTGTTAAGGATGTTGTATAGACTCCTCAACAGACCCTAATCATAAGGCCAAATTTAAAAAAAGGTTTGTTTCAGGTCACCCGACCGACCCTATCAAAATGGGGCCGAGCCTACGTTTTTTTATGCAATTTAGAAGAATTTTTTATATTTTTGCATTTTTTGGGGTCAATTTAAGGTTAACACAGAGCTGACAACTTTTTCATATTAAGGAAATAATGTAAAATAGAAAGGTGGCATAGTACATGAATATCTGTGCAATTTTAAAGAATTTTTACACTTTTTGAGGATCAATTTTAGGGTACGTAGAGGGGCCGGCACCTTCATGTCAAAAAAGTTTTTTTTCCTTTTAAATAAATAGCATCCGACCTACCGACCCTAGACTTTCATTCCATGTTACCTGAAACAAACCTTTTTCTTTTTTTTGGCCTAAGTTGGGGACATATCCATTTTGTAATATGTATGTATATATCCATCCTGTATTTCAATGATAACTTAAGAAACATATCATCCAAATGGAACATTCTAAACTGTAGTCATGGACCACAAACAATATCATCAATAAGCCTTGCTGACACTTGCCTGGTTAGCTCAGTTGTCGTCTGCCTGCCTCTAGATCCAAGGGTCAAGGCTTCAAGCCTCTCTTGGCAAAACATACTAATTAAACCAGGGGTATTCAGTGAGTTTCTGAAGATTCTGAGAATGTCCAGTAGGTGGGGTTGGTGAGTCTCTAAAGGTTCTGAAACATCTCCGCATGGTCCCGCCACTAATTTCCCAGAATGATCCTTACTACAAGGTGATATTGTGTTAACTATGTGCATACAACGTTAAACAGTTTTCCCAGTGTTCGACATATTTTGATCTACCAATAATATCTCAAAATCACTTGGCATTATGTTAGTTTGATATATGATGATGTAAAGAAGCAAACAGGGTTCATATGGTAGATTTTGATGTATTGACATTTGAAAATAGAGCACCTTTTACTCTTTTACTATGCCATCGAGGAGAGACAGCCTATAGATTCTCTCAACAACTTCTTACTTTCTGGGAAATTGACCTACAATATCCTATCCAGTCTTCTCTGAGGTATAGAGGAGATCATCTGTAACATATATAGAAAAGGTAGTCGTGGCAGAATTAGGAAAAAACACTAAAGATAATCCAGGTTCTCTGGCCCATCTCTATTTGAATTACACTGTTGGGTTCAAACATCACCTGACAAGCTAGCCCTGGTCAGAGGGCACTGGGCTGTAGAGCTAAAGATTGCCAATTCCATTCCACAAGTCATCTAGGTGGTAACCAAAATGCAAAATATCATCTGTCTAGTAACCCAATTATATATACATGTACCACCCATAAACCATAAGTAGATAGTCCTAGGTTGCAGCACTATTCAAGAACTGGTTCAGGAAAGAAACACCATGTTACTGGCGGTAACACTGGGAAAATCCTTTAATTGTTAGCTACTTCAAGAAATGGAACACATGTATTACAGGAGCAGTAATTGGAGTGAGCGTTGTGGGAGGACTCCTGCTGGCTGCCATATTGGTGATTGTGGCCATATTTCTGCTATGGAGAAGGTAAGTAGCAGTATAATGTAGTGGGGTATTGTTAATTAATAGTTCAGCCTACCCGATGCTATATGATATTATCTGGACAAATGGTGACTAACATTATAAGCTTTTGACAGTGTCCACCATGGAATATTAATGCAAAAGCTCTCCACTTTAGGCATACACACCAACTTCCTAAATTGGCTAGAAGACTACCTGTTTAACAGAGAGCAAAAAACCAAGACCATACAAGGACTGTCAGGTGCTAGGAAAATATCTTTTGGAGTGCCTCAGGGATCGGTTCTGGGTCCTCTCCTGTTTATAAATACTGTTTGTAAATTCTATCCCAAATGTAGTAAGACATTCAAAGGTAATCATGTGTAATAAACGATACTTTGGTCCTCTATAATATTGTTATAGTATTAAGTAAAGGAACAAAGCCAACACAGTTCGGATCAAGTGTTAAAGGTTGCGAATCAATAGGTTTATTCAGTAACCTAGACAGGCAAAGCTTTAGCAGTGCGAACTCCCTATAGAGTTCGGAACGGGTCAGTAGGCTGTGCAGCCGATATGATCGCGGGGCCTCTGTCCAAGCGTGGATCCAGAGTGACCGACGAGTCCTATCGGATGCTGGGTATATATAGGCAGCCAGCCTGCGCGTGCACACGCAGACCGGAAGCCTATAGTGACCTCTGTCCATACCCCAAGCCCGAAGCAGATGCTGCCACCTGCCGTCGGGCTGAAGGGTTCGGACGGAGTTCGCAACACAGCATCCAACAGAACCCGTCCATATAAACCCTGCATAACCCTAGCCCCTACACTACCCCCTACCAGATAATAACCGGGAGGTAAATAATTAAGGTTAAAGTCCGAAAACACTTCGGACTGGCATTATCTTATAAATACCACCTTAGGGGCTCTAATATAGCTACACTTTTAACAATATGACTTGTTCTGATGAACACAATGAGTTATTATTTACACACAACAATATATATAGCGACTGTAATGAAAATTACACTCTACTCCCTTGGATAAATAGTTAACCTATATATATCGACTCTAGGTACACCTGAGAATATGAACACTTGAAAAGTACGGTATCACAAAAAAAAATTCGTCCCTCCAGGACCCCGAGCTATTAACACTCGTTGTTATAATATTACTATAAGTGATAAACACTATCACTTTCCTTATTAATTAAGAACAGATAATAATATTAGAATATTAAAAAGACATCATATGTATTCTTCGGTGGAGATCCGGATCCTCCTGGCATGAGATGGTGCATTCTGCCCGGCTTTCGGAACCTACTTCATTCAGCTCCTACTAACCAGATCAAGAAAGTTCATTTTCTCTTACTCGGGAGCATGAAGTTATATATGAAAAAAAAAATTAAGTCCTGCCTCCTGGCGGTCTTCGGACTGATATAGTAAAGGAGCACTCAGTCCTGTATATAACGTCAATATAAAAAAAACTTGGTGCATCAGGTCCTGGATCGTATGGTGCTCCTGTCCCGAGTGAGTCCTGTAACGTTTCTCCTCCGGATTCCCTCGTCCTCCTCCGTCAGTGTCCTTGCGTAGCCGGCCTGTCTCGTTCTGCTGTCCGGATCCCGGGACACCCTACTG
Source organism: Harmothoe impar (assembly GCA_947462335.1). NCBI lineage: Eukaryota > Metazoa > Annelida > Polychaeta > Phyllodocida > Polynoidae > Harmothoe > Harmothoe impar. The sequence goes on from OX381704.1 coordinate 30,376,756, forward strand.
ATGGGTGTTTCACTATTGGAGGCAGTATTTCACAATACTCCCCCCCTTGCCTATGAACACACTATAGGATGATCCTATGCAGTGTCCGAATCCTCGTTCAATCCGGCTTTAGTAGGGTCTACCGCCGCCTGATCTTCATCATCAGAGTCTGACTCCGCCTCAGCCAGAGTCAACTCTTGGAGCCAGGTCTCGATCATCTCCCTGGATCCATCCCACTCGTGCATCTCATGCGCGAAGCACTCTCTGAACTTGGCGCGCTCGGCGTCAAGTCGCTCCTGGGCGTTCTTAGCCGCCTTCTTTTGCTTTTTCTTATCCAGTCTAGCTTGTTCTTGGTCGGTCCGAGCTTTTTCCATCTCTTCCCGAACTTTGTCCTCGGCCGCCTCCTTCTGGATTGCTACTTCTTTCTGGTGGAGGTGATGCACACAGTTTAACAATAGCATCGTTACCTCCTGGCTCAGGTTAGTGAGCAGGGTATGGAAATTATCCTGCCACTGATACAGGGTCTCCTGACCGGCTTCATATGACCTGAAGTTGGCCCGAGGGCAGTACGATGGAGCTCGGCGTTGTAGGACCAGAGCATCCTTGGGAAGAGTCCCCAGAGGGGGACTCTGTGTCTTAGGCGGCTTGGGTTTGACCGTCGCTTTCGTCTTTCCGGTTTGGGTTAAGACTTGCGTCTCCTTACCCGGAACCAAGTTCGCATCGGGGAAAGCCTCATCGAAGCTCTCTCCCGTCGTGGTGTTCGGATCCTCTGGACCGGACTGGGTGTGAGTCGGTCCGTGCTGAGGACCCGACTTCCAATCAGTCTTCGTGGAGGTAAAGGTGGGCCCTTTGTACCCGGGCGCCACCTTCTCCAACACAGAAGGCTCCTCCGAGCTATCCGTTCGGGCCCGCTTCGCAGCGGCTGTCTCCGAAGTTTGACTTGCTCTCTTCGGAGCCCTCTTGGTGCTCGTCCTCGTCCAATAGGCATCGAACTCGTCATAGAGCGGACCATCTGGAATGTGCAGTGCATTGTGATCCGGGTTTACCTTGTAAAATACCCGGATCTTTCCCTTCTCGTTGGTACCGAAGTCCACATCGAGGTTCTCCATGTGATCGGACACTCCGAAGTTGGAGTAGACCTCCTGATGTGCGGTCTGGATTCGTTCCGCTGCGGCTTCCAGCGATAACTTGTGATTGCTGGCCATGTGTCGGATGATGTCTGCACGACGAACAAACCGACCTCCGTTAGGACAAGCCTTGCTGCCCCTTGATCCCACACTCATGCAGTCATATCGGATGTAATGACGTACATGAGTCTCGGTAATGTGACGTGCGAACCTGACCTTGGTGGGCCAAGTTCGGGGAGCATCACGGGTCTCGTCAATATTTTGACAAGTTGTGAAGGGACAGGGGAGGTCCGGAGCCCATCTCGCCATCGCCCACGACAACTTTGTCTTCTGATGGAAGGTGCAGTACGTCCGCACCTTCTCCAACAACTCGAAGTGGTACAGTTGTACCGACTTATCTAGTGGATCTTTCTTGATCCACTCCTCATCGTCCGATAAACCATCCGGACCAATCGGATCACGGTGCTGAGAACAATGATTGTCCTTGACACAGTCCCCTACACACATTGGTTTAAAGAACCTAAACTTACTCAAGGCGTTGGCTCAGAGAGCAGTCTCCACCAACGCCAGGAGTTCAGCTTGAGGAATCGTGTCATCCTTCAAGCCTTTCACCACGGCTTCCACCTCCTCAGCGGATTGACCCGCCTCCAGAGAAGTTAGCCGAATGGTTTCCACCAGGATCCGGTCCCGATGGTTAGCCCTCTCCTGTCGAGCAGTGTTGGCGTTCCGAACCGCTGCAGTGGTCTGCTGGACTATCTCGTCCTCTCTGGTGGCATCCAAGATGGCTTCCTTGGTCTTTTGGGCAACGTCCCGAGCCAGCCTCATGGCCGGAGTCAGTCGTCGCTTCTTTTCCCGTCTGCTGTGGATGGTTTTGAATTCAGAAAATGTTTCCATATCCGTATCCAAAGCCTCCAGAGCCTCGGGACGTTCTTCGGTGACGGCCAGTAAGCGCTCCTTGCGGGCCAACTCACCAACACCTTCCAAGGCCGCGGTTAAACGGTCCGGGAACCAGACAGGGAATCGCTCCGAGAGAGTGTCGAGACCCCTGAATGTCTTAAGTAAGCCGAAATCCAGCAGCTTTACTTCTTTTGCGCTTAACTGATCTATTAAGCTTCCTCAGAGGATTCTCGGGACCTCTTCATCTTCCTTCGCCCAATCCTCATGCTGGTGTTGGGGCAGGATGTTAACTGCTCCCCCTCCAGACAGACTCCCACCAGCAGCCTCGTCCAGCTTTCCGGCCTCGTCCGAAGTATCCATTGCTGGAGACTCCGAACTTGACTCGGTACCCTTCGGAGGTGGCTCCGTGGGGTTTCGCACCGGTTGCAAAGGTCCCGGAGGTGCCCGTTCTTTGAACGTAGCACTCACTGCGTCGGCCAGAGCCTTCCCGAGGAGTGCTACTTTCTGTGCGCCCGTCTGGGGGGTGCCTACATCCATAGCCTCATCTTCGTAAGGCTCCACTGAGGCGGACACAGTGTTACTCGTCTTCGGACGAGCTCCGCCGCTACCTTGCCCCATCACCACAGCAGAAGTTGTTTTGCCGGCGATGGCCGCGGCTGTAGCTGCCACGGCAGCACTGGTGTCCAACCCCTTCGAGAAGGACAACAAATCCATCGCCGGAGGCGTAGTCTCCGGAGCTGGAACAGTGACAGTCTTTTTTCCCGTGTTGCCCTTCCCCTTCGGGTTGGGTTCAGGCTTCACCGCTGCAGCAAGGATCGATCGGAGGTCCGACTTCCCCTTCTCCTTCTTAGGATCTTTCGCAGCGGTACTGCTAACCGACGTCGGACCCTTCTTTTTCAGATCCTTTGCCTCCGTGCTAACGATTAGCTTCGGATCCGTCTTCTTAGGGTCTTTCGTCACAGACGTCGGATCCTTCTTCTTCGGATCCTTCGGCCCCGTAGTACTGGTAGGCTTAGGATCAGTCTTTTTAGTACTCGCAGTACTACTCTTCTTAGGGTCCTGCTTCTTAGGCTCAACCTTGGGTTGAGGCTTCTTGCCGGCACTGGACTGCTTAGTCACCTTGGTACAAGTCCGAGAATCGGACGACTTCGACCGACTCCGACTAGTTTTCTGTCCACCACGGGTTGTCGGACCCGGGATGTCACTCTCTTCGCTGCTGTCCTGCATCGACAGCCTGCGGCTCACCGCCTGCTTAACAGTCGGTGAGATACTCAGGTTGACCAATCGGGACGATCGGAACGTACCTCCGGATGGTTCGGGCTCTTGTTTGGAGAGCACGATTCCCTCTAGTAGACCGGAATCCTCACTGCCCATCGGCGATGGGGATTTCCGGATTGGCGAGACAGCGGGATCGACAGTCATCTCCGCTAAACTCTCACTGAGCTCGTCACCGGCATGGTGTTGGGCTCCAACTAGTCCCTTGACAGCGGAAGCCGTCTCGGGGTCCACGTTTAGTTCGGACTGACGGAGCTGCTGCTCTGCCATCCTCACCGTGCTACAGGTGTCGTACGACGGGGGGAGTTTGACGGGAAACACGAAGTTTCCCGCCGCCCTCTCTTGTCTCAGAGACCACTAGAAAGAGTACTCACTATTACCGACTCTTTTAACTAATTTGTTCTTTCAAAAGCTGCCCAAAAACTCGATCTTCAGCTGCCGACTGCCGCCGCGATTGACTTCAGTAAGAGCCTAAATCAATATGGCGGTTCCCTCGCTTTTGTTTATAAAACAAAGCGCATGCGCGGCGTCTCGCGTGATTGGACGCGATCCCGTTATCCGGCGTGACCCAATTCCAGATTAATCAGGTCACGACCTCTCCCGCCCGCAGCTCGGGCTGTAGGGATCAACATGCCACTTGGGCGGCTCCCCAAAAGTCGAATTTACTTCGAATAAAGAGCTCATCGGGAGTATTAGTGAATTTATATGGGGAATCAAAGATTATCCCACCGGATTATCCGTCCACCACCCTCTGGGATCACTCTTATATTCTTTTCCATTGACTCTGAGCACCCCTGTCGGTAGCACACATACAACATATAAGGACAATACAGGACACTACACTCATTGTGTAAACAAGCTAGGTTACGGCCCCCCTAGCCACAAGCCTAGGGCTCCGCCGAACGGGATTACCGTTCGCATCAAGTAACCTGGCCGAAGGACACTCGTTCTTAACTAATAATCCAGCCTTAATTTTAGTTTTCCGTGCCCTTCTTCCTTCGCCTGCCGAGACTTTCTTTTTCACGGTCTTTCGGAGTTTTCTTCGTACCCGCCCCTTGGGGGTATCCACTGACACCCCTTCCAAGGGTACAAATTTAGCCTCTGAACTCTCTTCCTCCACCTCCGTTTCCGGGGTGAGCTCCCTCCCAGCCCAAGCACGTAACCGAGCCACATGGCTCGTCCGGATACGCCCTGCTGCAGACTGGATCAATACAGTCGTCTGACTGATACATTTGACCACAGTGTGTGGTCCATCCCAGTTATTCGCCAGCTTGACATTACAGAGTGGTTCATGTAATCGGATCACTTTATCCCCCACTACGAACTGCCGTAATTTCAATCCGGTGTCATAACCTACCTTCTGCCAATTAGCAGCTTTGAGCAAATGAGCCCTAACTGTTTCATAGGCAAACTTAAACCTCTCATGGAGAGATTCCACAAATAGCACCCTACACGGTGCCTCCAGACTAATCCCTACCACTCCGAACACCAAGTCCGCAGGCATGATTAGATCCTCCCCGAACACCAGTAGGTTCGGAGTGCAATTCGTCGAACTATGGACCGTATTATTATATGCATGCACCACAAATTCGCATTGATCATCCATATGGGAGTTCACTAATGGCTTCAGAACCTGGATCAAGGTCCGATTAAACCGCTCCACTTGTCCATCGGACTGGGGTCGGTACGGATTGGTCCGAGTTTTGCATATAGCCAACTGATGGCACATAGCAGCCCATAACTTTGATTCAAATTCCCTCCCTTGATCGCTATGTAACATCAAGGGAGCCCCCATGTAAAGGTTAAGTGTTTGTGTATGTATAGAGAGAACACAGACGTCCAGTTCCAATCATAGGTAAATCAAATCTGTTTTATTATCAGTTCTATCCAAGCTACCTCCACAATTCTGCTCATTAATATTCATGAGGCCCGGCCTCTCTAATCACACCTACACACAGGTAATCAGGGTTACATAACACAGACTCAGGTGACCACCAGGTGCACTACCTCCCTGTAAACACACTACCTAATTCCAACGTCAGTCAGAGGTTTCTCTAGGTTTCATTTCTACCAAAGGTTTGAAATACGTTTTTTTGCAAGGTTTATGAACGTCAAAACGTAGAGGTTTATTTACGTTCTACGAACGTTTTAGAATGATTTACGTTTTTCTAGCTCATTCCAACGTAAATAAACGTAATAAACCTACGTAGATTAACGTTAAAATGCATATTTTCTCAACCTAAATTGTGTACGTAACTCCTCAGTGTCCCACTAGGTGGTAGCACCATCCAGAATGGAGAGAATTATACTGCACCTTGGAAGATTTACTAGATACAATGCAGTAAACCCTTCATGTTTATGAATTAAATGTGATGGAAATTAGACATAAATCGTTGTATATTCATATATACAAGAGTAGAAGAAACTGGTTAATGTAAAATATATGTTCTTAGGTACATTACTAATAAGACACCACATTGCTGGTAAAAAAATAAATACAAAGCCTCAGTGAAGGAAAACCCAATATGTCTATTATACTGTTTATGTCAGGCTGCTCAAAGAGGGTAATAAACCGTTTTTTAGTACAACTCTGATATGAAATAAAATAGGGACTTATACTACAGTACTCATCTATAAGATCCATGCTTTTAAGTGTAAATATACATCATTGACACAGCTATATGGCTGAGTACAGTACTTGACCTGGAATTATGTGTCAGTTTATGTTATATTTTAATGTTTATTTACGTCTGAATGAGGTAGAAAAACGTAAATCAGACATAAACGTCTATTGAACGTAAATAAACCTTCACGTTTTGACGTTCATAAACCTTGTAAAATTACGTAGTTTACACCCCAAATCAACGTTGATCTACGTCTGACCAACGTAATTGTGTTTACAGGGCTGTCCCTTATCAGAATTACATATGTAACAGTCATCCATTTATAATCAGGGCATTATTATATTTCAGGGCGAGCATAATCATAATTAATATCATATTTATATAATCATACATGTTACGTCATATTACATCATCAAAACCAGTTCTGATTCCTATATAGTCACACTCAGCATGTATTATATGTTACATACGTCCCTCCTTTTATTTAGAACATATTTTACTTGTAAAATATTTTCGCAAAAGAGAAGTAAATATCATGGCATCCTTACTTCCAGCCCTTAATATTCTAGTATACATCAATAACATCATATACAAATTCGTTCACAATTTTGACGTTCCTTCTGCACCTTCTAGTGCAAAACGCTGACGAGGTCTAGTGTTAGTGACTTGCATCCCCATAATCTTTGCAATTTGATCTGGTGTTACCGTTACCGTAAAGTCTCTGTCTATACCATCATCTAATAACGGTGTACTAGTGGTGGGTCTGGGCTGGGGGTAGGGCGGTGGGGCTGTGGGGGGTGGGGCATACATAGTTGGTATTGGTATTTGGACGGGGGGCAGTATGGGGGCCTGTGCTGGTGGGTTATCTGTTCTACTCCACAACATACGAAATTTACAACAGAACATATACACATTTAGGGCCAGTATCGCTAGTGATATTAATAGCGCTGTGCTTCCAGACCCAGACGCCACATATGGTTGGTTTACAATATCAGCTATTGTCATTGTGTCTAACATACGGGATACATTATCCAAACTCCATTTTTGGATGTCTATTGGTGGTACCTTTACATGTTCTACATATTTAAGACTGGTTAACATGTTAGTGTGCATTACCTTTGGCCATGTTATATTTAGCGCTGGTAGGATCTCCGGTTTTATGTTAGGAATTCTAATCGATGAATGAATATGTTGTACACCCTTTACTCTTCACCCTTTTGCTTCTAACACACATTTTTCTGGAATATACACTATAGACGGTTTAGTGATTGACTTTCTTACTGGTTTTTGAGTTGGGCAACGTAACACAGTCACTTCACCCTTCTGGGTGGGGGATACTAACACCATATATCATCTCCTTTCATGATTTTCTTGACCGTCGAGGATTGTCCATCATAATTCATTATTTTAACAAGGGCCTCGAAGCAGGGGATGGGAAACATGCTCTGTGAAGGCTGTGTGCTCTATACTTCACTGCCGCGGCTGGGGGTGGGGGGGGGAGTGGGGGGGGGGGGAGGCAGTGAGGTGTGACCAGTGAGTAGAAGCTCAACACCCCTACCCGGCCTTAGAGCCTCTGTACCGGGCCTTAGTGTCTCTGTACCCGGCCCTATGTGCAGGACATTAAAGCATGAAGTTCCCTACCCCTGTACCCAACTTTTCAACCTCTGTTCCCGGCCTTAGTGTCTCTGTACCCGGCCCTATGTGCAGGACATTAAAGCATGAAGTTCCCTACTCCTGTACCCGGCCTTTGAGCCCCTGCACCTGGTCTTAGTGTCTCTGTACCCGGTCCTATGTGCAGGATATTAAAGCATGAAGTTCCCTACCCCTGTACCCAACCTTTGAGCCTCTGTACCCGGCCTTAGTGTCTCTGTACCCGGCCCTATGTGCAGGATATTAAAGCTTGAAGTTCCCTACCCCTGTACCCAACCTTTGAGCCTCTGTACCCGGCCTTAGTGTCTCAGTACCCGGCCCTATGTGCAGGATATTAAAACATGAAACTCAATTTATTCATATACAACTAGGCTAGGGCTTTCTAATCCTATACTGCATTAGTATGTAGGATAGGTAGTTTTCTCAGAATCAATTGTCAAAGATGGATCCGTTTTCATATCTGCGGAGTCATCCCGGAGTTATCAGTACCCCATCCCCAGTTTAGAATTGAAGTCAAAACCTGAACAAAACTCAATTTATTCATATATACAACTAGGCTAGGGCTTTCTAATGCTATACTGCATTAGTATGCAGGATAGATAGTTTTCTCAAAATTAATTGTCAAAGATGGATCCGTTTTCAAATCTGCGGAGTCATCCCGACCGGTCGGCCCTAAGATAAGTTATCAGTACCCCATCCCCAGTTCAGAATTAAAGTCAAAACCTGAACAAAACTCAATTTATTCATATACAACTAGGCTAGGGCTTTCTAATCCTATGCTGCATTAGTATGCAGGATAGATAGTTTTCTCAAAATTAATTGTCAAAGATGGATCCGTTTTCATATCTGCGGAGTCACTCCGACCGGGCAGCCTTAAGATATGCTATCGGTACCCCATCACCAGATTTTTCTCCAAGTGGCAACTTGAACAAAACTCAATTTATTCATATACAACTAGGCTAGGGCTTTCTAATGCAATACTGCATTAGAATGTAGGATAGATAGTTTTCTCAAAATTAATTGTCAAAGATGGATCCATTTTCATATCTGCGGAGTCATCCCGACCGGTCGGCCCTAAGAGAAATGATCAGTATCCCATCCCCAGATTTTGATTGAAGTGGAAACTTGAACAAAACTCAATTTATTCATATACAACTAGGCTAGGGCTTTCTAATCCTATACTGCATTAGTATGTAGAATAGGTAGTTTTCTCAGAATTAATTGTCAAAGATGGATCCGTTTTCATATCTGCGGAGTCATCCCGACCGGTCGGCCCTAAGATAAGTTATCAGTACCCCATCCCCAGTTCAGAATTAAAGTCAAAACCTGAACAAAACTCAATTTATTCATATACAACTAGGCTAGGGCTTTCTAATCCTATGCTGCATTAGTATGCAGGATAGATAGTTTTCTCAAAATTAATTGTCAAAGATGGATCCGTTTTCATATCTGCGGAGTCACTCCGACCGGGCAGCCTTAAGATATGTTATCGGTACCCCATCACCAGATTTTTCTCCAAGTGGAAACTTGAACAAAACTCGATTTATTCATATACAACTAGGCTAGGGCTTTCTAATCCTATGCTGCATTAGTATGCAGGATAGATAGTTTTTTCAAAATTAATTGTCAAAGATGGATCCGTTTTCATACCTGCGGAGTCATCCCGACCGGTCGGCCCTAAGATAAGTTATCAGTACCCCATCCCCAGTTCAGAATTAAAGTCAAAACCTGAACAAAACTCAATTTATTCATATACAACTAGGCTAGGGCTTTTTAATCCTATGCTGCATTAGTATGCAGGATAGATAGTTTTCTCAAAATTAATTGTCAAAGATGGATCCGTTTTCATATCTGCGGAGTCACTCCGACCGGGCAGCCTTAAGATATGTTATCAGTACCCCATCACCAGATTTTTCTCCAAGTGGAAACTTGAACAAAACTCGATTTATTCATATACAACTAGGCTAGGGCTTTCTAATCCTATGCAGGATAGATAGTCTTCTCAAAATTTATTGTCAAAGATGGATCCGTTTTCATATCTGCGGAGTCATCCAGACCGGTCGGCCCTAAGATAAGTTATCAGTACCCCATCCCCAGTTCAGAATTAAAGTCAAAACCTGAACAAAACTCAATTTTTTCATATACAACTAGGCTAGGGCTTTCTAATGCTATACTGCATTAGTATGCAGGATAGGTAGTTTTCTCAGAATTAATTGTCAAAGATGGATCCGTTTTCATATCTGCGGAGTCATCCCGACCGGGCAGCCCTAAGATAAGTTATCAGTACCCCATCCGCAGTTCAGAATTAAAGTCAAAACCTGAACAAAACTCAATTTATTCATATACAACTAGGCTAGGGCTTTCTAATCCTATGCTGCATTAGTATGCAGGATAGATAGTTTTCTCAAAATTAATTGTCAAAGATGGATCCGTTTTCATATCTGCGGAGTCATCCGGACCGGTCGGCCCTAAGATAAGTTATCAGTACCCCATCCCCAGTTCAGAATTAAAGTCAAAACCTGAACAAAACTCAATTTATTCATATACAACTAGGCTAGGGCTTTCTAATCCTATGCTGCATTAGTATGCAGGATAGATAGTTTTCTCAAAATTAATTGTCAAAAATGGATCCGTTTTCATATCTGCGGAGTCACTCCGACCGGGCAGCCCTAAGATAAGTTATCAGTACCCCATCCCCAGTTCAGAATTAAAGTCAAAACCTGAACAAAACTCAATTTATTCATATACAACTAGGCTAGGGCTTTCTAATCCTATGCTGCATTAGTATGCAGGATAGATAGTTTTCTCAAAATTAATTGTCAAAGATGGATCCGTTTTCACATCTGCTGAGTGGTGTGTGCAGCCAACCATGACCCCTACCATGCAGCCAACCATGACCCCTACCATGCAGGCCGCCATGACACCTAATTTGCATAACACCCGCGGCAGGCATCCTGGGCCCTCTCCTCTGTGTCCCATCTCCCCCTCCATGTCTCTGTTTTAACCTTACATGAGGTGGGTTTCATACCTGCCACCAGCTGTGCTTCACATGAGTTTGTTAACAGTTCTATATCCGGCCAGCATACCACGGGGTCTTTCCCTACACAGTAGGTATAAACGATGCCTTAGTCATGGTATGAATAGCTACATTAGTTTCACCTTGTACTACTCGCAGGTGCTCCGGGCCCCATGGTACTGGTAAATAGTCAATAAAATAATGCATAAATACGTGGTCATCTGTGGCAGGCAGTGTCGCCTTAAATGCTAGGTGGTCATCTGCCTCCCACACAGGACTAATAGCCACATATTGGTAATACCCCATGGGTGAGAGAGGTTTATATCCTAAAATGTCCATATGGTGGAGTATAGAGTGCAGTTGGCTCCGGGGCAGGATGTTTTCGGTCAGCCAGCCCCTCTCCAGTTCTCTACGTTGTGTATGTATCTTTTAAAAGCATCAATGTAATTATGAATAACAATGTCAGTGTTCCTTAATGCTTCCCCTAGTATTCTATAAACTTCCAGCACCCCGAGTGTATGGTGGTCAGCATTTTGTTGTTCCTGTACCCTTGTCAGTGCTTTAACAATAATTTTCGAATTGTTCTGTATTGTGTCCAAATGGTCGGCATTTAGTTGTACTAATTTACGGGTATTATTCACCATTGTTACCATCTCGTCCATATGGTGTTTCATATTATCATTATGGTGTGTGTTTCTAAATATTAGCTTCTGTAAGGCTGCAATGTCTGTAAAGTCAGGTATATTGAACAGGGGACGGACCCACTTGCCAATTATATTAAACAAACCTCTCCTCACCCTTCTTCTGTTTAGGGCTGCATCTTCGGTGACAGGGGAGGTATGATCCTTCTCCCGTTGTAATAACTTCAGCATCCCCTGCCATCGTTGTTTCAGCCCCAAAATGTCATCTCCTAGGCGTTTATGTGCCACCTCCAGAGCCGCAGATAGCTGTGTATCCAGTTGGTCAATCTCCGGCGTCTGTGGTGGGTGAAGGAGCACCATCACAGACCATGCGGCACCAACTCTACGTATCTCTCCCATATTTCGTACAAAAATACCATCACTCTCCAGTATGGGGCTGGGTGTGGCCTCCTGCCATGTCAGGCACAACAGGAGGAACAAGATGGTCGATGGCCTCATGTTGTGTCCTATAGAATGCCCTTACGGCATCAACACTGCCTCTTTGCTTCCAAACAGGTGTAATCATCCGGCGCTAATAGTCTGATCCTTTTTGCATCTGAGTCACGACTGCGTGTCCACACACCTGTGTTGTCCCTTGTACCCTTCCAAGCACGCCGACGTGCGACCTTTGGCCCTACCTCAGGTATGTCTACCTCCATGGGCGTGTCTACCTGTTGCTGGGTATTTGCTGGTGGTGTCCGGGCAGGTGGTTTTGGTATCGCATTATCTTGCCGCGGGGGTGGTGGCTGCCCCGTCGTTGTTGCGGGGGGGCGGGGGGGAGGGGGGGTGTTGAGCGTTTACTGGCAACCTTATCTCTATTTCTGGCAGCACGTGTTTGGCGTGGTCGTAGGTGGGCCCATTCAATATCCGGGGACACCTTTTTCACATTTTCCCGCGCCACCTGTTTTCTTGTGCCATTTGGTCCCACCACTGTAATAACCTTCCCCCTGAACCTCGTTACCATGAACCCATGGTCCCACTTAGGATCCATCTTCACCTTATCATGTGCAAGCATGACTACCGCGTCCCCCACCTGGAGGGTTTCTGCATTGGCCTGTGCATTTAATCTCTCCATATTTCTTTCCCTGTTTACATATGCATTTTTCACAGCCACCTGTAATGCTCCTGCTAGGTCATCTACCCTCTGTGCCATGCGTGACGAATTTGTACCTTGCTTTCTATTCAATAGATTGTAGAAGGTCCCCGTAGGGTGTCGTGCATATTGTAGGAAGAAGGGTGTGAAGCCACTAGCTACCGATGTTGTTGTTCTGTGTGCCAGCATTGCATCACCTAGGCGTGTCTCCCACTCTACAGGACGTGCATTTACCAGTTTCCGCAACATATCTTTTAGACTACGATGGAACCTTTCTATGCGTGAATTTGACCTTGGGTTATATGGACATGTTATTCTGACGTCCACCCCCAGTTCTTTCAAATAGGCTTGCATTGCCTGGCCACGGAACTCCATTCCATTGTCATGTATAAGGGCTTCCATTGGGCCATTTCTAGCAAGAAAATCCCTTTGATACCAGTACCAAACTGATTCTTGTATCTTATCAGGTATAGGATAAGCTTCAGCAAATCCTGTGGCATGGTCAATAAAGGTGAGTATGTACTTGTTGGCGGTCTGTGATGTCACAAAGGGGCCACAGATATCCATGGCGATAACTTGGCCTGGGAAATCCACTATTGGCATGGGATCAGGCTTTGGCTTATCCCTCTGTGTTGACAGCACAGGGTGGACAGCGCTGTAGATAAGTGGTGACATGTTTGAGCATGCACGTCCACTTGTAGGCCTCTTGGATCCTGTGTACGGTCTTTACAACCCCCATATGTCCCACCTCTTCATGTGCACGTTTTATCACCTGTAATCTGTACTTCACAGTTAGGACTAATCTGGGATACTCCAGTTGTCCCGGTGGTGGCTTTAATGTGAACAAGAGGCCCTCTGAGATATAGTAGTTATTTTCTTGATCCTCCCCGTCCTCGTACTCTGGCATCCGGTGTTGTAACCTCTGTAGCTCCTCCACTTTGATGTTATCAATTGCTAGTAATCCGTCATTGAAGTGTTCTCCCAGAATTGCAGCTGCCATTGTGGGGTCATCCGGTGCTGTTTCCTCCCCCTTTATGACACGTAACCTGCTTAACATGTCTGCCCTTACATGTTCTTTTCCAGGCCTATATTCTATAGGGGCGGCATATTCAGCTAATGTTACTGCCCGGCATTGTACTTTGGAGTTTTTTTTATCTCATTGTGAAAGAGACATTTGAGGGGTTTGTGATCTGTGTATATGACAAAATCTGACCCATGTAGGTATGGTCTCAGTTTTTGTAGCGCATATATCACAGCATACGCTTCTCTCTCCACTACTGGCCAGCGCTGTTGTGTGTCTGACAGTTGTCTGGATATATATTGGATTGGTCTCTCAATTCCATTTACTTACTGACACAACACCGCGCCCACACAATACTTAGACGAGTCAGTGAACAGCTTGTAGGGCTTGTCTACCTGTGGAAAAGCCAGCACAGTGTCTGACGCCAGCATATCCCTCAGCAACTCCCATGCCAACTGCATCTTTTCATCCCAGTAGAAGTGCGCATACAGTTTGGTCAATCTCGTGAGTGGCAGTGCTATATCAGCAAAATTCGGAATTATTTCTCTATAATATCCTGCCATACCCAAAAAGGACCTCACTGCCTTGATGTTTTTGGGCGTCGCCATTTCTTTTATGGCTTTCACCTTCTCCGGGTCAGAAGTGATCCCTTCAGCCGACACAATGTACCCTAGAAGCTTAATTTCACTCATTCCAAATTTACACTTCTTAGCCTGGGCTACCAGCTTGTGTTCTTTCAATACCTCTAAGATGAGCCTGAGATGTTCTGGGTGTTCTTCCTCGTTCTTTGAGTAGATGACTATGTCGTCCAGGTATACCATACAAAAACGACTGATGTAGGGGGCTAGGAGTGAGTTCATAAATCTCTGGAACGTCGCTGGACCATTAGCAAGGCCAAACTGCATTCTGGTGAATTGGTACAATCCCCTGTGGGTTGCAATGGCCGTTTTCTCCATGCTTTGCTCGTCCAGCGGTATCTGCCAGTACCCACTGAGCAAATCCAATGATGAGAACACCGAGCTGCCCTGCATTGAGTCAAATATATCTTGTATTAATGGTATAGGATGAGCATCTTTCTTTGTAACGGCGTTCAGTTTTCTATAGTCTGTGCATAATCGTCATTTCCCCCCTGCTTTGGGTGCTAGTGTTATATGGCTGGCCCAGGGACTGGCAGAAGGTACAATAATCCCTGCCTTCAACATCCTTTCTATTTCTTCGTCCACAAATTTCCTGTTTGACAGGGGTAACCTATAGGGGCGCTGATTTATAGGCTGTGCATCACCAGTGTCGAGGCTCATATACACTGACGTGGTGTGGCCGACCAACATGTCAGTGTCAGGAAAAACCTCAGGAAATTGTGTGCGCCAATAATCAATGTCTGCACGCACTCCGTCCATAGAAGGATTGTGGCATGTGTTCCATATTGCTGGGAAGGATTTCTTCAGCAACAACACCTCACGTGAGTGATAAGAGACCTGAGCCTTCAGAATGGCCAAGACATCATCCCCCAGCAAAGCATCATGCTGCAGCTCCTTTACAATATAAAACTCGCACCTCCTCCCCCTAACCATAAACATTGCTTTACCCAGTGTTGGTATCTCATGACCTGATAGGGCCCTAAGACGCAGACCAGGCAGGGCAACAGCGGGTTGTCTTCTTTTTCTACACACTTCCCTCCATATATCCTCTCTCAGCATCGATCTAGCTGCACCAGTATCCACCAAGCTAATTACACAGAGTCCCTCTAGCGCTAAGTTTATACTGAGTCTCTGGTCCGGTGCAGCATTTAACAGTTTCCCTGGCCCAACTTAGCAGATACAGCAGCCTCTACTGCAGCTTGTATGGCGGATGATCTTTGTGGGCAATCTCTGACCATATGCTCAAATGACCCGCACTCATAACACCTGCGTCTTGGTCTGTAGAACGGTGGAGGACCGGGGGCAGCATGTGGTGGTGCCACTATAGGTGCAGGTGTGTGTACAGGGGCCGGGGCAGGAGGCTGTGGGGTCTGCGGCCAGTGTGGAGGCTGTTGGTACCACTACGGTGGGGGCTGCATGGAGGGGGCTGCGGGCTGTGGACGAGCCTCCATGGGGCGGCTCCCTCCCCCCCAGGTACACACCTCTTAAGAGACTTCATCTCACCTTGTAATGTTCCCATTTTCTGCTCCAATTTTGCTACAGCTTTGTCCAATGTAGATTGGAGTGACGACTGTAATGTGGCAGATACTGCTGATATATCCCTGGCCTTCTGACGTGGTGGTGGGGGTGGTAGGGCAGGCTGTGGTTGTCTTGAGATGTGTTCTGCCACAATGTAAGACCCTTCAATATCCGCCGCGAGTGTCTGTGCATTAATAATGGTCTGGTGGCGCACCACAGACACCTGCTGTCTCAGAGAAGTGTCTCTTAACCCTCCCACAAACAGAGTGATTAATCTGTTTCGCACACAGGGTACCTCCACTTCCTCAATAGTATAAGCCATCTCCAGCTGGTTGTTGAATCTTCTAGTGTACGCCCCCACATCTTCAAAGGGCTGCTGCATGCATTTCTCCAGTCTATTTTGTAAAAATAGTGGTTCATCAACATCTAAGAACTGCAAAGACACCGCAGCCTTGACGTTGGGCCAAGTCCTTTGTGGTATCTGCAGGCCCTCCTTTGCTCTCAGTAATGCTTTGTGTAGAGCACCAAGTGACCTCTGTCCGGCCACATCGATAATCAAACTGTCTCTAGCTCCAGTCCAACGGCGTAGATCATCCACCTGACTTAACCATGTCCTTAATGCATCCCTGTCATCTCCAGAACACGGGGGTAATGTACTAGAGAATTCCTTGAGTCTTTTCTTCATTTGTTCCATAGCCTCCAGTTGTCATCTCTGATCATTAATCTGGTTCATTACATTCATCTGATCCTGTTGTTGCGCCATTTTGTTCCTTATATCTGTTCACACGTTAATATTTAGTTCCAAAAAATCCTGGACGTCCAGTTCCCCTATACAATAGAGTCCGATGAGCTGTATACTCAATTTAGAACTCGTCTGTGGTCGCCATTGTAAAGGTTAAGTGTTTGTGTATGTATAGAGAGAACACAGACGTCCAGTTCCAATCATAGGTAAATCAAATCTGTTTTATTATCAGTTCTATCCAAGCTACCTCCACAATTCTGCTCATTAATATTCATGAGGCCCGGCCTCTCTAATCAGTACCACACCTACACACAGGTAATCAGGGTTACATAACACAGACTCAGGTGACCACCAGGTGCACTACCTGTCCCTTATCAGAATTACATATGTAACAGTCATCCATTTATAATCAGGGCATTATTATATTTCAGGGCAAGCATAATCATAATTAATATCATATTTATATAATCATACATGTGACGTCATATTACATCATCAAAACCAGTTCTGATTCCTATATAGTCACACTCAGCATGTATTATATCTTACACCCGTATGGAGAATCCACCCCTTCACCAATGCTTCCGCACAAGTGACAGCAGTATGATCCTCCAAGGGGTACACTCTTGTGTACTTGGTATAGTAGTCCGAGACTACCATCATACACGTATTCCCCTTCGGAATGGGTTTTATCCCACTAATAATGTCAACAGCTATCCGAGCAAACCTTACTCCGAACAGCTCTTGTTGCAATGGCAATTTGCCCAGTCCTGGACCAGGCTTGCCCAGACAGCATGCAGGACATGTCTCAATCCACCTCAAAGGTCCCCAGACATACCCGGCCAATAATATCTCCGACTCAGCCGTTCCAGTGAGCGTTTCTTTCCGAAATGCCCACTTGTGGAATGGCCGTGGCAATAGTACAGGATGTCTTTCCGCATAGCGGCCGGGATTACCATTTGTAATACCCTCCGCTTTCCTGGACAAGACTTCCACCTGCACAGCAACGAATCCCGCATCTCTAGTTCATGGAACTGAGCCAGGAAGCGTCGCATTTCACGGTTCTCCAATGATATCTCGGGTCTCACTGGACAGACCCCTGTAGGGACAAGCTCCCTCAGTAGTGCTATGGTAGGATCGGCTATCTGGTACGTCCTTATAGTGTCGGTGGACCAATCCAACAGGTTCTGCAACAACCCATCATAAGGCAAACGCACACTCGCTACCACGGCATTGTGAGCACCACAATTCCCACACTCCGGACGCACACAACGGTGGACCGGACGTCTACTTAGGCAGTCAGCATTGATATGCTATGTGCCCGCTCGGTGTTGGATATGAGAGTTCTCCAACCCGCACTCACTGAGGTGATTCAACCACCGACCAATCATCCCCTCCGCGTCCTTAAAATTAAGGAGCCACCTCAAGGCTGAATGATCAGTCCGTAATGTGAAATTACCTCCATACAAGAAGTGCCGAAACTTCTTAGTGTACACCACCACAGCCAGCAGCTCCCGCTTAGTAGTGCAATAATTTCTCTGTGCCTTGTTCATACTGTTACTAGCGAACGCCAGCGGGACCTCTACTCCGTCCTGGATTTGGGACAATGCAGCCCCGATGCTATCATTGCTCGCATCAGTGTCAAGGATGAAATGCTCCTTCTCCGTAGGGTATCTCAGCACGGGGGTGGTTCGGAACAATGCTTTAATCTCTTTGAAAGCATCGTTCTGTTCCCTCCCCCAGGTAAAAGGTTCTTTCTTCCTCCCCGGAGTCCAATGACTCAAGTTTTGCAGGGGTTGAGACACTCTAGAGAATCCGGGGATGAAGTCCCTATAATAGGAACAGAACCCCAAGAAGGATTTCACATCCTTCTGTCCTTTAGGAACTTCCCAAGTCTCCACAGTCTCCAATCTTGCCGGATCAGCCTGCACCCCTTCGGTGGAGATAATCCGGCCCAAATAGACCATGGACTTCCGAAAAAGTTCACATTTCTTCGGCTTCAGAGTTAACCCATTGGACCGAATTGTGTATTGGACCGAGGTTCAACGCACACTCTTCAAACGTCTTGCCGAAAACACCGTCGTCCAGATATACCAGGCACTTTCGCCATAATAGATCACTCAACAGAGTTTCCATCATGGCCTCGAAAGTCGCCGGAGCGTTGCATAACCCAAAAGGCATCAGCTCAAACTGATACAGCCCAATATGGCTAGTAAAAGCCGTCTTCTCTTTATCCTCCTCTTTCATTCCGATTTGCCAATATCCGGACTGTAAATCCAGGGTGCAGAACCATTGGTTCCCACCCAGCCAGTCCAGGGTCTCATCAATCCGGGGTAGAGGATACGCATTCTTCTTGATTACTCCATTCAGACGTCTATAATCGATACAAAATCGGATAGACCCGTCCTTTTTAGTAACCATCTGAACCAGACTAGACCAGGGGCTAGTGCTAGGCACAATCACCTTCTGTTCCAGCATGGTTTTCACTTGCTCTTCCACAACTCTTTTCTTAGCCAACGGCAAGCGTCGGTAAGGCATTTTAAATGGCTGGGCATCCCCGGTATTGATAGAATGCAGCACCTTGTCGGTTCGGCCCAAAGGCTCCCCCTCCACTTGCCATGCATCCTGATACTTCTCTACCAGCCTTCTCAAGGAATTGAGATCCCTCCGATCCGTAAGATCCGTCTCGGAGATCATTTTCTCAAGCCCATCACTCAAAGTGGTCAGGGAAGGGTCCCCCTTCATCCTCACATGACCAGCAGGCATCACTGCCTCGCTGGAGAACACCTCCCCCAACACAGTATCCTTTTTCAGATACTTAGCCTCTAACCCAGGGTTAGAAACCGGCACCACGGTCCAAGCACCATCACCCACCAGGGTGTCCATGCCCACCAGACCGATGCTTCCCAACATAGCCACATCCGGCTCCACAACTGCTTCTTCCTCTCTCCTAACTCCCTTGCTTCGGACCAGCACGTCACACGTCTGTCCGGGAGGAATTTTCACAATTTGGACCACCGTTGCCACTGTTGACACTTGTCGGAGCACACACTGCTCCACTGCACGGTACGGGTGCTCGATCTGGAGTACCCCTGTACCAGGATTCAGGACCGCGTCATATAACGCTGCAAAGTCCAACCCTAGTATACCGTCGTCAGCAATATCCGCGATGGTGGAAGAAGCCACATACTCCTTCCCTCCAATCCGGAGCGGTATGAACGCGCGCCCATAAGTTTGCCTACTTGACCCATCGGCCGAACAGGCGCTTACCTTCGTTTTGAAGTTATCACGACTGCACGGCATAAGAGCATAGAAGTTTGAGGAGATAAAAGAGTGGCTAGCTCCTGTATCTACTAAAAACTCGCCTGCCCTACCGGCCACAGTAACAGACACATACCACCGTTCCCCCCCAGCGGAGACGGGTTTACAGTGAAGCGTTTAAAGACCTTCGGAGCAGCCAAATCTAAGCCATGTTTCTTCAAATGGTCGAAACATGGATGATCCGGGGAAAGCTGGGTACTCCCTACCCAAACAATGTCAGTGACAGCCTCGACTTTCTCGTCCCCGTCCGTAATGGGCCTCCCTGCCTCATTGCCGGGCAATTGTTGGACTGGGATGTTAACCAGGCCAGCATCCGAACTCCCTAAGTTCGAAGCCACCCCTGGTTCCCTTTCTGTCCTTAGAACTCCACTAGGCTCTACCTCTCTGGTATGTTGGCGTACTTCATCACCAGGGGCCGTCCGCTCGCCAGCTCGGACCACCCCCTTCTAGTTTCCCTCTTTTCCGGGAACTTTCGGGCTCGGAGCCGTACACTCCGCAGCAAAATGACCGATCTCCAAGCATCTATAACACTTGGCGGTCCTCCGGTTGATCTTCCTGCTGTTGGGCTGAGTAGCCCCCATCTTCTCAAACAGTGCCGTGAAGAACGCGGCATCCATCACCGGAGCCTTTTTTTCCGAAGATTCCTTCTTCGGAGGAGGGTCTCCACCCCCCTCCGGCTTCTTATTCTTCCACGGTGGTTTAGAGGGTTTCCCACTCCTCTTAAACTGAGCCGCAGAAGCCGTCGCCTCCTCTTCGCTGCTCTCACCTTCAGACTGTTCCGGAGAACACTCTTTGATGGCCGAGGCCCGGGTTGGTACCCTGTCTCCCAGCAGCAACTTTTTGAGGGCGTGTATATTGATGGCCTTAAAAAGGTCATCTAACGACGTATCCGCCCTCCACGTGTCATACACTGTTTGTTGTACGTCTGGGTCCCTCAATCCGGAGACGAATTGAGAGAACAATTCCTTAGAAAATAAGGCGTCATGGATCCCTGAAGTAGGATGTACCTTCTTCAGGAGTCTCATCAATGCAAGTCCGAAAACCCTCGGAGCCTCGTTCTTGCCTTGCACCCGCTTTTTAAAAGCGACCATTGGATCCGTCCGGGCGGAGCCTCCGAACAATACAGTACAGATCTCCACCAGCTGTTTGAAGGAACCCTGCGGCCCGCATTCCTCTTT
The DNA here is from genome assembly GCA_947462335.1 of Harmothoe impar. NCBI lineage: Eukaryota > Metazoa > Annelida > Polychaeta > Phyllodocida > Polynoidae > Harmothoe > Harmothoe impar. The sequence continues at coordinate 30,397,515 of OX381704.1, forward strand.
CCACTGTTCAACTGCCATCAGGCCGTCTCCTAGGGGCAATCCCTTACAGATGTAAGGAATAGCATCGTGTTGATCCCAACCACTCAGGTTGATATCCTCCAACGTGGCTCCCAGCCATTCCTCCCACGAGTTTCTCTGCCAGTACGGACTAGGTTCACTAGCAATCTGCCGGGCTGCGTTGGACGATCCCCTAATCTTAGAGGTGATCGACAAGCATTTGGAAATGGCCGTTGAGGCGTTCTGTTCCACGCCTATGTTGTGCAACCCTATCCCTGCTATAGCAGGGTTAGTGTCGTACAGCTCTTGCAACTCCGAACTCAGAATTGACCGTCTCGGAGCCCTTTTCGGACTCTTTGTTCCTGGAACCGCCCCCGGTTTCGGTGCGTCTTTCTGCCTTTCTAGATAGGCTTGGTAAGTACCATACGCCACTAGGTCTTTTGTGGGGTCAATACCCTGACTGAACCACCAATTCTTCTCCAGATCTGTCATCTACTGGCATTGCTGGGCCAGAGCAAACAACTGTTGATGCTCGGCCTTCTCCTTTTCCAATTGCTTGGCTTGTCTCTCTGCCTCCTGCTCTTGTTGAGCTTGCTCCAGTTTGGCCTTAGCAGCCTCGCCGGCAGTTTTCAGTCCCTCCGCTCGTGCTCTCAATACTGCCGCATCTTGTTCAGCTAGCTCCTCCGCCATCGCAGCGTTCTCTCGCAAACGTTTCTTTTGTTGTTCCAAGACAGCTTCCTGCTGAAGGAACACCTCCCTTCTCTCGTTTTCCAGGGCTCTCTGCTCCTGAAACATCTTGTCTGTTTGACAGGCCTGCCAATCGGACAGGCTTCCCGGGGTAAGGTAGCTCTTGGCCGCCGCCTCCTGAACGGACGCCTTTTTCTGGCGCTCAGCGTCCAATCGTTGCTCCTCCTTATGCAACTTCTCCTGCTGGGTAGTTACCCATTCCGACAACAGATTTTGTCTCTCCTTTGGGATTGGACGGATGCCAGTCATACCCACTCTCGGAGAGTATACACTAGCCATCCCTCTACCCCTTGCTCGGCCGATTCTACATGGTCGACCCGGCGTTGAGGCTGACAAAGCCGGTTCTATAGTCACTCCGCGCCCACCTGGCAGGTTCGGAGTGTCCGAAAAACTCATGAAATGGCCAGCCAGAGGGCTCCCATTGTCTGCTGAAGCGAAAGAGGTGCTACTGTCTTGTAGACTCTGACGAGCTTCCAACAAAAATGCCTGTATAGCAGTTTTCTTTGTTCGTAATACGTCGCACTCAGTGCTCAGACTCTGACGTGTCTTTTTCAGGTTGTCAGTATCCCGAACCAGTTCGGAACGCAATCCCTCTGTTTCTGCTACCATGGTGTCCCTGGCCGCACATATATGATTCAACTGCGTATTCGCGGAAATGAACTCGGATCGAACCGCCTCTAGGTCCGCAGTCTTGTGGTTGAACTCCGACCGGACCACGCTCAGGGACTGTGCAAGTCTCTCATTCTCCTCCAGCAAGGTTGAAAGCCTCGCATCCTTTTCCTTTATCTTGGAATTTCGGTGGGTAATTGCACCCTCCAAAGCAATTAAATTGTCTGTCCATTCCATAGACTTTGCTTGAATGGTTAGCAATTCCCTTTGGGCTAGCTGCAGGCATTCCTGCACCCTGGCTTCTCGCATGTCATCAAAGCGACGCTCATTCGGATTGCCATAGATCCGGGGTGTCGGAGCGGCTGCTCGTGATCCGCCAACGTTTAACATCGACAGATTCATCTCTTCTAATGAACGACTCATTATTTCCGGACCTCTTGGTCTTGGGGTTTCATCCCCTCCTGTTAGCACGACTGTTCCTCGTAGAACATTCGCACTCCGTGTTGGGGTATCTGCCTCTTCGCCGGCAAATGACCCCTCCGGGACAAGGCTAATGCCTCATCGGGAGACCTCTGTGCTCCGGCCAGAGCACGAGGTCTGTGCTTTGCACAGGCTAACCTGCTTCTCACTCAGAACTGGTCACGGCACCAGTGTAATAAACGATACTTTGGTCCTCTATAATATTGTTATAGTATTAAGTAAAGGAACAAAGCCAACACAGTTCGGATCAAGTGTTACAGGTTGCGAATCAATAGGTTTATTCAGTAACCTAGACAGGCAAAACTCTAGCAGTGCGAACTCCCTATAGAGTTCGGAACGGGTCAGTAGGCTGTGCAGCCGATATGATCGCGGGGCCTCGGTCCAAGCGTGGATCCAGAGTGACCGACGAGTCCTATCGGATGCTGGGTATATATAGGCAGCCAGCCTGCGCACGCACACGCAGACCGGAAGCCTATAGTGACCTCTGTCCATACCCCAAGCCCGAAGCAGATGCTGCCACCTGCCGTCGGGCTGAAGGGTTCGGACGGAGTTCGCAACACAGCATCCAACAAAACCCGTCCATATAAACCCCGCATAACCCTAGCCCCTACACATGTATGCGGATGAAATTGTTGTCTATGCATCACACAGAAATCATAGGCTAGCTGTGGTTGGCATGAAAAATGATCTTAACAGTATTGGAGCATGGTGTCAGCAGAACTGTATGACGAGAAATGAAAGTAAAACCAAGGTACTTTGCTTTGCATCTTCTAACATGAGAAAAAATCGCCCAGACCTGACTTTAAACATAAATGGTATAAAGCTGAGTGAGGTGACCCATTATATGTATTTAGGAGTTGAACTGGACTCAGACTTTACACTTTCAAAATATGTGAATAACACAGTGTCTAAGGCATCTGATAAGGTTTTCAAGCTAGGACGGCTGAGATTGACATTGAACTTGGTTACAACAAACTTCCTTACAACGAATTTTGGTTACAGCAAACAAATTTGCTGGTCCCGATTTTAACCCATACATTTCTATAGTAATGAAACTTGGTTATAACGAAGCACTGTTGGTCCAAACCTCTTTACAACAAAGTAATTTTCCACATTTTTAAACAAAATTATCATTTTTCTGCAGAAAATTAATGTAGTTTACTACAGAGGCATGGATGAAAATACAGGTTCTAACAAAAGCTTCCTCTTAAATCTGCAAAATCATGACCTAGGAAATTATTTTGGCCCTGACACTAGGTAGGCCTCCCTCCGGGCCTCCCTACACTACACAGAGAAGCCCTGACACTAGGTAGGCTTCCCTACACTACACAGAGAAGCCCTGACACTAGGTAGGCGTCCCTACACTACACAGAGAAGCCCTGACACTAAGTAGGCGTCCCTACACTACACAGAGAAGCCCTGACACTAGGTAGGCGTCCCTGCACTACACAGAGAAGCCCTGACACTAAGTAGGCGTCCCTACACTACACAGAGAAGCCCTGACACTAGGTAGGCCTCCCTGCACTACACAGTGATGCACTCACACTAGGGGTAGGGGTGGTGAGCGACTTTTGGGAGGTGTGTGGCCTCTCCCTCCCCCCCCAACTCCCCTCCCCTCTGGGCTGCCATAGGGGTGGTGAGCAACTTCCTTTCTAGGGGGAGGGTGGGGGTGAGTCAAAGAGCAGTTGTCAGGGCCTCTGTAATCGGCCCTATGTGTTGGGAGGTGGGGCAACAAAAAAAAATGGAGTGTGTGAGTGGCCTCACAGATGACTCAGGGTAATCTGTCAATTCTGGCATCAGAAATTAATTCGAATGAGTGATCTAATTTGATTACAATACATTATTTCTCATTTCTGACGGCAGAATCGTAATCGCCAGAAAAAGCTACCCTAATTTCATATATTGGAAGTCATATATAATCAAATTCCAGGTGGTGGCTGTAGGTGAGCAGGTGGCTGTGGGAAAGCAGGTGGCTGTGGGCAAGCAGGTGGCTGTGGGCGTCAGTGCCCAGCAGCGCGTAACCGCTGTTTTACGTCTCGGCCGTAAAGCGAGTCGATCGGAGCATCAGCAGCGACACCATCGCCGTTTCCGTTTCGCCGTGTCGGTCGGCCACAGGGCGGCGTGTGTTACGCGTCCATGCCTTTGCCGTCCATCCCCTGTCCCCCCGCCCCTGGTGTACATTAGCTATCTGTATCATAACCGCTATCTGTTAACATATAGATATAGAGTGGATGTGACTTGTTGCATAGGTCCTGGCGGTAGAATGTGCCCAGTTTTTGCCCGCTTTGGGGGTAGAAAGAGAGAAATACGGGCAAATTCACTCAAAATGTCATTTCTATCTTGCACCCAAAAACTTAATGCCTTGCAGCCTATGGAGGCCCATGGAGGTGGTAGCTTTTTTTTACTACATTTCCATAATAGTGAAAGAGAGAAATAAATTCGTGAAGATCGCAGTTCAATTTCTTCAAGAAAAATTGAGATTTTTAGAAAAAAATTTGCGGAAAATGCTGTCCCCCGACCTTGCCTATCTCATGTTTTTTCCCGCTTTTGTCTATCTCGAATGATAACCGAAATACAACGATTCTCCTATGTCACAAAATTGTCTTAAACTGCAAAATTAGTAGGTGTATATTACTCAGGGTTAATTAAACCCTGAGTCAATAAGTAGTGCCAATCATAAATTCATTGCATGGCCAAGTAAGACTTGTTATAAACAAGTTTACATCAAAACATGTAAACACAAGTCACAACTGTCCTTGTTTAATAGCCTGTTTACGTTTGCATATATACCAGGGGAATAGAAGCACATTTAACATCACTAAACATCATTAAAAAGCTGGACTTTGTTATAACGAAATTTGGTTATAACGAACTTTTTAGCTAGTCCCAAGGGATTCGTTATAACCAAGTTTTACTGTACAAGCAGGGAATATTGCCCCTGATGGATTATTGTTGCTTCTTAGCTGAGTCTGCCAGAAGAAATCCGACCTACAAATTCCAAACAATTCAGAATCAAGCCCTCAGAATCTGCTTACGAGTAAGAATGAGGGATGAGACTATAGCTGGTTTACATGCAAGAACAGAAGTGCCTATGTTAGCAGACAGGAGAAAAGAGCTTTTAGCGTCCTTCATGTACCGTAAATCTAGAAGACTAAGCCACAAGCTAAAGCTAGACAAACCAGATCTGACGGCAAATTTGTTTTCCCAGGAAGGAGGGTGAAATCAGCAATGTGTGAAAAATCCCCTTTCAATAGAGGAATCTCCCTGTGGGACAAACTAGAGGCAAATGTACAAAATGCAAAAAGCAAAGAAAATGCAAAAAGCAAAGAAATGTTCAAAAGTAATGTAAAAAAACTGTATAAAACAAATGTAAAAGGGAGCAGGAAGAAATATTATGAGGCTCTCAGACAAGCTCTGTAGACATCTTAGTCCCTTTAGCATGGAAATGAAATTCAAATCTACACAGAGTTCTGGGGTGGAACTACTGCAATCTTGTACTGTAATTTTATTTCTGACGTGATACCATATTCTGTACATACATTTTTAATTCCATAATTTTCATGATGAATCTGTGATGCTGCCACCTGCCGTCGGGCTGAAGGGTTCGGACGGAGTTCGCAACACAGCATCCAACAAAACCCGTCCATATAAACCCCGCATAACCCTAGCCCCTACACATGTATGCGGATGAAATTGTTGTCTATGCATCACACAGAAATCATAGGCTAGCTGTGGTTGGCATGAAAAATGATCTTAACAGTATTGGAGCATGGTGTCAGCAGAACTGTATGACGAGAAATGAAAGTAAAACCAAGGTACTTTGCTTTGCATCTTCTAACATGAGAAAAAATCGCCCAGACCTGACTTTAAACATAAATGGTATAAAGCTGAGTGAGGTGACCCATTATATGTATTTAGGAGTTGAACTGGACTCAGACTTTACACTTTCAAAATATGTGAATAACACAGTGTCTAAGGCATCTGATAAGGTTTTCAAGCTAGGACGGCTGAGATTGACATTGAACTTGGTTACAACAAACTTCCTTACAACGAATTTTGGTTACAGCAAACAAATTTGCTGGTCCCGATTTTAACCCATACATTTCTATAGTAATGAAACTTGGTTATAACGAAGCACTGTTGGTCCAAACCTCTTTACAACAAAGTAATTTTCCACATTTTTAAACAAAATTATCATTTTTCTGCAGAAAATTAATGTAGTTTACTACAGAGGCATGGATGAAAATACAGGTTCTAACAAAAGCTTCCTCTTAAATCTGCAAAATCATGACCTAGGAAATTATTTTGGCCCTGACACTAGGTAGGCCTCCCTCCGGGCCTCCCTACACTACACAGAGAAGCCCTGACACTAGGTAGGCTTCCCTACACTACACAGAGAAGCCCTGACACTAGGTAGGCGTCCCTACACTACACAGAGAAGCCCTGACACTAAGTAGGCGTCCCTACACTACACAGAGAAGCCCTGACACTAGGTAGGCGTCCCTGCACTACACAGAGAAGCCCTGACACTAAGTAGGCGTCCCTACACTACACAGAGAAGCCCTGACACTAGGTAGGCCTCCCTGCACTACACAGTGATGCACTCACACTAGGGGTAGGGGTGGTGAGCGACTTTTGGGAGGTGTGTGGCCTCTCCCTCCCCCCCCAACTCCCCTCCCCTCTGGGCTGCCATAGGGGTGGTGAGCAACTTCCTTTCTAGGGGGAGGGTGGGGGTGAGTCAAAGAGCAGTTGTCAGGGCCTCTGTAATCGGCCCTATGTGTTGGGAGGTGGGGCAACAAAAAAAAATGGAGTGTGTGAGTGGCCTCACAGATGACTCAGGGTAATCTGTCAATTCTGGCATCAGAAATTAATTCGAATGAGTGATCTAATTTGATTACAATACATTATTTCTCATTTCTGACGGCAGAATCGTAATCGCCAGAAAAAGCTACCCTAATTTCATATATTGGAAGTCATATATAATCAAATTCCAGGTGGTGGCTGTAGGTGAGCAGGTGGCTGTGGGAAAGCAGGTGGCTGTGGGCAAGCAGGTGGCTGTGGGCGTCAGTGCCCAGCAGCGCGTAACCGCTGTTTTACGTCTCGGCCGTAAAGCGAGTCGATCGGAGCATCAGCAGCGACACCATCGCCGTTTCCGTTTCGCCGTGTCGGTCGGCCACAGGGCGGCGTGTGTTACGCGTCCATGCCTTTGCCGTCCATCCCCTGTCCCCCCGCCCCTGGTGTACATTAGCTATCTGTATCATAACCGCTATCTGTTAACATATAGATATAGAGTGGATGTGACTTGTTGCATAGGTCCTGGCAGTAGAATGTGCCCAGTTTTTGCCCGCTTTGGGGGTAGAAAGAGAGAAATACGGGCAAATTCACTCAAAATGTCATTTCTATCTTGCACCCAAAAACTTAATGCCTTGCAGCCTATGGAGGCCCATGGAGGCCCATGGAGGTGGTAGCTTTTTTTTACTACATTTCCATAATAGTGAAAGAGAGAAATAAATTCGTGAAGATCGCAGTTCAATTTCTTCAAGAAAAATTGAGATTTTTAGAAAAAAATTTGCGGAAAATGCTGTCCCCCGACCTTGCCTATCTCATGTTTTTTCCCGCTTTTGTCTATCTCGAATGATAACCGAAATACAACGATTCTCCTATGTCACAAAATTGTCTTAAAATGCAAAATTAGTAGGTGTATATTACTCAGGGTTAATTAAACCCTGAGTCAATAAGTAGTGCCAATCATAAATTCATTGCATGGCCAAGTAAGACTTGTTATAAACAAGTTTACATCAAAACATGTAAACACAAGTCACAACTGTCCTTGTTTAATAGCCTGTTTACGTTTGCATATATACCAGCGGAATAGAAGCACATTTAACATCACTAAACATCATTAAAAAGCTGGACTTTGTTATAACGAAATTTGGTTATAACGAACTTTTTAGCTAGTCCCAAGGGATTCGTTATAACCAAGTTTTACTGTACAAGCAGGGAATATTGCCCCTGATGGATTATTGTTGCTTCTTAGCTGAGTCTGCCAGAAGAAATCCGACCTACAAATTCCAAACAATTCAGAATCAAGCCCTCAGAATCTGCTTACGAGTAAGAATGAGGGATGAGACTATAGCTGGTTTACATGCAAGAACAGAAGTGCCTATGTTAGCAGACAGGAGAAAAGAGCTTTTAGCGTCCTTCATGTACCGTAAATCTAGAAGACTAAGCCACAAGCTAAAGCTAGACAAACCAGATCTGACGGCAAATTTGTTTTCCCAGGAAGGAGGGTGAAATCAGCAATGTGTGAAAAATCCCCTTTCAATAGAGGAATCTCCCTGTGGGACAAACTAGAGGCAAATGTACAAAATGCAAAAAGCAAAGAAAATGCAAAAAGCAAAGAAATGTTCAAAAGTAATGTAAAAAAACTGTATAAAACAAATGTAAAAGGGAGCAGGAAGAAATATTATGAGGCTCTCAGACAAGCTCTGTAGACATCTTAGTCCCTTTAGCATGGAAATGAAATTCAAATCTACACAGAGTTTCTGACGTGATACCATATTCTGTACATACATTTTTAATTCCATAATTTTCATGATGAATCTGTGATAACTACACTGTATGTACCTCGTTCATAATTTGTATATATGTATATGCGTTGTACAGCAACTTAACAATGCCGAAGAGCACTTTACTGTGAATATAGAGCTTAATTGAGAGTGTACTTTATTCATATGAAAAAAACATTTGTAACTGAAAATCCTACTTGATGTTATGAATAAACAATTAAAAAAAATAATATATATATATCGCCATGCCCAGGCTCGCCACATCATACATGAATAGGCATAGGGACCTATACTTTTTTCTTGTGCAAAAACCTTGATATTGAACAGAAGAATCATGAGACATGACCAAATCAGACACTGAATGATGTATTTTTCTCATGATACCAATTTGTTTTCCCTCAGGAACATCCTTACATTGCCTGTTAAGTCCACCACAGAGAGGGAGGCAGCCCCAACTCCTCCAAAGCAGAAAGAAGGCATCTCCCGTGATGGGACCTACTCACAACCCTATGACAACGTGAGGACACCAGACATACTGAACAACAGGGATGGCTCCAATGGTAATCTCTATGCTGAGGTGAAGAAGGACAGAAAGAAACCTCCACTTGTGAGTGGCAGCAGTCTGCACATCGAGGAGAACGACCTGTACTCAGGGTCAGGGGATGGGGCACCAGAGAGGGGACCTGTATATACTGAGGTAAAGAAGGACAGAAAGAAACTTCCACTTGTCAGTGGCAGCAGCCTCCACATCGAGGAGAACGACCTGTACTCAGGGTCAGGGAATGGGGCACCACAGAGGGGACCTAGGGAGTCTGCTGGTGTGTATATTGTGGAGAACGAGGGCTATGATTCATTTGGTGCCAAATGAGACCCCCTACAATTGACCCCATCCATTCGGAGGATTTGAGGAAGTCCTAGATAATTCAGACTTTAATTTCATTTCCTCATTTTAGCTCTTCTTAATACATAGTAATCCAGACAGACTACAGTCAAGTAATACAGTTGTCAACATAGACATACAATCTGGACTAATAATATACAAAGTATTTGACGTCGATCGACAATCCTAAAATGTGCAAAGCCTGAATAATTGATCAATATTGTAAGCTCTATATATCTTTACCGTGTCATACCACCGTATACCATCATCAAACATATTCCTGACATTTTCAGACCTACATATTATCGGTATGTATATGTGTGCAATGGTATGTCTCCCTTATCCAGGATGTTTCCTACCTCTAAGTATACGCAAATTTAGGGGTTGGTGTATCCAAGTGATATGCATGCGCTAATAGGGTACAATATGCCCAATATATATGGAATATCAATAATGTAGTCATATAACGTTCAGAATCTTTACATCATTAGGGTACACATGACGCTGTCTGCCTTGGAAATACATAGGTATACCAAAGGGTACACGTATCCAGTGTTTAGATGAAATCTGCGAATAGCACCGATCATGTAACTGCATTGTACATTATGTCACTTGTGGTAGGCCTATATGAAATAGTAATCCTGTCGCTACGAATTCATAATACAGCAAAACTTTGTTATAAGGAGAACCTCGATACCCGTTCAGTTTACTCCTTATGGGCAAGGTCTTCTCAAAAGCAAGGCCAGTCTTATTAGAATGTCCAGGTAACAGTACACTCCATACATGTGTCTCTTGTAGGGATTTGATTCAAATATAATTCAGATGAGTTCATATATTACTTCAAGTCAACCATCCTTCTAGGTCCCTTCATGAAGTTCTCGATCTCCCTTCCTCACGAGGGCAGCTACAAAGGTATTCTACCACTCTGCCTCTGGGCTGGGGCGATGGGGAATTTTAAGCAGTTTACATGTGACTGTAGCCCTGAGACATGACTAACCTGGCTAAGGTTTACACATACAAATTAAGACAATGCGCCAAAATTACTTCCTTAGGCCACATACAAAATTGGTGAGGGCGGGCGAATTTATTTTATCTAAAAAAAGAATTCTCTACGGATTTCAACCTTAAAATAGGGGGAGCGGGCAATTTCTTTTTCTGAGGGAAGTTTATTCTTTTCCAAACTGATATTAACTGCCTCATGATAAAAGAAAAAAAAATCCAATTCTTCCCAGGAAATGATGCGGGCAGAGTCCATAGACACTTTCTTTTCAATAAAAATAAAAATTTGCATTTCCAAAAATATGGTGCTGGAAATCCGTAGACAAACTTTTTTTTATTTGGTGTGGTCTTATATGAGGGTAATGTAAAAATACCTTTCTAAGAGTTTTCTTACTGCAGAAATGTATAGGAAAGATCAGGACCACAGAAATCTGCTCCTTATTAGCAAGGTCTCCTTGTACATTTGTATCAGAGTCAATTATAACGAAGTTTCTCTGTACAAGAATAGGAATATCCCCTACATTGTACAAGTTTGTATACACTTAGGACCGCCATGTAATATCAAGGAGCGATTATGTTTTACAAAAATGTAAATATGTATTTCTATCTTTTGTCGTTTTCTTTTGAAACGTACAATGACAAACATAAAATATAGTGTACTTTTAAAATAAATGATGCACTTTCAAAATATATGATTCATTTTGTTCTTTGTTCAACCTTGCACGAGCCTGCCATATGGAAGAGGGACATATATGTGCTATACATATTTTCGATAAGAAAACTAAAGCATATGCCATGTTATTCTTTTTATTTGGGTATTGTTTTAGGAGTGTCTAAATAAGTTTTTATCTACCAAATTATTAGGCCTAGTTGGACTTGCTTACTTTGCCTGTAGACCAATGCCTTTAGTTTTCAATCTTAGGGCTGGGAGTTGTGTCTACACAGAACAGAAAATAGATAAACCGATTGTGAACCGTGGAGGCATGACTATGGTGAAAGCAACCCTCCACTTCCCGTTTCTATACAGGTGTATATTGGACAATATCCAACACTAAACACAACGTGTCGCCGTTCTGCTCTACTTCAAGAGAAACCAGACTTGAGGAAGTCCCCAGGTGCACACACACAGGCTTGGATATGGGCTATAGGTCTACTGGGTGACTTTGTGATTTTTGTTATCTTGTTAGAATATCATATTGTATTTACAAGGGTCATGCATATGAAGGTATAAGCTTTAACATCGCCCTAGGGAGTGGTCGTTATTTAACAACAGGGGGACGGAGGGCTGTTGGGTCCTCCCCACCCCCTCCTCCTCGAGACGAGTCAACCCCCCCCCCCCCCCACTCATCTTGAACTCTAGTAACATGCAGGAGCTTTCGCTGAAAAGGAATGACCCCCCCCCCCCTTCACACAATATGCCCCTTCCTTACCAAACTCAATCGCCAAGCCCCCTCCCTCATCCACCACGCCCCCTCCCACAATATGCCCCCACCCTTTCCACACACCCTCAATCACTATGCCACCTCCAGCATTCCCCCTCCCTTACCACACCCCCACTTGAAATCACCATGCCCCCTCTCTTACCACATTCCCTTAATCACCATGCCCCCTCCCACAATATGCCCCCTCCCTTACCAATCACCACATCACCTTCCTTAAGCACCACGCCCCCTCCCTTCCCACACCGCCCCAATCACCACGCCTCTTCCCACAACATGCCCCCTCCCTTACCACACCCCCTCCAACAATATGCCCCTCCCTTACCACACCCCCTCCAACAATATGCTCCCTCCCTTACCACACCCCTCCAACAATATGCCCCTCCCCTACCACAACCCCCTCCAACAATATGGCTTCTCCCTTACCACACCCCCTCCAACAATATGCTCCCTCCCTTACCACACCCCCTCCAACAATACGCCCCCTCCCTTACCACACCCCCTCCAACAATATGCCCCTCCCTTACCACACCCCCTCCAACAATATGCTCCCTCCCTTACCACACCCCCTCCAACAATATGCCCCTCCCCTACCACAACCCCCTCCAACAATATGGCTTCTCCCTTACCACACCCCCTCCAACAATATGCCCCCTCCCTTACCACAACCCCTCCAACAATATGCCCTTCCCTTACCACACCCCCTCCAACAATATGCCCCCTCCCTTACCACACCCCCTCCAACAATATTCCACTCCCTTACCACACCCCCTCCAACAATATGGCTTCTCCCTTACCACACACCCTCCAACAATATGCCCCCTCCCTTACCACACCCCCTTCAACAATATGCCCCCTCCCTTACCACACCCCCTCCAACAATATGGCTTCTCCCTTACCACACCCCCTCCAACAATATGGCTTCTCCCTTACCACACCCCCTCCAACAATATGGCTTCTCCCTTACCACACCCCCTCCAACAATATGCTCCCTCCCTTACCACACCCCCTCCAACAATATGCCCCCTTCCTTACCACACCCCCTCCAACAATATGCCCCCTCCCATACCACAACCCCCTCCAACAATATGCCCCCTCCTTCACCACATCCCCTCCCCTCCCCCCTCACCACGACCCCGCCCACACTATCCTCCTCCCTCACCCCACATCGTGCCTCTTCCCTCACAACCCCTCTCACTCTATCCTTCTCCCTCACCACGCCCACCCCACATATTGTCTCCTTCCACATTACGCCCACCCTACATCGTGTCTCCTCCTTCACCATGACCCGTCCCAGACTATTCTCCTCTCACCAAGCCCACTACACATCATGTCTCCTCCTTCACCATCCTCCTCCCTCATCACACATCGTGCCTCCTCCCTCACCACGCCCAACACACATCGTACTCCCTCTCACCATGGCCCCTGCCACCATATGACCCTTCCCACACCACGCCTTTTTTAAATATAAGCTAAGCAATGTCTCATTGCATATGAACTCGGCGGTGACAAATTGGAGAACCTTCAGACTGGCAAGGGGTGAGGGAGGAGGTGGCCTACGTGACCCAATACTAAGACAAAGCTGTAAATGCCTGCGTATGTTACCCATACTTCTCTATAATGTACCGGTAGTTCTAAAACTGCGCAGTTTGAGGAGAGTGAATATCTACATACATACATACATACATACTGGCGACGAGTTTAATCAGTTTCATTTTGTACCCTTATCTTACTCAAGGTACACAGTCTATCTTGTGTTTTAATAGCTATTGGTAAATAGGCTGTAGAATGCTGCGGGAGTAAGTGGACAAGGGCAGGTGTAAATATTGAAAGTGTCAAGCAAGACGGTCGAAGTTGGTGAATAAGGGAAGAGTGGTAAACAGGGATGAAAGTCGACTATGTCAAAAAAACTTGAAGATATAACATACCTCATAACTACATTATAGAACACTACTAATGTTTATGCATCTATATAGACACATATCTAGTGCTGTGCAGCAGGATTTGTCATATCTATATTCTCCTGGACGTTGTCTCCTGCTGAGGAGAAGCATTTGTCATGTCCATGTGGTCCTGGACGTTATCTCCTGCTGTGGAGAATGAGATATCTGTCCATACACTCTCCATGCATAGCACTTTTATTTCAGTGACTAAGCCTCATGTGAAGAGTGTAAATGCATAGGACTATAGAGGAGAGAGAGGGCTTCAAGCTTTCTCAAGTTAACTTGAGATTGGTTGAGAAAAACTTGACACTGAGATGAGTGTGGTGTAGCCTGTCTGTGTATGTGTAGGACCACTGGGGATGAATCAGTGATGATTCTGCTGTCTTATTATAGGATTACACACACAAAATAAGTTTGATTGAGTTTATATTGTGTAAATAACAAATATATCTTAAGAGGGCCTACAGCCAAATATCCTGATTATATTTTTTGTGATTGAAAAAAAACTTGATTTCAGGGAAAAACTTGAAGACTTTCATCCCTGGGTAAAGTAGGGAATAATTAAGTCCTTGCCCATATCTATGTACTGGTTATACATTTTTTTGAATTAAAAATCAAAACAACACGTTGCTACCTTCGTTTACGTTTTAATATATAAACTGTATGATTGATAAAATTTGGCCACATCTTATTGCACTGTACACGTTTCTGAAATTATATTTCAAGTAAAACCATAATATTTCCGTCTTCTACACCTCTATTTACAACATTGGATTTCTTTTTATCTTCATTTCTTAATCCATATTTATTGGTATAGATCTATAACCTGAGAACTCATCTTATTTATAACATCTTAATTTTAGCCATAACTGATTAATCACCCGTTCTTAACAAAATATGAGGGTCATTTTCTCCGGCCCTGTCTCCGTCTTTCTCCGTGACTTTTGTTTTCAATTTCTTCTGCGGTAGGGATTTCTGATTGCTCGTCAGTGTCTTTCGGCAGTTCAGGTCGTCGTGAACGTTTTCCTACTGTCGCCTGTTCAGATGAATCCCCGCTAAGTTTACGTTTATTCCGGGCGCGACCTGACCGGCGAGGCTGTGTAAGGTCAACGTCTGAGTTGATGTCAAGATCCCGACTCCAACTGAAATAGAAAGGAAGTGGTGTAAACGGTTGAGAATTGGTAGTAAAAGCAATCATTGTTGTTCTGGTGATTTTGTTGCCTCATTTAAGGGAGTGTTCATTTTTTAACAACAGGGGGGGGGGGGGGGTTGGTGAGTTTTCGTTTTGACATGCAAGTTATTTTGCGCCCCCCCCTCGGGAAGAGCCAAGTTAAAATCCGCCGCCCCCTCGGGAGGAGCTGAGTTATTTTGCGCCCCCCCCCCTTTCAATTGTTCTGCATCAATTTGCATCTATACTTGATATAGAGTATATAGGCCTTATTTACAATGCATATCCCTATGTTTCTTCATGGCATGTACCATTTTTCCTAACTAGGGGGTCGTCTTAAAGGTGGGGTTTTCTTATGGGATGGGGTTTTATAGTAAATGTACTCATAGAAATGGCCATTAACCCTTTAAGGCCAACCAAAAAATAATAATTGCTGGTGGTGGGGGTGAGCCGAGCCTATGCTAAATCCCATTGAGTTATGATGACTATAGTCGATGCTCGGCCACCCATGGCCTCAACTATAGTCGATGCTCGGCCCTAAGGGGTTCAATATTCAAATTGCAAGTTTTGATTTTGATCTAATTTAAGCGTGAATATTAGGGACACAATATCTATCCAGCTCCCACAGAAGTGCAGTTCTTCAGAACGGGGTCAGAGCGGCATATCCGTCTCCTAACCGGAACATTTCAGAATCTAGAAGTCAAATGGTGTATTCATGTGCACTTTGAAAACTTTATTGGAAGGGTTGGTGAAATCCTGAATGGATTGTATACCCACAAGTTAATAATTTTGAAGAACCTTGCAATGATATGATTATGATAGCAGCAGATAAAATCTGCCAGAAAAGAAAGGTGTAAAAAGATGTACAGTTGGTAGTTGTTTGGGCACATCTGCATAGGTCCTTGTACTGAATTACATGAGTAATGAGTACATGAGTCAATAGGCCTACAACCGGTTCCCTTTTTTACACTGAATAATCTGTGGGGGGGAATGCCACCGCAAGAAAATTTGAAAGCCTATGACTAGCAATACTGCATTCTTATGCATTATGGTATAAAATATATTAAGGCTCAGCTCTGAATTATTTATGATTGGGGCTGGAAACTTGTTATTCTTTAGGAAAGGTTTTAGGAAAATTGGAAATCTAGACTTGAAATGGTGCATTCTGCTGCATTTTGGCCAAAAATATATTACAACTCGGATCTGTATTATTCAGCCTCTATGATTGGGGCCGTATCTTTTTTGAGGAAAGGTTTTGGGAAGATTTGACAATCTATACCTGAAATGGTGCATTCTGTTTCCTTTTGGCCAACTATATTGTGAGGCCTATTTTTAGTGGGAAACTTTTGGGAACATTTGAAAATCTAGACCTGAAATGGTGCATTCTGGTGCATTTTGGCCAGAATTGTATCAAAGCTAAGATCTGTACCAGCCAGTCTTTATCACTGGGGATGGAACTTTACTTTTTGGCTGGAAAGTCTTATAAAAATTTGAAATTCTTGACTTCAAATGGTGCAATCTGATGCATTTTGGCACATCTGGCATGTCTACCCCCATCTTAAACCATCACTGAAATAGTTATGTGTTCATTTGCCAATCACATGTCATAGCAGTACTAGGGGGGTTTGGGAGCATTTGCCCCCTTGCCCCACCCTCCAAGAAAATATTGAAAATCAAGAAGGCAAATGGTGAAATTTGATGTATTTTGATCTTCTTGTCTGACACATAAAGGTAAATAGAGTTCTCATTGGATCTGAATGAATCACAAGAATGACCAATTTGATAAATAAATCTGAGGAGTTTGCCTGCCATCCAACAAAAATTTTGAAAATTCACAGAGTAAAATTGTCAGATTAAACGGGTGTGACACAAAGTGTCGCAAGAAAATTTTATGATTTTAGAGGTAATTTGCTGGATTTTAAGGCATTTCTACAGAAAAAGTGAAGAGTTTAAGTATTCAGCGGCACGTCATGACAAATCATGCCCCCTCTAAAGGGGTTGAGTTATTTTACGCCCCCCCCTCAAGAGGGTCAAGTTATTTTACGCCCCCCCCCCCCCCTCGGAAGGGGTCAAGGTATTTTACGCCCCCCCCCTAAACTCACCAACCCCCCCCCCCCTGTTGTTAAAAAAGGAACACTCCCTAACACAGATTTAACACGGTTTACAATTGTAAACCTTGGTTTTTAATGTCGCGTTAAATGATTAGGAACTACTGGGTAATTATTGGAGAAAATAATTCAACTTTTATCATACAAATTCTAAGCAAACCAAAAAAACGGATTAACTACCGGAATGGTCTAAATCTAAGAATCTACATTAGTTATATCAAAGCGTGTCCCTCACCTTGGCGGGTTGAAGTCTCCTATCGAGCCGTCCGTGTGACTAAGGGAGGAGACGCCACTAGCAGGCTGCAAGAGGAACACAGAAAACTGTTAATTACCATAAATTGGACAGGGATTATGCAAGAGTCGCTACAGCATAAAGCAAACGAGAATCACAACAATGAGAGCCCTGACTTGCTTTTGCAGCAAATATATACATCAAAGGCATTTGTTTGAAATGGGTTGCTCATTAAAATCATAAACTTGCAAAAGATAGGATACTAGTAAGTGCGTACCATAGAGTCTTGCATAGAAGCTGCGGCTTGTACGCGAATCGGTCTCGGCTTTAATGCGATACCAAACATACATATATTGGGTGTGGTTTACAATACTAAACTCAGCATAATCGAACGCCCTGTGTGGCTTTCAGTATTTCCTCTAACTCAGTGCGCGGGATATACAAGGGTTTGGCTTATACGCGAGACATATTAAGTACCAGTATGTTTTCTTCCAGAAGAAGGCTTATGGAATAAGTCTCGATATCAAACTGAATGCTATTCAACATTTCAAAAATGCCTACTATGTACTACTATCATCAGCAATAAAAGTCCGCTATATTCTGTCTGGTTTTCTGAGTATAATAGCCATAGCAGCATGTTTTCTTTGTGTTTGAGAGAGAGAGAGAGAGAATGGCATGGCTGTGGATTTCCTTTACCCAGGTAGCTGGTTAAATCATCAACCAATGAGATAATTCCCTGGTCTTCACTATGGGGGCATTATGTAACAACTGGTACCCATTGTGGCAACTGTAATCAGGGCTTATCTTGTCAGTACCAGATCATGCAATAGATACATAAGGCCTCCAGCTACCCCGGTATACCGTATAGCATTAAACCACATACCTCTGAGAGCGTTTCAGACACTGCGTCCTCCCGGTGTGCTGCATCCTCATGACCTGAAACAAACACGTTGTTTATAGTTACATCATACATGGAAGGTTAGGAAGTACACAATCTATGGTATTGATAATTCCAAGAACTCCAAGCTGGAACTGCTTTGCTCAATTTAAACGGTGAACAGTCGATTTTGTAAGCCTCATGAACTACTTTCAGCAGATGCCCTATCATGATGCACAACTGTTCAGGTTGCTGGCGATAGGGTTGGTCAAATAGGAGAGAAAGCAGATTATTTCATAATTGGAAATCTAAGAAAATCTGATACATATCTCTCAATATGATTCAACATTCAACACCGTAACGAATATAAAGCAAGCAATATTTAATAAAATCCTAAAAACTCATGTGACTTTTTTAACATATGATAGCATGTAAACATTATATGATACCATGCAAACCTACACTTACCATGAATATCTGACCATCCAAGCTGAACGTCTCCTGCGGCGCTGACCGGTGCAGTGCTGGATGCAACGTCTACTCCTTCAGTCTTAGTCCTGCTTGGTTTTACTTTAGCTTTTGAGTCTTTCTTTGGTCTACCTCTTTTTCGTTTATCTGTCTTTATCGTTTCTACAAAATCTCTATCTTCAGATTCAATTTCCCCACTACCTTGATTTTCAAGTTCTCCTTCCCCCTCAGTAGCTGGGACACTGGCTGCTTCAACTAGCGTCCTCTGAGCAATGTCTAAGTCACTGGGTACATTTGTTGTTACAGCATTCCCATTGGTATGATCACCCCCCTGGTTGTCAAATGTCAGATAAGAGTTTTGTGTATAGGACTGATGGGCGTCGACTAGGAGGGATGGACTGCCAGGTGAGTCAAACATGTCGTCATCAGACTCATTGAGCTGGGAGTCGTCAAGTGGCAATGTCTCATCTCCACCGTTCTCCTCGGCTACATCCGCAGGAGGCACATCGTGTACGGCGATGTCCTCTGCGGTGTGGCTTTCTGCAACCACATCTGCACTCTGTGCCGCCACACTGAGTACAGCCACTGTCTGTTCAGCCACACTCTGTGCAGCCACAGTCTCTTTACCCACAGTCTGTTCAGCCACATTGTGTGCACCCGCACTCTGTGCGGAAAAATTCTCTGCTGCAAAACTTAGTGCCGCCACAGGCACAGGCATCACTTCTGGCTGCTGGACCAGTAGCATATCAGAACTATCATCTTCAAGAAACTGAGTCTCCAGATCATCATTCCACTGGGCCATTGCTGATGCAGCTGTCCCTACTGCTGCTGCACTATCACATGCAGCGCCAGGATTACGTTTACTTGCCGACTCAGTGGGCACCGTACGGATGGAGGGTAAAGTGGGAGGAACCATAGTGTTCAATACAGGGTAGTTTGGCTGTGAAGGCGGGGCAGGAATTGGATGGTCAGTCTCCTTGAGCGGGGTAGACACGGTAGGTTCAGCCACTCGTGCATCTGTGACCGGGTTTTCGCTGTTCGCGGCAGCCGCTGGTAACGTCCTCACAGGTGTCTCCGTCTCAGCCGCTGGTAACGTTGTCACAGGCGTCTCCGTCTCACCGGTGTTCTCCTCCGGGGCGCTTGCAGCTGCAGCCTTCTCAGCTTGCTTCTTCATCCGACGTTTACGGGCTTCCTCAACTAATTGAGCAAACTGTGATTTGTGCTGCTTAGCTGAAATTTGAAGTCAGAGATATGTTTTAGCATCCGAACAAAATCAACATATCCCCCACCCCACTCTCCCAAATAGAAACAGGTACCGGCACACTAACCCTACATCAAAAATATGTATGCATATATTTGTTTCATCATCTGACATATATTATCAGTCGTCCTATTGTAAATGACGCAATCAAGTTTCGTAATCCTTTCACATGTCATTATTGCTGTATGATATCGACAATATAAATAGGGCTGGACTGAACAACGTTATCACTGATTTATCAACATAAAGATCAAATAAAACTGTGAAATGTTTCCTCACCGTATTCCTTTTGCGCTGCTTCTACCTGGTCTGCTGAAGATCCTTTTTGTATGACCAATTTCTGAGAAAGAAATAGACAATCAATTAGTCAAACCCATGTGTAAACTCTGACTAGCCAAGCTGAGACAATTGAAATCCTTCAAAGGATTTTGTGTGATTTTGTTTGGTATGCGTAGAGTTATCTGGACGAGATTGGTGACACAATATCTTTTAACTATCCATTGACCGAAGCAAAAAAAGTGCTGTATGAGATCTGTGATTCTTACATTAACAGAGGTCATCTTCATTTGCAATCCCTTCGTCTTGGCCCGTTCAGTCTTCTCCACTTCTCGAATGATTTCACCACCTAAAATAATTTGATATTATAACATTTGAAATATAACTGCGACGTCATCATTTGTTCAAACTGTTATGGCCATTTATATGCAATTTAACATATTTGAATAGTAACATGAAATAAAGGCAAAGGCCTATGGCGAGTCATACCGTTCCCCCCTCGGTGAAACTTGGGCCATATGATGGCATATCCCACGAAGCATAGTCGCACCGAGGGGGAACGGTACAAAAAGAACCTCTTGCCATGGGCCTTAGTCTATTTATTTAACCTTGTGGAACAGGAAATGTATTTAATTTGATAACACTGTGTTTATCAGGACACCTACTTGTCATTGGTTTTGTTGCATCACATTGAGAGTTGTACATCAGGGTGAATTCATGATGCCGCTTTGTCAATGTCTGTAATGGAATACAAAGTGTTAGGTCTGGATATTGGTCAAGTATTAAACAAGTAACAAAAAGAAGTGTTACCGGTATGCACCACTACAGTCAACGCTATGTACTACTATAGTTTACTTCTGGTGTTGAAGTTCTATTTAGTTACCAGCTTCCTGCGAATTGCATTAAATTGTGAAAAAAAACTCCATTACACTTTTTGAAAGAAGAAACTGGCACAGATTACGGTGGGTTCGAGGTGCTCATTATGCCTCTGCCCACAGATCTATATTTTTAGTATATACAGACTTGGTTACGTTTATATATGACTAACATTATACCTGGCGATCGCCTTGATTGTTCAGGCCGACCTCAGCGCATTTCTTCTTCAGATCTTTGTCGCTCAAAAGGTTGTATACCAATTTAGGCATCTGTTTTCTCTTTGGTGTGGATCTGTGGAAAAATGCATAGAAATTAAAGAAATATGCTTAATACCTTTCCTTTCAGAACAGGTATATGGACACCCTCATGTAAAATGATGTTTATAAACCCATAAGTTATACTATTTATCACATCCCATTTTTAAAATTTATCCATGTATCTCTGGGAATAAGTATCCAAGTCACGGCTATATACTGGTGTGTATCAAGCTTTACCTGGGTTCTGCTGTGCGTCCTTTATTTGTCAAACATCGGTCCAGGTGAAGATTGATGTGTTTATCGGACACGGGTACACCGCACACCGGACAAGGCACCTTCACTACCGCCCGCCCTTCCATCTCTGCGCTACTACCTGTCAATAAGCCGGTATCTATGTACTGAGATATGAACAAGTTGCATTCTATTAAATCTAGTAATATTTGAGCAAGGCATAACGAATTTTCTGCTATTCTTTACTAATATAAGATTAATCGAGTACTTACCATTTATATAAGTATGAAGATTAATCGTTGTTCTTCGAGAGACAGATAAACATATCTGTGGAGTACACAGGAGAGGTAGCACTTCCGGTTCCGGTCAGATTAGCGCCCACATGCAGTGAATCTTTTGCTGAAAATAAAACATCTGGAAATAGTACACAGTAGTGCTCTTTTTACTTTGTCTAAATAGCACCCTCATGAGTAGGTGAGAGATTATACCGCTAGTAGTAATCTTCTTCATCCTGGGGATGGATGGGTGGGCCTGTGTACTCCACAGATATGTTTATCTGTCTCTCGAAGAACAACGATTAATCTTCATACTTATATAAATGGTAAGTACTCGATTAATCTTATATTCTTCTTCGCGACAGAAAACATTCTGCTGGACACAGGAGACTTCAAAGTTCAGCTAGATTCACTGCTTATTTCCCATAATGTTACTCTCCCATAAAGGGCTGTAACTTCTCATATAGGATAACAGAAAAATAGATACTTTATTTCACCTAAAGGTGATGTTCTATTGCCTTGTGATATGGTTTTGACTAGGTTGCATGACATTTTGCTATTTAGCAAAGAAGGCATAACTGCCTTACAGTTCACCACAGCTGTGGCAGTGTTATTGTCCAACATGGAAAAAGTTTTATCACATACAGATACTGCTGCCTCTAGTAAGGCTTATGACTATGATCAGCCAATAGAGTTCATACAAACTATCGTTACGGCAAAAGGGCCAAAATTCTCCCCTTTTGAGGTGTGTCATTTCCCCCAAAAAGGCTCTGAAAATTTTGTTCCCAGCTACTCGATTGAGTCCTCCAGGAGGATCCTGGCTAGCGTCTTGGGAGGCTTGGGGTTCTCGATAGGCTTGTTGTAGTGCTTAGCCATGGTCTTGGCACCTTTCCAAGACCCATGCCTAAGCAAAACAGCAGTCAATACACCGAGTCTCCCTCCCGCAGAGGTGCTGGCACCCCTGGTGGAGTGAGCTCGGTATACCCTGGTGTCCACCCCAGCTGCGGAAAGCACCGCAAGGACCCATCGCTTTGGTGAGTCCTGCCCAATCTCGCCAAATGGCTTGCGGAAGGACAAGAAGAGCGAGTGTTTCCTTCGCCCTTCCTTGTCCAACCTGACTGGCTCCGTGACCCGCACGTAACGTTTTAGGGCACAGACGACGCACAGAGTCTCCTCCTCATGGAACGGTTCCAGGACCAGTTCTTTGAGGGGTTCCCCCGTACGCGCTGTTTTCATCAGACCCTTCAGAACGAAACGCGCAGACCCCGAATCCAGCCAAGTCAGGTTGCGGAGATCAAGCGCTGGGATGACCTGGCCTCTTTGGCCCGACACCAGCAGAATCAGCATCGTTAGCTTGAACCCCAAGAACTGGGTGGACAGGCCTTCATTGGGACCCCAACGCTGGAACATGCTGAACACCAACCTAATATCCCAGAACTTGTTATATCTGGGAGAAGGAGGATTCCTTCGATAGGCGGTGCGGACGGCCCTGCACACCCAATAGTGGGTGCCCATGGTCTTCCCGTTGTCAAGGTTTTTCACTAAAACCGACAACGCACATCTGGCAGCGTTAACAGTGCCAACAGCCCTGCCCTTTTCCTAAAGCAAACGGAGAAGAAGACGTGGTTGACAGCTGCAACATGTACGACATGAGTGACTGCTGCCACGTCTATGACATGATTTTCAGCTGCAACATCTACGACATTATTGGCAGATGCAACGTCTAGGACGTGGTTGACGGCTGCAGCGTCTAAGACGTGATTGACAGCTGCAACGTCTATGACATGATTGACAGCTGCAACGTGTACGACATGTTTGACAGCTGCAAGGTCTATGACGTGTTTGACAGCTGCAACATCTACGACGTTATTGGCAGATGCAACGTCTAGGACGTGGTTGACGGCTGCAACGTCTAAGACGTGATTGACAGCTGCCATGTCTAAGACGTGATTGACAGCTGCCATGTCTACAACGTTAATGACAGCTGCAACGTGTACGACGTGATTGACAGCTGAAATGTTTACAATATAAATGTCATCTGCAACGTTTACGACTTGATTGACATCACATGTTTGCCGGCGGATTGACAGCTGCAACGTCTAGGACGTTATTGACAGATGCAATGTCTACGACGTGGTTGACATCTGCAACGTCTACAACATGGTTGACATCTGCAACATCTACTACGTGATTGACAGCTGCAACATGTACAACATGATTGGCAGCTGCAACGTGTACGATGTGATTGACACCTGCAACGTGTATGATGTGATTGACAGCTGCAACGTGTACGACATGTTTGACAGCTGCAAGGTCTACGTGTTTGACAGCTGCAACGTCTGCCACGTAATTTACAGCTGTAGCGTTTACAACATGCGAGAGAGCTGCAACGTCTACAATGTGATTCACAGCTGCAACATCTACAACGTGAGTGACATCTGCAACATGTGCGACTTACAGCTGCAACGTCTACAACATGATTGTCAGCTGCAATAGCTACTTCCTGAGTGACAGCTGTATCATCTACAACATAAGTGACAGCTGCGACTTGCTTGACACCTGCACATGTCTATATCATGAATGACAGCGGTAAAGTCTACAACATGATTGGCAGCTGCAACGTCTATGACGTGATTGACAGCTGCAATGTCTACAATGTAATTGCCACCTGCAACATCTGCGACTTGCTTGACAGGTGCAAACGTCTACGTCATGAATGACAGCGGCAACGTCTACAACATGCTTGACAGCTGCAACTGAATGTGACCCCAAATTAAAGAGGTACAAAACCCTAACCAGGTAAAGTGCACTCAAGTATCCACAACTCTTAAGTGATCCAAATATAATGTTGGTCTTTTTGGAAACTAGTCCAAACCAAATACAAATGCGGACAGCGGCTACGTCTGTGACGTGGGTGAGGACTTATACAATTGGAGACTTATGAGTATATTGTCAACAGTAACATCTATGACGTGATGGGCTGCTGTAACGTCTACTTCATTGACAGCTGCAACGTCTATGACGTGATTTCCAGCTGCAACGTCTACGATTTGATTGCTAGCTGCAATGTCTACAGCGTGGTGGCCAGCTGCAACGTCTACAACCTGATTGCCAGCTGTAACATCTACGACCTGATTGACAGCTGCAAAGTCTAAGACGTGATTGACAGCTGCAACGTCTACGACCTGATTGTCAGCTGCAATGTCTATGACTTTGTTGACATCTGCAACTTCTATGACGTGATTGACAGCTGCTATGTCTAAGACGGTTTGACATGCAGCTGCAACGTTTACAACATGGTGTACAGCTGCAATGTCTACAACGTCATGGACAGCTGCAACGTCTACGACGTGATTGACAGCTGCAACATCTAGGACCTGATTGCCAGCTGCAACGTCTACTACCTGATGGACAGCTGCAACGTCTATGACGTGATTAACAGCTGCTACGTCTAAGACGGTTTGACATGCAGCTGCAACGTCTACGACGTGGTGGATAGCTGCAATGTCTACGACTTCATGTACATCTGCAATGTCTACGACCTGATTGCCAGCTGCAACGTCTACGACCTGATTGCCAGCTGCAACGTCTACGACCTGATGGCCAGCTGCAACGTCTAAGACCTGATTGTTAGCTGCAACGTCTAAGACCTGATTGACAGCTGCACCTTCTACAACGTGATTGTCAGCTGCAGCGTCTACGACGTGATTGACAGCTGCAACGTCTACGACGATTTGACATGCAATCGTCTATGACGTGACTGACAGCTGCTATGTCTATGACGTGATTGACAGCTGGAACGTCTATGACGTGATTGACAGCTGATATGTCTGCAACGTGATTGACAGCTGCAACGTCTACGACGTGATTGACAGCTGCAAAGTCTACAACTTGATTGACAGCTGCAACGTCTACAACTTGATTGACTGCTGCTAAGCCTACAATGTGATTGACAGCTGCAACGTCTACAACGTGAGTGACAGCTGCAACGTCTACGAGGTGATGGACAGCTGCAGCATCTACGACGTGATTAACCGCTGCAACGTCTACGATGTGAAATCCAGCTGCAACATCTACAACGTGATTGACAGCTGCAACATCTACAACGTGATTGACAGCTGCAACGTTTACAACGTGATTGACATCTGCACCTTCTACGACGTGATTGACAGCTGCAACGTCTACGACGTGAAAGTCAGCTGCAACGTCTATGACCTTATTGACAGCTGCAACGTCTTCAAAGTGATTGGCAGCTGCAACGTCTACAACGTGAATGACAGCTGCAACGTCTACAACGTGATTGACAGCTGCAACGTCTACAACGTGATTGACAGCTGCAACATCTACAACGTGATTGACAGCTGCAACATTTACAACGTGATTGACATCTGCAACGTCTACGACGTGATTGACAGCTGCAACGTCCAAGACGTGACAGACAGCTGCAACGTCTATGACCTTATTGACAGCTGCAACGTCTTCAACATGATTGGCAGCTACAAGGTCTACAACGTGCGCACCAGCGGCTACAACTCTCTTGAGCGCCAGCGGCTATGTCTGCGACATCCCTAACATAGACTGAATGTGCGCCAGCTAGTATCAAGCGTCAGCGGCTAGGTCTAGGGCATGATTGTCATCAACAAGAACGCCATCAATGTGAGCATCATTAACGTGAGACCATTAATGTGATCAACATCGCCTACGTCTGGGATGCGTGTCAGGGATGCGAGCGCCAGCGGCCACGTCTGGGACATGAGCGCCAGCGGCCACGTCTGGAACGAGAGCGCCAGCGGCCACGTCTGGGACGCGAGCGCCAGCGGCCACGTCTGGGACGCTAGCGCCAGCGGCCACGTCTGCGACGCGAGCGTCTCCTACATGAGGATCAGCTGCAACGTCTACGCCGTGATTGACAGCTGCAACGTCTACGCCGTGATTGACAGCAGCAACGTTTATGCCGTGATTGACAGCTACAACATCTATGACGTGATTGACAGCAGCAACGTCTATGACGTGATTGACAGCGACAACATCTATGACGTGATTGACAGCCGCAACGTCTATGATGTGATTGACAGAAGCAACGTCTAGGACAAGATTGACAGCTGCAACGTCTACGCCGTGATTGTCAGAGGCAACGTCTATGACGTGACTGACAGCGACGTCTGTGACGTGAAACCCAAGGAATTTTTTGGGCATAAGGTGTGGGTCTTTTTGGAAACTAGTCCAAACCCAAGGTACCTCCACATGAGTTAAGTCATCTTGATGTTCAAATCAAAGAGACATGTGTGCTAATAGTGTTTTAAGGTGGGGATTAAAACACAAGGCCAAAGAAATTTTCGGCATAAGGTATAGGTTATTTTGTGATACCAGTCACAAACCCTAAGCACATAATTGAGACCCTATAAAAGGTGGACCAGTTAAGTCTCTTTGTGTTTTCATTTCACAACAACACAAACTTCTTAAATGCCTAACTCAAGGATTTTTTCGGCATAAGGTATGGGTAAACATGTGTATTCAACACAAGCATTCAGTGTGGATCTGTATCAACACAACTGAGTTATTTAATGCCTCAAAGAAATTTTGGGCATAAGGTATATGTCTTGGTAAGGACTGGTCCAAACATGTACAAAAGTACAACAAGACACACCTGACACTGACTTGACAGTTCACCTCACTCAAACTGTATGAGTGGAGAACAACCTCAACTGTCATTCTTCTATAACAGAGTTATAAGAGAATAACTGAGGTGTCAACTACAAAGTAGCAAGCAAAGCTTTAAGTGTCTTGACTTCAACCAATATCTAGAGTCTGCCAAGCTGTTATGACAGGTAGTAGTTGATATTATTCTGTCTTTGACCGTGCATAAGACAGTGGTAAGTCCTTCCTGGTTCTTTATTTTAAAAGTGTATTCACTAATAAAACAGAGATCAACAGTGTATAACAGGATAAATTTCTATCTCTGCAGATATGAGTTTATCCCATCACAATTTTATTCCTTATGAAGGCTCGTTTCGCTATTGAAACATTCCTCAACAAATGAGGCAGCAGTACTGCACTATGAGCCAACATAACAAATAAAAAGCCAACATAAATCAGTGACTCAGTCTGAAATCCAAGATGGATGACTGGTCTTGCTGAATCATGCCAGCCCCTAGCAGCAACTAAGCTCTACACAATCTAAACTCCAATTTTTCACTATAACTGGATGACAAAATCCATATTATTGTGAAAAACTGAACTATAATTGCACATTTGAGAAATTGCACATTATCTGGATGACCATTCATCCCAATTTCCGAAAATCCCCAATTTTCGCCCACCGGCGGATTTTCGGTCACATTTGCGGTCACATTTTCGGCAATCTGAAGGAAAAATAAACATCAACAACAGGTTGTTTTCTCAAATGTGCAAATATATGTAAAAGGAAAGGTACATATAAGTTCTTACCTGCTAAATTCCTCCAAATATGTGTGTGATTGCTGCTCTAGTGGGCACACCTCTTCCCTCTCGGATTCCGCGCTCAAATCTGTCCGGAACCGGAAGTGCTACCTCTCCTGTGTCCAGCAGAATGTTTTCTGTCGCGAAGAAGAACTTCTATGAATCTTGATAATCACTGATAAATCAGTTGAAAGTTTATAGGAGTATGCATACGCAGGTGAAAAGTCATCATATGCTGAAGACCAATACTACCGTAAATTCGCGCGTATAACCTGCAGATTATATGCGAATCAAACCATAAGAGCAGGTTATATAATATGCTCAAGATTTAGGGGCATAATAGTACAGTACTAAAATCGTAATCAGACTCCAGGTGCGCGTTAAAGTATTCTCCCTAAGTCAGGCTGCACATTATACGCGAGGTGCAGATTATATGCGAGAATTTACGGTAGTAGCTGTAGCATTTATCTACCATATGCACATCACGTGTGGCACTCACCTTGTGCGGTGGAGCTACAGCTTGGCACTTGGCTGTGGATCGGTGTGGAACTTTGTAACGAGCTGGACGGATTCAGTGAAGGTAACCTCAATGGTGACTGATAACCACTCATATCTAATTTATCCGCAGTTTCTATTATGGGAATTACTTGAACTGGCTCTACAGATTTTGGCAAGGGATTTGTAGTCACCTCTTTAGGCTTATTGTCAGAGGTCCTGCTGGTGTCAAGATTTCCTGTTCGGTGACTAGATACTTTCTTTGATGCAGAACGCCCAGTTTTGGCTGTATTTTTCTTCTTTCTATTCGTGCTGGGTGTCATGGGCTGAAAGTCTTCATCTGAACTATCAAGTTCTGCGTCACAACATATAATGACGTCACTGTCTGAATCACTATTGACTGTGTCACTATCGTCTGATTGAATGTACTTTTTCTCATGACTTTTCCTTAAGCCATATTGCTTGCTTTTCTTCTTTGTAGCTGTGGCAACTTTCACAGAATCAGCTGGAGGGCTTTTTGTATGAGAAGATTTGCTTTTTGTAGGAGGAGATTTGCTTTTTGTAGGAGAAGATTTACTTTTTCCAAAAAGAGAACTTATTATTCCACGGTCTGGCTTCGAACATGTAGGACCCGCGGATGGCACCGCAGCCGTCTCCACCATATGATTATTATTTCCACAGAGGATAGCAAGAAGAGGCTTTCTGCAGAAAAATTGGAAGGAAGTTTAGACATCTATGATTTCAAGTCACACAATGTTCAAATAAATTTCAAAGATGAAGTACTAATCAGTAAATTAGCTGATTGGTCACAGTTATTATTAGCCATCCGATACTCTTAATTTAGTTTACATGTCCCTACTTGTTGGATATTGTGATAGTGAATAATAGTACTGGTACACATACCTGATAACGGAAAATTTCTGGATTATCTCTCCGAGACTACGATTATTCACCATGTCACCATCGGTCGCAGGCTGCACAAGAAACACATCATGAATGTCTATATATAAATCGTTTTATGGAAATATATCTAAGTATATGACATGTTCTGAACATGTATTATTCAAGTTTAGCCTATTTACTGTTGATTGTGTCATAAGTTGAATACACAAATACATCCTTAAGGTTGAGGTTGTTCATATCTTCATATTAACAATAAAAAGTCAACAAGTAGGCGACACAATAAAAATGTATTTAAAGGGCAATATACAAGTACATGTACCACAAGTAATCGAACACTGTAGAACACCCACCATGAAGCAGGTTGGACACTGTGTCTTGTAAGATATCGACCGTCGAATACACAATGAGCAATCTGTTGAAAGAAAGTTATAAGGAACACTTTAAACCACGGTTGAGGGGTAAGACAAAGCAGCCACTCTACCATAGTTATCAAAAGTTATAGACAAATGCCAACGCCCATTGATACCACCTCTGTTGTATTTCACAAGTGGGGGCTGGGGCCACATCCCACGAAGCCGCAGGCTGAGTGGGATATGCCCCAGCCCCGACTCGTGACATACATCAGAGATGGTATCAATGTAGTTGGCAGTTGTGTTTATTTTTTATTTGAAGCCATTTCATGAAGAAAAAAACACTCTTTTCCCAGCCCATTGAATACGGCCACATTGTATTCAATCGGGGGCATTGAATATGGCCCTTCAGTGCTAAAAAAAATTAAAACAGATACTCATGTCCTTGTAGGTTAATATTTACTTACATGCATGAACACTATTAGACTCACTGTAGTAAAACAGACCCAGATCTACATCTTTGAACAATAAACTAGTAGACAATTGGTCACGTTCCCACTTTGGAAACAGGGTAACAGATATGAAGAGCCTTCTTTATGTTATCAGCAACAAAATAAGGAATCTATACAAATTTAAATGAACAATGGACATGCAAGGTGAATACTTACAGCTATGTGAACACTTTGACAATATCATTGGTGTGACCATGTATTCGCAGCAAATGGAACACCGCAGTGATGAGTCGATATCCTATAAACAAAGAGAGGCCATATTTAATTGCATGGAAATATGGTAAAGGGTGCCAACTTCTCTTATTCTGAGTACTTCTTAAGATCATGGGAATGAGAACTCGTTTTGTATTAGTGACATCTGCGGGAGGGCCCGGAAAGGTTCACATTTGTGGTCCCGCCCACCTCCTCGGTGCAAATTTATGGCACCGATCTCTATGACCCATAATTCAATTTCTATCTATAACATGCAGGCAGTCAGTGTTGCCGAAATGTCACATCAGCACATCCTCTTGGCATTCTCTAGGTTTACGTCGCTAAGAAGTCGTTTAAGGAGCATAAAAATGGGTAAAACTACAGGTTACATAGAAAAAATGGAATCTTGACCTCTCCAACGGAAGGAACACTAATTTAACCACACAAAATGGCACTTTGAATTATAATTCTATTGCAGTAGGGGGAATATCATTGGCTATGCCTCTTTTACTGAATAAGGGTTATTTGTGTATGGGTAGTATACCCCCGAGTAAATGACCCTTATTTAGTTTAAGACCCCTAACCAAGTATCTTTCACATCTTGTACCTAACAGTGGGGTCACTGTCTCTAGAGAATGTACTAGATAGCGACCACCAGTTAGCAACCTAATCATTCCAGGATTAATAGGAATAAGGCTGTGCCACCTAGCTTCTTTCCCCCGCAAAAAAACATATCCCCATCTTTTTAAAAATCTTTCCCCTTAGGGGAAACCCTTCCCCCCGGGGTAAAGTCCCTTTGGATGTTTTTAGTTTGATACATTTTCCCTTATATATACTCTAGTTTTAGGTCGCTAACAGTAGAGTCGGTATCATTACTTTTACTATGTATTATTATATTACTATATCCATTAGCGACTCCACTGTTAGCGACTTAAAACTAGAGTATATATATATAGGTAGATTATGCATATTATAAATCAAACTAAGAAGCATGAGAGGGAATATTTCCCCCGGGGGTAAAGTCCTCGTAAGATGTTTTTAGTTTGATACGTTTTACCAGAGACATGGAGGGGGAGATGGGACACAAGAGAGATGGCCTAGGATGGTTGCCGCGGGTGTTATGCAAATTAGGTGTCATGGTGGCCTCCATGGTAGGGGTCATGGTTGGCTGCACACACCACTCAGCAGATATGAAAATGGATCCACTTTGAGAGTTAATTCTGAGAAAACTAACTATCCCACCTAATAATGCTGTATAGCATTATACTGCCCTGGCCTAGTTGTATATGAATAAATCGAGTTTTATTCAAGTTTCTAATCAGATCAAAATCTGGGGATGGGGGACTGACAACATATCTCAGGGCCGCCCATCAGGGTGACTCTGCAGATATGAAAACGGATCCATCTTTGACAATTAATTTTGAGAAAACTATCTATCCTACCTACTAATGCAGTATAGGATTATAAAGCCCTGTCCTAGTTGTATGTGAATAAATTGAGTTTTGTTCAAGTTTCCACTCTGATAAAAATCTGGGGATGGGGTACTGATAACATAGCTTCGGCCCAACCTGTCGGGGGGACTCCGCAGATATGAAAACGGATAAATCTTTGACAATTAATTTTGAGAAAACTATCCATCCTACCTACTAAGGCAGTATATGGTTAGAAAGCCCTGGCCTAGTTGTATATGAATAAATTGAGTTTTGTTTACGTCTCCACTTTAATAAAAATCTGGGGATGGGGTACTGATAACATAGTTTTGGCCCGACCCGTCGGGAGGACTCCGCAGATATGAAAACGGATCTATTTTTGACAATTAATTCTGAGAAAACTATCTATCCCACCTACTAATGCTGTATATGGTTAGAAAGCCCTGACCCAGTTGTATATGAATAAATCGAGTTTTGTTCAAGTTTACACTTTGATAAAAATCTGGGGATCAGATATTGATAACATATCTTAGGGCCGCCCCTTCGCGATGACTCCGCAGATATGAAAACGGATCCATCTTTGACAATTAATTTTGAGAAAACTAGCTATCCTACCTACTTATGCAGTATAGGATTATAAAGCCCTGGCCTAGTTGTATATGAATAAATCGAGTTTTGTTCAAGTTTCCACTTTAATAAAAATCTGGGGATGGGGTACTGATAACATAGCTTCAGCCCGACCTGTCGGGGGGACTCCGCAGATATGAAAACGGATCCATCTTTGACAATTAATTCTGAGAAAACTATCTATCCCACCTACTAATGCTGTATATGGTTAGAAAGCCCTGACCCAGTTGTATATGAATAAATCGAGTTTTGTTCAAGTTTACACTTTGATAAAAATCTGGGGATGAGATATTGATAACATATCTTAGGGCCGCCCCTTCGGGATGACTCCGCAGATATGAAAACGGATCCATCTTTGACAATTAATTTTGAGAAAACTATCTATCCTACCTACTTATGCAGTATAGGATTATAAAGCCCTGGCCTAGTTGTATATGAATAAATTGAGTTTTGTTCAAGTTTCCACTTTAATAAAAATCTGGGGATGGGGTACTGATAACATAGCTTCGGCCCGACCTGTCGGTGGGAATCCGCAGATATGAAAACGGATCCATCTTTGACAATTAATTCTGAGAAAACTATCTATCCCACCTACTAATGCTGTATATGGTTAGAAAGCCCTGACCCAGTTGTATATGAATAAATCGAGTTTTGTTCAAGTTTACACTTTGATAAAAATCTGGGGATGAGATATTGATAACATATCTTAGGACCGCTCCTTCGGGACGACTGAAAACGGAGCCATCTTTGACAATTAATTCTGAGAAAACTACTTATCCCACATACTAATGCTGTATAGGAATAGAAAGCCTTAGCTTAGTTGTATATGATTGAATATGAATAGATCAGGTTTTGTTCAAGTTTCCACTTGGACCCCACATACTAATAGGGCCCCAGACAGAGGGGTGCTGTGTCAAGCGTCACTTGTCCCTTGTCGATTTTAAGAAAAGGGTCTTGTCCCTTGTCACTGACACTGTAAAAATGTCACCAGCCCTCATGTCACTTGTCGATTTTAAGGAATGCCTATGTCATTTGTCAAATTTTAGAAAATAGGTCTTGTCCCTTGTCATTAGGCTCATGTCGATTTGTTAAATTTACCTGTCTGAGGCCCTACTAATCATGTACAAAATGAGGATAAGAAAGCCCTGGCTATATGAATGATCGAGTTTTGTTCAAGTTTTGACTTCAATCAAAGGTCAGTGGTACAAAGGCCGGATACAGTGGCACAAAGGCCGGGTACAGAGGCACTACGACCGGGTACAGAGGTATGTGGCTTCTGTGGGCTCCTGCTCACTGGTCACACCCCACTGCACCCCCCCCCCCCCCCGCACCCACCCCCTACCCCCAACAGCCGTGTCAAGGATGCACAGCGCACAGAGCCCTCACAGTGCGTGATGCCAGTCCCCTCCTCGATGTCCCTGGTTTTACTATATACATACTCTAGGTTTAGGTCGCTAACACAGTGGAGTCGCTATCTGACTATGCCTGTGCGGATGTAAAACTTTTACTATAATTAAGAACCATTGCCTCAGTAAAAGTGGGGTGTGCTTTCTACGGCACCTTCACTGGCTTCAGGCTTCACTCACCACATACATGATCATATTTACATGTACTAGATTCAATCACCATCAGGTATCAACTCCCCCCTGCCCTGAGCACAGCCTGTATAAAATGAACTAATGGTAGAATGGCATTGTGCCTGTCCCTCCACTGGAGGCTCCAGTCACTGACTCAGTGGCAGTAGGGGATTCAAAACGTAACAACAGACATAGTCATAGAGCAATGTTGTGACTTGTGTTGAAGTTAACCGTACATACGACTAAGACGGTACCCCCTCTTAAGGTACAACTACGAGTAAACAGAAAAGTGCCCTTCGCCCCAGAGGCAGAGCTATGTTGAAGTGGGTCTAGCCTAGCCTAGGCTAGGAAATAAACCTTTTATCGCTCACCCTGTTTACACATACTGCAAAAACTAATGTCGCTACCATCGCTTTAGTACTCACACGTATTCCAATCCACTCTGCTGGCCAATCTTCGGGGTCCCCTATATCCTGATAGGTTTTATGGACTTCCATTTCAGCGTTTTCTTGGCTTTTAAACGGCTTCTTATAAAATCAACTTGGCGCGGTTTCTGCTCTCTCCGCTTGACCCGGAAATAAACTAAACCCGTGACCCCCAAGGTCAAGGACACAGGAAGTAGCAACCATAGTGCTGCGCAGTTACCTTTTGCGCACATCGAGAAAATGGAGGAGTATGCACGTGAACCTTGGTAAGCTGAATTTTCGGTGTTTATTGACATGAAACTTGGTTTGTCAACAATAAGTACTTGTGTTTTACACGGTTGACACACAGAGTTCATTTCTGTCGCGTTAATGTGGCCACATGAGTAGTGATTAATGGGTATGTAGCGATGACATCCACCTTGGATCAGACAGAATCCACTCACGAAACTACAAACCGCAGTAGTTGGCACCGCAAACGCAAGGTCATTCTTGCGCTCAGCCCTCAGGCTACACTGGCGGCATCTGCCGCACTGCATCTGCCGCAGAACGTTCTGTGCGGCAGATGCAGCCTGTGTAACAGGGTAAAAACTTGCTGCAACTTGCCGCAACTACTTGCTGCAGCAAAAGCTACCAGTGTTAGCTTTCCTGCGGCAAGCTGTTGCGGCAGATGCCGCGCTGCAAGTGCCGCCAGTGTAACAGGCCCTTGAAGCCGTCGGCCGATGCGAACATGATATAATGTGGTTGGTGCTGTGGTTGGCTTTTTATATTAAAGCAATGTGTGCAGGCAACGTCAACAATTATGGCGATCAAACTGTTCAGAGCAAAGATACCAGCAAGGGGAAGCCGGCTTATGCAACATTGAATGATGTCACAAGGCAACAGTGCGGGCAACACTCACCAGTAGCAGTGTCAATGAGTGATGATACACTGCATTTCCACTGGCCACCACAGAAGAAGAATTTAGATCAATAACGAAGACAAACATTACATACAGCCAGATGTTACAGTGTAATAACAGTAGATCCATTACTTCTATTTATAGTACGGTGCCACAGTATTTAATACAGTGATTGTGATTGTAGTAACCCCCCCCCCCCCCCCCCCCGTTAATTTAACTTCAAATGACACGCCCACGTCGTCGAAACATGTCCACATGATGATCACGGCATATGACTATTATGAGCATTAACTGTATTGTTTAACATATTTTTGTGTGATATAACTTTAATTTCGACCTATAAAACATGTATTGGTCTAAATTATCGAGGAGAGATATAATTCCACGATTTCAAGCTCTGAAAGCTACCACAGACTTCATGATCTCGCCGAGATTAATATTTCACACTTTTTCCTATCTGTTATTGTTCTCCATTTTCTTTAATTTTAAGTGAATCACTTAGGTTTTGGTATAATATGATGCAGAAGCCAGTTTCCCAACTTTCCATCTGTACTTGATGCAATAAAATGCTTTGGATTATTGTAAATCATGTAAATACTGTACTTGACCTAAATAAAATGGATCATGGCACTTTTCTGACAAATGTACAGGTTGTTTCCATCCTTATATCTACCTACCTATATTACTATTTTAATAATGTAAAGTGCCATTACTTTCCTCAACACCTGTTTTATCAGTATTGCCCTTTCAATCATACATTACATACGCTTATTTCATCGTACTTCATTGTTTTGTAATTCACAAATTGTTGTTTTTTTTGACAATTTTCGGCGTGCCGACGAGTCGATATTGGTCCAAATAGCCACCATTCCACCCCCCAGCACATGTTTTCGGCCTAGAATTCGAAAATAAAGACAATGGGACAGGTCTGAGCCTCCAAAACGAAGTATTTGGTCACATATCGATGAAAAATGTAGAAAGACCGAACGAAATCCAACATGGCGGGCGTCAACTCGCATCGATTCGAATCGATAAAAATGCTCAAAATGACCTAAATATTCATCATTTCAACCCCCCAGCACATGTTTCCGGCTTGGAATTCGAAAATAAAGAGAATGGCGCTGGTCGCAACCCTGAAAACGAAATAGATCCGGAGATATTGACTCGTCGGCTCGCCGAAAATCGTCAAAACAACAACAATTTCCGAATGTCACGTGACGCCAGTCCTGACTTCTGATTGGTCGAGAGCTGAATCACGCCAGAGCCGCCGTCTTTCTGGCGGCAAGCAAACTGGCATCGATTCGAATCGATAAAAGTACTCAAATTAGGTCCAAATAGCCACCATTCCACCCCCAGCACATGTTTTCGGCGTAGAATTCGAAAATAAAGAGAATGGGACAGGTTTGAGCCTTCAAAACGAAGTAATTCATCAAATATCGACTCGTCGGGGCGCCGAAAATTGTCAAAACAAAAACAATTTCCGAATCTCGCGCTCTCTCGCGCCCGACGAGAGCAGACGAGACTTGAACGAAATCCAACATGGCGGGCGTCAACTCGCATCGATTCGAATCGATAAATATGCTCTAAATGACCTAAATATTATCGAGGAGAGATATAATTCCACGATTTCAAGCTCTGAAAGCTACCACAGACTTCATGATCTCGCCGAGATTAATCGCGTGCCGACGAGTCGATATCTCCGGATCTACTTCGTTTTCAGGGTTGCGACCAGCGCCATTCTCTTTATTTTCGAATTTTAGGCCAAAAACATGTGCTGGGGGTTGAAATAGGGCCTTTTTTCGCTATTTAAAAGAAAATTTAAAAAAAAAGAAAAAAAGTTAGAAACTTTCTAAATTCGTCCGGGATTCGAACCCGGATCGCCCGCATGGGAGGCGAGAGCACTACCCGCTTGACCATCTCGGTCTGGCTCTGTAGGCGGTACAAGAAACTGCTTGTATTTTACACCTCAGACATAGAATATGACATTCTCTTTTCATAGATCTCACGAAGGACATACTAGCATTAATTACCTAGCAATATAGCGATGTCAAATATATTCCCTAGCAATATGGGGCCATTTTCTGCTGCTCATTGCAGTTCTTGAAAAAGAAATTTAAGATGGTGATTTTTCTGTCCGATGGAAGTAGGCATTTGCATGGCGATTTTTCTTATATTAAATATCATTTCATATTTTTCTACCCACTGGTTAATTCTTGATCTCTCATGGCAGCTACCATCCGTTTTCATTTTTCATTTTGGCTTTCCATTTTTATCATAAAAGACATAATCAATCATCAATGATTGCCATTTTGGCGAAAATCCAAACTGCTATGTCATGTGTGCACTGCCCATGCGCAGCTGTCAACAAGGCAAGTTGCCTGGTTGCTAGGCAAGTAGCTACGGCGTCTTATAGCCCTGCCCCCCACCAAACTCCAAAGTACCCCCCCCCCCCATCCGAAAATATTCCATTTCATAAAATAGGCTATAGGCCTAGCCTATACAATTATAACTATGATATATAGGCTAGGCCTATAGCCCTGCCCCCTTCCCCACCCAACTCCAAAGTCCCCCCCCCCCCAATCCAAAAATATTTCATTTAATAAAATACAATTATAACTATGATATATAGGCTAGGCCTATAGCCCTGCCCCCCTTCCCCACCCAACTCCAAAGTGCCTCCCCCCATCCGAAAATATTTCATTATAATTATAGGGTAGGCCTATGTAGCCCTACAGCCCTGCCCCCACCACCAAACTTTTCTAAGTGCCCCCCGCCCCTCCCCACGCATCCGAAAATTTTTCATTATTTCGGCTAGGCCTATACATTGCTCCCCCCCCCCTGCATCCGAAAATATGTCATTATATACGCTAGGCCTATAGCCCTGCACCTCCCCCCCCCCCCCCCAACTCCGGGTGAAAATGTTCCCCTTTTTTTTAATACAATGTATAATGCTATAATCAGTAACCCCTCCCTTTATTTTACTACATAGAAAATTGTGATGTTATAATGGTGTAACGATATATTTAATAGATGAACACTCCCTAAAATAAAGTCCTAAAAAAGTCGAAAAAAGAGGATCCACTCTCGACGAGATCATTTATGTCCCGCGACATTCGACTAAGAACACTACATTTTAGCCCTCAAGCCCTTCCTTGTTAAAGAGTCATATCACACAAAAATATATGTATTATAACTGTTGATATAGGCTGGACTACCTGCCCTGGGGCTGAGGCTGGGCCTAGCCGGGGCCACACCCACTATGGTTCTCAATCTAGGGCAAGCATACCGTATTCGACGTAATAAGCGCACAGTGCGCTTAAAAAAACATTATGGACACCTTTTAGTAGTTAAGAGTTTAATTGGAGTAAAAAATTGAGATATTTTTGGTTATTTCTAGTATAAGAATCGGCCAAAAACGGGGGGTGTGCGCTTATTAGGGGGTGTGCGCTTATTACGTCGAATACGGTAAGCATAATACACATACAGCCGTCCTCCCTCAGAGCTGGTAACTGCTGGCATGGGTTTGACTTTGACCTTTAAGATGTGTATTGGTCAATACACATAACCAACTAAAAAGGAATGGGCTGACCTCTTGGATGTGTATTGGAGAATACACATATACGGGACTAGCGCATCCTGGTACCTCAGGTAGTCCGGGGCTAAACCCCCATCTCTTATCAGGCTAATCCCGACCCCTCACACCTAGAACAAAGGTGCTGATAAGAAATTCACCTATGATGCACTGCTCTGGAGTCAGGGGCCTAACCACAATGCATTGCTCTGAGCCAAGATGGCGGCCCCCATAGCCTAATGCGCTAGTCCCGTATAACTTCAATGGGGTACTACCGTAAATTCCCGCGTACTACCCGCATCTCGCGTATAACCCGCACCCCCAACTCAGGAGAATCCTATAACCCGTTTTTAGATCTGAAAATGCCAATTTTAGTACTGTTCTATAATGATAAAAACCCTCGTATAACCCGCACCCTATATAGGCATGTCTGATATCAAATGAAAGCTGAGTTTGGTTCGCGTACAACCCGCGGGTAGTACGCGGGAATTTACGGTAGTATTAAAACACTTGAAGTTGAAAGGGGTAATTAAATCAATTAACTGACTGGCCTTGACAAGCTGACCCCTCAAGATAGTCCTAAATTCTAAACCCTCAAGGGGGAGGGGTAAATATTGTGTGCGCACACAAAATACCGAAAGAGGGAAGCATTGGTACTATTTAGGTGTCGCCTCCTTGTGTTTGTTACAGCATAGCCAATTTGATTACATAAGAGATATCACGTGACCAAACTGTCATGGCGGCAAAGCTCAAACTTTGGCAGGGGGAGGGCTAAGCTATATTTTAATTCTCAATATTTCTTAATCCGCAATGCAAGAAAAACTACAAATCGTCACCAGACCCATAGAATAATGGCTAAGGTATATGATAATACAATTATCTAAACAAATAAATGTTATTTGTAGCTGTTAAAACGTGTGACAACGTGCTGTCGCAGATCGGCGATTTTTTATGAGATTTTGCCTATGAGCTCCAGTCCAACCTTACAGCGTACCTCGGTACTGTCGATGTAAGGTTGGAAGCAAATCCAACTAGGGGGCATTTAAAAACATTGGGTTCATGTCACGATTGTCAGGGAAATTTGATATAATGACAGGGAATTTAGAATTGCCTTGTCAGTGGCAACCCTGATATAGAAGCCAAATGGCTCGTGTGAAGTAAATTAGACAACAGAAATGTTATCAACCCAGACTCTTTGATCTATATTTGATGATTTCCCTCTTCTTCTTTGACAGCCCATGGCGGATTGTAGATGACTGTGGCGGAGCCTTTGCCATGGGAGCCATTGGCGGCTCTGTATTCCATGCCATAAAAGGCTTCAGAAATGCACCCAGTGTAAGTTAAAGGGTTTGGTTGATTGTCACAAGCTTATGCTATTCATCATTTCATGAAGAATAATTAATTGCTGAACGATATGGCGATAAACCATCAGCAGGGTTCCCATCCATTCGTTGAAAGTTTTATTTGCTTTTATTATTTAAAATTTAAAGTCAGTTGAGTTTTAATTTTATCAGTTGAATGTTCAATTTCAATTTGTAAGGTTTTTATTTTGCTGATCTCAAAAAACATAAAAGTATGAACGCAATTACATTTGATTCCATTGGATAACAATTACATTTGATTCCAATGGATAATGTTAGTTTTAAAGAAGAAGAAAACTACAGTATTCCAGCACAGGGTTCTCCGCAGATGGAAAAATGACACCGGGAAAACCTGATTTCCGAGATATTGATGCGTTCAGCAAATATTTCCGAGATATTGATGCGTCCAGCAAATATTTCCGAGATATTGATGCGTTCAGCAAATATTTCCGAGATATTGATGCGTTCAGCAAATATTTCTCGTATTTCTCAGGGTCTAACTTCACCATTAAAACTCAAATATTGCTGATGAAATACAGATTTTCGGGGGTATTTATGAAAAAACTGCTTTAAGGTGACCCTAACTTCTGTTCTAATTGGAGTATTTACACAATTCAAACATCTATAGAAAGCTAAAAGCACACCGGCGGCGTTTCTAGTGTCATTTAACACCGGCGGCAGCTAAAAGTACGCCGGCGGCACGCCGGTGTAGTTGCAGTGTGGGGAGAACCCTGCAAGCAGTTATTTTGCAGATTATAAGAAAAACAGATAATTAGAGTGAACTTTCAAAATGACACCATAATGTACCATTTGATACATTCGTAG
This sequence comes from Harmothoe impar, assembly GCA_947462335.1. Lineage (NCBI taxonomy): Eukaryota > Metazoa > Annelida > Polychaeta > Phyllodocida > Polynoidae > Harmothoe > Harmothoe impar. The sequence continues at coordinate 30,438,811 of OX381704.1, forward strand.
TTTATGCAGTTTGATTTGCACCATCCTCTCTTGAGCTTCCCTTATCCCCTTATAATATGTTCAATTGGCTTATCTCATTATAGGGCAACTATCGGCGACTAATGGGTAGCTTCTTAGCCGTTAAAGGCAGAGCTCCAATCACAGGAGGTGAGTAAACCACAATACATGGGTAATTATTTTAGCAAGAAGTAAGCCCTCGTTACTGCTAGATGACATGGTTTAAAGCATCATCCGGGCTACCAGTTACCATAGGAACAATTATTCGTATTGATAAGAATTTATTGTATTCAATAAATATTATCTAATTGACTAAGCAATTTATATAGGGGTGAGTCGGGCAGATCATATAACTGAGATGAGTGACTAAATGATTTATATAAAAAAAGAAGTAAATAATTGGTGCAGATGATATTGTGTTTCCATTTGTATATACGTAGCCCATGTACACGAATAGTTATCACTTTGAGGTTCTAACTACCTATAGAAAATAGCTCTTTATGTAGCATTCATTTACATTCCTATTTTAACTGTGTTCCACTGTACCAGTAACGACTAATCCTCTGTTCCTGCAGGTAACTTCGGAGTATGGGGTGGCCTATTCTCGGCTATCGACTGCTCAATGGTATACGTCCGGCAGAAGGAGGACCCGTGGAATTCAATTACAAGTGGTGCTGTAACGGGAGCCATCCTGTCTGTGCGAAATGGTGCGGCGGCCATGGCCGGCTCGGCCGTTATCGGCGGAGTACTCCTAGCGCTTATTGAGGGAGTGGGTATCCTCATCACACGGTGGTCAGCAGACCAGTTCAACCAAGGTAAGCACTCACATGATTATGTCACAAAGACCTGTACTTAACTATGTAGGACCTTTATTCAGGAGCCCCAATTTTAAATTTTCAAGTTTAATTTGAGATTGGCCATTTCCATCCCTGGGTGTATGTCACGTGTGCTAATTAATGGTGTTTTTTAAAAAACTTAACTCTTGCTTATCATATCAACACGTATCAAACTGACATTTTATTCTTACCATTGCAGCTAACCAACAAATGATTCCACCAGATGATCCATCTCAACTACCACCTAAACAAGGCGGAGCTACATTTGGTATGGGAGGCCAGTATGCTCAATACCAATAGCAATCAAAGGACACATAGGAAACTACTCTTTATTATTTAAACAAATCTATAAGTTCAGTTGACTTGAAATGTTGGGTCGCTTCATGGACACTACTCTTCAGTAACACGGAATATAAAGTGTGCACATAAGTGTTGTTGGAGCACCTAAAAGTTGACTGAGGATCACATACTGGAGTTGACCTTCGGTTTAACGTTACCTGACCGACCTAACGTCTTCTTTTTGGTTTTCTAGAGAGGTAGGTCTAAGACGAAAGGGAAAACCGAGCAGAAATTCTTCCTGAGTCTTGAATACTATTCCTCTATAACTGGAATGTCATGGTTGCGCTGTCTTTTCGTTACATTCAAGACTTCTCAAACGCAGTTGGACTTACCATTATAAAGACATGTAGACACTGCTATGTTCAAGACTACACAAAAGCAGAACTTTGGACTTGCCTAAATCAAGAGGCCTACAAACTTGAACATACGAAATAATTGATACCGCTCCGCGGTAGGGAAGCACAGTTTATTTTAACTTAGTCATGTTACTGACTGTGCCTAGTAGGATTCTTACACCTCGGGCAAGGTGTATGTGTGAGTGGAGTGTGATAGGAAAGAATACTTGTTAAAACGTGTAAATGTTAAGAGAATAGATATTCGGAATAGCTTGGTTCTTTGTGTGACTGAGGATGACATTTCCAAATAATGTTTTATTTGAGACCTAAACTTTCCAAAGATCCGTTACCAAAAGTTGTAACATACAGATATGGCGAGTTTTAGGACATGTACATATGAAAGATTCGTGTATTTATAGTCTCAAGATTGGAAACTGGAAATTAATAAAAGTTAAATTGATGTAACATATTGTTCGTTTTGTCTGTACAATGAAAGATATCTGACATACACGTCATGCTCTACATCCGGGGGCATACATATTTAACGATCAGTTCACTTGAATGGACTGGAAAAATGGCCCGATTGAGATTTGAGAAACACAGTAGATTGGTATTGTGGATTAAATCGATACTGTAAAACCTTGCGAATAATGTGTGGGTAACTAAAAGTAAAACACGGATCAGAACCCCATTGCGGGTTATAGAATCTGCAATGTAGTTGGTTTTTTAAGTTGAGTAATGACGAGTTACACAATTTCCTCAATTTAGGCGTGGGTTATATGCAAGATTTTACGGTAGACTCAATTTGTGTCGAAATTCGCTGGACCATTATACATAGATTAAGAAATTGAGAGCACTCGTACTGCTAGAACCTGACCGCTTCTACCATGTACTGTAAAACCTGGTGTAGAAGCCGCGGCTTTTACACGAGTCAGATCGCCAGTGCGGCTTATAGGATCGGCCGAAGTCAGGGTGCGTGCAGTTTACATGCATACTGTTTGTGACTAGTCGGGAGAACTTGTTTTGTCGGCCCTTCACTTTCTCAGATTTGAAAAAATTAAAGGCCAGTTGTAGGGCTTGTATCTGCGGAAGAGTGATTCAAGGTTGTAAATATCCTAGAAAGTGAGTGTCGACTATAGAATATTATGATTCACTTGAGTATTATGTAACCAACTCCGCTATATAACTTAGGCTATACAGAAGACGCCAGGACACATACATGGTTAGAAATTAATTTTAATCGGGGCGAGACAATTATCCACTGACACCTTTATCTCTACAATATTTACAATCGGCCTTGTAGTGGCTCATGATTTCTCTTTAAGCACTTGGGAGACAGTCTGCAGTTAACTGTTCCATGTATTAAATACTTCAAGCTTAATTGCACATATATTGGAATATTACAACAGTTGTTGTAACAAGAGTCTGCAGAAAAATAAATAGCTTATCATTTAAAAGCGTCCAATTCCACTCGTGTCCTTCCCTGGAGACTGGCTTTAAGCAACTGTACATGTTAAGGGATTTCACCTAGCAGACTGATACTGTCAGACAGCATAGCAATAGTTCCATATCTTCGTTCCATTGTCCTCTCAAACACGCGGAGATTTGCAGTACAGGAGGCATTAATTTAGAAGCTTTGATATCACAGGGTCGGCCGGGTCAACTCTTTTTTATCATATCTCCACATAGATTTGCACCTTGGAACTCAACCCTTGATAACAGCAATAGGTCGCATTTTCACACATTTCTCACTAATGCCAGCTTGGTGACCTGTAGAAAAATAGAAATGAAATTGGTGATTTTTTTAAAGACGATATGAATACTTTTAAATAATCAGACAATGAGAAAACAGCATTCTGTAGTATAAGTCCAAAAGTTAAAGGATATCTGCAGCAGTAACGTGTCCTAAGCGATTTTGCAACTTAAGATGGTATGACGTACAGGTAGGGTTTATGATCTATTTGTATGTACCGCTATATGTACTTCATTTGGAGTTCAATATGGCCAGAATTACATGGCCATCTTCTAGTTATATTATCAGTCATGGAGATGACACTCATATTTCAACAACACAGTCGATGAGTGTATACCCGGTACAAGAGTAAAAAGATCTTACATGTGTTGACGACATCAGTTACATTCTTGTACGACTCTGGTGCTTCCTCCATGACAAGTTTAGGTGATGCTACGCGAATAGAGATACCCTTCTGTTCCAGACTATTTAATACGTCCATGTAGTCAATATTACGCCGCGACTTAGCCCGCGATAATGCACGGCCCTTCAAAAAGAAAATCACAAGTCATCTTATAGTAGCAGTATGAGCTTTCTGTGTTGATTGATACATTTGCAAATATTATGGATTCAGATAACCCGGCCAGTTTCTACCATTGCCCAAAATGCGAGGCTGTCCTAGAAAGTCTAATTATCAAATGTTAAATCATATTTTCAATCAGTTTTGAGCACATGACAGGGGTCACCACAGGTGAGGCAGGTTTATAATGTATTAAAGGGTCTGCAGACACACAAAAAGCTTACCGCTCCGTGACACGTAGAGCCAAACGTCTGGTCCATGCCTTGTTGTGTACCCGTTAGTACATAGCTACATGTGCCCATCGTGCCCCCGATTAGTACAGGTTGTCCCGTCAGCTGTCAAGGGAATCAGGTAGCTTCATAGTTTGCATGAGATAAGTATGAATATACTTTTGTTGGTAAATGTATTTAAACATCAATTTAATAATTTAAAGAGCTGATGCCAACCATGAGAGGAAATTACACTTAGGTCATTTACCTCATTTTCCCCTAATTATAACAGCAATTTATTCAAATATTCTTTCAAAATGTACCTGGTAGTCAACAGGGATGAGTGGGTGATGCGGTGGGAAGGCTCGTGTGGAACCCTTTCGGTGCACAAGTAGAGTTTTCAGTTTTCCATCAACAAAGTGCTCCTCCTGTTTGGCAATATTGTGCGACACATCGTACACGACATGCATGTCCAGGTCATCCGGTGTCGTATTGAACATCTTGGCGAATGACTAGAATTAAATTAAATTAAATTTCAAATGTAAATGTATTAACGCATTCTAACACATTCACAGGGAATATTACGGATGTAGTAAACGAAATCTAGAATTTGTAACTGAATTCGTACTATATATCATACAATGATGGCGGATTCAGGCTGTGATATGAGTGAAATTAAAACCGGCCAAAATACATAGTTTTACAAATCCCCAAAAGAGTAATATCGGGGCGGGGGGGGGGGGGGGGCGGGGCGGAAATCGTGCATATTTAGCCAGCAAACTAGTATTATCATGTAAGACTCTCAATGGGTTACAAATACTGGGGACATAGTTTGTACATTTGAACTTCTATGTAATTTATTTAAGGAAAAACACCCCTCTAGAAAGGCGGTGACTATTACTTTTTTTTTTAAACACAAAAAAACATGTTTGTGTGACGGTATGCAGCACCGTGAAATGTTATTTTAATACAGCAGTAAGGCTCACCTGTCTACAGAGGAAGGTCATGGAGGAGCGGTTCACCCAGGCGTAGTTAGCGGCAGCAGCCATACCCTTCAGGTAGTCCTGACCCTCCTGACTCCCGATCTCGGCACACGCCAGTTGCCGATCATTCACCGCGATGTTGTCCCTCTTCATTGCCTTTTCCATGGCGACCAGTGCATCTTTAAAAACAAACAAAACATTTACAGATTTCTCAGGTAAAATAAGTTAGAGACTTACAATGCTTCTCTCCATGCGCCAAGTAAACAAAGCAGTTTTGATTTACTTTGTTAATACAGCAAAAATATAGTTAAACCGGCGTGAATAGTGAAAGAGACTACCAGTACACAGGGGCAGGCACTAACATTTTAGACCATGGGCCACCCGGGCCCGTAGCCTGATAAATTTGTGGGCCCGGAAGTAAAACTGTGGGCCCGGAAATTTCAAAAGCCAAGTACATTTTACTAGTCTTAAAAGGTTTTAAGATAGATTTCCTTTGAGATATCGATTTTCTTTGTGATAATTTATTTTGCACAAGATGGACCTTTTCCCAAAAGTCGGGGGACGTTTTAATAGCGGGGATTCACACTTTCACAATTTTTTATTTGAAAAATAAGCTCTTACAGTCTGACACCTTTTACAATTGATGGACTTCATTATGTGTTGGTAGAAGGGGTCCTGGCTGGGTCGGGGGTAGTCTATTTTAAAGTGTTTTATTGAAGGACATAATTGGGGTAGCCATGAATTTCCCTTTACAACGATATTATAACATGCCTATACTTCATTATAAAGATTTATTTAATGTCCATGTTTACACTTGAATTTACTTGAAAACAAGGCTGTATATAGCAACGGGCCACCCGGACCCGTAGCAATGTGAATATTCAGAAAACTACGGGCCCGGACCTAAAACTACGGGCCATTGGCTCCCGGGCCAGTGTTAGTGTCTACCCCTGGTACATGTTTATTAATAGAGCTGCGGCTAAGTACGCTTAACGGTGCTGCTTTTAGGATTTGCCCAAAGCCGGGGTACATCTTATGCAAGTCTTTAGAAGTATACTAGAAGCAGCCAAAAACCCGCCCCCCCCCCCCCCGATGTGCAGCTTTTAGATTTCCTCAAACTTGGGTTGTGGCTTATAATATATCCGAGGTGCAGCTTATACGCCAGGTTTTACGCTAGATGACTTGTTACAGGGACCTGTTCCATCCTTACCTGTAGCGACTTGGTGACCGAGCCCTCGGCTGCCGCAATGGATCATGACACACACCTGGCCTTTGTGTTCTATTCCCATCTTTCTAGCGTTGTATTCGTTGAATATCTCATCTACTACTTGGATCTCTGTGTAGTGATTGCCTGCACCCAGAGTTCCGAGCTATAGTGGAAATACGTTGTATGCTATAACGTTATGATTCCAGAGTGAAAGTACCAGTATTAAATGCCAAAATCTTGTTCTAACAGTGGTGAGTTTCTCTTGAAATGACTATAATTGTCTTAAATCTAACAGAGAATATTCTTTGTTAAAATGTGAATCGGTTGTAGTCTAGAGATTCCTGGGTTAAAAACGAACAAGTGTTATATTTAGTTTACCTGTGGTAGTCCTCTCTTTTTTGCACGGCTGCTGACTTTTGATGGATCTGCTTGCAACATACGCCCATACTCTTCACAGTGTTCCTTGTCTTCTGCCCATATGTACCCTGGAAATGTGAACACGTTTCATACTTCAGCCTTTCTCTGTTAGAGTGCTACTTGGCAGTTTTAGTTAATTTAGGAAATCAATCTTTATTTAAATACCCCCCCCCCCCCCACATAAAGAAACAGGATATTGCAAATTTGTATTAACATAGTCTAAGGGAAAACTCTACACACAAAACAAAAATTACCTTCTCTTAGGGACCAGTCCATGCCCATTTCAAGTGCTTCTTCCAAGTCTCTGCAAATAACAAATTATCATACAGGTCAAAGGGTATTCTGTGTTTTAAAGTCCAAACACAATTTTTTTAATTTTTTATTGCATATCCCCCCCAACGGTAAAACATAAGCTACAGATAATTAGAGAAGTTATATCAAAATAAGAGTTCTTTTTGTTTTCAAGGAAATTAATCCTTTTGATAAAATTTCATACCTGGCTCCCATTGGTATGACTCCCTTTGAGCCTACACCGACGGGGATGTGGTCAAAGAGACTCTGTGCGAGCTGCTCTTTCACTGGGAGTACATCCTTCTCGGTCAGGTTTGTTCGCAGTAAGCGAACACCGCAGTTAATGTCAAAGCCGACACCACCCGGTGAGACAACAGCACGCGGGTTGCCCATGTCAAAAGCCGCCATGTTACCTACACAAGTTAAAACTTGAACTGTTACATATGTAATGATGGTATAACAATAGTTTAATGTTTAAATTCATATCTTGTATTGAAATGTATTAGTACCGGTATGCATACAAAGTCACAAGTCTGTGTCAACTTACCAATTGCAAAGCCATATCCTGAATGTACATCTGGCAACCCAACTGATTGCTGAATTGAAAAAAAAAAGATAAAAATCTTAGATGAATGTCAGGAAGTGCCACATGTAGCAAATCACTAGTACCGGGTAGCATATGATAATTAATGAATGGGGCTGATACATCTACATTTACTCGAATTCTTCAGGGTATTACTTCTCTACTATCATAAGGCCTAGGGCCTATACAGGCTACTACTATAACATTTTGAGAGTTATTATTGTACATGTATTCAGGTAGATGCTTCAGTTAACATGGCACCAAAGATTATGGACTGATAAAGTAAAGGGGGGGGGGGGGGGGTAATAAAACAAGAACTCACTCCAACAATGCCGGGCAGTGCTGCCACATTAGCTATTTGTTTCATGCCTGGTAGAAAGCCTCCATAGCCACCTGACCGACAAGACTGTCTCAGCTCGTCAAACATCATGCTCTCCAGCGTATTGTTAACATAGAATATGCCCTCAACCTGGAATATATCAGAGAAACAGTTGGTTTGAAAATGGAGAAAACACAAAGGTTGTTAACCCTTTGATAGCAGTATTATCATGAATAGGTTTCCAATAATGATACACTGGGGGGTGAATGTTCTGATGCGTAGTCTACATATATTGTCTCACCATATCTTTTTTGGTATCCTTTTAAACGTGTTTGAAAATGAATTCATTTCAACTTCCCACTTAATAATATGAACTGGATACCGTAGTACGATGGTCTGGAATAAAATGAGGTATAGAAATCTATACTTACATTCATGTTAGGAACAAAGCCCTTTTTAATTTTCCAGGAACATCCAGAGAGCCTCTCCACATATTTCATTTCTTCTTCGAACGTGCGCCCCATCTTGAAAACGTAGTTGTCTCCCTACAAGAAAGAGAAAAAATGAATGAAGGGTATACGGTGCAGGCTAATACCATTTATATCTTCTTTTGCTTGTTTGTGTATATATCCTTGAGAGATTTTCTCTAGTTTAAGTTTTTTACAAGGCCCAACTTGGATGGTCGTATCCAGGATGATCGGATGAATGAGATGAGCCTCCTTCTAGCCCCTGGATGAGCTGAAGACAGAAATCCCGCTCCTACACATTTTTTTTAAATCATTTTTTTAAAAGAACAATTTAACTTTAGGCCACACCAAAAAAAAAGTTGGTCTACGGATTTTGTTTTCCAAAAATAGGTGCGGTAGGGCCTCCCCCCCCCCCCCCCCCCCATTTTCTGCTGATTTCAACCTTGAATAAAGTGGTGCGGGCAAATTTTTTTCTTTTTTTTATGGGAAAATTTCTTTTTTGTAGAAGTTCAAATTTCCGGCCTCCTCGATATTAAAAAAAAAACACCTCCCCCCCCCCCCAAAAAAAAAAAGTGCATTTCCGAAAATATGGTGCGGGGTAGACCAACTTTTTTTGGGGGTCTGGCCTTATTGACCAAGGGTTATACAAAGACTGATAAAAACAGCACCATATGAACATTGCCACACGTCCTAAAGTCTTATTAAAGTCACCGATGTTGACCAAGGCTTCACTAAGGGAGCATCTGTCAGAATCTAGCGACCATTATTTTGGGCACGTTCAACTATAAAGTCTAGGTGGCAGCTCTACAAGTACAAAGTTGATTATGCTGTTGCTCACCTTTATTAAAGGATTTACCGAAGGAAGGTTTTTTTAACCTCTGACGCCACATCATGATATATACATAGTATGAGAGGGACAGGCTATTGAAGGTTGATATACCGATACTGTAAGTCTACCACAACATATGATAAGGGAGCCAACAGCTTAATGTTATAAAATTCATCATTTGATACTACTAACAGTACAGTAGGCCTACTAGAGATATCAGGGGATATGAGTATAGCCTATAGGCCTAACTAGAACAAAAACTTTCAGCACAACTAGGTCTAGCCTCTAGGTACATGCATCATAAAGTCTAAGAGAAACGTAGGAAGCATGGTGGTGAAATTATTGGTAAACCCCCCCCCCCCCCTCCTACTGGTCCAGTCAAGGGGACAGGTTACCCCCCCCCCCCCCCCCCCTCTCAGGGCACCCATCCCCTCCACTACAATTTTACAGACATTGAGTGTCACTTCCTGACTGAGGTGCTAATATAGGTGGCATGGTGCTATGTCCTCTTCACTCATTCAGGTGACTGCATGCTGTCCCATCCTTTTCTTGCGAGACCATGTCAGCTTTATTTATATTTTGCTGTCTAACACAACAATAGTTGATTTGTAATATATGTACATGTAGATTAGTCACCTGTGTATTCAGGTTAGTCGTCCATTGAAACTATGCATGACAGCTATGTTTGTACAGTGAACACATTTGTGTTCAACCTCATTATCATAGATCTGACTAGAAATGGTGCTACTCTATGTATCTACTAATCTAGTCCATTTATGTATTTAACTTAGGCCTACTTTATTATATAAGCTACGCCTGTAAACACATGTTCATGAATCATGGCATACATCATTACATGTATCCAGTGATGCCAATGTAACTTTCGGCTACCCCCGGCATGTATTATGTTATCCTTTCTCCTTTGCCCCAGAAGGGGTTGTGTGTGAATAAAATTGAATTGAATTGAATTGACTAGTTCTGCTCATTCAAGTCATCGACAGTGACACTGCCTGGAGCCTGCATGGAGCTAGTTCATCTAATCTGAACTCTTCGAATGCGGACCGATCTGATGGGGCACTGCTGTTATGGTCTGGCACGAACAGACTAGCATGGAGCCTGAGTGGAGAGAGTGGAGGCTGGACAGTGAGTCACTGAGTGGACTGTGTCTGTGGCCAGTGTGCTGGAGTACCAAACGTTGCACAACAGAGGCAGAAGGATGCATTTTTCTTAACACAACTACACAGCTCAATTTAGGATAAGACTTTCCCCTACATGTCTTGCATTGGATTAATATTATTGGTATATACCTTGTAAAACGTAGAAGTAACACGTTCACTCGCTCTCGCCGGCTTTGGTTGACTTGGCCCGGCGGAAGTGACGTCAGGATTGAGACACCGACCTCACGAAATCTACGACGGCTAAACTTTCATGAGACAGGAAAACGTAAGCACGACTTCGTCTTGCAGGCGAGCTCGCCAGTCTGCTTTTAAACAATGTTACGAGATCTGCCTTTGCATTAAACCTGCAGATCTCGGTAATTAAGGTATGTTACATTTGTTAGCTATGTGTGAAATGCAACGACAGTGGCACAGTGCACCGTAATGTACAGCGTCTTTTGCCGCCGAGAAATGGCGGACGCAAATGATGCAGCCAGCCCCACGCGTGATTGGTCGATGCAACGAGCTTACGAGGTCGTTCCCGTCAGCTATGCCAGTAGTTTTTCTTAGTCCTTCTTTGCGAGTTTGAACCGATTTAGTCTGGCATGAACAATGTAGTAGAGTTACAAAGTGACAGTAGCACTAAAGCGGTTCGTTTAGATTGAATGATGACTAAGATCAAATTCATTTAAGATTGTAGAGTGACTGACGATGTGTGTTTGTGTATTGCAGATTTTTTCCGACCCCCCCCCCCCCCCCCCCCCGTCTAGCCTAGTTCCTATTATTATTAAAGTGAAACCATATGATCCTTCACAACGAAGGCAGTGAGTTTGGTTAGCTAACTAACCCCCCCCCCCCTCCAATTGATTCAATTAGCCAAAACAATCCCTAACCGACTAGTAGTAGTAGTAGTACCGAACTGCAACGATAACGTTATACCTTTTGCTAAATGCCCCCCACCCAAGTCAGGGGCCGTCCATATATAAAGTATGTCACCCTTTTTTGGGCCATTTTGAACACCCCCCCCCCCACCACCATGTCACACTTTGTCACACTTTTTCCGACACCCCCTAGAAAAGTAGGTCACAAATCTGCTGACACCCCCACCCTTTTTGCATATAATTAGGTACCGTATCAGAATAATCAGTCTAGTCCCATAATTTGATGATAGAACATGCATGCATTATCTTAACACAGTAATCACTTATGAGGCTTATTACAATTAGCCCTATATTCCTACTAAAATGTGTTAAAGTATGACATCATCTGAAATACCTTCCGACCCAATGATAATGAATTTTATTGAAAAGTCCCCTTTCAATTACAATTCAAAGTGGCAATATCATGTTCACACCAATTGGCGCTCAAGATAAATCTCTGCAGCTGAGGTATCCTCAATACATAGATTTTTGACAGTGTTTAGGCCTACAGGAATAACAGATGTGCCACTGCTATCCTGTCACTCCTCTTGTGTTGGCAAATCTGTGGCAGGGTTGGATCCAGGAACTTGAGAAGAAGGGTCGTGATATAGGCAATGTGCTGATGGTATTGGACCCATTTACATTAAAAATCTATAGCCAAAAGGGGCCCCTGTGTCCCCCACCTGGATCCAACTTTGCGTGGTATCCAACACATGGTATTTATCACAATCATAATTTTCTCATACCTGAGGTCTTGACTTGTGTGAATTTGGAAGGTGCTAGGAGTTGTAGATCTACTACAACCAGAAATATGTATTTAAACCTGCAGATGCCCCAAGTTTTTTCATTTATGCCCCTAGCTGGCAATAAAATTACTCAGGATCAGCCCTTATTTGCTGGGGGGAGGCCCAGGGGGGGGGGGGGGGGGTAATTGCCTTTGGGTGTTTTTCAACGACCCCCCCCCCCCCTTTCCACCACTACCGGTAGGCCCTACGGTACTGATTTTGCGAAATCTGACACCAGTGCTTTTTAAAATTATGCCCCCCCCCCCATGTTAACAAAATCACTTATTTCGGTTGCTAATGATTCTTGATTGATGGGGCCTATTGACATGCAACAGGAGACTTAAAATGTTAGTGACAAGGGACATGTAGGCCTACATCTCTTAAAATCGACCCCCACCGCCCCATCTATACCCTCCCACGGGGGCTAAAACGTGAAATGTGTGTCCCACCACCACCAGGAAGGGGAACACGTTTAAGTTAAACTCCTCTTCGCCGCAGATTCTCTCTCTCTGGGTAACAAGCAGTAAGAGTCAGCTTTAATTAACAACACTGACTTCATATTTGGTTCATTTGTGTTTCCTGGTGCAAAACTACAAACTATAATTTGTAGTCCTAGCTAAAAAAAACCATTAGATCCGACCCCAGTGATGTTACATGTATTAGCATACTGGGTGGAGCCTGTTATCTTCCGTCTAAAGACGAGTACATTTTTTACTCTCGTGATGTGTCCTTTAACTGGGACGCCTATAATGGCTTAGCAAGTCCCCCATTAGGGGACACCTTAGAAAAAAGGTGGTCGGTGGATTTCAGTTCTCAATCTGGATTGGAAAAGAACAGAAGTTCAGACTAAAATTGTACAAAATTGGTAAATTACATGTGAAATAAAGTTGAATCAAGGTTTATAAAGAGATATTTGGAAAAGTCCAGGGATTCACATATATTCAATTCGATATTTTCTCTTTCTTTTCAGGTTAAGACTTTTCCAACGGCTTTGCAAACCTCACATCTGGCATCGTCACCGAAGCAATCATGGCTGACGATATAGACATGTCTCTGCTGTTACCAATGGAATCTGAAGGAGACAAACACACTGATGATATCATATCCCAGATTCTTGATGGGAGGTATGAACTCTTACCTGACCAACAGATACGTCTCCAAAATCTTATCAACCATCATCAAAAAGCTACACCATCAGAACAAGACTCTGTGACCATAACAGAAGACGATCTCCTCGACATATTGAATGCTTCAAGTTCAACAGACCGAACAGGAAATGAGATTGAAGATATGTTGAGCACAAATGCTATCAGCGGTGAGGTGTCGGGGGATGTATTTAAATTTGTATGTGAGCCCGCGGCTACATCAAGTGACTCTGGACTTACATACCAAGAGCTGCAACCTGTGGCTTTCCCTCACACCTCAGCTCCAAATGTACCTGCTGAAGCTAGAGTACAACAGAAAGTTTCAAGGACTGTAATTTCACCAGCTGGCATTATCTCAACAATACCTACTAGCACTTCATTGGTCAGTAGGCCTATGGTTGCAGCTCCAATAACACAAACAGTTTCCACAGTTCAAACAGTGTCTCCTGCGCCGGTGACACAGAAAAAAAACCATTTGTCTCCCTTAAAGACTACAACGACCAGTGGTTGCCAACCTTCTCCAGCACCTTCAAAACCCCTCACCATCACCCTGCCCCCAGACCTCCCATCAGGACGGTATTTCATGAAGCATTCACTGTCGGACCCATCTATGGTTGAATTGTCTTTTCCAGACAGACCAGACTTAGAGCCGCTGAAAATCCCCATTGGTTCTCCGAGCACGCCAGAACCCCAGATCCTCAAGTCGCTGCTTGTTCCAAGTCAGCCGCCAAAAGTCACCCCCAATCCCATACGTCCTACAGTTATTCGGCCCCCCGCATTGAACCAGGTGCGCCCACGAGATGCGACAACGATGCGAAGAGTGGTGTATCCCCATCAGACAGGAGTACCGATGGTGAGGGCCATTGTGAGACCAGAAATAGCCAGAGTTTCCAATCCAGGGCTTAAGTCAGTGCTTCCACAGAAAACCCTATATGGCCGACCTCCCTCTTCTACTACCACCTCAGGAATAGGCTCAGCTTCCAGGGTTAACATATCACCCTATTCCACCCATAGCCCCTCAGCAATAGCGTCAGCTTCCAAGGTTAATATATCAACCATTTCACCACATGACCCGACAGCAATAGCTTCAGCTTCTAAGGTTAGCGTTTCAGCTGCAGTACCTCAGGGACAGAAAATCCTCTATAGCCGCCCTATTTCTACTCAAGCCTCTTCATCAGTCAGTTCAGCCCCCAGGGTTACTATTTCATCCCCGTCTGATCCCTCAACGTCAATGTCAGCGAACAGGGTCAACGTCTCAACCCGCGTTGCAGGCAGGATACCCGTGGGAAGTGTGAAATTTGGAACGCCGGTTCAGCTGAGCACAGGATCAACCGATCCGATTAGAACTCCCATCAAAGTTGGCTCTGTGACCTACCTACCTGTTGGTATTCCTGTTCAAGTTTCAGGGTCAGCAACCCAGAGCTCTGCAGTCCACTCGCCTATTGTCAATGTCGCAAAAGTATCGAGTGGCCTTGCCATGACAGGGATGAACACAGCTGTCCCGATACAATTTGATCAGCTCAAAGAATTAAAGACTAAAGTCATAGAGGAGGTCAAAATAGTAGACACGTTACATGGACCAAAACTGCAGACAGTGATGAGTTTAAGTACTCTGGACAGGAGTAGGCCTACAGATACTGTGCATTATTCCAATGCTGATGGTTTCCAGGGTGTACGATCTTCAAATACTCAGACTTCTACCGCAGTGTCATTACCTGGCCAGGGTTCGGTGATGAGGCACCCACAAACTGGTATGCCGTTATCTATCATCAGTAAAGGTGTCGTGAATGCACAGGGGAAGGTTGTTATCACACAGGTGGTCAATAATGGTTCCCCCGCGAGAAAACCAACCGCGGCATCCGCCGGTGTGCCCCACCAGGCGTTGGCTCCAATCTCAGGGCTTATGAGCTTTGCAAATGTAGACTTACAGCAGCTAAAGAGTAAAAGCAAAGCGCAGCAGCATATTGTTGTGAGCACTGGTGAACAACAGAAAGCCATCCCGCTAAGGACCATTCTCTCATCGCCGAATGCTGTCACTGTGCAACCTAATGGCACAATTGAGGGACTGAGATATGCACCAAAGTTGCTGTTGGTTGATCGCACTCTGGACGTTGCAACCGAAGAAGTCCTGGATGTTCCCTACTTCATGAACTCATTGCGGTCCCGTGAGCAAAGCCACAAGATGGTGTCTGTAACGCTTCGCGATAACTGTATACGCTTCAAGAACGAGGCAAGGTATATATCAGATCTGCAAACCAGGCACAGGATGATGAAAACAGCATCTGATCTAACTCAGAAAAAGGATGTGAACCCCACGGTAGAGTCATTCACGGGTATAAAGGAAAAGGTTACAGAAGGGAGTGCAAATGTCAGTCAGTCGGGAAATGAGGGTGAAACATCAGATGAACCGACCACGGTGAGCGTACAGCCTGTGGCATCCAGTATGTCACAGGACAACAATGAGTCTGAGGGCAGCTCAGAAGACAGTAGTAGCAAAGTCGCTCTTGTAGAAATATCTGAGAAGGATAAAACTGAAGGAAATCTGAAACTTAGCGATGAGAAAAATCCTGTCCCAGATCCAGTATCAGACGAAGTCAAGATAATCCAAGCAAAAGAAGTTGAATCTGATCGATTGCGGAGCATTTATCGCAACATGTTAAAGGAGCAATATGAAAAAAGTCAGGAGCGGAAGGAAAAATTGGACAAGTTGGTAGCCACCGGGTCTCATAACCAGGCCCTTAGCAAGCTCTTCCTTGGGGTGCCCCATTTTGTGGATGACCCCCTGAGTGGGGAAGGCAATGCTCCCATGTACTTTTGCTGTTATTTATGTCCATTTGCAAGTTTCAATGAAGCTAAAGTCTGTGTGCATTGGACGCTGGTCCATGTCCATCAAAATCCATATGTCTGCGGATATTGCTCTGCACGGTTCAATTCGAGCGGTAAGGCTCATCGACATCTCACGCTGGCCCATCCAAACAGGAAGCTGATCATCAAGGTCATGCGGTCTGAGCTGTTTTCTAACCCTGTCCAATTTGAGTTTCTCCACGGCGAGGAAGGAGATGGACAAGTGCTGTGCCCTATGATAGAAATAGGACCAAAACCAGATGCCAAGCCCTACCTGAAGCAGTTCGCCTGCAAGGAATGCCCCTTCACATCTAAGAAGGAAGGAGCAGTCATGCAGCATGTTCAACAAACACACTTTAACCTGTTTCCTTACACGTGCCACTGTGATGAAAAATTCAGGGACGGGTCATCTCTTGATGAACACGTTCTATCGGAGCACGAAGGAATTGAGGCGACTGTCACCGAAAACCCCCAATGTGCAGCAATCCAAGAGATGGTCAAACTCAGTGACTTCTATGGTACCATTCCCATCAACCGACCGGTGGTCTTTGAACCTGACTGTCACTATTGGATCACAGAGGAGAACGTCAATGACAGAGACAAGAAAAGGTACACATGCACCTTGTGTAGCTTCCTAACAAAACGTCTCAACCTCATCTGGAAGCATGTCCGGGAGGAGCACGGCCTGCCGGAGGGGGTGTACTGTAAGCGCTGCTCGCGGCATCACCGATTGTCGGATGTGGAGCGTGACAATGAGTTCTTTGTGTGCTACAGCTGCTGTATGCTGACGTCCCTGGCTATAACCGGACCGCCGCACTTCATCCAACTCAAGGAGGCTTTCCTCTGCCTCAAGTGTTCTGAGCAGGTGGACGACCTGGTCAGCATGAAGAGACACATCAAGACGAGGCACAGTGACGTCTACCCCTACTCATGTTCAGTCTGCAGAGCCAAGTTTGTCATGAAACAAGAGGTGGGTGATTTTAAAAAGTATAACTATAAACTGCATTTCATAACTTCATAGACTCTCTGCCTTAGTGTAGGCTGATAATGGAAATAGATATATCGGGGTAGAATATTTATCTTTGACATAGAAATAACTCAAAATGAAATAGCATTGTAGTGTGAAATTGTTTGTACTGTATAAGAGATATCAATTGATGTAATGTTAAATGTATGGCTGTATCTTTATGCAGGCACTTAGACATGGCTTTGAGGCGCACGGGACCGAAGCGGTCATACAGAAACAGACGTCACTTCTCAGTAAGTTGGCGCGGAGGGTCCGTAAGATGCACATCAGGTACATGTATGTGGAGCCCGAAGACAACGAGGATCCGTTGGCTGAATTGTGGAGAACTCATGGACTCGAAATAATGTAAGATATCATTATTACGGTATTTCATAGAAGTTTATGTAAACCCCGCAATATGTCTAAAGTGTACAAAAAGCAGTAAAGAATCTTTAGGGAGTCGTATACAGATTTTACCATTTACAATACTTTAAGTTTTTGAGATTACTTGGTAATATTGTTAAACTATTTAAAGTCAATAGGATAAAACTACCCAGTAGCATCTCCACTTGGTTGCCAATGTAATTTCCAATACCTTCACCGTCTACTACCCCATGCAGGCGGGCCGGAGAGGTGAGGATGACAATACCCCAGGCTGCGGAGACACCGAATCTGCCCAAGGATCTGATGGAAATGAATGCTGGTGGCGGCGATGAAGGGGGTGTGTCAATTGTTAAGAACGTCGACACAAGCTATCAGAAAGGAGAGAAGGCGCCTGTAAACCCAGAGTTCCGGGGGGTCCACCACTACCGCTGTCGTCTCTGCCCCTACCAGTGCCTGGATCGGTCCTGCATGGCGCGCCATGTCAAGTACATGCACCTCAGGATTCACCCCCACTCGTGTCCCTTCTGTGGTTATTCCAATGTGGAGAAAACAAAGGTGCATACATTAAAATTCCCATTTCAAGTTTATATATGTACCTTAAAACTTTTCCTCTTTAAAAATTCACTTGGGGTCACTTGTGATTTGTGAATATTCAGTGAAATAAATTATCATTTATATAGAGTGAGGGAGGTCTTCGTAAAATTTGGAACTGAGGGAACCGTTGATTATCGGGTATATTTTAAAGCTTAACTTGTATATAAGCCGCACCCCTGATTTAACTTTGACAATCCCTACAAGCCTCACAGGGGGTCTGAGAAAAAGCATATGAATATAGACAAGTAACATTTCATGGTTTTTCAGATTGTAGATATGCATGTATAGTTGCCACTCCCTCGGTTATTTATAATTTCAAATTTGTCTAATTTTCTCAGGTAAAAATTCACATTGTGAATCTTCATGGAAAAAGTTCAAAGAAGGTCCGAACCAACACAACACTGGTCACCGCCCTGGGTGAAGAGAGTAAAAAACACTTTGTTCGTGTTTTCCCCAATGGTAAGTTTGCAAAGTTTCTCAAAAGGCGTAGGCTGCCAGATACTCAAATCATCGATGATATTTTAAATCATAATAATATACCGAACACAGTGCCATATGTTAAACATAATTATAACAACAACAATACAGTTTCAGATTTTATTTACAACTTTAAAGTTCTTACTTACGGTTATCATACCGTTTCGGCGGTGAGTGCGCCTTCATCAGGTGATTATGAATTAAAAACTAAATCATAGTGTAGGTTACCGCAGTTATTGATTGTATAGGAAGGACTCGAATCAAAAATATATTTCGACGATGTCATAGGAATATTAAACATATCACTGAAACATAAAACAGTTTTCTTGCATCCTCATCATATTAATTATGCGATAATGATATTCCAGATGTGTTACTCGGAAGTGCAAAGTTCTTTTTATTTATAAATTAAATGGTTGAAGTTATTTTGAATCTTCCTTTGAATTTAATATTTGAAGTTTATTTGTTACGTATTCGTACTCTTATTTAATTGCACAATGCATCCCGGATTTTTGATTATACGTTGTATTACTAGCCCCTATCGTATTCCCTAATTAACTCTCCAACGCTGATTTTACATTTAAGAGTTCAATAAAGTGCTTGAAAGATGCTATTTTGATTTACCAATGTGGTGGATTTAGATACATTATATACATGTACTTAATCTAGACCTGTGATTCACAAAGAATTTAAAGCAGCATTATCACCGATCGTGTCCCATTCCCATTTCTAGTACTGTTCTAGTCTACACTACGTGGTTAAGTGTGAGTGGTGATATTACCCCTTTAACCACTGCCATTACTTGGTTGCACAGGTCGGGAGATGAGTCAGACGGATGTGTCTCAGGGCCGGGTACAAGGCCGTGCCATGAAACAACGTGAAGCTCTAGAGGCTGCGCTACCAGAAGAGGCTGCCCTCATGGACGACCCGGATATCAAGCTGGAACCGCTGTCTGACGTCGAGTTAGAAGACGACGTGGACGATGAGCATCTTCTGAGTCTGGACCGCGAGCTGAAGGCGCTAGAAAGTAGCGGCGCGCTACAGATCAAGGACGAGCCTCTCAGTGACGAAGAGGGCCAAGGTATGTTGTAACATCACTTTGATACCTTGAGATTTAAGCTCATCCCCCATAATCTTCTAGATATTTTGGGGTTTAATACTCAAATTATGTCGAACATGATAGGTCTACACACTGCATGGGGATGTAACTTAGCTGGTATGAGTAATAGCTTCCTCTCGTGAACTTATTAAAAGAAGAATTTACGCTTTGTTTGGTAAATTTAATTTAATCCATAGCGTTAAAAGATGAGTTCAACCTAAACGTCAAAGCTTCATACTCACCACTTTGTAATGTTTATTCTTGTAGGCATGGTGATGGGTCAGCTGATCCCCCTGGACTACGCTCATGAAGACATGGAGGTGGACACGGGCAGCAGTAACGAGTGGGTCGGAGCCGCCCGACCCAAGAAAGGCTCGGTTCTATACAACATGCTCACGGGCCCCGCGGCAGCTGGTAAGAAGCGGAAACTCCCTCCCCCCGCACCACCAGCTGCCAAACGGAAAAGGAAAGACAATAACGGTCACTCTATCTACCCGGTGCAGTCCATTATGGCTGACCGTAAACTCAGGATGTTGCCTCTTGTGGCACTGACCGATGTGTTGGCCAACTACGCAGCAGGACGCGAGCCAAGTCTCTTCTTGATGTAAGAACTTAGAGGCCGCTGCAAACTGTTCATTGAGGATATACTATCTTAGAGACTTCAGTCGAAAAACTACAATATGTATACAAATGTTACAAAAAATACCTGGAGTATTATATGATGATTATAGACATGTTATTTACCCCCCATGTATTGATACATGTCAGATTGTTATTTTTCATAAGAATGATATGTATATCGTGTAAACACTTGCTACTTACGATGGTCAGAATGTCTATATATACACATTGTAAATCGTGATATTGGCTTGAGATTTCAAGGTTTATTTGCTACGTCTATCAAGATATTTCTTCATATCTTATCAACTATCGTACATCTATTCGAAAAACAACATGGCTGGTATGTGTCTTGTAGAGCATTAACAGATATAGCTTTAGTTGCTAGTGATAAATAGCTAAGGATTAAAACATGTAGTTATATATATATAAAGGAGAAGACAGTAAATCTAGTACAAAAATCACACTGCTTTATTATGGGGGTTATACTTATGTGTGCATTATCATAACTGTATACTAGTAAGCACTAGCTATTCGTCTACCCCCCCCCCCCCCGCCCCCTACAGTGTCTGCTCCATGATCATGTATCCAGTGTTCCCACCTGTTATGAATTTGAATGTCATAGAATTTGAAAGCAATCTAGAATGTCACGGAATAAAGTTTAAAAAAAGATTGCCATGTGTCATGGAATGTCATGGAAAATGAAAATAATCGAATTAATATTACACAGTTTCCTAGAACGTACCATTTGCTTTCTATATTTTAGATATTTTCTCAGGAAAGGTTTTTGTCATGGAATGTCATGGAAATGTCATGGAATTTCAATCTGAATTATTTTGTGGAACCCTGTGTATGTTTCTCATGAGATCTCACCTGTGAACTAGTAAACACAGGTGAAAGGTGCAACCATATTTTTTCTTTGCCTGATTATAATATATAATAAATACGGGTGTTTAGAGCACCAATTGGCACAGACACAAATATATCACTATGTTCGTTATTATTGATAGTAAGATGGTAGCGTATGGTTAGAGAAGAAGCGTCCCCATGTAGATAGAAAAATATGGAAATAAATAGGAGTCCCCATTCTTTACATAGGTTGTCGGGTGAAAAGTGGTCAACGGTTCTCAGTCAATATCTTAAAAATGGATGGAAGGATTTAGTTGGACTAAGGTTTGGGTAAACTGAAACAAAGATTTACCCTAGGCCAGACCCCCCCCCCCCCCCCCTCCAAAAAAAAGTATACAGATTCCGTCTACATTACTTTCGCTATATTTCTGCCGTTTACGCTATTATTATAGTATGGCAGCCGCACAATATTTTATGAGCCAGGTACGATACGGTACCAACATGCCGCACGTTGGTAATTTAATTTATTGCCCGTTACTATAGACATGGAGCTAAAGAGTACTGTACACTCCATGCTATAGATCAACTGCATATTTTGCAGAATTTCATTAAAGATTTTGTAGCGTTTGCCTAAAACGTAACCGCAGAACACCGCAAGTATTATAACGATTTTTTACTGCCTGAGCCTGTCGCAGATCACACCATCCAAGATTGCCGAATGACTCCTGGATTTGAGCTTGAACTGCCGCTTCGGTGCCAGGGCAGTCGCTTACATATGGTCTTGGCATATGGCGCTGCCTAGCGCCCCCTAGTGACTTCCTGTGGGCTAGCATGCTAGGGTCAGCGGTACTCTCGTTTCCAATTCCTTCCAAAGGAAGGCTCTGGTAACAGCCAAATGACCTTGAACTTTGGATTTTGCTGGGTCTGGGCAACCCCTGCTGGAAGGCTGGAACCAGTGGGCAGGAACCAGAATGTATGATGGTAGTTTTTAGGTAGTTTTACCATCAGCCTTTCTGGTTCCATTTCCTGTTCCTGTTCGCTGGTTCCAAGCTACCAGCAGGGGTTGCCCAGACCCAGCAAAATCCCAACATTTGGCAGTTACCAGAGCCTTCCTTCGGAAGGATTTGGGAACGAGAGTAGGGTCAGTGGATCCTTCGAGGCATACCGGCTCATGTCCTTGTTGGTATCCACTGGCCTCACCATGCTCGCCAGAATATGTTATGAGCAGCTTTCATGATATGAATATCACAGCATGCCATACTGTGTTAGAGTCAGGCCCAATAAGCGCAGTGGTGCCATCTAAAGGGACCTTACCATACCCTCATAGCCTAGTGTGATATATGACACTAGGTGGTGGTAGCGAGCATAAGGATAGAGAAGTAGTACATTTTCCATAGTGGGCAGAAAGACTCCAGAGAAACGCCCCACCCCGATGTAAAGGCCTTGTAAACCTCGTAAAACTGCTGCTTCAATGTTAACTTGTACTACTGTAATGGGCCTACTTAAAAAATCTCGTGTGTAATTGGCTCTTTGTGAGCCGTTTTTCTGGAATAAATTGATAAAGTTCATTTTCCAAATTTTGTATTAAAATTAGGCCTGTCGCCCAAAAGTACACACCGTACAAAAAATCTACTGTTTTCCTATTCAGGGATTCTAAAGACAGGACCTTTGGTACAATCTTACAAATGGAACTAAAGAGCAAAGAATACTAAGAGGGCCCACTAAGCGTTTTCATAGGCATCCTTAGAGGTAACCTGACTAGGTGCGTCTTTGGGGGATGGGGGTGGAGGTAACTTGACTAGAGTGAGTAGGAAATGAAAATGAAGAAGACAGTACAATTCAAGAAAAAAACATTAAAGAAGAAAATCCTGGTAAATATGTTGACTTACTTTAATTGGCCACATTCTTTTTGGATTACGGGCCCTTGAAGCAAATATTTTGGGGGGCGGGAGGGAAAAAAGCCGCTGGCTTTTGGATTTTTCCAGGGGGCGGAGGGAAAAAAAGCATGAAAAAGCCTTTATTTGGTTATCAAATGGAGGTATATTGAGAAATATTCAAGGTCTAATTTTAGGTGTTTGCTAATCAGTATATGCTTTTTTCCCATATTCTTTGGGGATTAAATTCGCAAAAAAAGTCCCAGCGGGCAGGGGTAAAAAAAAAGACATCTATATAGATGACTCCCCCTAAAAGCCCATATGGCGCCTCCTGGTGGAGTGATGTACAGTCCACATAGCCCACGGATAACCTATTTACTCAACCACCGATGAAATCACACTTCAATCTCTGGAACATGCAGGGTTTTTTAACCTACATATTTTTTCAATGTGTTTTTCCAAATATCCATGCTATTATACATCTATACACTACTAAAAAAAATACGATGTTTAGGTGAAAATGGTTAGAAGCAATATTCTTTAATGTCTATTATATAATTTGTTTATAAATAAAGAAGAGCACTGCTCGTGGGGAAAAGAATCATCCTACATTTTCGAAGATCAAAATACTTAAACATGTCAGCCCGTGATCGCTTAATTGACATTCCTGAATTCACCCAGGGTATTTCCATGTGGAAACAGGCCACAATGTTTTTTTTGTGATAAGGTGTCTTTGCCAAGGGACATGTAGCCTACCAGGGACAGGAAGTCGTTGACTGCAGAAACCAGTTGCCTTGCAGAAGTATATTCAGGACCTGAGGGCATTATGCCGGTTGGCGGAAGATGTTTCTTTGTGTGCTGAGCAGAGACAGGGGGCTAACGTTTCACTTGGCTGAGACCAATCAAAGACTGACCTTGTACCTGTCCATGGTCAACCATGCTGCATTGACCCTTTCAGGCTGACATGGCGCTCCATCTTTAGAGGTTAACACTGTCTACCTATAGTTGGCCACCCACTCTCAATCGGTACATGTTATATGGCTTCACTGATTATGTTCACATAATATACTTTGTATAATGTGCTTCGTATACTTTGTATAATGTAATTCGTTGTAATTCATGGGCCTAGTTGCATGTCATGTTGAGATAGTGATGCACGTAACACTAGGTTGCTGTACCTTGTACTATAAAGATGGATAATGAGATCTTTATCAGTGGCAATATGAGCATATAATATTATATGAGCCACCCATTTAGTCCTGCTAAATGACGACTCATGATCTGTCATGTACAAACAATACACGCAGAAAATCATTTCAAATGAAAAGTAAAGCCTGCTGCTTCTTGACATAGGGCCTCACCACCGTTGTTCAGTGCAAGAATGCAGCACTGTCATCATACTAGGGGCACCAGGGGGAGGGGACTATCCCATAATAAATCCATAATACATATCTAGTAAAAGATGTACAGCCATGCTCGATGGTTCATATATCCAATTCAAACCACAACATGACATTGGCTCATGCAGAGTGCAGCTTCTGGCTACTAATACCGCGGCTGCACTGTCCAAATGACTGGGGGTCCTGTTTCAATCATGCATGGGCATTGTTCAGCTCTCATCCACATATGCCCTGTCGCCCCCAACCCAGCCTCCCAGTGCTCACATTCCTTTCATTTTTAGGTCTGTGCACTAAGGTGAAGTAGGCTCGTAAGAGTTTTCTTCTCGTTTTACATCAGTATGGCCAAGTGTTGCTGCTTGTCTACCCCGTTTACGGATGTGAAGATGCCCCTATAGGGTGTTCAGAGTGGCCTGCCATGGCACAGACAACCAGCAGTTTTGCCCTCTATTTACACTCATGTCTCATTTATGGCTAATCGACTCCAAAAACACAGTTATGTTCACACTATCTGAAAGCTATGGTTTCATTCTACACAATGTGTGGTTTTTGCAAAGATTTGTACATTTCCACTTGGGGTTATATATGAATGAGTAAGTAGAAAGTGGGGAGTGTGTGCTCCCTGTGCAGGCCCACATTTTGGCACTAGTAATTGATAGCTGCCCAGCAACTGCCCTGTACTAGAATCGATTTCTGGCAGAGGGTATTTGTGCAGTCAATTCCTAAATGATTGGATTGTAATGCTAAGATATAGGGCTACATTTACATATATCCCACATGTTATATGTACTACCAGATTCAGATCTACAGCAAAATATTTCCTAAAAGTCATGGAATCACCTTTAAAATAGAGGGGCATAAAAATGTGGGATCATACATTTAATTCCCAAATATGTTTACTATCTCCTGTCTGAAGGACAAAGTGATTGGAAAAGAATTGGCCACCAGATTTACACTTAAGGTCAAATCCCACAACGCGAGAGAGGGTCAGAAAATGTTGTGAATTGGTCTTATTGCCGATTTTGGGCTCTATATTGGCCAAGACAGGCCCAAATCGGCAAGAAAGTGTTGCCTCTCCCTTGCGATTTGGGAAATTGCAAGGATCAAAAGAGTTAGATATTTTCCCCCATAAGGCCTAGAAAATGTTGCTTATTGGAATATATTATGGTTTCTTGCTAAATCACAATGGTTGGGTCACTGATTAATCATTACCCAAATCCCACATGCTCCATTATATAGGGGGTTTTGCTCTGTGATTTATAGTGTCTAGCTATGCTGGCACCTGCATATATTGGTGAATGTAGTTGCCTATGATATAATTGCATCAATATTTTAATATTAAAGTCCCTTCTGTTGCGAATTCAAACTTTACATTTCTCCAGATGAACTATTAACTACTTGCAGTAGAGCTCAATATGCAGCATATTCTATGCCTGTATCAGCCACAGTGGGATTTGAAGTAGTCTAGGTAGTGTTGCGATTTAGAAAATCGGCAGCAGCTGCCAGTAGTATAGTATGTATCGGAACGGGACTATAGTTAACTACTGTTTATTACTCAATCGACATGCAGCCAATCAGAGGCCGCCATTTGGTCACGTGACCCGTTGCCATGGTAACGTGACCTACTTAGGGCTCTCAGCCAATCAGAAGCCAGCATTCTGGGTGACCTACTGACCTACTTAGAAGCTCTCAGCCAATCAGAGGCCGGCATTCTGGTAACCATGGTAACGTGACCTACTTACGTCACGTGACCTACTTAGGCTCAGCCAATCAGAAGCTGGCATTCTGGTAACTAGGGTAACGTGACCTACTTAGGGTTTGTTTGTAAACAACGCCACGTGGCTCTCTTGTTTGTAAACAACACCACGTGACACGTGACTGTTTGTAAACAAACAAACAAAAAAGTTATGTAACTTATATATAGAAATAAAAACACAACAAGATAATTTCTTTTTTTTTCATTTTATTCCTTATTTTCATTTCAATCAAAAAAACACACAAGTTTATGCTTTTTTAGCTCGCTTCTTCGATTTGCAACAACCCAACAGGCCGCAAAGTCTCACGCCGCCGTCACTCGCACCACCACACCCCGGACGACTTCTCTCCAATAGACATTGCACGACTTTGGATAAATCCAACACCATTTCGGCAAGGCAGAGAATCTTTGCCTCCATGAAACGGCCGCCATCGCAACAACCCGTCACAACAGCATCATCGATAGCTTCTGACTCACTGTCCGGTCGCTCAGCTTTGGGATTTTGCTCATGCGAATGACGCACTTCTTGGGGTTTCTTGTTCGACATGCTTCAATTAGGAAATGAACGCAATGAGGTCCACAGGTGTCAGCAGAAGTGTCTTGTAGTTGAACGCGGTTTCTTTGCCACTTGAACGGAGCAGAGCGTTCCACGAAAGACAAGAACTCCGCACTCAGCGGCGGTAAGCCGAAGGAATCAAAGTAGTACACTTCACCCGTGCTCGACACGTAAAACGCCACCCAATGCTGACCTGGTAAATGTTGCGGATCTGTGTTGCTCACGAAACAAGTGTCTTTGATAGGGTGCTTCGGAATAGTGTCACAAGAGAAAACACCCAGGAAACGATGTTTTGTGTGAACGTTTTCCTTCAACACTCTGCTTATTTCAAGCGTGTTCATACGATACGCTAAGTACCGCTGTCTTGTCTTCAGTTCATGTGGTAGTCGGTGATGGGGTGTCGATCTCGGGTCAGCTCGACGACGTTGTCGTACACCAAGTAGAGTAGCACCGTTGTTGTCGCTTGTAGCGCCGAGCGGAAACTGACTTCCACCCTCAGCTGACCCGCTCTTATAAGGTTCACGCGACACCCGTCGTGCGATCTGTCTGGGGTTAAATCGAGGGGGAACACCGTGTAACCGTTCAGGAATTGATCGTATGAAATACCGCAGGAGCGCGCGCCCTCGTACATCCCCGTTTCCGTGTGTAGCGCCAAGTACTCTCTCACGGCCGCTTTGGTCTTAAAGTCGGGCACGTAGGCGTCGTTCGGCACTTTCTGATCGTTCACTATCACTTGAAGCGAGCTGATGTCATAATGCTTCATCTCGAACGGGTTCTTGGTGTAGCTACCGTTGAAGGCGTCGTGGTCTAGGAAGCAAATCATCATCGACTTGGGAAGCTGGCCTGTGTTGGAGTGCGTGTAGCTGTGATCTCTGTTACCTTGAGGGATGGCGTACGTCGTCACCTCCACTCTGTTCACCGGGTAGTCGAAGGGACCGTGTTCTATCACCGCTCTCTCGTGCGTTTCCGCTACAGCGTCCGCCACCAACACGCGTCGCACGTAGAGCTTTGCTTTGTAGATCTTCAAGCTGTAGCCTCCGTCAGCGGGGCACATCAGATAGAAAGAGGGCGCTGCCTGTTTCAGAGTGAGATTGATTTCTGTCTCTCCAACGATGAGCTTCGGTTGATGAGCCAGGTCAAAGTGCAGTCGCGCCATCAGCGAAAAGCGCTTGTTGGAGATTAGCTTCCTGCGCGCTTTGTACCCCGCATTCGCGTTAGTCAACGCGTCAAAGTGACCAGGCGTATCTTCATGCCACCCCTGGGCGCTCATGACGCCGTCCTTCACGTCTTTGTTGTAGTTGAGTAACCCTTCCAAGTAAGCTCGGTAAGGGTAGGTCTCGGTGTTGCCAGACACTTTGAAACCGCCGATGGAGACTTGGACGTCTTTGAAGAGCGAGTGAGCCAAGTTGTTCACCGGAGCTACCGCGTCGGTGTCCTCGAGCGCCGCTCCGTTCGGTTTCAGCACTTGACATTCCAGATGAAGGTAATTCTCGTTCAGGTCTGTGTACTCTTGCGACTTGTTGATGGTGAAATTTATGTTACCTCCATCCTCTAAAGAGTTTTTTGTTTCTATCCCCAGGAAAGACGACTTTAAGATAGTAGTCTGAGTCGGCGCTACGGTGTGCAGGTCGAGCTCAGAGAGCGCGCACTCGTTACTGCTCTCGTGTACGTAAGCCATTGTGTTCTCTCTTCACGCGGACGACAGACTGACGCCGGCCGCCTCCAGTCTTTTTATTTATACCTGAACGCCTAGGCGCTTACCGGTCGAATACATCCCCTCTACGTCTCTTGCAAGAGCCACCGCCCGTCTGAGGAGAATGCCGGCGACGTTTCGACCCTTTCTTAGACGCGACAGTCGTCTTTCCTCCCGAGAACGCCGTACTCGCCAGTCTCTTCAGAGCGCCTGCGCCTCGGTCTTTCACGCTGCTCTTTAAAGTCCGACCCGCCAGCACATCTTTAGCTACGCCCACACCGGCGCGGAGCAGCGTTTTTCCCACCGACTTCAATAGCGGGGTAGCCGAGCGCATCAGACCTAACAGAGCGCCGCCCAAACCGTGCCCGCTCTGGAAAGAGCGCCCGCTGTACACGTTGATGCCGTTGCCCAGCTGCGCGTTGTAGTAATCGCTGTACCCTCTGCCGACGGTGCGCCTGGGTGGAAAGTACGGAACGCGTTGACGCATCATTTTTTTTCTCTTTCAGCGCTCAATAGGTCTCAGATGAAGTGTCACGGTCACCTCGCCTCTACCGAATGGGATGGAATGACCGGATCGGTCTCTTAAATAGATGCCGACCTCGGTAAACCTCTTGGATTTCAAGGGGAAATAATCCAAATGGGGAAAACTGATAGCTTGCACGCCACCTCGACGCTTTCCGCCTCTGTCCACCGCGACGCAGCGTAACAGCGGCACTTGCATGTCGCCCACACGTCTCTCCTGGATCATGTCGGTGTATATGTACACAGAGTGCACGTCCCCGAAAACATCCATCGAGTAGGCGCCGGTAGTCGGCGACGCGAAACACGTCTTCTCTCCGAAGCCTAGAACACATGCGAGATGCTGAGTCAGCAGGACAGCACAGTGTCTCGGCGGTTTGATGGTGACGCGTTTCGTCTTGGAGTCGTACGATAAGATCCCCATCGGTTTGAGCAAGAAGCTGGAGCCCTCTAGTCTGTCATCTCGCAACGTCTCACTCAAGCGCTCGACTAGGGTGTGGTTGCTTCCGGTGAAAATAGGAGGTATCTCGAATATGTTTGGCATGAAACTGCGCACTCCCATGTCTTTCTCCATCTTTTCGATCATCTGTCTTGCTTGATCGCTGATCGCCTTCTTCTTCACGGCCGGGGACAAGAACTGCTTGTATACGGCATTCGTCTGTCTCAAGTCGACCTCTCTCTTGAACCTTTTTGTTTCCGGTTTCAATCGCTGCTCTTCCGACGTGTCTGACATCTCTTCCACCGTTACATAGCTCGCTTCCTTCCAGCTCAGCAGGTATTTTGAGCTGAACGTTAGCTTGCTCAGACCGTTCGCGTTTTTCATTCCCCTCCAGTCTACCTGCGGTTTTCTTCTTTCGGCGAATTTAGTGTCTTTTAAAACCTTGATCGCCTCCTCTAGCGAACCCTTGGTGCGCAGAGGAACAACGATGATCAAGTCGTCGTCGTGCACATTAGTCCATTCTGTAGGGAGGATGATCTCAGTCAGAGCCGCTTCGTACGCTTCGGGCAGAAGGAGCGGCGAGTCGAAGTGAGTTCGGAAAGACGTCAAGCTGTTGTCAGGATAATACTCCATAGAGCTGTTGCTAGGTAGAGTGATGTTCATTTTTTTTTTTCTACGTTATTTTTTTGACGGGGATCCACTCGTTGAAC
This sequence comes from Harmothoe impar, assembly GCA_947462335.1. Lineage (NCBI taxonomy): Eukaryota > Metazoa > Annelida > Polychaeta > Phyllodocida > Polynoidae > Harmothoe > Harmothoe impar. Next base: position 30,468,757 of record OX381704.1, read on the forward strand.
TTGTCGTCGTAACCTAACCAACGTACGAAAGCTAACTCTTTACCGTCGACGGTCTTGCGGCGCAACACCTCGTCTATCAGGTAGTTGTTGTCGTAACGACTCTTGTACACCTTCTGAACCTCTTCCGGGTAGAAGACGCCTTTTATCTCCTCGCCCTTGTCGTCTTTCAGCTCGAACCCTCTGCTTCCCAACGTCTTAGCAACGTCGACCACTTCCTCGCGCCAGTTTCCCTCATACCCTTTGTCGAAGGCGCCTTTAGTTCTCAACATCCTCACTCTGTCACCCGGAGCGATGACGTCGACGGCGGACGTCTTTGTTTTTTTCTTCTTTTTCCATATTTCGTCGATTTGTTTGTTAGTTGGGAGATCTTGTCGGTAGAAAACTGTTTCGCTGTTTTCCGAGCTGACTTGAGCCGGCGCCATTTTCAACGTCTTGTGGTGAGTGCGATTGTAAGAAGACACTACATGGTGCAGTACGTCTACGTAGCGATACGTGCGCTTGTGTGTGAAATAACGCCACAGCTTCTCCTTCAGACTGCGGTTCAAGCGCTCCACTAGACTAGCTTTGATGTCGTTGTTCTCGCCAGTGAAAAACTGTATGCCCTCGCTCTTCAAGTGATCTTGAAAGATCTTGTTCAAAAACTCTTTCCCCTTGTCTGTCTGAACAGTGCGCGGTCGTCTCTCGCCAGTGTCTGTCATCTTTCGGAAGGCCTCGGTAACATCAGCGCCGCTCTTGGATTTAATGGGAACGGCCCACGCGTACCTAGAGAAAACGTCGATCGCCGTCACCACGTACCGGAAGCGGTCGTTGTGAGACGCCAAAGCCTGCATGTCCATCAGATCTATCTGCCACTGCTGATCGATTGCGCCGGTTATAGTCTTGTTCCTTGCGAATTTTCTCCGAATGGGTTTATGTTTAGTGTAGGCGTCCAGCGACACTAAAGCATCTCGGATGACGGCCGGGTTTAGGTGGCGAAAATGATGTTTCTGCAGTTTAGTCACGCTAGTGAAACTGGAGGGTGCTTTGATGTCGGTATATCTAGCTACTACGCGCTTCTTTTCTTTTTCCTTCTTGGTCAGTCTCTTCACTGGTTTGCCCATCGTCGGCCTGTTGGGGGCGTGAACGACGTCGCCGCCGCAAGGCGGTTGCGCCCTTTCCTTTTCTTACTCGCCGCGCTCCTATAGGAAGTCGGAGTTTGGAAAAGTTCACTGCCCTCCTCGTCGTCAGAGGATTGATCGTCCACCTGGAGAGAAGAGTCTGCTGCTGCTACTGCTGCTGCTGCTGCTTCTCCTTCTTCCGAGTCGAAGCTCGGTCGTTTCCGACCTCTGTCAGCAAGCCGTGTGTCCAAGCTTTGGCCAGGTCCGCTCGCTTTATACAGATGGTTTCCGATCAAGGAGTCTGTGGGAACTGCTTCGCGCAGCGCTTTTGTGAACGGAGAGTAGCCCGCCGGTCTGGGCGCCGTCTTCCTGAACCTGGCGGCGTCGTTCAGTAAGTCCACTATGTTGATGCGATGCTCAGGTGGTATTCTCCGACCCGACATCTCGCGCACCGCACCGTCCTCGTTCCACTTGACCACACCGGATTTCTCCAATTGTTTGTACAGCGCCACGGTCCGGGTGCGATTCCTCTTGGGAACTTGGTTCACCAACCGCTCAAGTAGGGACGCGCTGGCTTCTTCAGCAGACTGACGGAGGTGAGCCGGGGGCAAAGAAGTGTAGGACGAAGAGATGTTGCTGTTGTTGGGATTCGCGAGAAAAAATTGCAATCTATTCAACAACCTTCGGTATTTCAACATTTTCTCGCGCGATTCCAAAGTGGGATCGTTCAACACTAAGTCCAAGTCCCTGTAGATAAACTGTAGCACCTGGTGCAAGGCCGCGTCGGGATGAAGGGACTGTTCTGCCTGCTTGTGGTAATAGGCCATATCGGCAGGTAGGCGGGTGGCGGTGGCAGGAGCGGAACTCTCGTTCTTTTCAGTACGCTCATCAGGAAGAGGAGGAAGGTTTGGAGCAGTAGAAGTACTAGCAGCAGCGACTGCAGTAGTAGCAGCGCTAGTAGTAGCAGCAGCGGGCACATGATGAAGTAGACCTGCTCGTGATGATTTGTAGAGCGTCTCAGGATCCACGAGCGCTAAGCGTTTGTAGTGTTGTTGCTGCTCTGAGTCCGTCATGGGGACGACGGTGGCGATGACGCTGGCGGTGGCGGTAGTGGTGGTACTGTCGGCGAGTAGGTGTCGAATGAGGTGTCTCATATACGGAGAATGCTCTTTATAAGCGGTAAGGCCATCCCTATGAGAGCCGGAATGAGGAAACCTCCCTCTTGTACCAAGACGCGTCTCTTTTTCTTGATGGGCGTAGATTTTTTGCCGACCTCCCTCAACACGTCAGCCGATTCTCGAAGCTTGTCCAGTTGTTTGTCGCTGAGCGGGATGTTCCCTACCAGTAAATTGTGACAGATCTCACTCAACGCTGCGATCAGATCGTCGCTTCCAGAGTCTATTAGATGCGAGCAGTCCTTTGGCGAGCACTTAGCTAAGTGCTTGAGAGTACCAAAGTGTCTTTCGAGTAGATGAGAAGACATTTTTGCTACTGCTTTCTCTTGTTCTTATTTTTGTCTAGCGGTACGAATACTAGCTGAGAGTGTATGGACGTCAAAGAGGAGCGTATTCTCAGATCGTCAGGTGTTGACTGCTTGAAGTCCAGAAGGAGGTATGAGTGAGGTCGCTTGAGTTCATGGGTAAATATACTAGAGAGGGCCGCCGCATTGGAGGGAAACACCTGGCGAGACAGACTAGCTATTTGCCCCATGTCGCGCGGGTTCTTGAAAACGATCATGTAGTGAGCGTTCAGACTCATAGTTTGAAAGTCGGGTGATTTCTGGAATAGGTTCTGAGTGATATATATGACGCTCACGTTCCAGTGATGGGAGTATTTAGTAAAGATGTCGGCTACCACTTGCTGATTGGAACTGCTCATCAGATCGTCCAATATCAGTAGAGTGTGTGGTCGTAAAGCGTCTTCTGCTACTTCCACGTCTCCCGCTATAGACTCTTTGCTAGGAAGACCTTCTCTGAATTCCACACCGTACTGATTTTGCATTTTTTCAAACAGAGGTTGCCACTCGCCGTAATGGTAAAAAGTCTTTTCCACCGGCGGCGTGACCAAATTGTTCACGTCGCTCAGAAATTGATCCACCAAGCGCGATTTTCCACAACCCGACGGACCGCTAATGATACAACTAAAGGGTCCTTGTAGTCGAGCGTCGAAATGAATTTCTGTGAAGAGTTTGCTTTTACTACTCGACATTTTTTTGTTTTTTTTCAGGACGCGTCAGAGAGTAGTTGTGTGTCTGACTGTCTGCTCACTCGAACGGTCGGTAGTGCATGGTTGTGGAGAAAAGTCAGCCGACCTTTTTATTGATACCGGCCGGTGTCACAGTAGCGGCGGCAGAAGTGACTTTTTTTTCTTTTTCTTTTTGCGATAAAATTCTATTTTCACTCAATAGTCATAAATGTTTGTATCAGACTCCAGAGGAGTCTGATACAAATTTTTTTTTTTTTTTTTTTTTGATCATTTAGGCAAAGCTCGTCGCTTTGCCGCTTTTTTTCTGTGTTGTGACACGATCGTCTCGAAAAAGCAATAAGGCGTGTGAGCGCGGCGGTGACAAATACATATTGGAGCGTATGGTTTAAAATAGTGCGTCCCTATCTTCTTCAATTCGGCTGCGTTGCAATATGCGGGATAACAAGTGACGACGTCGAAACGTTTAGAGACCGTGTTCACGTCGGCCACAACGCGCGCCCACCGAGTGGGAGCTGCAGTCGCTCCCAAGAAACCGATCGGCTTGTCGAATCGTTTCATAGCGCTTATTCTCACTTTATAAGAGGAGGCAGGGTGAGGAGAGTAGCGGCGCTCTTTCTTTTCATGAAACGCCCAACGAGTGGGGGCGCTGAGAGCGGCTGTTATGCAATGGTAGAGTAAATACTGTTCTGAGAAGACGGCTCTCGGCCATGTCGCTACGTTTTCCTTTTCCGCTCTTGTATAACGACGATGGCGCTCAGCTTTGCTTTTCTCGAGAATTCGGTACGCTTCAAGAGAAGCGTGAACCTCAACTACGTGACGCTCTCTCCTTTGAGATAAAAAAATAGCCGGGCAGTTGAGGAGGGCACTTTGTTCGCTTGTCCGTCTTTTAGAAACTCGCGCCCTCTGCAGCGCCATATTTCTTTCCTCCGAAACAAAAAAGACTGAGTGAAAATAAAAAATTTAAAAAACAAAAAGCTCAAAGAAAAAAAATAAGCAATAAGCAGACTCAGCTCGAAATTCCCTGCTGGCGTGATGGCGGTGACTGCAGGCGGTGGCGGCGGTCGGCTGGCCGGCGGTGGCGGTGTCGGCGGCGATGGTAGAAGGGGGTGTGGAAAGAGAGATGCATCTCAGTCTTTTATAGGAGCGGCGAGAGTTCGACTTAGTCTGACATTTTCAGCTGTCGCATGCTGACCTGCTGCTATCATAAGAGAAACAAAAGCCCTAATCACGCTTTTCAGCTGGATCCTTCCACCCACCAGACATGGATCCAGATGGGAGGGTGGTTTAAAATTAATCCGTGTACCGACTGTCATACAATAGTGTAATTAGTTGAACGCGTGTTACCTGTATAAAGGATTAGCAGGTCATGGGCTTAGAGTGTGTATAGAAAAACAACTACAGGTAGCGTGAACAAAGCGACCCCCTCCCTTTCTGTCACTCTGTCTGTGACTAGAGGGCGCGCGTGTGGTAAGCGGCTTAAATCTAAAGAAAAAAAATCACCCTCTCCTGTCGTCAGCAGTCAGCTGGCCGGCGGCTGGAAAATGCGATTAGAGGGATGATGAGCGCGTAGTAAGCGACTTAAGGCTAATCTAAAGACTTGCCGTGAGTGGGCAGCTGGCCGGCGGCTTGAAAAAAGGGGGGAGTAAGGGTATATAAGGGGGAGTGAAACCGTATTCGTCATCGTCAATCATCATTCACTCTACTACTACTACTACTACTACCACCACCACCAGCACCACACCTCAATTTGCAGATCCCCATGATGGAAAGTTGCGACCGTGACATGAAGCGGTATGACGAAGCGGCGCGCGAATGTGAAGCTGATGCTGTAGCCTCTGCTACTGCTGCTGCTAGTGCCGCTCATCGTGCTACTGCTGCATTTACTGCGGCTGTTAGTGACGCTGGTTGTGATGACCTTGTTGTTGTTGCTGCTGCGGCTGTGACTGCTGCTGTTGCTGCCGCCGATGCAGCTACTCATGCCGCCGATGCCGACGCTGCTGCTGCTGATGCTGTTGCGGCTGCCGATGTCGCCGCTGATAACGCTGCTAGTGCACGCTCTGCTGCCCTTGCTACTGTCGCTGCTGCTGTTGTTGCTAATGCTCACGCTACTGCTGCTACCGCTGCTGCTGCTGCTGCTACCGCTGCTGCCGAGGCTGCTGCCGCTGCTGCTGATGCTGCTGCTGATGCTGCTGATGCTGCTGATGCTGCTGATGTTAGCAGTCGCGTCGACAAAGAATCGTCATTTGTCACTCTTAAACCTCCAGTTGAACGCGCGACGGGTAGTAGGGCTACCAACGCGACGGCCGGATGGTGCAAATGGTGTCGTCGCTTCTGCTCGTGCGCTTGCTTTTCTTCCGGTCCTACCTGCTGCTGCTACGGTATAATAGTGTTATAGTGTTTGCATGAGAACGCGCGTAGTTACACATAGACGCTGTAACAGATGTGCTTTTTTTTGAAAATATAATTTTAGCATAACATGGAACTTGTTGTGTTTATTTTCTATATATAAGTTGTTTGTTTACAAACAGACACGTGTCACGTGGTGTTGTTTACAAACAAGAGAGCCACGTGGTGTTGTTTACAAACAAACCCTAAGTAGGTCACGTTACCCTAGTTACCAGAATGCCGGCTTCTGATTGGCTGAGCCTAAGTAGGTCACGTGACGTAAGTAGGTCACGTTACCATGGTTACCAGAATGCCGGCCTCTGATTGGCTGAGAGCTTCTAAGTAGGTCAGTAGGTCACCCAGAATGCTGGCTTCTGATTGGCTGAGAGCCCTAAGTAGGTCACGTTACCATGGCAACGGGTCACGTGACCAAATGGCGGCCTCTGATTGGCTGCATATCGATTGAGTAATAAACAGTAGTTAACCATAGTCCCGTTCCGATACATACTATACTACTGCTGCCCCTTGACAGAAGCTCAATTACAACACTTTCAGGCCCCATTTTCGCGTTGTGGGATTTGGCTATTATGTGGATCTACCTTTTCTTAGGAGTAGTACATTCCCTATGTAAGTCACCCTCCACTGCACCTGGATCCCTGCCACTCACACTGTAGCAGGGGAGTGCCATTTCAGGACCAATCCACTGCATGGTTAGACAGGGCTCTCTTGTCCTCCCAAAACACATTACCCTTTGCAAAGAAACCCCAATTTAACTGTGTTCTAGTGGTGGTAGATTCACAATTCTTTCAGAATTCTCTTAGTTAAGATCCGGTCTATCTATCCTGTACCAAAAACGCAACTTTTCTGCACTCAATAAAAATGGCCTGAACGCCCTAGCCCCTGTTAATATGGTTCATGTAGTTCATTCAGGGTTCACATCCTGAGTCCTATGCGCTGCCTATAAGAGACGTTGAAAAAAGTTTACTCAATTTTCAACTGCCATATTTGGGAGAAGTAGATGTGCCAGGGGGTTAGGTGACCCTGCAGGTACTGCATGAGACCTAACGCTTGACACAGAAAAGGCCACCTACGGCCTGACTGAACCTTACTATACTAAGACAACAGACCATCTCTGAGATACAGCATATATGTCTTCCACTTCAGCAACATTTGTCTGAGGAATAATATGTCTCCCCAGGCTCGGCCAGGTGAAAACATGTACAAAACGTATCCTTGTACTGCACAGCTGGGACCACCCTCGTAATAGTGCACCACATTTCTACTAGGGGGCATTACAGTTAGACATAAGCAATACAAGTGTATCTGTGTGTGAGGAGTGGGGGGAGCGTAGAGTTGGAAAACTGGCATGGTTTGGTGTGAGTAGTATAGCCTGGAAAGTAGGATTCGATGCATGCAATGTATTTAAAGAGTTATTTGGCTGAGCATTGTTCCCAGATTTAGGTATTTATGTAGGTAGAATCGTAGGTTTCAACAGATAATCCTGCGGGGCTACCTTGTTTTTATGAGATGGGTAGCATACGTGGTAGCATACATACCTAATCTCACAGAAGAACATAAATCAAAGTTGGTCAATTTAATACTAGATGTATATAATTATGGGAACCTGCCTTCTACTTTACTAAATGAATGGCCAGTCGGCCGACTTCTATTTAGGTTGTGTACTACTAGAAGGCATCTTAGAAAACAAGGTAGCACTACAGACCCGTGGAACCCTAGGATTCTCCCTTATTTCTATTTTACCAAATAGCTGTCTATAGTGGAAGGCAATGGAAGAAGGCCAACATCTTTACTACAATTTACTAAATAAGGGTGGCAACTATCTCTTTCTTTAGTAGGCCTAAATGTGAAGCCTTATGCAATAGTAAATTGACGCACATGTATTCGGTATTGTATATATTATTGTGGCTGTTTTTAACTTTATGGATACCTATACCTGTCTAGGTGTAAATTGGCCTATTTCTATAAAAATCCTTACTACTAGAAGCATCGCCACATCGTTGCATTTAGACCTCCTTCCTCTTTGTGGATCTGTAAGGTTATCCTTACATATAGCTATGCTTTCAGTTAATTAATCAGACGAATAGCACTTTAATACATTGCCTGAAGCAAAACCTAATTTCACCATACTACTCACATCGGGACCCTCCTGTCATTCATATCTATTAGCATCAATAACATAGGGAATACTATAAATTTATCAAATGTTATTGCTTCTATAAGCATGCACAGGTCGCTGACAAATGGACAACTAAAGTGTTAGAATGTCAGGATCTGTCTTATTTTAATATGATAGAAGTATTGTCAATATTAAGGAAATCAAATTGTCACGTACAATATGTATACAGTTTCATTAACAAACATATTGAGTGTTTCCTTGCAGAAAGTAAGAAGATGGATTATTTTTGATTAAGAAATAACCATAAGATCAAACTTAGGGGTGATATCGATAGATTACATTTTAGAAAGTGCAATTCGTTGAATGCATAAACAAAAACTGTAGAATACAGCACATCAACTCCCATAATTATATGAACAATACAACATCGATGCCATGTTAATGAATTTGACGTTTACACGTGCGTTAGCAGAACATAGCTGTCAGATTTGCTGATGGGAGTCTCTATGTAAAATCAGGAACCTATGTGCTACCAGTGGTGCAACAATTATGGGTGATATATTTTGGATGGACAACATAACTGTCTCACTAAAGACCTTTAATTTATCTATATAGTGAGTATCAGCAAGAAGCTAAATAGTAAAACTTGTATCATATCCATCGTAGGTCCTTCCCTGAAGTAAGATAACTGATATTTAAAGCAATGGTATTGTCTTGAGTCATATAAGTGAAAAAGGTATATTTATGAATGTATGTAAACTAGTTGGTGTGACTCAATAAATAAAGTTAAAATAAATAAATAAACAAAGCACTAAAACTGCTATGGGTGCAAAGTCCACATACAACAGAGATGTGACCCTTTGAGATAAACTACTCCATGAGGTACAAAGCTGTAAAACAAAACTAGCATTTAAGACAACCACTAAGCAAATTTATGGGAATGATATGAAACGCCAAAGAAAGCATAATTATGTCTCCAAAGAAGCACACAAAACCAGTGATACTTTCATACTAGCTCTTTATTGTAAAGGCAAACACTGTATACTAAATGTATAATGAGATATGTACAAACAATATTATGTATAAATCCTTGAATCTGCATTTTTCTTTTGCTCATCATGAACGATGTTTTATCCATACTAGGCAGAATATGTCTTGTATGTATATAATATACAAATGTCGTGCAGTAATCATATGTGATAAAGGCTACACGAAGTGATAATTCTAGAGCTGAAATGAATTCATTGTACCACCATAAAACATGTTTGTAACTATAAATCAATTGGATGTTATGAATAAACAAAAAAAAGTATATGGTCATTGTTGAGATATATAGAATACAACCTCCCTAAAGTAACTGTTTAAACCAGGGGCACAGAGACACTGCTGCTGGCCGTATCGTGTCTCTAATTATAATTAGGCTATTATAAGGCATCTTACACACTTGAAAAGATAGATAATGAGTCTCAGTGCAGACCTAATTAAGAAGCATCCTCATTACCCAGTGACAGAATATCACGGTCATTGTGACTGTCAATAGGACCCACCCAACAGGGACACTTAAATAGCCCTGCCCACTGGCCAGTTATCCATCTGTTCTGACCTCAGCAATACAAGAAACTCAAAAGCAGTAGATGATACAGTAAGCCTACTATAGAATGATATTTAACTTTTTTTTAGCCTATACCCCATTTAGGGAAAGTTAAAGCTCAACTATCAACACAAAGCTATAGCATTGAGATAAACAAGATAACACAAGGAGCCATTTGGCTAGTCTAGTGTGCAGAGCCTGACTGCTAATCCCACTGACAGCACTGTCCAAATGACTGGGTGTCTTGTTTCAATCATGATCATCTCTCAGCTCCCGCCTGCACATGTGTCATACCACCCTTCCTATCAACCCAGCCTCCCGGTGCTCTCACTCCTTCCATAGCCATCAGCCAGCTTATTTGTCCAGAAAACTGTCATTATTGTGTTTGTGTACCAAGCTGAAGTAGGTTTGCTATGTGTGTTTTTCTTTCTTTTAAAACCTACATTTCATATAAACATGCTAAAATGTAGTTCTAGACTATACTGTGGTGTTCTGCTGATATAGGCTAGTCCTGACATTTCCATATTAATCGTGGGGCCTTTGTCTTAAAACCCGTTTTTACCCCACTGTCAGCAATGAATATTTGCAATTTTGTAACTCATACTCATGGACTCCCAGTTATGGAGATCCGGATGAAGTGCACTAGATAGGATTGTAACCACAGCCTACACTTCAAACTCTCCATAAATGACTATGTTGTATCTAACATAATCTAGCTATTGGTAGACCTAGATACATTCCCTGAGAATCCCTGTTATTGTAATTTTAATGGTATAGTCTGAATTGCAAAAGGATGACCTGCACTAAAAATGTGAATCCTTCTGCTTAATGTGTCAACCCATGTCTTCCACATCAGCCAAACCCCTGGAGGGCTCATCATTCCCCATAATGGGAATCCATCATTACAATTATTTTGTTCAAATGGTAAATGTCATTTGAATCCTTTCCCATTCCCAGATCAGAAGTTTGCTTACATGGACCTGTGTAGCACTGCTTAAATGGGCCTTGCAGCTACTGAGGCCCAGATAAGCAGTGCTGCTGGCGCTTTCATAAGCGAATGCCCTCGACATCTTGCCTTAGAAAAGTAGCAATTACCTCCAGTCCCAGCTCATTACTGGTGCATCAAAGGCGGAGGAGCAGGCTTTGAGTCAAAGTCTTGTTGCTATGGTTTTCTTGTTAACTGGGCCAAAGGTGGATTTAAACCTTTTCGCTCTGGATGGCAATAGAATTGGACCGATTTACGAAGGTTATACTTCAAGCAATGCTTGACCTAGCTCAAATGATACATAGCCATTTTGTTTATTTGTCTTGCAGCAATTTGTATTACAATTACAGAGGGGTGGGAATTATAAAACTGCTCCAGACCTACATCTGTCTATGAAGGCCTATCGGATAATGGCATTCTGGTGCTCTCCTCAACCCCCTCCCTTCTCTATGCCCTTTGCTATAACCTAGAACCTTGGTAAGACATAGCCCTAGGTCTATGAAATAATGATTAGATACGCCCCTACATTGCGGAAGTAATGGGACTTTGCCACCTTGATACATGTGAACTCATTGTCAAAGGAAAAGGAAACCTTGAAAAAGGGTTGTCATTAAATCGACCCTTCTGGTATAACTCCACCAATCTCTTGCTTGAATATTGAATATATATAATGAAGACAAATTATGTGGTCTTGCTACAGTCTGTAGATGCTGAGTTAATGGGGCATTTCTAATATTGAACATATGATCTTAAATGCCCTGGCGTCTATGGGATATAAATTAGACTGGATCAGGGTACATCCATATAACCTTCTAAGCTGGCATATCGATGGTGGAGTCATCCTACCCGTGGTCATTTGAGATTGACCACGGGTAGGGATATTATTGAGAGTGGGCCCTTGTGGAAGGACATGTTCAGCATGCGTTAAGTTTTATGTGGTTCCTTTAAATATTCTGGGGATGTGATTGGTTCAACCCATTTGGTGTGATGCTTCACAATTGGTGCATCCACCTTTTCTCTCCCCCCAAGTTTAGCTAGAAGATCCCAGGAATTTATTCTTTATGCTACCAAATACCAGTGCACAGTCCCGGAATACGATTTAGGCATATGTGTTCTAAGCATTCCAGTAAGGTGTGCGTCATGAACAGACAGTTTCTAAACTAGAGGTCGGGGTGCATATGAATGCACAACCCTGTGTCCCATCAGAATCTTTGTGTATGTTGGTGCCAACTCCGTCCCCATGGCCGTGCCATAGATCTGGACGAAGGCTTTATCGTATTATGCGTTGATGCCCTCACTGGTCGGGATGTTTGTGTATATACAGACTCGTTACATCCATGGTAGTCAAAATGGCATCCTGGGGGATTTCTTCAGCTAGGATTGTATCTATGAAATGACCAGTGTCTTTGAGGTAGTTTCTTTGGGTATAATTGGTTGTACGAAGAAGTCCACAAACTATGAAATCGGGCAGTTGTTGGCTAATAATACTATTGCTCTGCCCGAAAGAGGAAGTTAGTTACTTCTGCTCTATTATGTACTATTACTACAGAGCCCTTATCTGCCTCTTTTATCATATCATTGTTAGAGAAAGCAGATTTGGCTTTCTTTTCTAGCCAGGTAATATTTGAATTTTTAGTTACTTTAATTTTTCTTACGGTAAAGTAGGGCCATATGTTCTAGTGTACCAGGTGCTGGAGGAATCCACTTTTTTTTAATTCAATTGATAATCTCCCGTACTTTTTTTAATTCATTATTTTTTGGAATGGTGGTTGGATTCTCTTATGATTGGTTCAGATGGATCTGCTTCATCAACTCTATTGATGGAAATTTGTCAATTTATAGCAAGGTGGAATTCATTAATATCTTCCATTATAATATCTAAGTCGGGGGCTTTTGTGGTCAAATTTTTAAAATGATGGTTCATTAATATATAAGGGCTTAAAATAATGCCAAGACATTTGTGGTGTCACGGCCAAATAGTCCCCACTAAAAACGGACTTCTAGTGGATATAATCAGTGCTAGGAGACCTTATTTTTGATTGGGAGTAATAATAGGCATACCAGAAGATGGGCAATGCTTGGTTTAAAAAAAGTTTTAAAAAGTTTTTGTTATCCATGGTAACCAAGGGGTCACGCTTGGAGGTCAAAGTCAAGGTCACAGGTTGGTGGGGCACTTGAAAAATTGATCATATTCAGACTATGCTTTTTATGCTGACTCCGATATTGACAGACATTTTTAAAAGATCGGAAATGATGTCAGCTTTTGTTTAAGGCGTCATTTATGAACGCCATCAAATTTTGAACCACATTTGGAGCCACTTGATAGTGAAAAAGAGGAAAATATTAGAACATCACTGTGCCAATTAGTACCGTGACACCTTGTGCATGTGATAGGGCATTACTTATCCTGTTTATTTATGTCCTCTCAGCCATGTGAATATCTAGGGAGCTCTCAGTATAGGTACTGCATGGGTAGCCAATTTGTGGCACCTTTATTTAGAGAGGCGACTAAACCTTACCACAGTCAATGCCCTCTCAGGAAGACGATTTCTAATCCACAATTACATTAGAGATTCGAATTTTATTACTTATTCTAGATTTATAAGTAGGATTATGTCTACATAAATTCGTTTTTTCTGGAAATGTTCATTCACACTACGCATATTAAATCATAGCATACCGTAAAACCTCGCGTAGAAGCCGCGGCTAGTACGCGAATCAGATCGCCGGTGCGGCTCATAGGATCGGCCCAAAGTCGGGGTGCGGCTTATACGAGAGTTTTTCCAAATTCTAATTTCAAAAAGCACTGTAAAATAGCCTTGACATCACCCAGGAGTTGCGGGGAGGGGGGGGGGTGAGAGCCTGTCACGTGAGTGGTAAGTGTCAATGCTTAATAGTCGCACCTCAGCCCTAAGACAATGCAGCCCACTGGGCTATTGTTAATGTCCTATAGGAACATAGTGTTTTCATATATTTAAATGGGGTTCAACATCCGTCTTACTTGCTACTACTCTGTGAGGTAAACTAGTCAGAGGTAGGCTTCCGCCCAAAGATAACGCAAGGGTAGTGAGATCCAGTTTATTATGATATTGTTGATGTTATACCAAACATAGAGCAATTTCACAGGTTATCCCAATCACAGCCTTCTCCATATATATATAGAGATATGTATTTCATTTGTGTCAGTTTGCTCCAGGGCTTGCACCGATAATCATATGAGACGGCCTTAAAATAGGCAAGGTATTCATATAAGTATCTAGCAGGATTCCTCTATATGAATCCGGAAGTACTAGTCGTCGTCCATTTGACCAATAAATACATTCAATCCAATCTCATGTACATTGCTGTTTACCGCCACAATACTTATTAGCGTGTTCTATCGTTGATCTATACACTTCTCTATTGTATCGGTTGATATTATATCCCGACCTCAAGAGAACTCCAGGTGCAATCTATTCATCAATCATTGGCTATCACCACAGCTCCAGGATATATACATACAATCAAATCCCAATTCATCAGATCGGCAAGTCTAGATAGTTGATGCTCTAGTAAATCAGTAAATCAGTAAATGACCGCGCTATCTCCACACTATTCTATTAATTCTCAATATTCCATAATGTAAATATATATATGTACCACACACATACTCCTCAGGAGTTACACAATGCCATTTGGTCTTCTCGATCGTACTCCCCAAACGCTCACCGGTAACTGACTGTTCTTCTCCCTTCCCCAGCTTATATTCTCTATATTTCTTGTTTCAGCCCCTATGGATCAATAGCTAGGCTGCCTCCCCCCGTGACCATTGTCTGCTCGCTCAACTTCCATCGATCTTCAATTAGGCGGCCCTACTTCAGCTTTCATCGATCATCAATTAGGCAGCCCTGGTCCATGACCATCCGTTCGGTGATTAGGCGGACCCGGTCCATGACCATACCGTGTACAGGGCCTGGTTGCCGGCCTCCGCTGCCTGTCTACCCCCCCCCCCCCCCCGCGTCGCTTCTCCCCTGCCTAGATGTCATGCCCGGCTATGGTTACACCCGACGCTGAGGTTCATCCCTATGTACTACCACCTCCTGCCGCTGGGCCGTGTTCCCTGTTTCCCCGTTCGCCTCTACCGTTCAAGTCTATCTCCTGACCTGGATTTATCCCGCCGTTATCTTCCCCACCAGCTGCTTCAGCCCGGATCTTATTCTATGTGTTGCTTCCCTGTTTGGGTTCTAAGCCCTGACCCCACGTCGAATATATTCAATCCAACGAACTCTGACTCTTATTATAGCCAAGTCTCTTATTATTGGACAATATGATTTCATTCATATTTATATTATATTCATTACTTACTGTGTGGCCCGCGTACCAGATCTATTCGATTTCCACGTGATTTCATGTATCTGAACGGTATCTTTCCCCTTTATTATATTGGTCTTTCCGGACTGTGCTATTGTATATACGGTTTCCCCTTATCTACTCAGTATATATATACTATACCCATACATACGCATACATATATATATATATAATCCCCCTTTTCCCTCACCTGTCATATCATATGTAATCTTTAAGTCAATAAATATGCCTTTTAAGCGTTTTTGCTCTTCTTTGGTTTTCCACTATAACCCACCACTCGCACCTCAGCCCTAAGACAATACAGACTGCTGCTAATCCCTGCTAGCATTCTAACAGTAACAATACACTTTAGACTCCGCCCCCCCCCCCCCACACACACACCATAGTACAATGGGTACCGCTAATCCCCCAGGGATAAAGCTGACTAAATAAGTACATGTAATTATTTGTAGTGTACCGGGTACAGTAGGCTCCACGGACTGCTGAGAGGAGCATGACACCAGTTCAGCTAGGCCGGAGTTATGGGTGCGGCTAACACGCGAGTTTTCCCAGTGACCATTCAAATGTGCTCTGCGGCTTATAGGATCGCCCCAAACTCGGGGTGCGGCTTATACGCGAGTTAGGCTTATACGCGAGGTTTTACGGTAGATCCACTTTGAATTTTATATCTGTGAAATCCTCGACCTGGGTGGACTATAGTTTTTGGTTTGGCTGATTTCACTGGCGGGGGCTGGTTGCTGCAGCATGCCTGTGCCTCCGCCCCCTCGTGAGAATCGACAGCGGGTGGGCCTCAACATAGTACATGCTGCCACGATTCCAACAACCTGGTCGAAGTCACAGGCTTAAACCGAGTAGCCCGCTTATGCTTGGGGTAGATGACAGTATAGCACAAGGTATGATAGAGCTAGAAGCCCATCATCGTTCCACCCTAGATGGCTCTATGTGTTTGACCATAGAGGTTAGCATCATCTAGTTAGCAATATGTAAACTGTTTAGTCCATCATCTTTAGACTTCAGATGATGACACCTGTCTATGGTCAAACACATGGCAGCCATCTAGCGTTGAAAGATGATGGGCGTCTCGCTCTGTCATACCCTGTGCTATATATACAACCATCTACTCCAAGAATAGGGGTGCTACTTAGGGCGGTGTTTGAAACTTTGCTTCTAGTCTGGATCTGTTCTTTATACATGTACCAAGAAGTATGTATCATGCCTATGTCCAGAGAGACGTTATCTGTATCAGGGTGCCTCTTGTTACCTATTCATTTGCAAAATGCAGTAGACAATTTCACATGATATTAACTAACTATGAAAACTCTTTTATTCTCAATGGTTTTAAAGTGGTTAGTCCAGAAACAATACTAGTTCACTTAGCCCAGGGCTATTCTTACTCTTTTTAGGGAAAGGCATTTGCAAAGTGACCATGAAGGGCATGTTGTTGCAATGGGCTCAGAAAGGCTGTTGGTGGGCTGACACCCATACTAAACCCATAGATGACCCATTGACACCTGAGCCTATATAGCCCAGTTCCAGCCCAGGTGAAACCAATTCAGACAACACAACATGTATTTATTAATAACAAATACGCATTACAAAATCAAAAAAAGAAGTTATTTTTGAATTTTTTGAAGTTATGTTCATGGGCTGAGCCCACATGTTCATGGGCTAAGCCCATTTCCAGCCCATGTAGACAACCAGACCATGTTAGCTTGGACCCACGGGAGGGGGGGGGGCATGGAAATGAAGGCACTTTAATGATGATTTGCAGCCAGCATAATATTCAATTTATGGTCAATGTTCGTTGCATGACAATCCTGGTTGCCTAATTAGAATTCTTAAAAACTATCATTGACTGGTAGTTCTAGAGGTATTAATTTGCGTTCAATATGGTCGCCCTTCTATTGAGAACGAATGTAAGCCTACTAGCATTTGGTGCGTAAAGTTATTCAGTACTGAATGAGTCGATGGGGGGATGCAGTATAGGGTCAGTCCTATACAATATTCTCTTACAGTGGTCTCAGTTTTTATTCTCATCCCCACGCACACAAAAAACATTCCGCCATCAGATCGATTCGTTTGAATAATTCCAAGAATTTGAAGATTGATGTTACCCTTCATTATGAATAATTGTCATGGCTTCTATAGGGATGTGACTATTACTAATCGACGAGTGAACAGCAAATTCTTTTCCCACTGAATACACTTATTGATATTAATTGGACAGACATGACATTCACGAGTCCCTTGTCAGAGCGCTCATTAAATCCAGCAAGTCGACCCGGAACATGTGTTAGTGCTTGTGATTGACACAATCACAATGGGGTAGCAATCTCATAGAATGAGGGACTAATGCGAGGGACGGGGGTGGGTAGCTGTGTCACTTGTCAATCGTAAGAAATACCAATGTCCCTTGTCGATCCTAATAACTGGGTCTTGTCCCTTGTCGATTTAAAAAAAAGCAGGTCTGTCCCTTGTCGTCAGCCCCCAGCACTCCCTTGTCAGACTTGTCCATAAAAGGTTAAAACAGGCTCTTGTCGCCTTGTCGATTTTACCCGTCTGGGGCTCATTGCTGGTATAATATTCTTATTCTCAATTCCAGGTGCTATCAATTCCAGGTGATGTCCACTCTATCAGTGCCTCACTCTTCATTTACGCGGGGAGTAAAGGGTTTGAGTCACAAACATCTAATTTACTAAATCCTTTAGCATACCACGTCGTGCCAGGTATCGTTGTAAAGAGAGACTTGGGATCAATATGTTATTAAGGTTAACTATGCAGTTGAGATGTGAAAATGTCCCTAGGTATTATATGGTCCATCACACCTTTCACCCTTGAATGATGAACTCAAATCTGCCCCCTGCTCGCCTGCCCGTGGCATCACAGTCCCTGATGCCCCACTCCTTCCATCCATGTCTTCCCCTGTGAGCCCTCAACTGCACACACTACCCTCCATTCCGCTGTGCTCATTTAGTTTATTCGCAGTGAATATATGGCTTGCCATAAGCGCTTGCCTTGTATTTCCTCGTCGGCCGCCGTGTTGAATTGGGGTCTGAGATAAGCAGACGGTGGGCTGAGAGGATTGCTGGGGTCTGTGGCCGGCTAAGATGTCTAGTCATTCAGAGGGAGGACAATAGTTGCTGTCACAGTGGCTAGGGACGGCTGTCAGACTCGTCTTAGAAATGGGCACCAAGGGCTGGGGGTGGGGGCATAGTTCAATTGGACCAGTCGCTCGCCCACCAGCTCCTATTTCTAACATAATGGCAACGGGTCTCCAATGGAGGTGTTCCTGAGAATTTTCTCTGTGGGAACCGGTCGATAATCGCCTAAAGCCTCAAGAAAAATAGATGCTGGCGAGTTTATGTGTCTACCGTGACGGACTGCGACCCAAACGTTATGGATTCCATGTCAAAGTGCAGCTCAGGGTGGTGAGATATGAACGCCTTGAATAACACAAATGCATGTCATTATCATATTGAGGACACCATAAATTATTTATTGTAATAAAAACCTCCTTGTAGACTAAATTTTCAAAAATGAAATATCGAATATTTCTAGACAGATTGCTACCCAGTAAACAAAAAACGTTATACAGCATTTTATAACGTTATATGACGTTAAATAACGTTTCTCTAAGGCTCCTTACTACGGCATAACGTTATATGAAATTTTATAACGTTATTTTGACGTAAAATAACGTTTTTTTGTTAGCTGGGTAACCTATACAACCATAGAGTGATGACTCGCACTAAACCAGATAATTGTTCTTTTTATGAAAATATGTAGGCCCTATATATATCATATTTGAAGTTTTGCCTTATGTATTTCACAGTAATATCAATGCAAATTTATTCTGGTTCGTACACGTTGCTATAGCATGCTGCACACAGTGGCAATATCATCTCAAAAGTGCTGATATGGAGTATACATGTGACATGGCAACGACCCATAGTTTTCTACAGATCTGGTGACTGTGTGACTGCCTCTACCTCAGCCGACACCTGTGGCTCTGTAATATGCTGCCATGTAAATGAACGCAGAGAATCATGGCACCCAACATGTCACAATGTCACGCACTACCTAGTTTTACATAGGCGACAGTCACTAGTCTAAGATCATATTGTCTGACGCGCAGCAGTGTTTATTTATTACAGTAAAACACTTATGAAGTATCTACAAACCCAAGGTTGTTCATATGCCATATGCATCGCTGAACCACAGTAGAGTTATAACCCGTTAGGACTGCTACATGTCACGAAGTGGGGATTGTATTGTATCAGTGCAACACTGACTGTAATATACATCGCCTCTACATCGCCCATATCCTAAGAACGTCCTATATAATTTCTGACCGGCATTGTATCGTCAATGCAGTGTCCACTTGTATGTGTCCAGAACTTCATATCACGCTTTCCGTCTTATTGGAAGGGTGGAAGCTAGTATAGCATCGGCACAAAGGCAGGACTCCCTTTACAGTCATTGTCTTGTGTGAAGGTCTCAGACCTGGCTTTATATACTTCCGCCATTGATGCCTACTTCAAAGCAGCGACACCTAGTGGAGCTGGCCATGGACACCGTCCTATTGGAGATGAGAAGGAATCTTCTCTCCCACACAGCCCTGTTCACATCCCATCCCACCCGCCACCAACCCACCAACTCTTAAATCCTACCCACCCATGGTGCTCCCATGAGAAAGGGAACCTTAACCGTTCTAGCGCGTCCTTCAGTTAAGCCAAGCCGCTTTGATTTCAAAGAGACAGAAAGGTTGGAGGTCACTTAAGATCACAGTGACAAAAAAACGGCCATTTGCAACGGGATATTGTCGTGTGTTTTATTGGGGCATCGTTCATCCATAGGGAATTGAACTTGTGACCTTTCCCTTCAGCAAGAGGGGGTGTTTGATTTCAGCAGGGCAGAGATCTAACGTCAGCACTACTCTGTGATATCCGTAGGGGTTGTGACTGCGGCCAATATACCACTATATCCATACCGTTCTGAGCCGCAAGGCACTGGGGCGTGGTGCTTTCTGTATTCATAGCCCCCATAGCCCAACGGGGACAAATTGCCTTCTCCATTATTGTGCACGCCTGGTGGGCTCTGGGTGATACATGAGGCTAACCCTGGGGTTGTAGCACCCTTTTAATGCTTTATCCTAGGCTTTTGGTAACAATGCATGGATATAGTAATACTATGGCTATGGATGTGTTATGGCAGGAGAGTTTAAAGCTTAGATTAGCAAGTTTCTACTTTCCATGTTATACTGATTAGAGCTTGAGTCAGTGATTAATTCAAGGTAGTCCCCCTCCCCCTATCTGAATACCTACGGCCATGCCATTTACGAGATGTACCAAGGTCTTCTTTCAATATATTACTCATTATCCGAATGTGCTGTGGCTTCTTGCAATAAACTATTCGTAACCTGAACCAAGGTCTACTTTCATGACACGAAGCTACCACTGCTGTGGACACTAGCAATATACTACTTCCAACCTGAGCCAATGTCTACTTTCCATATACTACTTCCAACCTGAGCCAATGTCTACTTTCCATATACTACTTCCAACGTGAGCCAATGTCTACTTTCCATATACTACTTCCAACCTGAGCCAATGTCTACTTTCTATATACTACTTCCAACCTGAGCCAATGTCTACTTTCCATATACTACTTCCAACGTGAGCCAATGTCTACTTTCTATATACTACTCACAGCCTGAGCCAATGTCTACTTTCTATATACTACTTCCAACCTGAGCCAATGTCTACTTTCTATATACTACTTCCAACCTGAGCCAATGTCTACTTTCTATATACTACTTCCAACCTGAGCCAATGTCTACTTTCTATACACTACTCACAGCCTGAGCCACTGTCTACTTTCTATATACTACTTACAACCTGAGCCAATGTTTACTTTGCATATACTACGTACATCCCGAACCAGTGTCTGCTTTCAATATAGTACTTACACCGTGAATTTACCGTTGTGGCTGCTTGCAACCTAGCACCAGAACTGATGACTCCAAGCGCAGTCTTAGTTGGCCGATAGAATAGCGTACGTCACTAGAAGTCTCCCCCCCCCCTTTGAGTCTGATATCATGTAAACTGTTATTTATAATATGAGGCAATGGTAGATATAGAATATTGCCTGGAGCAGGTCAAACCAAACTGGATGATGAAAAAAGCAATCAGAATGACGTACCCTTCTGCCGTTACCATGGCCAAAACCATGGCATCCATTATTTGGGCGTCCTAAAATAGCCCAAGAATTCTGAATGGGATAACAATCTTATTTTCTCGGTAGACTCGGCTAACCTGAAACATCACCATTTTGGCAAAGAGGTTGTCTTAGATAAATGTATAACCTACAAACTCCTGTATATGTTAGCTCGAGTTCATCACCTAACGCGTATGATTCCCTAACGCACCCATCGAACGGAAATATGCATGTGCTGCGTTCGTATATATTCGGGCTCCACTGCTAAAAGGGGGGAGGGTTGCATAAAGAAGGCTACAACCCATTGTCCTGTGCCGAGTCTTCGATACAAGTAATGTTGGGAATTCTAGCATGTACGCACACGTTCATCATCATCATTTCAAGAGTCTATATTACGGTATCCAAAACTATTGTCAGTTTGTGCACTTGTTACTCGGGGAAGTTAACATTCTGAAGGTCAATGTGTGTATCGAAGTAAACACTAAATGTGTTTATTTACGTGGACTGTTGTTGGTTTCCATCATAATACTCTCTTGCTGAACATGCCGAGCTGATAGGACCTGGCCTTATCAGTGAGATAGCAGTCGTCTCCCACCCACCTCTCTCCCACCCATATACACATACCATATCATGTTTGTGAAGCCCCACACTGTACACAGTGTCCTGTGTTAGCTTCCAGCAGCCCTACAAGCCCATACGCCTTCTTATCTGTGCCTTGATAAGACGGCAGTAGCGCACTAAGATGTGTCTGCCAGACAGGGGAGTGACACGGCCGCCAAAATAGTGAGTGGCTCACAGAGGGGCGAGTGGCTCGCTGTAGATCCGGGACACGCGGCTGACCTTTGATGTGAGGGAAAAGCACCCTGGATTATCGAGCGTCTCATACATTTTTAAAGAACAAAACGTGTCTACTGAGACGGCCCCGGTGTCTGTGCCAACCAGTCATGTCTTCCCGGGGATGAGGTTGATACTTCTTCCCACAGCGGCAGCTATAAAGATACCACATACCGTGCACGTTTTTCACCCATTTCTTCTCACATAATTTCATCATGATGGATGAAATGGATACTTAACTAGTATACTACCAAAGTATCATCAGAGATACGTATACATTTTTAGGATACCACTGCAACTGAGTACGGTTGGCACCTATCTGTTTATCCAACACTTTTATATGATATCTCCTTATTTGGAGCCAAGTTAGCACACCCTTCTTAGAAAAGGAAATCCCTTTGTGTATCATAATATTCAGAGTCGCACTAATGCACGAAGGCCCATTACGATGAAAACCTATTTACCAACGGAACCATGACCAGGCAGTCTAGAGTTCTGGTCTAAGGCACCGGAAGTCCCGTCATCCCCTTGTAATTTCCGGCGGCAGGGAAACCATGTAGAGGCCATTATTCTAGGCCGCGCATACACGGTCCTTAAGTCTGCGTATCACTTACTCCATCCCCGATACATTATTTATGGAGCTTTCTACCCTAGGTTGGGGGCTAATTCCTAATCCGGCTTTGTAGCAACATATCCAGTCATATTGCCAACATGATATACGCATTAACAGTGACGGTGCCAGAGGGGTCTTGTGTATACATACATTATGTATAGGGCGCCTATATGGACCCAATAATAGAAACCCAATACATGTTTCATTTCACTGGGGAACGATATACCATTATAAAACATAGGCCTATTTGATATGGGAGAAATCAACTCAAACTGTAGATCTGAATGATATATAAAGCACTGTTTTTTCGCAACGTCTTTTTCCGGGATCTAAACATGTGCACAGTATAGCCAGAGTGATCATGTTTGTCCGAATCTCAAGTAAAAACGAATTCAGCGTTGGCAACTGTATATATGAGGCTCCCCATATAGGCCTACATATCCATAGAGATAGCGTGTGTCTCGCACTTATGTACAGATACAATGGAAGGATAGAGAGCTTTACAGAACGTTAGACTTAAAAGGTGAATACTCTTAGGGTGTTTATAATTAGGTAAGACATTCCTATACATTATTCATGTGCATGTGCATTTGAGTAATTGCATGTGAATACGCGTATACCGATCCAGTTTTATTCCTGATTTCTTGGACGCACATTCACAGATCATCAACTAACCTAAATATGCACCATTATGGAAGTCAACCGATATATCTAAGACAATGACACAGATAGCTATTAGGTTTCAAGAAGGCTTCTCCAAATAGGCAGTCATTCATTCATTCTACCCTCCATTCCTTCAGAGACATTAGCTATAAAATTGAACATAATCCATCTAGGCTAAAATATATTGTATATGATAGCTGAATAGTTTCCTCAGTCTGTGGGAATACCACACAATAAAGACAATATGCAGTCTTGTCGCCATGGGAAAAGGTCAGTTCCATATGCTGCTAACATGGCAATTGTAGTACAGTAACGGGACATAGAAGGAGCCCCAGGGGAACAGTTCTCCTAGGCCTAACGCTAACATATATGGACTGCAGTTCCAGCATTCTACACTCATTGCGGCTACAGAATGCAGCAATTTGTTAGAGCTGCATACGATAGCTAGTAGCTTCCCCTGGGGGACAACATGGTGGCCCACAGGGGGTAACCAGCTACAGTGCTACATAATGCCATTTGTCCGTGTGGTGTAACTCGTGTGGGGCACGGGGCCCTTCATAGCCCGTGTCTGAATAAGGCATCAGCTGTAGAGTGGTGCCAACTGCAGGAATGATGTTTATGTTGATAAGTAGGTGTTTATGAGACAAGCTATATGGAAATTTACACGACCATACAGAAAGGGGGCCATTTGCATCTCGTAATCAATCGTTACACACAATAATTATAGAGAGGCATATATGCCTCCCTATAATTATTTTGTCACGTTACAATTCTTTCCATAGGCCTAAATATAAAATATGGTGTCTTACACCACAGTTGGCTGAGAGAGCAAAATAAATGGCCTGACTGTATTTTACATACATAGCTGGATGTTGACGAGGTCCACTGAGCACACTACCCTACTGTGGGTGTAAGTCAGATATGATACAAGTGACTAGCTGCATGAGTGTTATAAGCCTTAGACGATGGTAATTATCCACGGCTGATGTCTTGGACAATTACCCTGTCGTTGGCTTATATCACTCGTACAGCAAGTCACTTGTATCATATCTACCACTTACTACATGTACTACTCACTTTGGCAAGCTGCCATTTGAACCAAACTGGCGACCAATCTAGCTGGTATCTTCAAGGTTTCATGACAGGCTCTTTTAAGAATGTTTCAGCGAACACAGATGGGGACTGGCTTTGAGTAACTTGATCAACTGAAAAGTTGCACTGCATGCTTACTGGCCAGACCCATTCATCCGACCATCTGACGATTCATTTTCAGACTAATGCCTATTTACAGAAGTCAAATGTCTGACCGGGTTTTTCTGGGGCAAATCGAACTGCTGTGATCAATGGATGTCAGTCGATACCTGAGATCATAATGGAGTGGCACTTCATTCCACCCATTCATCGAGAGGCTAGATAGCTGGAGATAAGTAAATGGCCTACCTACTGACTTGACAGCGAGCCAGCGCTTGATGCCACATAGAAGTAGGCTTACTACGTGTACATACAGCCTTCAAGGCCAAAATAGTGTGTGTTTCAGGTTACCCGACCCTACCTAGCAAAACAGGGCCGACCCTAGAAATTGTTATCCAATTTAAAAAAAGAAATTTCAAGTAATTCTTATGTGCTATTTCAGAGTGAATTTGAGAGTCCACGAATCAATGCTGTTGTCGGCGAGTGGGCACTGAAGTTTGCAAGACAATTTTTGGCAACTTTTCAGGTCAAAGTAATAAAGAATAAAATAAAATAAAATAAAATTCCGACCTACCCTAATTAGATGTTAAGACTATGTAACCTGAAACACACCTCTTTTTTTGGCCTAATCCAAATGCCAGACAACGCGACTCAAACATAACTACGTTGTCTCTTGTATGCTTTGATATACAATAACCTTCAACCATTAAAATACATAAGGAGAGTCTGTCTCTGTCTCCTGTATAGAACTCGTATCGAGTCTGCCCTGCTGTAATACATATAAGGAGCTGTTTTGAAGGTAACAATCAGGACCCTTCAGCAATAGACGCTGGACCTGAGACCTTTAATGTACAGATGGGAGCCGTGGGCCGTGTGTGCATTGTACATAGCACACCTTTTCGGTTGTATTGTTAAAGGCTGACGGGCACATCCAAGTCTGAAAGGTGGAGGAGGGGGCGAGAGACACAGGGAGAAGATGTGACTGAGGGTAGTCCCGCTATCCTGCACACGGCAATCAGTAATGCTGCAGCCTCCCCAGGTGCTGAGCCTCCAATGTGAGTGCAGGCTGGGCGGCCCTGTGTGGACGGGCACTGGGGGTGAGGTGGGGAGGTGGGGGAGGGGCAGGCCAGCTGGGCGGGGAGGTGTGTCACTAGGCCGACCCGCCATATCATGTTGTCCTAGATGGACGATGTGTTAACAGTTTACCGTCGACGACCGGACTCCTCCCGGTGGTGGCGGCGGCGGCAGCGGCAGTGGCCGGACCAGGGGAGGCTACAGGAAGAGAGGACAGCGAGGCCGTATTGATCAGCAGCGGGCCGTGCACGTGGCGGGAGGTATCACTGGGCCAGACCTACTACTAGACCGGCAGGAGTAGGTTGGAGGCCGGAGAAGGAGGAGGAAGGGCCGACAAGCAGGAGCAGGAGGAGGCGGTGGTTGAGGAGTGGGAGGTAACTGGAGGAGGTAGCGGTGGCAGGGACAACACAGGCACAGGAGTAAGGCTCCAAGACAGAACAGCTCCTGCTGTCCTGGACATGTTGTCAGGCCGCAGGCTGGGGCACCGCCGAGACCTCAGAGCACCATAGAAACATCACACATTGATGTGCAAACAACGTGAACAGCATGCCCATTGCCCATGTGGACAGTCAGCCCGCGGGAGCCACCCCTATCACTGGGGGACGGAGGAGGAGGGAGGGTGGAGAGGCCAGGGACGAAGGAAGCATGTAGCATCCCATCGAACGTATTGGAGATCATTAGGAGTGCAGGCTGGGCGGCCCTGGGCGGCCCTGTGTGGACGGGCACTGGGGGTGAGGTGGGGAGGTGGGGGAGGGGCAGGCCAGCTGGGCGGGGAGGTGTGTCACTAGGCCGACCCGCCATATCATGTTGTCCTAGATGGACGATGTGTTAACAGTTTACCGTCGACGACCGGACTCCTCCCGGTGGTGGCGGCGGCGGCAGCGGCAGTGGCCGGACCAGGGGAGGCTACAGGAAGAGAGGACAGCGAGGCCGTATTGATCAGCAGCGGGCCGTGCACGTGGCGGGAGGTATCACTGGGCCAGACCTACTACTAGACCGGCAGGAGTAGGTTGGAGGCCGGAGAAGGAGGAGGAAGGGCCGACAAGCAGGAGCAGGAGGAGGCGGTGGTTGAGGAGTGGGAGGTAACTGGAGGAGGTAGCGGTGGCAGGGACAACACAGGCACAGGAGTAAGGCTCCAAGACAGAACAGCTCCTGCTGTCCTGGACATGTTGTCAGGCCGCAGGCTGGGGCACCGCCGAGACCTCAGAGCACCATAGAAACATCACACATTGATGTGCAAACAACGTGAACAGCATGCCCATTGCCCATGTGGACAGTCAGCCCGCGGGAGCCACCCCTATCACTGGGGGACGGAGGAGGAGGGAGGGTGGAGAGGCCAGGGACGAAGGAAGCATGTAGCATCCCATCGAACGTATTGGAGATCATTAGGACGGTAAAACATTCATTACCCGACCAGTGCAAAGGTATGTAAGACTGGCCTGGTAGATAGCGGTAAGACGGCCACATACATGCAGTTTAATTATTCAGACAAGACTTAAAGGTAAAACTGCAGTGCGTACAACTCACCCTAAATATAGGCATCATTACAAGCGGCAGCATTAATAATCCGGTAGGTTACTACTCGGATTGCATACCCACTCGGACGCCACCTAGTCTAAAAGTAGACATCTACTGACAGTCACTTTACATAAACAGGTAATTGAATGTAACTGATGTAATGTAATTCACTGCCTATTAACTTAGCCATGTCTCTATCTGCACTAGGTGTGCCTGGGTGACTAACGTGGACGGCTGCAGGCAGCATCAGTTCACATATCGTCTACACCCACTGGAGGTTACCATTAGGCGGCGTGATAAAGGAAGCCACAGGAGAAGCCACACACCCAAAATATCTCAGCTGGACTTTACAGGCGGTGCCAGTTCAAACCTATCGTGGTGTCTATAGGCACTGCACCTTACCATACCTCCTAGGGAGACAGTATGGGGTGTGGGAGACGCAAGGCTTGTTGTAGAGCTCTCGAGTCGGAGTCAGAGTAGTTTCCCGGGGAGAAGAAAGGGGCTAAGAAAAAAGAGGCTGGCGCAGGTGGCCTGTCGTGGGAAGAAACCAGGTGTAAGCTTTCCGTCAGCCATCTATCCTCCCCTGTCCTACAATTGCGCTGCCGCTGGAAAAGGCAAGGTCTTGGCAGTGGCACACGGGAGGTGCAGAGGGAGGGGGCTGTGCATGGGGTTGGCCATTCGCTAGTCACCAATTGTTTCTATTGGCGGACTCACGTGAGCGACGATGGATCAGCTTAATCCCTCGTACAACCCTGGAGGATAAGCTAAGGCTGCTTTCCCTGCAGATCCCTACGCCCCTAGACAATGAGTCTTGGCGCTGTAAAAGGCGCCGTCGGCCGTCCTACAAATGGGGTGCCCGGCGTCAGCTGAGGCGGCGGGCGATATTTGAGAATAACATCGTTGCGCATGCGTCATACATAGGTTGGTCACGAGGGCCCGCGGGGGTTGCTGGGTAATAGGGTTATAGGGGCGGACGGAGCACTATACACGTAGTGTCGGCGGGCGCCAGGCGCGAAGTTAGCGCCACTGGATGCTGGAGGCGCCACTTGCCTTCTTCGCCTTACAAGTCTCAGCCGACAGCGTCTGCGGCAGTTTCCGGTGGAAAGCTGGTTTACATCTACTGCCCACGCGAAAAATCTATTCTCCTGCCCTGCCCCTTACACCAACCTTACCCCGCTGCTATATCAGCATTCGTATCGAACCGAGAAAAGGAGATAAAATAACAGAGTAACTACATCAAACAGCAAACTGCTGACGTGGTCCAACCAAGGGGAAACCTCATTTCAAGCAGGCAGGAATGAGCTCGGTGAGGAGTATAACTCACTTTGGGGCCAATTTACTTGATTTTGAGGACGGCTTTAATAACGGCTGGCCTCGTTAAGCGCACA
This sequence comes from Harmothoe impar, assembly GCA_947462335.1. Classification (NCBI taxonomy): domain Eukaryota; kingdom Metazoa; phylum Annelida; class Polychaeta; order Phyllodocida; family Polynoidae; genus Harmothoe; species Harmothoe impar. The sequence continues at coordinate 30,497,004 of OX381704.1, forward strand.
GAGCGGGAGTCCTTTGAAGTGAGTAACTCAGGAGGAGGTAGGAGCAGGAGGAGAGGATGGAGACTGCGCCGCTGCCCCAGGGGCCCCAGCCGCCCCTACACCCCTACAACACGGAGGGCGATGTGTCCGGCCCGCTGTCCATAGGTGTCGAGGTGTCACTTGTGTTAGCCAACATCTTCCCCATCCTCGTCGTATGTAAGATCAAACACCCAAAGGATAGGATCCCCGGTGACGAGGTAGTGCTGGCACTTAGTGTTACTGATATCCTCTCTGTGGTGGTGCCCTCCCCGCTGGGGCTGGCTGCCTACTTCGGCCAGCACTGGTACGGGGGTGAGAGGGCGTGTGACTTCTACCAGGTGACCATCAACTGGTTCCAACTGGCATCTATGTGCCTGGTCACCTACCTGTGTATAGACAGATGCCTGGCATTGCGGCGGACTATGGCCTTTAAACCGCAAATCACAAACCTCACCAAAACCAGAATTATCATCCTCCTGATCTATGTGTTCACCCTGACTGTCTCCTGCCTGCCTTTAGTGGGCCTGGCCCCTGTGGGACTCTCCCCCTCGGGCTGCCTGTGCAGGTCCGTCCTCCTGGCGCCCACCAGGAAGCAGCAGGAGGATGTGTTTAGTATAGTGTTTCTGGTGGTAGGCTTTGCTAACCTAGCTGTGGCAATAGTAGTCAACTCCAACGTCGTCTACAGGTTATGGCGCTTCAAGCGGGACTTCGGCGCCCGCTCGGCGGATCGGCGTATAAATAACATCTGTGCCGACGTGGACCGGCGGTCAGTGGTGGAGATGACCGTTATGACCCTCGTCGTCACCTTAGTCTTCTACCTAGCGTGGATGCCCGTCCTTGTAAGTATGGTGCTTCAATTTAAATTTGTCAATTTAAAAATGTATCAACCTGAACAAACGGCCTACACATGAATGCAGTTCTCAATGGTCAACTCAGGGGACATATTATAAGATATTATACGTCCTGGTGTACAGACCAATGATATGATCTACAGAAATATTTCCATTGTAACATAGGTACATGTATACAATAATACTATTGCGTCCCCGGTGCCTATTCGAATACACGGCGCTTTAATGCACAGCACCAGCAATTAGGACGTAATATGTCTTATACTGAAAACATTCCGCGTCTATATCCAATTGAGTTCATTATCTTCCCCAGAGAAGAATGATACATTGTATTTTGAAATTCATCTTCATTTCCACCCAAAGGACAGTGTAAGCTACTGCTCAATAACACAAATGTCATCATAAGAGAACAATTGGCATAGTTATACGGCTAGATATGGAGCCCTATCTGTGCCCTCCCCTCTGTATGATGTGTCCTGAACAGGCAGGCACTGATGTAACAGCAGTAGCTGCGTGTCAGTGTCGGCGACACCCCTTCTAACTCAGCCAATACACGCCATATTAAGTGCTGCACATGGCTTCCTGCAGTCTCACTGTGCAAGGTGTTGGCTGTCCTGTATGGCTTCCCCTACTGCCACGCCCCCCCCCCCCCCCACCCACTCACTCCCTGCACAGTACACACGTAGCGGTACAATTACACAACTGTGCACCATCCATTAACTGGAGAGTCACTGATAGCCCATGTGAGGGACGTTACGGCCACTATGACCATGGTGATAGCGTTGATAGAATGCATATAACGCTGTCACGTCTGGAACACGTGGTTCTCGCTTATCGCCATTATCTAATGCTGGCTGGTCCCTCTTGGAAGGAAGCAGCTGGCTTACTCAGTATGGTATCATTATAAGAACAGTTCTTATCCATTTTCCTCTTAAAGTAGGTGATATCTGATTCCTTCTGCAGTGTCTATCCGGTTATAGGATTTGTGAATATGTGGGCTATATTTCTCTTGGGGCCATCCATAGAGTACGAATACTATGGGTAGGGCTCATCTGCTAATGGAAATTGGAGGAGCATACTTCTTGGGAGGAAAATGTACCTTTTCAATGCCCTTCCTGCTGCAATTCGAATTAAATTTGTTCATGCTCTCATGTTATTCAAGAACTGCAACAGCAAGATATCAACATGCAGGTTGATATTGAATTGCATAGAACCGTGATACGTCATTATGCTGTTTAAGATTATGTCCAATATTTTACATAAAATCCATGCCACAGAAAAGGCGACGAGAGCACAGCCAAAAATAATTTTCTTACCCCAAGAAAATACTAGAATCAAGATAAGATTTTCTCGATTTAAGAAATTAACTCATTCTGAGTTTTTACGTTTATCTTGTTTTCAGAAAGGGGAAGCTTTAAAAAATATCTTATATTTTTCTAGTATTCTTCTAGAAACAAGTATTCAAGATTATTTTTCTTTAGGAATTTTCTTAAAACTGGTCATCTGTGCACCCAACAAGATTATATCTTATATTCCTGATATAAGAAAGTTGCATTTCTAGATTTAAGATTGCTATGTCTTGAAAATCTACTAAGTTAAGAATTAACCTGAAACCATGTGTCCAAAGTGTCTATTAGGGCAAAAAAATAATGCAAGTATACTCTATTATGTTATGGTTATGACCATGCTTATTGCCTTCACCAAATTCCTTCCATTATTTGGGAATTTTATAGGTGTGGAATGTGAGTTCAGTAAGGTTCCATAGGGATCAAGTATACAGACTACAAAATAAGAATTATTTTCTTAAAATAAGAAAATTAGTTACATGTTGTGTCACAAGAGGCCACCACTATGCAATACAGCAACTTTCTTATCAAACAGGGTATACATTTCTGCCTCAAATTAAGTCCCAAAGAAACAGAAGAGGGTAAAAATATGTGGGAAAAGGGGAAATTTGTTAGGGATTAATTTGATGTAAGAACCCTTGTTCCAGTGAATGAATTATATTGACTATAGGGAGAAATGATAAGAGACACCATTTGCTTGATAATATCATTTAAATAAAGGGATGGGTTACCTCTCCCATTACATGAAGTGAAATGACTTTGAATAAAGGTCTGTTTGCTTAAACTTCTATTGTAGCTACAAAAAGCTGCATTTAATCTGATGAACCTCTTGCTGATGCTCTGGCATCAATCCTTTCTCTCTAAGACTAAAATTAAATATAATTATACCCCTTTCTCGGGCAAGAACATCAATCTTGTTTATTTATTCGAATAAGAAATTAAAACTTACTTAAGAAAAAGGTTTTCTAGAAAAAAGGTCCATTCCGTAAGAAAGATTTTCTTATTTTGAGAAATATGTCAGGAAATATCATCTTGATTCCAGTATAAAATACTTGATTTAAGAATTTTTTCTTGTTTGTTTTTCTTGTTTGTTTTTCTTACTCTAAGTATATTAAACTCAACCATGCTTTCAAGTAAAATTTTGTTATCCTACGGACAAACTTGTTTTAAGTTTATTTTACTTAAAACAAGAAATATTTTCTGAAAATGAGAAAATTATTTTTGGCTGTGATTCGGCCATAACTGATAACATTGAAGAACCTGCAAATATATTCTTCCTTGGGTATATTGAACCTATATCCTATCCACACTTTCTCCCTTCCTGTCTCCCTACTGAAGACCAACGGAGATTGAGAGCATGCCTTTCCTCATTAACACATGTCTGTATTGCAATGTATGGTATATCCATATATACAGCCGCCATAATGGATGCTCCTGCTCGAGTGGCGTGGGTAAATAGGAAACCTATACAGTGATGCTTCCCTACTCCCAATGTCCTCAGTGTATTTGCATTGTGTCTTTTTACCAGTGACCGGAATGGGTGGACATGCTTGTATACATGTACAGCACATACACCGCCCTTCTAAATACACCTCCAGGCACCAAACTCCGATAACAAACACTGGAGTGAATCAATGAATGCAGCATTAGATATGGGCCAAGCTCTAATCAGCTGCCCTAGCCTGTAAGTGTCAAGACAGCTTGTAAGGCACACATTATGGTGTGTGATGATAACCCTTTCAGTCCCTGTATTGATCTGTTCTGGTCGTGTTGTTTTCTCCAACATGCAATGTAATGTGCCGTTCAATAGATAACTATTCTGGACATCACTGACCCAGAATAACATGAAGGCCTACGGGTATATATATATATAGAATATAGACCGACCCATTTACAAGCTGTTAAGGGTTCTAGGCACACACCCCCCCCCCCCCCCCGGAATCGCCCTTCGACTTTCTCCCATCCCATGGGTTTAGACACAATGATGGATAGAATATATAAAGAAGAATATGAAGTGAAATGGATTATGCTCGTTTGGACATCATGATATGTCGCATCGACAAAACATGTCCTTCAATCTTAAACTTGCTTATAATCCCACATCATGTTGTAGAAACATAACCATTGTGTTCCCACACAACTAAGCATATCAATTAATTTTTATCCTGTACTAGATGTAGGATAATTCTGGGAGGAGAAAAGATTACGGGTAAGAATTCCAAGGGGGGTGGATTTAATGCCTGGCACAGCTGTTCAGAGCAACCAGACACTGAGTGCAATAAATTCATGATGACTTATTGTTCTGAGATAGATGCATACACCAACTTATTTGATATTCACTTACATATTGACACAGCATGGAGGTTTACATGCAGATATTAACTGCCACATAGCTCGGAGGTAAATCACCATAAGGAGCTATAATTAGTAAGGGGACAATTATATATGACCATGGACGCCCATGGGAAGCTTACAAGGGCGTATGCCTGCATTTACTCCTGGTAACCCGTGTGCCGGCCCACATTATGTCGGATCAAAGATATACATGCCAAAGTAGACCTACACAAACTAGTGCCCTAGGAGATACTTTCCTATAGCATTGATCTGTCTATCTGGCCGTCTTGGTGCATGTATTATTTCAGGATACTTTATACTGTAAGGTGAGGTCGTCTTTACGTGTGTTAAATATTGTTATAAATTAAGTCAAGTCATATCTTTGTAGGTTATTCTGCGTCTACAATGTCACATTTCCCATTATTCTTATACCTTATTTCGGTCAGAAAAAGTAAAGTAGGCCCAAGGGCTATGCTTCTTGCGTCTACCCACTAAGCATATTCTATCTTATGTCCTATGTTACCTTTTTAGATCAGAGAATGTGTATAGCAGAGACGATATGGCAACTAAAACATTCCATTATAAAGGGTCATTATGACCCATACAGAGGGATGCAGGCAGTTGTAGAAATCCTTGAGAAAGGCACCAGCGCTCCCTCGGACCAGCAAGAGAAACGCATCATTAATGAATGCCTAGAAGGCCGGGCCTTGACAGGTGTCTCCCGATATATCCCACAATATACACCGTACATCGTGTAGAGAAGGATGGTGTACGGGCCTAGCTGTATAACCCTGTACCTGCCCCTATATAACACATATATAGCCCCTATTTACACACACATACATAGAGTGAGCCTATAAGTATAATCTAGTATTGCCCTGCGTGGGCCCAGGAACCAGTGGCCGATATCTCGCTCCGGCAGGTGGAGGTGTACTGCATGGGCTTCTCTCTGAATCTCAAAACCAGTCTATTTAGGAGTATTTTATAAGGGATCAGAGGCCACTGGTCCATAGGATGTAAGGGCAGACAGGAAGGGGAAGTTTTAGGCTGCTGCTGCTGCTACCGCTGGTGTCCCTGATAAGTAGTGGATCAGTTGGTCTGGACCCTGGCACGTCACGATAGCGTGCACGTCGGCGATTTGTTTCTGACGTACTGTAAAACACTTGACACAAATGACAGGAAGTGGGGCGCTGGGCACCTGCGCAGAGAGAGGCAACTCGTGAGGGGAGCCATGTCAGGAGTGCAAATGGCGGCGGGTAGCCACGAGTCGGACACACCCTTCTTCTTTCTCAATTCACCTCACTTATTCCCTCACGCGAAGTGAGAACTAAAAAGGTAGACCCAAGCTAATTTAACCCTTGGCCGCCAGTGGATGGGGTGAAGGCTACAATATGGGAACTATTTGCAGAGGTGGACCGTTAGTGTACAGATCCATCAATTTATAGGTGGTCCTTATATGGTGTACCGTGTTTCGCTTTACTCATCCTGACACCTAACATACCTATACCATCGCTGTTACTGACTTGGACCCCACTCCGATGCAGTGGCTCGATATGCCGATTCTGTTTTGGGAACCCAAAGAATACGCATTACTAAGAAAATGGCTATAATCATTACTAAAACAAATGTATTTTGCAATGCAATGTCAAAGTAAGAACCAAGACCTGATCGTATGATGTTCATCTTGACCAGATATGATGATGCCAGTCATATGTACAAATGTGTGGGTATTACTGGTAACCCGTGACCCTGGTGGCATTGAGATTCAGTTCAGAAATATAGGGGATCTAGTTCAGATTCCTCTTATATATTAGCAAAAAACAAATATGTTTACCAATATTGAGCTTAACGACTCAATGATCATAATGTTGGAGGGAATTATGTCACCCTAAATAATATGTCTACCTGTATCAGGTAACAAGGCCCCCGTAGCCAGACTTATACATTGAATATATGTTCCCATTGTAATGTGTTAGTAGTATAGGGAAACAGGTTATTTCTACAGGCTCCCAACATGTGTGAGTAGTATAGGGAAACAGGTAATTTTTACAGGCTCCCAACATGTGTGAGTAGTATAGGGAAACAGGTCATTTCTACAAGCTCCCAATATGTGTGAGTAGTATAGGGAAACAGGTCATTTCTACAGGCTCCCAACATGTGTGAGTAGTATAGGGAAACAGGTCATTTCTACAAGCTCGGGCCATGTATAGACCTAATGTCAATAACATCGATGTCATATTTATATTCTCATGTTACGATTATCCTAAACCACAAAGTGGATTTCCAAACTCTGGTACCTTGGAGATGATAGTGGGAGGTCCCCCATATGCCTTTAAATGTCAATAGCTGCTCTGACAAGATTTGCCTATCATGAAATCCACACAGCACTGACACGGTGCCTGTAATACCCTCGCCAGTAATACTCCATGGTGCTCTACCTTCATGTAAAGGCCAAAGTCAAGAACAAAGGCAATATAAAATCCTACCTGTTGCCGTGCATGATATGGCTGATAAAAGGTTCCCTGTGTCATATTATTCCTGGGGGCCAATTAAGCCTTCATGACTCCAGAGACTATTCCTTCTTATTCATTTCCTCTTTACCCATTTTCCTTTTCCTCCTTCTCCTTGATCAGACCTCGAGTGCATTTTAAAGAAAGCTCTACTTTGTCAATGTGCCTCCATCACAGCACATTGCATTACGGCCGCTTCTTGGTTGTCCACCTGCATCTGCATTACCTGTGGACCATTAATGGACTCCCGCCGTACCACTGGGACTCCCAGTAAAAGGACCATGTCCTCATGGAGGTCCTAAAGGGGAAGATCGTGTCCACTAGACGTGCAGGAGATGGATGAACTAGGCGTGGTGACTGTTGCCGTCAAGAGGCACTTTAGCGTTGGCGAATTGACCAGCCCTGACCCCACTTTTAGTGTACTACTCACCATGAGGACTGAGTTGACCTCTATGCTGAACATGTGACCTTAGTAGCCATATTGTTATGGATAGTGTCATATTGGGTATGACATATCCCCCACACGGAACATAGGGAATTCCCTCTCTTGGTACAGCCCATATTGAAGGCCTCTATCGGAACTCACCATCACCAACTCCGAGATTATGGCTGCACCCACATCCATATCGTACCACTTTCCAAGCCCCCATTATATAGTCAGTTTTAGATTTCCTCCCCTCCAAAGTTGTAGTAAGAGCATTAATCTCCCGGCTGTGTCATGCAGAAGATTGCCTGGTGTAGGTAAGGCAACGTAATACCCCCTAATCTCCACCCTTGGCCATCCCCAATGGTATTCGATATGGGATCCAATTTTCAGATTTTGCAGGCGGAGCTGTAGGCCTACAAGCGGCATGCTCAGTTCTAGACAGCACCCGCTATATGACATTAAGTGCAGAACCAATGGGGCTAGCTCATTCAGTGTCCGATCTGCACATGGTCAAATTGCTGAACCTTGGATCTACTAGCCAAGCCTTTGGGCAGAATATCGACCCCATTTACCATGCCAGTGGTGTATGGGCGTCGACATTTTTGCCACCTCTATGATTTGAATATGGATCTTATAGATCTCCAGAATAACTTTACCCCTAAGCGTCTGCGGAAAGACTGTGGGTAGCCCTATGTGAGCCGCCCTCTACCGTTCCAATTCACTGTCATATGCATGGGCACCTCCTATGGATTTCCTGTACGTCTGGTTGGGCGTTCTAATGTGAAATAGCCTCCATAGATTGGGAATTTATGCTTGAGAAAGAATGTAACCTTATCCCTCCTGTCTAAGCAGACGAAATGTATAGGAAGGCTTAGATTGTGCATATACGCTCTAATGATTTACTTAGTGACATGGTTAACTGCATTAAGTGACATTGTCTCTTTCCTCTACATTCAATTTCTTTTATGGTGAGAAAACTGCAAAATATGTCTTGATCACACATTAAACTTTAAAAAAACATAATCGTGTTTTGAATGGCAAACAGCACAATTGCAGAGTGCGAGATCAAAATAATATCGCAGAAAGTTAATTCCTAGTGTTTAACCCATTGTAATTTTGGTTAAACTCGAATGGTTTCATGTTTACCAAGAAGGCATGCAATGGCCAACAAAAATACAGCGGCTCATTTGAGGGAATTTGAGTGAGTATAAAAACACTCACGAATTAATTGTCGTTTTGACAGTTTTTCTTTTGACAAAAACAAAACAAAAAAGGGAAATCATGATTATCTAAAACTGAAAGGCTGCACTGACTTTGCAGGGGAATCTGCCACCAAGGCAACCAGGCAGAAAATAAGGCAACACTGAGACGGACATCCCCATGCCCCATATTGAGCTAGCCTATATTTTTAATGTGGGAACTATAACACCTTAATTAGTGAACTCATTAATATATGTCCTTTCATACTGTAAACCAAACCTATATTCTACTGCCCATGTACTAAACCGTAGTATATACTGCAGTTTTACAGTAGATCCTACTGCTCAGCTAATTTAATTCCTAACAGTGTAGTTAGCCAAACGCACATGCAAGCAACATCACATATCTACCCCAAGCAGTAAATGAAATAAGTAGCAGTTTCTAGGAAACAGTGTTATTCTGAACTAGATAAAGAAAAGGGCCGCGAGCTAAAATTGTAGTTAATGTACCAATTTCTCATGTAAAAATCATTAAATGCCGTGGGTTTCCCGAAATGTTGGTTATTAGATGATTAGGCCTGGAGTTGGTGAAGCATGCCTCCTTAGGATCCACACCACCCATTGCGGTGCGATCTTTAAGAAGTAGTGATCATAGTAATTGATAACAGCAATCGATACCTCCATAACATGTGGTTTTCTTGAATGTTAGGAGGGTGTTACCTTTTTCTCTGAGGAGTGACTGGAGGGTGGTGTGTGTGGCAGTCACGGACACCAGGCCCCATCACTAGTGATGAGGGACGGGGGTCAACTGGTTGATGTCAATAAAGGGGCTAACTCTGGTCATGTAGTTGGGTGCCCAGCAACATACCTGACTCACACCAACGGACCCGCAGCACTAAACATGCACATGTTGTAACATGAAAGTGTTGCCACCTGCATAGTTTCAAGGAGGACGTATTTAAACATCCACCGCTTTGCCTTCTCTTTAACTTGACTGATTGAACACATATAGCCCTTTGCCTGAGGCATTTGACACAAATATGTAAGGATGATATCAAAGATTGTATCATCTTCTAGACTCTCCTAGGATGATGATTTCCGCGTTACAAATGTAGCACACTATAGTACATATTACATAAACTTTCATCGAAATTGATTTCAACTACATTAACGCCATAAAGGCGTACGATCCATCGTGTACACATATGGCAGCTCTGGTTCAGCACAGACAGCTGTGGGGATTTGCAGCTTTACACAGTATTGATTTTGACTACCTGTTGACAACTAGCAAGCGGCATGAAAAACCCCTGAGCCGCAACTGAAGTGCTCCTTCAAGAAGAATAAGATGGTTTGAACCGACTAAACAGAGCAGTGTGCGGGTAGCATGAGGGAGCGTTAAGGGCGCCGTGAGAGAGCTCTGTCTATGTGGGGCGGGCGGTGAAAGGAGTGGTGGGGAGAGTGAAAATGGACTGGGTGGGAGGAGGGAAAGAAAGCTTGATGAAAAGATGCGGCGGCAGTCCTTGAGGCAGTTGCCTGGAGGACACTCTGCCCATCCTCCAGGACCCCCTTGGAGGTGTGCTCCTCCTGAGGCTTGGCACACCCCCGTGCACACGCCGACACCTGTCGTCTACCCACCCTTCAGGTGATCCATCCCCACCGTCGGGGGCGCTGGCCTGGATCATCGCATTAAGGGTCCTTTGTAGTCATGCCGCTCCTGGTCGTGTTATGCTTTAATGTCAAGATGGTGTTGAGGTGTTAAGGACGGGTGCCGCCACCACAAGGAGCTGTATGTCCTGCTCACTGGGCGCTAAGGAGCTTACCAGCAAAGTCTCACCATTTTTCACTTCGGAAAATTCAAGTAAACGCTGGCAGAGCGTCTTGTGTTTTGTCGTCTACTGCTCATCGTCAAATTAGTATATGAACAAAATGGGATTGCTGTCTATTCGAACAGGATAGTATTTCAAATAAGACCTTGCACTATATATGCCTTACTATTTTCAGCTGTTACTGTTGGATAATGAGGACATAATGATTATGGAACATACAGGAGGATGTAGGCATAGGTCGAATGAGAGGGGATGGGTTAAGGCTATAAGAGCTCCCTGCAACCCCCCTCCCCCCATTCATCATTCCCACCTGTTTCTTATATGCTTCTCCCGACACCTGTCAGGGCATACGTCATCAGATCCCTCCCGTCCCAGGCAGGCTGAGTATTCCATTCCGGAATCGAATTTCAAATGGCTGGAGAGACATGTTGTCAGTGGGTTTTTGATGCCACACTGCCTGCCCTGTGTGTGTTGTGTAAAATACCGCCATAAGGGACGATATGAATCACGCCGAGTGGGGGCTTTTGTCGGAGGATTTATTTTTCATGCCGAGGTAATGACTAATGGTGTGCACATAATATTGAATCCCAGGAGATTTCTCTTTTTCATTATAACAGTGTTTCCCAGTTTAATGGACATCAGAATGAATGTGTGATCTGTATAAAATACCTACCAGGTATGCCCCATGGGAAGCCATTTTGGCAACTTGGGGAGTATCTGAAGTCGGTGTGTTTAACCAAATTGGGGAACTGTGTGTTAGGGCAAACACCGATAAGGGATTTCTGGTTTCCCAAAAGACCAAGGGGAAATTAAAACAACAAGGGGGGAGGCTGGATTGAAATGGTGCGATTAATCACAATTTTTCAGTGGGAGAGATTGCATTTCCTCGCGGGCGTTGGAGAGATAGAAGGCACCGGATCATGTGGTAGTACTGCCATCATTCGCCATCATTACTGGGAGGGGGATCGTCATGGGTGAATGATGAGGGTGAAATGAGGAATATTTATGCATGTATCTGCGTCATAACTCCTGTCGCTAATACCAGTGGATAACACATGGAGAGCATTCATCCTCGGCAATCTGTAATAAAACCGGCAGGATTGTCTACGCCTTAATCTGTAGGCTTCTAATTCAGCTGCAAATGGCCCAAACTAACTAGGTTGAAGATAACAGTAAAGATGAATTATAATGATGAATAAGCGTTCATCGGATGTTAAATCGTGATTTCATGTCAGAGTTATCTTTATCTGTGAAAGCATAACGCTATAGGATATGCCCATCTGCTTCCGTATAACCATCTTACTTCCCCTTCCAGTATAATTGCCTTGATTCACTGTCAGGCGGGTGGACAATTCAATTGAATGGGAGTGTTGTGTGATTATTCCGCTTGGGGTAATGCCTGCTGGTGTTGAGGGCGCGGGTGTGGCCTGGGGTTAGCTTGCTGGAGGCGCCTGATGACGCCAAGGCCTAGAGCAACTCACAAAGGCAGTAATCGGTGGGTCCCGGCCCGCCACCTGCGGCCCTCCCCTGGCGCCGGGCCCGGAGACACGGCATGCCCTCCTGGCAGTGGTGAATTTACAGCCCAAATTACCACCACCCCGTCATTAGCCATGCAACCATGTATTATTCATGCCTATTTCGGCCAGCGCTCTGTGCCGCGTCTTTTAAATGTAATCCTATTTTCCACCCTTTTCTCATTCCACTTCTGAGTTGTCTCTCAATTTAAAGGACTAATGCTCTCCACGGCATCTCCATTTGGACGTTTAATACCCCAAGGTATTTTACTGGCTTTGCCATATTATCCAAATGTCCTATCATGTTTGGACACCCATGTCTTGGTTGGATGTCTTACCAAATCTGTTTCGAAAATGGATAAGGAGATAGGGGACTTGGCAAGTTAAATACACTTATGTCCGATTCACCCAACCTGAAGGATCTGTAAGAATCCCCTGGAGTCGTCTTAGGATTTGTAGGAAACAAAGTATTCTGTTTTGGTTCCATTAAGAAGACAGTTGACATCGTCTGTTTTGATGTCTCCTGCCGAAAAGAGTGTTTCCGCCATCAGTGGGCGGATACCTTTGTTTTCTTTTTGTGTTTAACTTCATTTCTCGAAAAGTCATCTGGAAGATAAATTACCCAGAGAGATCAAAAGCAAAAGAGAGGTTGGATAGGAACTGTTTTATACCTGAAATACTTTTTATAAATTAGAATCGTATTAAAATGTTTCAAATCTAGTGAACAACAAGGGAGGCTTTACTAAAAAAAACAGGAAGCACAATTTTATGCCCTGCATGTTATTAAAATGCAAAATGGTGTACTGCGAGTCGGAAACTGGTAAAACTCTTTTAATACCTTTCAGAAATTCCGCCTGAATGCCAACTTCTTTTTCACAGGGGAATTCCCAGTGGAGGCTGCGGGATTGATGATGCAATCAACGAGTCCATTAAACTTTGACTTTCACGAATAATTTTCTGTGTTCTCATTGGGGGACCTTGTAAGCTCTATGAAATTTCCCTGCTGTAACGAACTTAAAGTAATTCCATGAGGACGCCTCAGTAAAGAGCTTTAACCATTTACGGGTCACATAGTGCTTTAATGCATTACAGTGTGCCTTTAAATGCATCCAAGCATCATGCTAACCCTACTAGGTTGTTACAGTCTCAAGGGGTTGGCATGATGCATGAATGCAACCCTTGTGAGTAGAATCGCAATGGCTGCATTCATACATCATGGTAATCGAGAGCACACCCCATTAAAGTACTAGGCGGCCCATAAAGGTTTTAAACACCGTTATACCTGGGCACGCCTGCTTTGCTCCGGATGACATTTTCAGAGTTTTAGGTTTAGAATTATCTCTGTATTGTTCATGTAAAGAGAGCTAAGCAGTGTGGAGAATTCTCCCTGGAGAGCTGGATGCAAACAACAAGCCAACTGATGAGTGTTTACTCTTCGGAACGCTACTTTAAATTTAGGTAAACAATGGTGTAACTTTTAAGCCTAGCCCGAGGGAGATCCGGAAAGACAATCAAGAATTGCCATGGAACTTTTATAGTCACGTTGCATTGCTTTCTTATGTCAGTGCATGGGGATGCCCTGGATGTTGATTGACATGAGCGGATCTGGTCATTGAAAGACATAAATACAATCCATACTGCCTATACCCTTAAGAAGAAGTACCGGCAGTGCATGATTTTTTTAAGTTTTGAGACTTTCTATCTCACTGCATTACTGACATTCTAAGATTCAATATGATACCACATATGGCTATTATCTTTAAATTCAGAGGAACAATGTCCTTTGTTGCCCGACCTACACCGTGGTATCATACTGATGTGGATGAGGGTGATGCGGATGAGGTGAGGGTGATGTGGATGAGGGGAGGGGGATGTGGATGATGAGAGGGTGATGTGGATGAGGAGAGGGTAATGCGGATGAGGAGAGGGTGATGGGAACGAGGTGAGGGTGATGTGAACGAAGTGAGGGTAGCATGGACGGAGTGAGGGTGGACGAGGTGACGATGACGTGGATGAGATGAGGATTATGTGGACAAGGTGAGGGTGATGTGGATGAGATCAATAGGTCACCAGTCAATCACCCTACCACGGCTATTACATGTATTACCTAACTCACGTCTGATGATGTTAGCTGTCTGGTCCCTTTTTATCAACATTGGACAATTTGTTGAACAGTGTTATCTGGCTGGTCCAGATATCTAGTTCAAAAAAGCCTTGCCTTCCTCTGCAGGATCACTGCATGTCTTAGTAGGGTTGTGCACAGAAGGCCAGTGTATGACATTGTGTGATGCCAGTCCCAGATAGGTGGGCACCTACCAAAATAGCTGCTGGTCCATACACTGAACCTGAGCTTGTATGACTCAATCTAGCATGCACTGTCTGCACTATAGATTAATATGCACCTAGGTGTTAGGTCTGTATACCCGTGCACTTATAATTACGCGAACCTTAGCCCCTGAGCCTACTGACTTCACCCTTACATCCATGCATTTGATACTAGCACATTCCAGATAGATATTCACCACTTCAGATCATGCTTATGAGAGCAAAGATCAAACTATCCTTATGATGTCATCTGCCATTAGTTTATTGGCAGCATGCATGGTGCAGAGGCAACACATGGCGCGGGGGCCATCACTTTGATTTCCATGTCAGATTAGGTAGAAGGCAACTAGCCCTTTAAGGGTCGCATGGTGTTTTAATATGTTATGCCGTTTTTCGTCGTGATGCATGAATGCAGCCCTGACTGTCGAATCTACTACACAGGGCTGTATACAGACATCATGCCGACCCTTCAGCCATGTACCAACCCCGCAAGATCGACCTGGTGCTTTAATTAATGCAATTCTGTCGAACGACTCGCCAGAGCTAAATTCGTGCATCACATGTCGACTAAAAGTATATTGCATAAAAGCACTGGGAGGCCTTTAAAAGGCTAGCCCCTTCAACCCAGGACCTATCTCGGCCTGTGCCGACTGGAGTAGGAAGCAGCCCTCTGTGATCCTGCTGGGTCCCTGTGATGTACTCTACCTAGTTTTCCCTTGGGTGTGGCTTTGATATTGGCAGATTGTACCCATTTCAAGCACCATCCCCACCCTCAGCATACTTCAGCCTGCACACGTCTCCAGCTTTAATCAGGGGTTGGTGCTACTTTAGGCTACTTTGAGGCACGCCCAGCTGATTCGTCATAACGTGGTGGCTTTGATACAGACGCTGCACGTGCTCACCTGTCCTGGAACATGTTCAAATCACACATAAAGTCATGTAAAATCTGTGTATATCCCTTATAACGGCTAAGCCAATATCCTCAGTGGTCTGGAGTGGTTTAACTAAGTTATGCCACACACTGCGGTGACTGTTTTTCTACCTTTTGTACGTCATATACAGTCAGGGCATTTCTTTTGTTCTGACGGCCAAGTGTGATATTCATTTACATCCACCTGTGTATTATGTTAACAACTACCGGCATATACCAATGTATGTTCATCATGATCATTACCAGGTGGTAATTATGATATCTCACTCTCCATACTCAGATGAATGCCTCCACCAACCCTTGTCCACATTTTTCACTGTGACGAGGGTCTACCTGTATGAGTGTAGACCCTTAAAATCGACATGGCGGTATGGCTGTTTCGTCGGGTGACATGGATCTTAGTGACCAACGACAGGATAATTATAAAAAGATAAGGGACACAAGCATTTCTTAAACCGACAGTTAACATGGACATATATTAATCGGAGGAATAGCAGACAAGGGACATGGTCATTTCTAAAAATTGAAAGGCGACATGGGGACTCCCACGCCCCCCCCCCTTATTTAGACCCCACCTGTAACTGACAGAGCTACGGCAAATAGTTTAATCAGGGGAATAGGTATGCCTGAATTAACCTTGATCGCACAAATGTGCCTCTACATGGGTAAAAATCGACACGGGCGACACGGCCCTTTTAGGCCATTTTAAAAATCGACGGACACAGGAAAATCAGGGATAAAAATCGACCCACAGACATTCTTCTCTAAGTCCTTATATACCTAAAAATCGACACGATTCCACGGCCCTTTTGATAAAAATCGACACGGCGACACGGTCAAAATTGTGAGGACCCATGTAGAGGCACACAAATGTCTACTGAATTAATTCATGAATTGTGACAGATTAACTTACACGATATGCTGTCTGAATATTTAGAAACTAGTTTAACTCCCCATCTCCTCTACAGGAAAGCGCTAGTATAGGTCGAAGGACATGTGGGCTAATTGCAGGTAGTAGTATAGGGTATGGGGGTCGGTATCAGGTAGTAGTACAGCATGGGAGCTGGGAGTAGGCAGTAGTATAGAACATGGGGGGTGGGAGCAGGTAGTAGTATAGGACATGGGGGCTGGTAGTGGGTAGTGGTATAGGACATGGGGGCTGGGGGCAGGTAGTAGTATAGGACATGGGGCTGCTAGCAGGTAGTAGTATAGAACAAGGGGGCTGGCAGCAGGTAGTAGTAGTATAGGACATGGGGGCTGGCAGCAGGTACTAATAGTATAGGACATGGGGGCTGGCAGCAGGTGGTAGTAGAAGTATAAGACATGGGGGCTGGCAGCAGGTAGTAGTAGTATAGGACATGGGAGCTGGTAGCAGGTAGTGATAGTACAGGACATAGGGGCTGGCAGCAGGAAGTAGTAGTATAGGACATGCGGGCTGGTAGCAGGTAGTGGTATAAGACATGGGGGCTGGCAGCAGGTAGTAGTAGTAGTAGTATAGGACATGGGAGCTGGTAGCAGGTAGTGATAGTATAGGACATGGGGGCTGGCAGCAGGAAGTAGTAGTATAGGACATGTGGGCTGGTAGCAGGTAGTAGTATAGGACATGGGGGCTGCTAGCAGGTAGTAGTATAGAACAAGGGGGCTGCTAGCAGGTAGAAGTATAAGACATGGGCGGCTGGTATCAGGTAATAGTATGGGACATAGAG
Source organism: Harmothoe impar (assembly GCA_947462335.1). NCBI lineage: Eukaryota > Metazoa > Annelida > Polychaeta > Phyllodocida > Polynoidae > Harmothoe > Harmothoe impar. The sequence continues at coordinate 30,513,991 of OX381704.1, forward strand.
TAGCAGGTAGTAGTATATGACATATAGAGACTAGTAGCACATAGTGGTATAGGACAAATACTGTGCCTACAACCTATGCCCCATACTGCTGTACAGCACTGAAAACCAGCTTTTGGCAAACCTAAAACGAAAGGCCAACTTTATTCATGTGCCTGCATTCAGCAAGTATATAGTTTATAGACTTATATCTTGGTGCTGTGGGTGTCTTTTATCTCAAATTTATGGGAAATTTGGTAATGAGGTTGGTGCTGGTGGGGCACTGGGGACATGAGTATCATATATCACCAGGTAATTGGTAGAGCCCCGGGGGCACCGCTCCGGTGAGCATGCAGGGGGATAAATGTGGCTTACCTGTCACATGAACGAAACTCATCATAAAACATTCTTCAGTTACTCTGAAATAGTAGGGTATAAGAACCATTTCCCCATGAACAGACCAGTACTTGGTTGTTAACAGCCTGATTCCTGCCAGAGATTTGTCCATTAGAGATTGGTCCTATATGATTAAACTGCCACATTTGACTAAAGTGCACTTACGACATGCATTGTGCTGTAGTTTCCCGTCGTAGATAGGAAAGGTATCCTTGTAACTCTGGACGTAAATATCAATTAGAAAGTAAACTGCTACACTAATTACTCATGACGAGTGGGGGTAAAATAAAACCGTGATGCGTGCTATTGACGCTTTTAATGAGGTAGAGTTTCACAAACAGTCGTTAAATGGCGTGTGTAGCTCATGTATAGGGCCTTTCTTCTGCTGGGAAAATTAGGCGAAAAACAGAACAAGGTCCTCGACTCCCATTTCTGAGAAGTGCCGTTCTGTCTTTGTCGTGCAACATCACAAGGGTATGGTGTTTCATGAGGGGAGGGAGGGTGTGTCTTTTTCCTGCTGTGAAACACGAATACGATGTTTCTGTGTTTGTCTTCACGCAATACAACAATAGCCGTTGTGGGAAGCACGCCACGCGGGGTTATAGTTTCCACGACAAGAAGGGAGTAGACTACTACTAGACCATGGAGGAGGACGCACCCTTTAATATATAATGTGGGGTTCACCTGGTATGTGGACAAGTACTCAGGTCACTATATACAATTGGAAGTTAAGTAGTATAGTATGTATCGGAACGGGACTATAGTTAAGTACTGTTTATTACTCAATCGACATGCAGCCAATCAGAGGCCTCCATTTGGTCACGTGACCGGAAGTGACCTACTTAGGGGATTAGTGGTGACGTCACGTGACCTAGTTAGCCAATCAGAGGCCTCCATTTGGTCACGTGACCGGAAGTGACCTACTTAGGGGATTAGCGGTGCATTCTGGGTAACCCTGAAGCCAATCAGAGGCCTCCATTGGGTGACCGGAAGTGACCTACTTAGGGGATGGTGCATTCTGGGTAACCTACTGACCTACTTAGGGGACCGGAAGTGACGTCACATGACCTAATGGCCAACCGGAAGTGACCTCATTGAGGATCACGTGACCGGAAGTGACCTGATTGATCACGTGACCGGAAGAAGAAGAAGAAGAAGAAGAAGAAGAAGAAGAAGAAGAAGAAGAAGAAGAAGAAGAAGTGACGTCACGCGACTTAATGAAGAGATGAGCGTCTTTAAGGGGTCACGGGCTTTAAAATGTGATATCTTTTTTTTTTTTGGAGGAGGAGGCGAGTCTCTTATTTTTTTTCGGTAAACTAATAAAAAACACTACGATATAAGTTTTTTTTTCTTTTTTTTTCATTTTTTATTGTTTTACGAGCGACTGGAAGTGACTTATTGAACTAGGTAGAAGCGTTCTTTAGAGTGTATAAGGGGGGGGGGGAGGGGAGGGGAGGGGGGGAGGGGGGCTTCTTTAAGATGCATGGGGAGGGGGGCGCTTTTAGGATGCATGGGGCGGGTGGTGGGGGGGAGGGGGGGAGGGGGGAGGGGGGCACTCTAGGGGGGTGGGGGAGCACTCTAAGGGGCGTTTGTCTCTTTTAAGAAAAAAAGAAAAGAAAAAGATTTCAATCGAGAGACACGCTTCTTCCTCTCGAGAGGAAGAAGCGTGTCTCTTCGTTTTTTTTTTGTTTATCACGTGCTGCGATGAGGCGATCAGCTGCGACTGGAGGAAGTGACACTTTAAGAGATCGCGCGTCTTAATTGTTATGATATTTTTTTTTTTTTTACTTACTAATAAAGAAGACGTATGAAAATAAAACACAACAATTCACATGTCCGTCGTTCTCGTTGTTTCTTGCTTGATAAAGTCAAGTAATATCGCGATGCCGAGGCCAAACTTTCCCATGTCCTCAGTCAACACTCGAAGGAGTTCAAAAGGCGTACCGCCGGCGCCGTCAGCTTCATCTTGCCACATTTTCAACACTCGGAAGGCCCACTCAGCGGGACTTCCTCCGTATTCGCATTCTTCAGCGATCTTATCTAACCTCTCAGGCGACAATTTTAAATGGTCCCCCACCTCTTTCCACCTGCTACCCAGACGTCTGCCGAGGGTGCCCAAGTGCTTGTGCATCGCGCGCGAGTCGGGGTTTTCGAAATCCAACCCCTGTCTGTGGAGAAGGGCCATCCACTGAGCCAACAGTTCCATGCGTCTTATGCGGGTGAAGACGCGACCGAGCTCGCCCCATCTATGACGATGCGGGGTTTCACCCCACCACACTCGGAACATCGCCGTACACAGCTCCTCCGGTGTCTTGACACTGCGCTCTACTAGAGCATCCATACGGGCGGCGCTGACTTTTAAGCTACTGCCCAACTCTCTCCAACAGCCGCTCAACTCTTTACCTAGTTGACGAAGCAAGGCGTCGCTATAGGCTAACCGCCGCTGTCCTACCTGTCGGGTCTCCCCATCATCGGTCTGCTGCCTCGCGCCGCGTCTCACGTCGTCAAGCCGCATTAACTTTTTTTCAGGCGCACCGGGCGGTGAAGGCGAGCTTGAAAGTGGAATAGCTTGAGCCATCTCGTCTCGTCTTGGCGGCGGCGGCAGCGGCGGCGGCGGCGGCGGCGGCGGTGGCGGCGGTGGTGGTGGTGGCGGTGGTGGTGGTAGTAGCCGTTACTGGGGTCAGAGGTGATATGTTTTTTTTCCAACAGAAATGAGAGCTTTTTATACAGAGGGAGTTTAATCCCATTTCCAACAGCGCTCCAGCTGTCTAGCACCCTGTCCGCATGACGCTTTTTCAGCCGCTCCGCTCCTTAAGAGCTTAGATGACGAGGGGGTGTGGCATCGCTATCCGTGGAGACCAGCTGAAAACGGTGTTTTTTCCTCACTCATAGCCTTAATACCTCCTACCCCCTACCCGAGGACGTCTCCCTCCCTCTGACATTCATTGTAACAAACGTCAGAGGTCAGGTGAAAATCGGATTTTTTTTCATGCACAGCCTTAGGCAGCTGTCACCCCTCCCTATTGAACTAGCCGGCCGCCCGCCCGCCTGGCCGGCCCGGTCTACTCACCACGGCAGGAGGTGGCGATTTTTGTCTTACACTTAAGTCGCTCACCACATGCACACGTCTCTACTCACAGACAGGCACGTTCGTCTTAGGGGGGTCCTGCTTCACGCCACACGCCTCCTGTAGTTTTTTTTTGTATACACACTGTAAGCTCATCACCGTTACCGTTAATCCTTTATACAGCTAACGCGCGCTGAATGGCTGAACAGGGTGGTAAGCGGCTTAGCTCACCACAGTGGATCCCTCAAAAAGGGATCCAGCTGAAAACGTCATACCTTATGTCTTTGTGAATGGCCGCCGCCGGTCAGTCGACGGCAGGCAGCAACCGCTTAACCCTTTATACAGCTAATGCGCGTTGAATTGCTGAACAGGGTGGTAAGCGGCTTAGCTCATCATCACAGTCGATCTCTCAAAAGAGGGGGGGGGAAAGGGATCCAGCTGAAAACGTCATGCCTTATGTCTTTTTGTTTCTCTTTGTGAATGGCCGCCGGCCGGCCGGCGGCAGCTGAACAGGGTCGGTAAGTAGCTTAGCTCTAGAAGCGAGAAGGCGTATATAAGGGGCTTGGAAACCTCCATTCACTCACTCATTCTTTTTTGCTGCTCTCTACAGTCACCACCATGAGCAAAAGACAACAGCTAGCGGCGTTCAAGAACAAGAAGACTACGCGGAACAGCGTTCGTTTAGCGTCAGTGCCTGCTCTTGCTACTGAACATGAGACTACCGCCGCAGCCGGTTGGTCTTATCACCCTCCTGCTGTAGCGAGCGCTCGCGGCAGTAGTAGTAGTAGTAGTAGTAGCAGTAGCACTAGTAGTAGCAGTAGTAGTAGTAGTGGTAGTAGTACTAGTAGTACTACTGGTAGCAGTCGTCGTGCTAGCGACGTTGTTACACTCGCGACGGTACACGTTGCTGCTAAGCGCGCTGCCGCTGCTACCGCCGTCCCGCCTGCCGCTGCTGCTGCTGCTGCTGCTGCTGCTGCGCCTGCTACTGCTGCGCTTGCTACGGCTGCGCCTGCTGAGGCTGCTGCTGCGCCTGCTACTGTTGCGTCTGCTGCGGCTGCGCCTGCTGCGGCTGCTTCTGCTGCACTTGCTGCTACTGCTACTACTACTGACGACAACGCTCCTGGCACAGCGCAGTACTGGCAACCGGGTTTTTACCTCCCCACTACTGTTGATGACTTTGATGACCTGCCGCACGTTGCACAGCCCCTCTCCTCCACCACTACATCGACGGACGCCCTCGACGCCGCTCGCGCTGAGAGTTACAGCTATTCGGACACTCAGCCCCTGAACCGAGAAGAAGAGGAGGAGGAGGAGCAGCAACAGGGTGAGACAGAGAACGACGCTGACGACGAGGCGTACGAAGAACCCGAAGGGCAAGGGGTGAGCGGTACGTTTTTCGGCTTCCCTCTTCGACCTTTCGACCTCACTTCCTCCACTGCTAGCGCCCCCCCGTCCGGTCCGTGGCGACTGCCCTCACCGCCACCTTACGAGGGCGGCGGCGGCGCTTCATCTTCTACCGCTACACACAGCACGGACGGCGTGTGGCTGCGCTGTTCCAACAACGAGACCTCCGATACCACCAGCGCTGACGCTGCTCCTGCTATCGGTTCTGCTGCTGATTCAGCTCACGCTGATGGTGTTACTCATCCTGCGGGTGTGAAACGTTCTAAGGTGAGTTCCAGAACAACAAGGCCCACTAAGAAGAGAAAAATACAAGAAAAAGAAGGAGATGGACGAGAAGAAGCAGAGAAAACACTCGGGTTAGAGTTCTGCTTAGACGGAGCTTTGACGCTGGAGATCTGGGAGGACGTGGCTAGACTGTCTAGGAGGCCGCGCTACACAAAAGACGGCCAGGTGAAAGAGGCGTCTCTGACCAGAAGCAAGCGAGTGCACTTCACGGCCGACGCGCTGCGCGAGCTCATAGCACGCATCGCCGATATCCGCGCAGTGGTGCGCATACGCGACACAGCGGCCGCGCAAGGAAAACCTAATCACACCCCCTGGTTCGCAGTGCTGGATGAGGCGGGCGAAGTGTACGCAGCTGTGAGCTACTACAGCGGTAAGAACCTCGTCCACGTGCGCAAGTACGAAGGTCCTGACAAAAAACCCACACAGCAGGGGGTGACGCTGTCCGCCAGAGCGCTCAAAGAGTTGGATGACAAAACAGAGATCATTCTGAAATATCTCGGCATAGATTTGGAATGAGAGACGCTCAACGCTCACGCGCGCACACACACACACACACAGCGTTTGACGTACGCTGTATGAGACAGACAGACAGACAGACAGACAGACGGATACACAGACAGCAGACAGAAAGATAGTTACATAGACGCCAGATTGATAGATGGCTAGATAGATAGATAGATAGTTAGACGGCTAAGTAGTTGGTAACCGAGTGAAAAAAAACATGACACAGTACGTATGCGAAAAGTGTTTCAAAATGTTTAAAAGAGCGTACAACCACGAGAGACACGTAGAAAATTGTAGAGTAGTAGCTAAGTTTTGCCCTCTATGCGGCGAAGGGGATTGCCGAAAGAGCGCTTGTCGACGCGAATCTCTGGACGGGGTGACCGTCCCTCCGCGCATATGTGCTGTACCGAACGGGGAGGAAACGTTCACGGCGAATTGGCCTGCGATACAAACGGGCGTCAGGATGCACGGGACTCGCGTGAGTGTAACAAACTTCAGGCTACCAACCGGCGAGTTGAGTGACGCTGTAGATACTATGCGTCGCATTCACTTGACACAAAGATTCAGATACAAAGTGGGTTTCTCGGTAGGCTTACTGTTACAACACAGAGAAGACAAGAGCAAACTGCGCTACTTCCACGCCTCCCAGAACAACGCAACTCTCATACAACCGCTCCCTACTGTAACTAATTCAGAAACTTTGGAAGAGCTCCTCTCAAAGATGCAAAACACCGTCGCTTGCGAGGAGGTACGGAAACTTTGCGACGCTGACACCAAGTGGCACGTTCTTTTTCCTACCAATTTGAACATCTGCGTTTACATGGGACCGGGGGAATTCCCCATAGGCGGTAGGATCACTCAGGCCGGTCGAGTTGGAAAGAGAAGCGGCGTGTTAGATTTTCCCAACAAGGACAACCTCTGCATCTTCCGCTGCATTTCCTTTCACTTATACAACACCAGCAAGCGCGCTTCAGATTTGTTACGTCAGTTCTGTCCCGCTGCCACACCTGAATCCTTTCCGGGTCTGAACATCCGCGACTTACCCGCGTTAGAGAACTTGTTTGACGTACAAATAGCGGTTTACACCGCGTCGCGTCAAGTGCCGGGAAGTTGAGAAGACGCGTTACTCTGATCAGACCGCCTTCCAGAACTGTGGCCGCCCGAGGTAAAGTCAACCTACACCTGACGGCGAAAGGCGGTTTGCACGTCTCTCTCGTCACGGACTTCAACGCGTACGCGGGCATATACGAATGTTGCAAGTGTAAGGCGGCGTTCACCACCGAGTTCTTGCTGAAGAGACACAGGAACCAGCTTTCCTCTTGCCGACAAGTCAAGTTGCGCTACGTAGGTGGCATCTACCAAAATTCGAGAACGATTTTCGAAGCGCTAGCAGACTTCTCCATTTTTCCCCCCGACGGACATTCCGGAATCTACCCTTACAAGATCGCCTTCGATTTCGAGGCTTTCTTCAGACCGTGCAAAGAACCGTCGACGGAGCACGTGTCCCTGCTGTGGGATCACGTCCCTTTGTCGGCTAGCGTCGCATCCGACTTTCCGGGGTGGGAGGGGCCCGTCTGCTTCGTCAGAGCGTCCGACGCAGATTCCGACCCCTTGTTGGACCGAGTTTTAAATCACATAAACGAGAACGCCAAAGCGATCGGGGAAGCTGTGCTAGAACTTTACCGACCGACGTTAGCGAAGTTAGATGCGGCGATAGGTGAAGCTCTCCTGCTGGAGGAGGCGACGTTCACCACCCCTTCTCCAGGCGGCTTCGCTGCGGCTCAGACCAGACACCCGTTAGTTCAACTGAAGAAGCGTCTTCTGAGATACATCCGTCAAGCTCCAGTGGTGGGCTTCAACTCGGGGCGTTACGACTTGAACCTGATCAAAATACGCCTTCACTCGTTCTTCGCCTCCGGAGACCGAAGAAACCAAGAATTCAGCGTCATAAAGAGAAGCAATCAATACTTGGCGGTTTACACACAGCACACGGTTTTCTTGGACGTAGTCAACTATTTGGCACCCGGTTACAACTACGCGACCTATTTGCGAGCTTTCACCAGGAACGAAGAGAAAGGTCACTTTCCTTACGAATGGATGACGTCTACCAGGAAACTGGCAAACAGAACGCTGCCGCCGAGATCGGCTTTCGACAGCGAGCTGACGGGCGTCAAAATGTCCGAATCCGACTACGCCGCATGTCAGAAAGTTTGGTCCGACGAGAAGATGCAAACTATGGAAGACTACTTGATCCACTACAACAACAAAGACGTGAAACCTTTCATAGAAGCTCTGAAAAATCACGCTAAATTTTTCCAAGATCGCGGCATCGACATGTTGAAAGACGGAGTTTCTCTCGCCGGTTTGACTTTACGCTTCCTCTTCCAAAACCTAGAAGACGCGTTCACAACGTTTCCCCAGTTCGACGCCGTCCTCCACGCTCTGATCAAAGAGAATCTAGTCGGCGGTCCTTCCATCATCTTCCATAGATTTCACGAGAAGGGCACCACGCGGATAAGGGAGCACAAGTACGGCGAAGAAGCGAGACCGTGCCAACACATCCTAGGACTAGACGCTAACTCTCTGTACTTGCGCTGCATGAGCGAAGCGCACTGCACGGGCTATTACGCGGTGAGACGGCCCGAGACCGAGTTCAAGCCCGAAATCAGGCAAAGAAACTCTCACAGCGCTTTGGAGTGGTTACGCTTCGTAGAGCACGACCGCGACGTGAAACTGCGCCACGCTCTGAACGGCGGCGAGATGGCGGTAGGCTGTCGGAGAATTCGCGTGGACGGATTTCACGCGGCCTCTAATACGGTTTTCCAGTTTCACGGGTGTTGGTTCCACGCTCACGAGTGCATACCGTCGCACCGATATCAGTGCGCTTCACTGAGAGAGGAGAGACGCGACAGAACGACCAGAGTAAGCGCTTACTTGAAAGCGTTAGGTTACAAGCTGGTCGTCGTGTGGGAGTGCGAATGGCGAGAGATGAAGCGTCGAGATGAGCGGGTCAAGGCCTCCCAACAACGCTGGAAGGTTGACGCTTTGAAAGTGTCTCGAAACGCGATGAGCGAGAGCGACATCCTTTCCGCTGTGAAAGAGGAGAAAATGTTCGGTTTAGTTCAAGTGGACATCACTACGCCGCCTCACCTACGAGAGTACTTCGAAGAAATGACCCCCGTTTTCAAGAACGCGACCGTTTCAAAATCGGACATAGGCCCTCACATGTCAGACTTTGCGCAGGAAGAAAAGCTGTTGAGCACGCCTCAGAGATGTCTGATAGGGAGTTACCACGGAAAAAATATTCTCTTGGGAACGCCGCTTCTCAAGTGGTATTTAGAGCACGGTTTGATAGTCACCAAAGTGCAGCTGGTGGTAGAATACCTACCTAAACGCTCCTTTGCCGGTTTCGCGGACGAAGTGACGGCGGCGCGAAGACGTGGCGACGTGAACGAGAACGAGAAAATTCTGTCAGACTGTTACAAGTTAATGGGAAACGCTACGTACGGTAAAACAATCTGCAACAAAGAAAAACACACGGCGGTGAGATACACTGACAGTCGGAAGTTCGAACTATTGGCCAATTCGTGGCGCTTCAAAAAGGCGTCCGAGTTGACTTCCGATCTGTTTGAAGTCGAACTACAACCGAAAACGGTCAAGAACAACCTCCCTATTCAGATAGGGTTCATGGTATACCAGTACGCGAAGTTGAAAATGTTAGAGTTCACATACGACTTCTTGGATAGATTCGTCGATCGGCGCGATTATGCCCTTTGTCAAATGGACACCGACAGTCTTTACATGGCTCTCAGCGGTGCCACGTTGGATGACCTAGTGAAACCTCGCCTGAGAGAGACGTACTTCAGAGAGAAACGAAAGTGGCTTCCGACAGCGGTGTGCGACGAGCACTTAGAGCTTTTCGTGAAGACAAAAACGGAAAGAGTGCGAGAATGGTGTGCGCCGCCCGGCGGATGTTGTGAGAGACGGTACCTTCACGATCTGAGAACTTCGGGGCTCATGAAAGCGGAGTGGGAAGGTGACGGGATCCTAAGTCTCAACCCTAAGACTTACATTTGCTACGATCGAGTCAGCGACACCGGTGAAAGAAAATCCAAAAAATGGAGTGCAAAAGGCGTACAGAAGAAACAAAACCCCCAGGAACCAGACGCCTTCTTGGATGTTCTTCGCCAACGAAAAACTCTCATTGCTGTAAATAGAAATTTCAAAGTGGTGCGAAACAAAATGGTCACCTACACCATAGAGAAAGACGGCGTGCGCTACTTGTATTATAAGCGTCGCGTGCATTCTGACGGTGTGACAACGAGTCCTTTAGAGATATGAAAAAAAAAAAAAAAAAAATAAGCGTGTGCATCTTTTCAAAAATAGAGTGTTTATCAAGATTGAAAAAAAAAATTAAAAAAAATTAAAAGAAAATATTGTTGTGTTTTTATTATCATACGGCTTCTTTTACTAGTAAGTCGCGCAGTCTCTTAAAGCGTCACTCATGTGACGACGTCGCTTCCAGTCACGAGATCCTAAACAAAAAAAAACTTCTTCTTCTTCCGGTCACGTGATCAATCAGGTCGCTTCCGATTGGCCATTAAGTCGTGTGACGTCACTTCCGGTCACGTGACTCATCAGGTCACTTCCGATCACGTGATCCTAAATTAGGTCATATGACGTCACTTCCGGTCCCCTAAGTAGGTCAGTAGGTTACCCAGAATGCACCATCCCCTAAGTAGGTCACTTCCGGTCACCCAATGGAGGCCTCTGATTGGCTGCAGGGTTACCCAGAATGCACCGCTAATCCCCTAAGTAGGTCACTTCCGGTCACGTGACCAAATGGAGGCCTCTGATTGGCTAACTAGGTCACGTGACGTCACCACTAATCCCCTAAGTAGGTCACTTCCGGTCACGTGACCAAATGGAGGCCTCTGATTGGCTGCATGTCGATTGAGTAATAAACAGTACTTAACTATAGTCCCGTTCCGATACATACTATACTACTAAGTTACTTGCACGCAGACCAACTACATAGGTTATTGGTCTGCTAATTTTTCTTGTGAAGAAAAAGGCCCACATTGACGAGGGCTGCATTCAGGTCGCATACCGGCAAAATGGCACAGTGCATTAAACCACTAAACCGCCCTTTAAGGGTTGACAAGGTCATGATGATATGATATTTCACATATTATTTTTGCGAGACCTGCACCCGTCTATGGTAAAACTTCAAAGTGGTTGGGGTCAGGTTCCACGTCAGGTTCACTTTGATGTTTGAGACGTATCATTCGTTGAAGCCATTTTGACTGCCTCATAATCTTGTTACGTGAGTGCATTTTAGCTGGCATGCCAAACTGGTATGTGCAGATTGTAAAATAAAAAGTGCAAGAACCCTACACGAGTACTAACGTACACGCAGTAGGCTATTTAACATCTAAGGGAAAAGAAAGTACAAAATACATATCCTACACTAAATAATACAGATATTTAGGTTAGATTCCCTGTAGCATGTTTATTAAGCATGCCCTTATATATACTTGACGTTTGTAAATAACTTCCAGGAATTTAATACAGTAAATTGAGGGATGAATCAAGCTGCTGGAGAGATTGTGTACCAGATGACATGTTTCCACGGGAACTATGTAGCCAACATAACAACACCATCACAGAAGGCTAAAATCATGCTCTGTATTGGTCCAACCAATGTACCGTGTGACCCTGGGAGGGGGCCGGCCGGAATTGTCAAACAGAGATGGCGGCTTTGGTGATGGTGATAATACGACTGGCGGCCGGCGGGTTGATGGGGTGGGGAGTAGAGGCGGGCTTGGGGTCAGACACGGGAGCTGGGGGGATAATTTACCCGCCGGCTCCGGTGTGGTGGCTGCTGTTTCCGGCCCACCCTTCTGTTATAGTACGGTCAGCCCACTGTACTGGCACAATCCAATTACCCCCCCCCCCCCCCCCACACACACACACCGTGAGCTGCTCGAGGCAGCAGCTCGTCCTCCAGGCCGTCCTCCAGGCCATACAGACGGCAGCAGGAGGTATGTCTGAAGGTGATAAACGTCAACGGTTTGTGGACCGGATGTATGTCCCCCCTGGAGGACGTCGCCGAGGCCGGGCTGGATGGGCAGTTAGCGTGCCTATACACCACCACCACCCCCTCCCCCTCCTCCAGGCAGTTCACAGAGGCGGTACCTGCCGGGCAGGGTCGGGGGTCCAACAGGGGGTGGGTGGTCTGATGTCTGGCCAGCCCTGGAGGCCGTGCTACCTGCTAATAGCATTTACCTGTAGCGGGGTGGGTGTGGGAGGGCGGCACGCCAGTCGTCCACAAACACGGCGTTCTATTGGCACGGCCTGGCACGGCCCCATGCCAGGGGCTAATGTCAGAGGGGCTGGGTTGAGGTGCATGAGGTTAGTCTGCACGGCACTACTTCTTCCACCCCTCTCCCACAGCCCTCATACTCATCCCCAATCCCCGACATGCCCTGGCCGCTATATCCTCATGTTATTGGGCTACCTGGCGGTGTTAGGCCCTGTCGGCATTTACACTGGAGGATGGCCCCAGATATGATTATTGGCCTTATTGGACGGACGGGCACTGGCCGTGCCAAAGCCGCCTACCGAGAGGCGATGTCCCTGGGCGACAGGGGTGAAGGAGTGGGTGACATGAGTGGGTGGGTGGATGATGGCCCGTTACACACACATAGATGGGTACTTACACCGGCCAGCCGTGCTCTGGGGTGGCCACTTGGCCGGCTGATGACCAGTTATCGGCATGGGAGGGCGGGCCCCCACATCCCCAGCCTGCATTAGGCACTTAAAAAAGACCCCTCCGTTATAAATTACCCCGCCTGCTGCCCTGCTCCTCCCCATGTAATACATGCCACCCCCGGGCTGCCCACTGCTGGGGCACCCTGCCGCACCACCAACCTGACCTCAGTCCATACCCTCCAGGGACCAGGGCCACCAGCAAATCCCCTGCCTGACAGGCAGGAGCAGCCCAAGCACGTCTTACCTCATGTACCTCCTCCAGGGCACTGCGCTCCTGCACCTACCTCCCACCTACACCCACTCCACACGTGCACCGTGTGGATGAAGATTGATTAGCCATGTTGAAGAGGGGCTTGGAGAACAAAAGTGGTACAGGTGCAACCATTGTGGTAAATCAGGGCTATCAGTCCTATTCTAAGTATAGGATATTTCCGTATGTACCGTATTAGTTAAACCGTAAAGTCTCGTGTATAAGCCGAAGCCTTGTATAAGCCGCACCCCGGGTTCGAGGAAATCCTACAATACTACAAGATTGGGCGCATTGTACATAGTAGGCATATAGTATCGGAATTCAGTAGCTATCCAGATGTTCTAATATAAATGGACAAGGAACATGGTGGCTAAAAAGATAGTGACATGGGACGTGGGCATTGCTTCAAATAGACGGGCGACATAGGATACCCCCCAGCCTAAAGGTAGCCGATGGTGTCTTCCTATCTGTCCGTATCATTGAATTACGATATTTTCCTTTGCTCATCTAAATATTACGATATTACAAATTGCCAATTGCATGGCTTCTCGTCGAAATTGAGAAACTGAAAAGGCAACGCCGTCACCTGTCGGTAGAAGATGATGAATGAATAAATCAAATAAATCAATAAGAGGTTTGCTCGCGCCCCCTGCAGAATGAGCTTATTAGACTGGCCGCCAGAGGGGCCCAGTCGTCAATCACACTCCCGACATGCCCCGCGCGGGAGAAGCCAATAAAAGCTGATGTGTGTCACCAAATAATCACCGACCGGGTGTTTGCACACGGAGGTGGTATTTATATCAACATGCGTGTCCGCCAGGGGAAGCACCTCTGTCAGTACACACACACGGTAATACCACACACGCGCACACATAACCAACCCACCCACTCACCTTTGGATTGGAATTGCTTCTATTCAAAGCCATTAAGTCCCCTACTTTGGATGTAGATACTATCATTGCGTCCGTGTCGACTGCCGGCAGTTGGGTCTTAAACACCTTTAATTTGGTTGATTCCCCTTATGTCTGCTTCCAAGAGCTCTCTCGGAGATAGGCGGCCTCACCCCCGTGAAAAATAGGACATAAAAACATGATCAGATGGAAAGCCATTAACGTTGCCAACGTGAAAAGGGAAGTCGGGAGCGTGAGACTGCGCCATGTTGGGGTGGGGGAGAAGGGTGGAGGGGCGGGAAGACGACACCATCATACTGGCTCCGTGATGAGGGGTGTTTTTAGTGGAGAAGGCAGGGTCTTTTTCAGCTTCAGCCCCCATATCTGGCCGGCCTTGTTATTCCCCGAAACGTCGCAGTAAACCCTCCTAAAACTCAAGGTTTAAGTATCAGGCGTATTCTGGGCAAAGTTGGCATCTTCCCTGACATGTCTATTGGGAATGATTCCTTCAGTAATGGGACTAGCCGTTCTGCAAAAGGGAATCTTGAACATCCATTAGGTACAGGCAGCTCCCGATTCCTTTTCAATAGCACTTTACATTCAGTGTTTAAAACTTATTGGGGAGGGCGTGGCCCAGAGCCAGAAAATAATGCCCGTCCAAAAAGTGGCCTCCGAGGTCCCAGTGGGGCTGAAACATAAAATCCCATTTGGCGTTTCGGGGGAACCCTCCAAACAGAAACGAGCGATGGCTTTCATTAGGATTTCTTCACGACTGGTTAGTAATTAATGCTTTTTGCAGGCGGCCCGTGCGGCGGCGCGGGTCGGTGGCACGCACGCCTTGAGTGGTGGAGTCGGTGCGGGCTCAGTGGCTGGTTGGCTGCATCCAGCCTCAACCCGCCCAATCCTGCTCCACCCACCACCGCCTCCTCCTCCTGGCAGAAAAAGTACAATCAGGCCGCCATTGTGTCACACTTCCGATCGCCTTGCCGAGCTACCATTGCGCAGCGATTACGAAATGCATTTCTGTATCAATCATTAGCGTTTTTCCGATGGCCATTATGGGGCTGGTGGGTTGTTGCAGGAACTCCCATCTCCCTGTAGCTCGCTACACGCCCATTGATTGCTCAAATAGCGCTGCTGCCTGCTGAGAGGACTGGAAGGTGAGGTGGATAGGGGGTAGATGCTGGGGTAGGAGGACCCACGCTGAAGGTATCTTTCTAAACAGAGGGTGAGCAGACATAGAAGAAGCCCCCGCGTAATGGGGGCTTAGACACACGGCAGTAAGAGCCCGTGTATTCAGCTCATTGCCGCATTGAGCTGCTCGCTAATGGGGCAGCAGAGCAGCAGAGCCCTTGCTGCGAGTCCCTCCCTACCAGCGTCTACTATAAGGCATAGAGTCACCACCAGCACAGCCTGCTCCTTATACGGGCGATAATAGGGTATCATTGTGGGGCCCACGTGCACCAGATCACAGGGCTCGTGAACCGGGCCTGCTGAAAGGGCTCCACAGCCAATGACTTGCATCAGAGTAAGCGGGCAACGCAAACCTTGAAGTGAAACCTTCAACATTCAATTAAGGACTTTTAACGAGAGGTGTATGATATGGAGGAGGCGAGGTAGACTGCAGGATACGGTTGTGCTATAATATAAGCAATACTGGACACTTTTCAGTGAACCAAAAACGTCTATCATATATTATAGCATCACTACAAAACATTATTATTGACTCGTCATTGCTGACAACACGTGTGTATATGGGGGACCTCTCGTTACCTCCTATTAAGTGGGGATTAAGGTGCTGCGCCTCCTATGTTGTCTCCTGTCATTGCGGCCATAAATCTGCCTGTTTTAAGCCCACCATGAAGCCATTATAAAACTAGGGCAGGGCATGGCTTGGGGCGGCACAATCTGAGGTCGGCCCACTTATCGGCCAATGCAATGACATTGTGACAGCGCCCTAATGGGTAGCGGCTACTGGGCGGGGGCAGGGACCCGGAGATTACAGCGCCTGTTCAGTTAAATGGGCCGCCATTTGTGGATTTGGGTCCTATTATTTAATAGGACTAGGTAGTGGAGAAGCCATCAAAATACTGATTCCATCATTAATGCGATGGAATTTCCACGCTAATCGTTAAAACCGTGATTCATTGCCTTGTCGGACAGACGTCCCGCTAGTGTTAACATACGATTAAAACCCTTCCAAAAAGCATCTCTGACTTTCGGAGCTTTGAGAGCTTTACCAAGGCTAATATGTATGCAGCGTAGAGATGATCGTTCAGTTTTAAGCATGTGTGTACCGCAACAATATGCACGAATCAATGTCTCAGCCATCAATGCATTTGGTATTAGTTGAATATCACGGATATTTCACATTCATAACAAGTGTAAATATGGAAACTGATGAGTTTTGGAACAATAAATGATACATGGAATAGCACTTAGAAAAGATGATTCGGGGTGCTAAACTTATAGATATTATTACGATGTCAGGCTTGTCCAACTTGCTCTTGGACGGGACAGGACGGTGCAATTCTAATAAAACGTTGAATAAAAAGTGTAGAACGCCCATTTTAGGAGCGGTTCTGCAATAAATATATTCAATCCAAGGCAGCACAAATGTAGAGTAGCACATGGTAGCACAGCATGAGAGAGGAGAGAAGTTAAAGAAGTACTTATGCGACAGCAAGGCAGCAAATGCTGAAGCATATTAGAGCAGATAAAGACGTGTATAGTAGAGCAAAGCAGAGCAGTAGAAGGCAAAAAAGGGTAGAGAAAAGCAGGAATTAAGAGTGGTATGAGTAGATCGAGCGAGGCAGATGGCCTAGCATACAACCCTGCCTGCAGTCAACTCTGGTGTATGCTGGTCTGGTACTATGGAGTTCCATATGTGTATGTGTATTTCTGAAAGATTAAAGTGTCTTTAAAACCTCATGATGCTTCAATCAAGCCCTAGAACACAAACAATGTCATGTGACTTATAATGTCGTCAGTAAGCATGGCTAACACAAACACAGTTATAAATAGACAGGAAGGTCTATAGAACAGTTATGTAGACCACCATAATGTGACCCGTGTCAACAATACATTTTGCAGAAACCAGGCCACTGAAAGCAGATGTTTACGTCACCAATGATCGTTTAACGCAATTTCGATAGCTGAGGTCATATGCATTGCAAGAAAGCTACATCAGAATCAATTTTATAGATGAATACCTGTGACCGCACATATGTGCACCAGACAAACAGAAGAGGGGACAGAAAAGTGAAGAAGAATATAATTCTAAGAACATAAAGTGTATATACACGGGCAGACACGTGGGACCATATTACTGGACAATGTGTGTACTGCCTGGTGAATTATGACAAACGCCATTAGTAGTTCAGGCCTATACATGTGGGCCTACTTCTCACTGAGACCCTCACACAGGGGTATAAAAGAACACTTCCTATCCCTTCGAAAGGTAGCGGTTATACCCCCACCCCATAGATTGGCTCCCTCATATAATAGGTGCGATCACATTTAGATGTGATCACTGTTATATATTGAGCAACTTAGATTTCCTATCATGGCCTTAGCTGCTGAAATACCCTGTGTGCTACATATCCCAATATAACATGTCCATTGCTGTATGTTGCAGGTGATGCTGGTACTGTGGAAGGTGGGCATGCAGATGGACATGCCGGCCGTGCTGTACGCCCTGCTGAGCACCACCCTAACCGGCCTCCTCAATCCCGTCATCTACGCCATCTTCTCGCGCACATATCGCCATGGTTACCGCAGGCTGCTGCAACAACTCACCTACTTCCTGTGTCCGTGCACGCGCCCCCGGATGGACGTCATTAGTGGTGGGTGGAGGACAATGCTCCCAGGCCCTGTGGGCCTAACGCTACCCTATCTCAGGCTCAAAGACTTCAGCCTCAGGCTTGCTTCCTAGTCAACAGCGACTTGGGGCCCATTAATGCTGCATAGACCCTTGTGTGCTGCTTGCCTAGACTGATAATAACGAGCACCCATTTATTCTTCTTTCTTGTATAGGAAAATAGAGCTTCTATCGACCTATACCTTAGGACGGCTGAGATATGCCTCTGAATTCTCTCGCATGTAGTCGGGTCTATACAGTATTTGCATACTCTATAACTCTAGTCACGCTTTTAAAGCTTTTTAGGCATAGTTGCGCATGGGAACAATTGCAAGAAAGTCATGAATTCTGAGCAATCATATGTGTGGCTTTGTACCTCTCCAATTGTTCAGTATTCCTTTAGAAAGCTATACGTTTATGTGTACAAAATGGACACATAAACTGTGTTGGACCGATTACTCCTCTGCATGAGCAGATCTATTCACATAGATCTGTCCGAACTCACCCGTATACACCATAGACATATTACCCTACTACTATAGATGCATGGATCTAGCTAGAGTTCGTTAATGTTTATAAAGATGATATTAGCACAGAAAACAATTACTCATGTGTATATTATAATGTCTCACCTACCATTGCCCCATGAATTGGCCAAATTTGAGAAACACCATTTCCCTTTAGGTAATGATAGCATATATATACTATAGGATGCGCTGCGTATATAAATATGTATACTAACTCCCATAAACTAAATTGCGTCCTCTTCCACAGCCGATTGAAAACATCACGTGTGATCTTGGCCCGATTCTTCCCCTTTATTTCAAATAAATTAAGGAGATATGCATGAATATTATATTGCTAGATTATATCAGAAAGTGAAATCGGATGATCCTCGATACTTTTGATTTGAAAATCCGCTCCAATCGGCTCTGTTTGAAGACCTTCAAACCCCATTCCTTATTACTGATAAAATTATATAATGTGCGCATAATCATGCCGTTGTCATCCATTAATGATGATTAGGGTAAAATCATTAGTGCACTTCTCAGTTATGTCGATAATATTTCAATTTACAATCGTTGATACGATCAACTGAGATCAGTACAAATTTAGGACCGGTTGACATTTGTAATTCCCTCAGATCCTTTATGTCATTCGGTTACCATGCATTTCTAAGTTTTGATCATCAGGAATTCTGTAATTGAATGAAACCCCACCTGTTTAAATGTAAGCTGTTCATTGTGGTGGACAAGTTCAAGAAATTAATTTTTAATTGAAATTCCTGCAATCAGCATAATTGCGTTTAATGTAGTTGACGGTGACATCCGTCTTATTACAGACCTGATGGTTTTAAGATGATGATTATGAAAAATCGTAGGAAATTAAAGTATGTTTCAGACTATACGATTACACTTGACGAACCAGACAAAAGACGACTTCAGACATATGCACATTTACATTGTACCTTCTTTGTTTGTGTGTGTCCTTACAGCATTCACAACACGTATTGCTTGCAATGTTTGCATTGTTTCTATTCTTTTTTAATAGTATAGTGCATCTTGCTGAATCATTAGCTAAAACAGAGCTTCCACCAAAACCCTCATTTCTGACATCACATCCCATGTCTTTGGTCGGCATAGCATGAACAATACTTGGTGCTTGACGATGTCAGATGGGCCACGTCGCCTCTATATAAGATAATTTCTGGATTGCAATCTTCATTACTGCACATATCGATCTCTTTGCACGCTTCCTGTAATCCCTCCAGACTGAGTCCACCCCTCAGACATATATGGTATTATACTTATATGTCAACAGGTGTTTTGATGCTTTAAGCTTGATGCCTAAAGTTAAACTATAACCCATTTTAATTATTTTGTCATAGTATAGCGTTGGGCCACTCAAGCCATTTTTACATGGGGATATGATGGGGCGAGATTGTTGTTGTTTGACTAATTTTCAACTCAGCATATTTAGAGGGACCTACACTGATTGAACCTCAATTTATCCAGATGTCAATTATGTGTTTTCTCGCATATATGTAATACTTTAACTAACCCTGCTTAACTCTATTTGTGTGTAAGCAATGGATCTTAAGTTCTGCCTGGCAAAAGATAATGTAACTCTTAACATTTCACGCTGTAGACCTAACCATTTGATTAATCCACCTTCGCTTATAAAAGTAAAAGCCTTTTCTGTGTGTGGGTTGGGGACATTTGTACTTTAATTTTGCTTGGTGGTGTCCGCGCGCTGCACCTGACCGGACGCTGTTTGTCTCTGTTGCAGACATTTCCTCCCGCTCCAAGCGACTGCCGACAGGCGGCGCCACTACTGACGCCATTCCATCCTTCCTTCCAGGAGAACTTCACGACACGGGAAGTGAGGCGGACGCCGTCAAGGCGTGCTACGAGAACGCGTCGCTGGATTGCTACCTGCGCCTCTCTGTAACTGAGCATATGTACGCGCTGCCCGCCCCTCCCTGGCCGAGCAAGGGCGCCAAAACCAAGAAGATGCCACCGGCTGCCAACGCAGGTAACGGTGGCGCCTGTGGGGGCGGCAAGAAGGGCATGACCCCAGTGTCCTACATCCAAGCGGGCGGCGCCGTGGAGTCGTGCGTGCACAGCACGGAGGAGTGTCAGATACACGACAGCTTACTGGAGCAGGACGCCGACCTGGCCCTCACCAACAAGGGCTTTTACAGCTCCAAGCTGTGTCTCATCAACACAGAGTCAGAGGACAGTGAGGCCGAGTCGGAGGACATAGACACCACTGATTACACGCCGCCCGCACAGCAGACCCGCCGCCCGGACGGCTACACGGCTACCCTACAGGAGAGCATGATATAGCAGCGGACCAGCTGTCTCATCACTGTCCATTCCTTCCAGCTGTGTCGGGAAGTCATTTATTCACATTCTAGGTCGTTTTACTCCAAGTGAATGAGCAGTTCGTCGCTAACTCCAGATCAGGCTAGAATCTGGAATATTGTACAGACCTGCTACTATGAGAGATCAGCCAAATGTGTAAAGCCCTTTTTTCTATGCTGGAACCAAAAGCAGACGACATCTGTCATGGCCCTCAGGTGGCGCGTGTGGCCGCTCACGTGACGCCATGCTGCACGTGACCCCTGGCGGCAGCTGCTCACCTGCCTCTCAGGGAGACTAATCAGCCTACACCCTAGTACTCATGGCAATATTCCCACGGGCCTGCTACCCACAGGTGTTTCCACA
This sequence comes from Harmothoe impar, assembly GCA_947462335.1. Classification (NCBI taxonomy): domain Eukaryota; kingdom Metazoa; phylum Annelida; class Polychaeta; order Phyllodocida; family Polynoidae; genus Harmothoe; species Harmothoe impar. The sequence goes on from OX381704.1 coordinate 30,534,626, forward strand.
ACTACCCTGCCATGACTTGTTACATGCAGTTTAAGCTGCCGGTACTGTTGTAACGACTGCAGAATGCCTCCTGTGGGCTAACCTTGAAATATAAAATATCAATTTGAAATATCAACTTTGTTGTATTATCATGTGCCAGGCGGAGAGATGCCGAGAGTATAAGTGTATTTATACATTCCACTGGAATGAATCATTACCAATGCCGCGAGTCTTCTTCAATTAAAAACAAGAAGTGTATTTTTACTGGTACTATGTGTGCTGTGACCAAAAAGGCTTGATTAAAATCTATTCATAGAGACATAAGAATTGAAGTCTTAATTACTCTCTGGACCACTTTCTCCTCGTTTGAAATAGTCCATAGGCATGCTGCTGCAATAAGTCGCTTCCTTAGCACACATCATAGGCCCATGTTTCTTGAATGGATAGGACAGTGTTTAGGCATAATTCAATATGGGGCAGGGGGGGGGGGTGAAGCATAAAACGCTTTTAACAGAGGTACTATAATTAAAATCGGTATTGCATGAAGCTATCTCATGCTGGTACGGTAATATTGTGGGATACAGGCCGCTGGCCTTCTAGGTAAAGCTTGAAGCATGGCAATGTATATTGATTTAGAACCAAGAGGTCTGGTGGGATTTTCGTTTCACCATGCAGTTACTGTGAATAACGAGAGGAGCCTGCGGGTCGTTGGCCCACAGTCCTCCCTCCCTCCGGTCCGTCCCGGCCTACGTGTGCATTAGCGACCATTTCGTGCTCCCCAATGGTCCGTTACGGGCTGGCCTGCGTCTTAGAATGTCGTCTGAGTATGTAGAAAAGTGAGCTTGATGGCGGTATCGATGTCCGTGGCGACGCGCATCCTCGCTGGTTATGGCTCGATGGCGGACATTAAGTGGGAGGGGGTATCGGCAGGAATCAAGTGGTTGTATTCACCACGCCGCTTGGCAACATCAATCAACCAATCCGCAGGCAGAACTAACGCCCAATATAACTTGAAATTGGCTCCAAACTCCATGGCTGGCTCAGGCCTGGAGGCAGGCGGCTGATTGCATGGTGAGAACGCTGCACCCCGCCTTTAGCCTCTAGCTCTGACGTCCTATAAACATGACGGCACATGAACATGTAAATGTGCAATGCCTTTTTGGTTGTATTGTAGACGATGCCCCCAGCTCACAAAAAAGACCGGCGTTTATTTAAGACAAGGTTTTAGTGCAATACCACTCGACCACCGGCGCCTATTCATGATAAAACGTATTTGAACACCGGCGCTTAAATTTGGCACCACAGTACTGATTTGATACTGTGCTTTTGTCATGTGTATAGCCAGTGATTTACACTTGTGCTGGCGAGTCAACATGTAACCAGCAGTGGCGTATTGCAGTCGAGACTAATATTTAGTTATGAATCCCTGACAAAATTACCTTTTTGCGGTCCAAGTGTGGAACACTGCATAATGGTCTCCACCCTCTCTCACTGCCCTTTAGTAATTCAAGTCAGCTATTTAAAGTAGCGTGGAACTGACAATGGCCCATACCCACTCCCATTTCCATACATTTCGTGGACTGTAACATGGTGTTCAAGCACTGGGTTTTACATAAGTGCCTATATTGAATAAGCGCCGGGGGTAACGGGGTCTTGAAATTCTTATTAAGCACTAAAATATGATTTTGAATAAGCACCTATCTTGTATGATAATACCACGACTGACTATGTAAGTGGCCGTAAGCATGTCACGGTTTTTTGGCCATTATGGACCCCCCCCCCCCCCCACCCGCTTGTCACGCTTTTCCCCACACTCTATCATTGGGGACCAAGACCCCCCTCCCACCCCCTCATGTGTGACACACTTTATGAACGGCCCCCTAACTGCCCATATATATATACTACTCACTGTGACCAATGACTCTACCCTGAGCCTATGGTAACTGTTCATATACTACTCACAGGCACAGTGACCAATAACTCTACCCTGAACCTATGGTAATTGTTCACATACTACTCACAGTGACCAATGACTCTACCCTGAACTTATTGTTACTGTCCATATACTACTCACTGTGACCAATGACTCTACCCTGAGCCTATGGTAACTGTCCATATACTACTCACTGTGACCAATGACTCTACCCTGAGCCTATGGTAACTGTCCATATACTACTCACATGCAGTGACTGATGATTCTACCCTGAGCCTATGGTAACTGTCCATATACTACTCACTGTGACCAATGACTCTACCCTGAGCCTATGGTAACTGTCCATATACTACTCACATGCAGTGACTGATGACTCTACCCTGAGCCTATGGTAACTGTCCATATACTACTCACTGTGACCAATGACTCTACCCTGAACCTATGGTAACTGTCCATATACATGTACTACTCACATGCAGTGACTGATGACTCTACCATGAGCCTATAGTAGGGACCCAAGAATCCGCTAGGTGATCCCCTGTGCACAGTGCACATAGCAGGTGTGTATTTTGGTACAGCTGTGGACCCATATGCCTCACAGGCACTGTTATGAAATTCCCTTCTTAGGGAGTGACATTTTAACTATTACTTTTAAATTATCACCCAGAAATGCCTATCCAGCTATACCTATCATAATTGACTGCAGATAAGAGAAGTTACCAATTTTATTAGTGATAAAAAGATATTATATCAAAAACCCTATGAAGTTATGAATGCTTTTAGGTTTGTGATCTCATCCAATATGTTACTATTATGATATAAAAAAATGGAAGTAATTATAGAGGATGCTCTCACCTGTTCCTAGACCACAACATCAAAATAATCATGATTGGGTCATTAAGGCAATTGGTTTACTCTATACTCACGCCCACTGAGGTGATTGGGTGGTCATGTTAACAGGGTCTGTCAATCATATCCCAGACTGACCAGTACTTTAAATGCCCTTCAAACCCCTTACATAACACATCCCACATACCTGCCCCTTCACTGGGCTGACCCCACTAGTTCAGATGGACTCCAAAAGTGGAAACCAATTATATAGGAAATGTAAGAGGGCATCTTAGTGGATCTTATTGACACATATTTGATGATTGTCTCGGTTCTATGATAGATGGATAGAAAATTGCAAAAGATTTAGATTATGTTTCTCATGTTCTACATTCTATAAGAAAGAAAATAATAATTCTCAATTTTTTCTTGAGTCCCTACCTATAGTAATATACTACTCGCTGAACCTATGGTAACTGTCAATATATACCACTCAAAGTGACTGATGACGTGACGTGAGCCCTGTGCCTATGGTAACTGTCCATACTGTACCATTGCGTTAAAGTGCTAGGTTTTAGATCTATATAGAATAAGTGCATGACCTATCTTCCTTGATTGCCCTCGTCCATTCAATCTGCCCGGTGCAATCTCCTTGGTTTTCTAACAATGCGGAGGGCGAGTGATAATGGCTTAACTGATGTCTGGATAACCAAACGCAAAATCTATTTCAGCCTAGGCTACATGTATCCTGTGCACTGTCCCGACGGTCCTGTGTTGGCCTGCACTCAAATCTGTTCCCGACACGGATACCCCAAATTACCTCAAAGGTTCAAGTGTTAGCCTGCCAATCCACAGTCTGTGGAGGTGGGAGTGGTCCACTCCTTCTGTCCCTCAGATATAAGCGCCCCAATCTGAAGAGCCTCAGACCTGACAACCATCTGACGTCTCAGTCCAGCCCTAATGGCCTGTTGGCCTCCAAACAAATTGCCAGCCACGTGCTCTGACTGACCGTCGTCCAGCCTCCTAGGGAACTGGCACTTCCCTTATACAGAGGGGTGTTACGACGTCCATGTCTGTCCTGAGTATTGGGATAGGGTGAAGTGGAAGTGGCATCATAGCGCCCCCTCCCCCTCCCCAACAACAGATGAAGTATTCTGCATGGCGATGAATGTGTGTGTATGTCGGGGTGGGGCGTCAAGAAAGTGTACACCAGGACATTGTATACTACACATACGTGGACAGATGAGGAGAAAGAGCCTTCCGAGGTGAAATGTAAGTTTTGCAATTGAAGTCATAAGCTTTCAAAAGAAGAGTCATAGATGAAGATGTCCCCTTTTAGTTTTTGAGAAATTGCTTCATGAATCTGGGATGGTGCTGTCCTTGTCAAAGAGCAAATAGGCTCTATCTCTTGTTGTTTTAATCATATTTATACATCTAACTATCAAATTTTACTTAATACCTAACCACTATTTTTTATACTTTTGATCATAAATCTGGATATGGAAATGATATTTACATTCTGTTTTCAGCGTAGTAATCCCTATGAATATCTCTATCGATTGGAATTCATTCTTTTTTCCATTTGGAAGGAAGTTATGGTTGGCATGGCAACACCTTTCAGGAAAAAAACACCTACTTAGGCTTCCTTTTGGCTTCAAAATGTTCCATTTACATTCCAAATATGGAAGAATTACCCCAAAATAGAATGTTTTGGAGAAAACCATCAATTTCTATGTAAAAATTCCCCTTAGAGCAAATTCTGGCCTATTGTTAACATGTATGCCCTTGTGGCCAAACCCAGTACTAAAAATCCCGCCTGGATGTACCTTTCTCCTCAGCTGCCCACGATCATTATTTACATCTATTACAATAATATAAAAGCCTGTTGTGGACATAACTCCAGGACGATGAAGTAGACATGCGGTATAAGGAATACATGAGAGGTGGGGCAGGGGTAAGAATTGGAGCATAAATTCTACTAAATGATGCTATAACGAGCATGCAGCAGTTCAGACCAGACGGATTCCAGTGTGTATAGAGTATATGGGAACAAAGGCCGGGTAGTATACGAAATAAAACTGGCATTATTACTGAATCCCTCCCCTCCCCTCCGCTCCTTTTTGGCTTCAGAGGATTAGCAGATCTGTGAAGGGTAATAGGCCTTGTATTGACACTGGAGCTACTTTGGATGTGGTGTGTGGTTGGAGGTGGGGCTGAGCCTTACACATCCAGGAGCATTGGGTGTCGGCATGTCAGCGGCAATGGAGTTAGGAAAGTGGGAAATCCGGGATATTCTCGCCCTCCCCTATCATCACCCCCATGCATATTTGCTTCCTGGATTCCTGGTAATGAATGGGATGTCACAAAAAAGGAAATATTACATGAATAGCATAGCTAGCTACTATAGCATAGATTCATTTTATGAGGTCATACGAAGAGGTTCCTGAAAATGAGGGCCACTGCAATTATGCTGCCAATATAGGCGGTGGCACAAGCTTGGTGAAAGTAAGGAACGCAAAAGGATTAGGGGCAAGTAGAGAGGAGCCGCTTTAAGCAGAGGGAAGGTACAGAATGGGGTACTTGGCAGTGGAGAAGGAGAAGGGCGAGGGCCACGGCGATAATTCCCAGGGATTACCGGCCCGGCGGTAGCGCTGGCCGGGGTGATAAATTCCATCAGCCAAGTTGATCAATGGCCATGCTATACGGCACTTCAGCCATATCAGTCACACGGCTAGCGTGCCCGAACGGCCTCCGTCTGTGCCCTTAAGGCTAGTCCATTTGAAACAGGGTTATAAGGTTGGCAGAGGGGGATGGAGGCTTGGCAACAGGAACCAAAACAACAGAAGTGTTGCCTTAGCAACAGCCAATCGACTTATGCTGTAGTAGTGCATACATAGACCACCAATCAGGCTGAACTGTATATAGGTGTTTCGGGGGTGGGGGGGGGATTATTTGTTTCCTCCAAATTGTTGTATTTCCCTCACCAGTCCCTAGAGTGTAAAGGCTACGTCTATGTACCCCTATACAGTCAATATTCTTTTATTCAGCAGTAATGCGAGAGAGGGGAGAGGTCACTATATATATATTCGTTGATATAATGTATTGGTTGTCTTATATAAAAGAATGTACCAGCTTTTGTAGTGTGTCTCCTACTACTAGGTGTATAAGTGGTGTAAATAATGTGGAAAGGCATATACATGTACTATAATGTGTCCCCATTTAGCAATATAGACAAGACGGGGGGCAATCCTTGTGAATGTTGCCAGATGCTTCGAGGTACTGAGGGAAGTGCACCTATAATTGTATTGATAGAAAGAAGTGGTAATCACAGAGAGACATACTTATGTAGGCCCCTTTGTAAAAAGATATCAATAGGAATCAATGTTACGCACTACACTGATGAGTGCATTGTGTTTGTTTGTCGACATAACTTTACAAAGATACCGTAGAGGGAGTACCGGTGCTCCCAAAATGACCCGTAGATTCCTACAATAATGAACTCTTAAGATGGCTAGATCTCCTCCTGGTCTAAAAGTAGCTGGATTTTTATCAGGTTTTAGCAATACAAAATGTAGAACCACGGTACATGTGCTTTCCAAGGAATCTTAGGGGTCCCGAGCTATTTTCTGAGATATTCAAGCCCAAGTTTACACCCTCAGAAAAGTGAGAGTCATTGTCGCTAAAACTATCCTCACCTGAGAGTCAGGTAGTGCCTGACCCTCAGGTGAGGGTAGTTTTAGCGACAATGACTCTCACTTTTCTGTGTGTGTATGTGAAATGTGATAGAATTCTATTCTACATAGTGTTTTGCTACATATCTACATAAAGTGGTATGAAAAAATAGCTAAATATCTATATAATTCTCTATGAGCATAGGTTTTAATGTTCTCTATTCAGAAAACCTCTTTTTAACATTGATACTAAGGTTTAGGGCATTTGAAATAAAACGATTGAAAAGAGACAGAAACATACTGAGGGATTCTATACGTGACGATGAACAAGACTATTATTTGCATACAGTTCCCAGCTAGCTAGAACGTTGTAGACATGAACAAGCAAAGACCAGCGGGTCTATATGAGACTAGCAGTATACCATGCACACGTGAGATATTGAGACAGCAATGAGGGAGCTGGCGTCCTGTATATAGCGTGGTAGACAGAGATAGGGCCAGCTGACAGTGTATTTGTTTGTCGGCCCTTGCATGCAGAGGGGGCGGGTGGAAAGCCGGCCGGGAAACCCCTAGTTCTTACCCCGTCACCTTCCAGCCGGATCAACATCAATCACACTGAGAGGCACCCAACCAGCCTCCACCCCATCCACCCCAACACCCCCCCCCCCCCCCCCCCCCCCACCGTTATAGCGTGAGGCGTGTGGCTTACCACCACCCACCATCCTCTTCCGCCACACCCCGTCCCCATCCCATCTGATTTCCAAACGCCAATGAATTGCAAACAGATGAATGGAATCTATCTCCATGACAAAGCAATTTCTCCCCGACTAGGGCGCGGCCGAGCTGGCAGCTGTAATATTTAGCAGTGGGTGGTTTGGTTCCATAGCCCAGCTGTCCAGGAAAAATAGAAAACAGCTCTATACAAATAGGGGAAAAAACGTCAGCGCTGCACACTATATGTACTTGGCGACGAAGCCAGTTAGCGACACTTATCACGAGCCGGCAGCCTTCCCCTTCATTAGTTCTCCGTGTTTGCTCATTTCCGGGTGTCCTTTCATTTAATGAGGCGGAGTGTTTGAGGAGGTTTGGAGTGGATTCCGTTCAAATAGCCCGATAGTTCCTGCCAAACAGACGGAGGGAGGCGATGGAGCAGCGCTATTGTCTTTATTCACGATAGACAGTCTGCCCCCAACCATCTTGCAACCAATAGGCCTGCTGTTAGATGACATGCTGCATTGTGCATGTTCAAATGTGTATCATGATTATTGAAGTGTAACTTGTTATATATCACGGGAATGCAGCCAAATTGAATAATTCTCTCATTTCTGGAATTTATTAAGTACCAAATATATATGTTAAGGAAGCCCAAAGCCCACCCGCCAGACTGAGAGAAAAAGTTTATGCTTTCCTGAGCTTCTGCTACCCTGTACTATAGGGTGTGATATGTGTTGTGTGACCGGGTGTACTACTCACACACCCACCCCAACCACTCCCCCGGTACTACTCACACAACCACTCCCCCTGTACTACTCACACACCCACACACCCACACCACCCATGACCCTTGTACTAGGTGTCACAGTACAAAATCGCCCCCAGAATGTTGTAGTTGTAAATAGTGCCAATGAAAAACAGTACTACTGTGCATATAATCAGTGGTAGGAGGCCTTAAATTTGTCACAGAATCATAATCTGCGGCCCAAATTGTTCCCAAAGGCCTTGGTAAAAGAAATATAAAAAGCTGGTTGTTGCCATGGTAACCCTGGGTGGTGCTTGGAGGGGTCAAAGGTCATGGTCAAAGGTCGCTGGGCGCTGGGCACTTGTAAAATTTCTCCAGTTTGGGTAAGTCTGTTTCCATGGCAACTAGCGCAAAATCGGAACACACTTTTTTATGCGGGATGCAAATAAAAAAGTCAGATATGTGATAAGCTTTAATTAAAGGGGTCATTTATTACTGCACACTCAAAAGAACCCAACATTTTGCCCGTCTGAAGGAGAAAAATAGGGTTAGAACCAGAAATGTTGTCGGCTATTTGTACCGTGACACCACTACTCACACACCCACACCACCCACGACCCTTGTACTACACACACACCCACACCAACCACTCCCCCATGAGTCATTCCAGCCATTTTCATCAGATTCAGAGAATAATCCCCACCCTACCTCCTCAGATTTGAATGTGCTTCCTACCTAATGTAGACATATATAATGAATAGAGCTATGCAAAATATTTAGGCAGAATTCCTATTATGTCAGATCCTACAGGCTTACAAACAGGATGAAGCAAGTACACTTTTTCTATACCTTATTTCTGGGCCATTTCCTAGGGCCTATAATTCAGAAATCGCTTGGGTTGAGGATGTGTCATTTTTCTGAACTGGTTCTATGGATTACTGGCATAAGGCAAATATAATATCAAAGTGTATAGCATAGAATTTCCCATATTGCTATGTGGTCAAACTTGGGAAATACACTTTTCCCTTTGAGCATGAAGGCGGGTTCAGTGAGTACAATCCAAAAGATCTAAGGTTTTCAGTGAATCCTTTAGAACTTACAGATTGCTCAAGAAACGGCAATTAACTTGCAATAATCTTTCCGAGGAAGATTTAAGAAACTCCAGTGGTGAACCAAATCCTCCAACAACTAAAAAGGTACAATTTAATCTTTTTAGCTTTTGGTACCAGAACAATAACTAAACAGCTGTGTGCCATACCCCCACCCCGTTTGTAACGACCATGGCCACTCCAATATAGCTACCCGCCCTTACCTAATGCCTGTACATATTGCATACCACCCTACCTCCATCACTTTTTTTGCTCATTCCTAAAAACTCCTGTTTTCTTCTACTCCTTATTCCTCAACCTTTCTTTTATATGGCTTCTATATATACCTCTCCTCACTTCTATTCAACCAACCTCCTAGCCACTTACCCTTAGCTCCCTCCCATGGGGTTCCCTATAGGAGCTCCCCCATCCCTTGCTACCACTCCTCCCCTGGCAGCTGTACCTACCAAGGCCTGTCGACTGATTTACTCCAGCCGGCAATGATAGGGATTGGGGAATTGGCTGGCGAGGGCCACCTGCTGCAGCGCACACCGTGTTATGGGGGAACAAAGCCGTCAAAAGCCATCGAGTGCGCCTGATTCACCGCCGCCCAATACAGAGAGCTGTCGGACAGGGATTCACAGGCTGGGGAGGTGCGTCTGGCCAGTCCCTCTCTTCCAGGGCTTTCATAGCCGGCCAAGCTTAATCACAGAACATCTCTTCCCCAACCCGGATTATTTACACTTGGCAGGGTTTGTCCTTAGTTGGGCCTTATTTATACCTATAGGGATGCCTCGTCGGTCCTGGCACGACTGAATCTAATGTTATATCTTTTCATGGCATAGCACTATCAAGTGCGGTTTTAATGATAGCCGTTCTGGAGGAGGAAAGTTGGATTTCAATTCCATGAGTACAAACTATTTACTAATAATGTGTAGGCAACCTTTAACGTTGCACTGCACATGCAGGTATAGTCCATATTGGGTGTCAACAATACAATAACATCTGCAACTTGTATTCCTTAAAGATATAATCCCACCTAAAATTTCTCTTCTCATAATGTGTGCATTGTTAAGGCAATTTTCTTGCTATTTTAGAACAATGGAGTATCATTGAATCACTAAAAATGGGACAAAACCTGACAATTCGAGTTATATCCGGCGGACTTAAAAGCCCCTGATGTTGCATAGAGCAAGGACATAAGCCCCTATAGGTACCGTAATGATCCATTTAAGTGCAGGGGTCTCAAATGAGCGCATGTCTCGTTTTAGCGCAGGTCTATGACACCCTGAAACCCAAAATCTCTCTTTAAAGGCAAAGGTATTAAAGATATAAGCGCAGGTCCCTGTTAACACTCAGGGTTAATTGTTTTGGTGAAAAAGACCCTCCTATAACGTGTCATTGAGGGAGCTACTGACCCTTGACAGACTGCTCGGTGCTGGGTAGTGTGTACCAGTAGGGGTAAATTTGTATCATATAGTATACACGTGGAAGGTGGGATAACTCAATAAACTGAGAGGAACATTGTATAAACTAGTCTCGCTCTCCCATTAATGCATCGCATGGGTCGCACCATTAAGGATCTGACTTCAATTATAAAGACTGCTCTAGCCTGGGTCCCTGACAACTTTACTTTATTTTCCTGTCAGAGTAAATGGTAGACTTCTTATAGTTATCGTCTAATTAGAGCTATTGAACAATAGAAAAGAATGGTAGGTGGCACCCCCATGTTAAGACATTGTAATTCTCTAGAAACTACTTACTGTAACGATTGACCTTATCTTGAACATTAGGTAACTATCCATACACTTCTTACTAATACAATTGACTTAATCCTCGGCCTATATACCACTGGGACAGATGACTACATAGATAGCCTATGGAAACTATCCATATACTACTCACTTGGACAGTTGACCTTATCCTGAGCCTGTGGTAATTGTTCATATACAGTCAACTCCCTCCTAACGGCCACCCCTCTATAGCGGCCACCCCATCAATGCGGCCATATTTGGAAAGTCCCAATCGTTTTCCCCTTTATTTTAATGTAAAGAACTCCCCCTATAGCGGCCACCCCTCTAATGCGGCCACCCCGCCCTGCGGCCACCTATTTTACAGTCCCAAATGAAGAATTACTCCTCTAATGCGGCCATCTGGAGAATAATTTAGTGAAATATTGAACTGTATTTCCGATTAGGTCAAACAAAAAAATAAGTCTTTTTCAGGTAACATGGCAAAAATAAATGGGTTAGGTAGGTCTGATTTTTCTTTTTGATTTTTTAAAGAAATTATTTTGTGAGGTGATGCGGTAAGTTTAACATACTTACAGTTGATATATTTCCCACTGCCGCTTAAAAAATGTTTAGCCTTACTATTTTACATGTGGATTCAGCTACTATTTGTAGTCGCTGAGGGGAGTGTGTCTGAAGTAGATGGGGGGGGGGGGGGGCTGCGGAGGTCTAGCTTTAACACCTCCCCTCCAGCCCCCCTCCCCTCCAGATACGTCCGCTCATGTTCTGCTTGACTGATTGGGGGGTGACCCGGCGGGGGGGGGGGGGAGGGCCTAACAACAAGTCTAAACGGAGCCCCCCCCCCCCCCCCCCATTGTGGATTAAGTCAAATCAGCTCTGTATCTAATTTTAAATGTTTAAATGAATATCAATAAAATATCATATTTATCATAATGACATTACTGGTTATATCGATAATAGGCCCCTGCTGATGATAAGTCCCTTATACCCTATATAAGAGTAGGGCAACTCTTGCTCTAAGCTTGCGTTCTGTGTATTCCATTGACTTAGCAGTGACTCCCTCTAGTGCGGCCACCTCACTAATGCGGCCAGTTTGGGATAGTCCCAAGGGTGTCCGGATTAGAGGGAGTTGACTATATCAATGAGTCTAGCCTGAACCTATGACATTTTTTCATATCCTCATAGTGACAAATGACTGAGCCTAAGGTAACTCTCCATATACTAGGCCTACTCACTGTGACCAATGACTCTGCCATGGGTCTATGGTAACTCTCCATATACTACTCACAGTGACCAATGACTCTACCCTGGGTCTATTGTAACTCTCCATATACCACTCACTGTGACCAATTACTCGGCCCTGGGTCTATAGAAACTCTCCATATACTACTCTCAGTGACTGGTGACTCTTCGTTGAGCCATGTTCCTACGGTAACCGTGCATACCGTCGCGTTTAAGCGCCGGGTTTTAAATAAGCGCCTGTCTTGAAAAAGCGCTGGGGTAGAGAGGGGTCTTAAATAATTGTATAAGAGCGGGGGGGGATAAAGGGATTATACGTAATCTATTTTAGCGCTGGGGCACTTAAACACAACAATACGGTACACTACTCACAGTGACCAATGACTCTACCCTGAATTATTTAAAGTGATCTAGTGCCGTAGTGCAACTCGAGCTAATGAAGTTACCCACAATTAGACGTCCTGCAATTAAGAAAGGGGGAGAACAGTATGCGTGACTAAGGGTAAAACTAGCCTATCTGCAAGTATGCTATCACTGTGGGGCAGCTGCGGTAGGACTGCTGACAGGTCTATTACTATCAGTCACCCCCGGCCTGGGGAGGCTCTCGCTGACAGCAAGCAGCAAGTCCTACCATTCACACGCCACTTCCGGAGGCGGAGCACGCACGCGCACTAGAGTCAAGTTGTAAATCTAGCCGGCGGCAAACATGCAGGACGTGACCGAGAACTGACACGGGCCACCGGCCCCGAGAGTCGCCCACCGCCGATAGGGGTTCATCAGGCTAGCTGAGGAGGGCGGGCCATAGAGAGGACTTGTCCTTGTGGTCAGTGGGGGTACATGAGTGGAGTAGTCAGTCTGATTCTTACAGGATGTCCCAGGCTCCACTGGAGTCCCTAGGGGAGTAATTAGGGCGGACAGGTCACTATAAGGGCCACTCTACTAATTAAAGGCACCGATTTAATCAGGGGAATAGCCTCTTCTGGAGCCGGAATGCTCGTGGGTTGGCTGCAGAGTAAACCTGGGGGGGGGGGGGGGGGGGGACACAGGGGACATGGCGGCTCACGCAGCTTTGGCCTACTACTAAGCTATAAACCTATAGTCTAGATGCTTCCTGTTGATAAATTCGATATAGCATATATCTACTTATCACATGGTCCAGAGTGTTGATTTTGATATTTAAAAGCTAACCTGGTGTGGTAAAAGTAGGCTTTCGTCCTGGTAAGGATTACTGCACGGGGAGGTAGCATCATACATTTACATGTATAGGCCTGTGTAATGGTGCAGAAGAAGGCGACCCACTAATGCCTTGACCGCTTTTAGGGGGGACATTATCATTAAAAGGTATAGGGGATTAAGCCATTTTCCTTAAAGTAGTTAACACAGGCCTAAAGTTACATTACGTGTAGACGAAATCATACATACAGTAGGCTTTACCTGTAACTGTTCTATGAAAGTAGTATATGGAAAGGCACGTTTCCTCTGGTTAAGAACACGGCTTTTTGAAGTAGTATATGCAAAGGTGCTTCATCCCAGGCGAGGCAAATCACCACAGATCGTATTAGCCAATTGGTATTTGGTATTGATGCTGAAACAAACCATCCTCTTAGACAAGCCAATGTAGACATATATATATATACATATCCGAAATTCTTTCCCGTCCTCTAACTTGGAATCCTTCGATTCTACAAGTATGACATCGGCTTACTATCAGCATCACCTAAACCAGTGAGCGACCCCTATCTCCTCTATCATACAGTCACTTGTGTACTAGAGGGGAACCTTGTGACCTCATCCCTGAGTTATTGCCGAGTCTTTCCGACCAGCTCTGTGTAGGCTGCAGCTACAGACGATGGTATGGTGCACAAATCAGGGATAAGAGCCGTGCCCCGTGACCTCAACCTGACCCTTCCACCATGCACACAGAGATTGGTAGGAGGGCAGTGGAGGACAATCCTAGTGGCTACTGCACAAGGGACAGCTTATCTAAAGCTATACTGGAAACTGCAACGGTAATAAAAATTGACAAAACCAAAATCTACAAATCTACAACCAACGCCATTATTGTAACAACTGTGTGTCATCAAACTGACCACCATTGCTGTAAAGGTGGCCTGTTCGACGACTTTAGGTTATCACGATAGTAACATAATTATTGTGACGGCCCATGAGGATGTAGGGATTGGGGCAGAAATGGGGGAGGGGAATGTGATAGAAATGAAAAGAAATAATGTTTTTGATACAAAGCGTTATCATTAACCACGGTTGGTGTCGGATATATATAGTTGCGTTGTCTTAGGTTATGGAAACCCCATGAATCTTTCAAATGGTATGTTTTTTTCAGTGTTTGCTACAGCAAGAGAGGTTTCGTTATATTCTCCTCTTCCGGCCTCTGCCTGACGTCGGCTCTAATGGAATTACCATCAATCCTAATAAAGAGTTCATAACAATACAATTATGATAGATGGTGGACACCACCCTCGTCTTAGCTCTTTTATAATGGACTGAACCATCTAGGTACAGCACGTCATTAACAAGGTGCGTGACAAAGAAGACTTGTTACTCTGACAATATTTCACCATCCTCTTTTATATATCGTGTTCCAATGCGGAATCCACCGGCGATTGGTGAAAAATTCTGCCCCTGAGAAAACAGCTACTTATTATACATATTTGAGAGGGTATTTGCTTTTTATTCCAATATACCAAACCCATGATTTAGATATTTGACAATTTAAGGGCATATAGGTTCTCATTTCCTTATTTCTGCACCAGCGCAGCGTCGGGGATTAACTCGTCCTAGTTACATTGGTACATCACCCTGATCCTTTGCAAAAGGATAGTATCAATCCTGGGGTGGGGGGGGCGGGTCAGCATGATGCATGAATGTAGCATGAGTGTAGCACCGACGAGTGACTCGCCCGTGCCTTTTCATGCTGATAGCGCATTAAGCTATCGAACCGCCCCTAAAGGGTTAGACAAACAGCTTTTGCTACAGTGTGAATGGCTATAAATCCGCTCATGAGATTATGCCTAACAATCGATCCCCAAATGGAGCCAGACTGTATTAGAAGAGGTTCTGTACTCATGATACATTGCGTGCAAGGATCATGGCGGAGAGGATCAGATCTGAGCTGGTGACACATGTTAGGGTACATAGGGGGAATCCTATATGTATTCAAACACTACGTAATAGTGCAGTAGTGCCCTGTGTCGGGCCCTGTACGCTGCTACCACCCATTGTGTAGGTCCATGGGACGGCTGTCTCAGCTTTCAATTGGAGCAGGGTCCGGATACACTGTACCCTGTTTATGTACAGGCTTGGGGCTCTCCAAACAGCCTTTATGTCCAAACACGCACGCCACCCAGGAGGTTGGGGAAATGAATAATGCCCGCCTGGAGACAGGGCGACAGGACACCCCCTGTACACCCCCCTCCCCTCCCCCATCCATCAACGACCCACCGGAGGGCCATACAGGCTGGAGGGAATGCGGGAAGGAGTGCTTGAAGGAAGGGGGTATGTAAAGCCTACACCATGGGGGGTCATTTATATATAGGGGGTGGAGGAGGGGGTGGACTGTAGGAGGAGTTGTGAGTCTGGTACATGCGGAGGGAGGGAGTCCGGGTGAGGAACAGCCGCTAGGGGACGCCAGGGGCGGGTGTGATGCAATTTCCGCCACCTGTCACGGTCTCCATGACGACTGGAGCTCAACCGTCGGGAAACCATGGGAACGAGCCGGGCCGATTCATGTCAGGCACGGGATAGGGTGGTGGTGTTATTGGTCAGTCCGGAGGCCGGTTGTATAGAAGGGCTCTACCACGCGTAGGAAATGAAAAGATTGGGGTCGGAGTGCGCAGTGCACGTGGGTCGCCAGCTTTATTGTTGGGGGTTATCGTATACGTCAGGGAACACTAGACTAGGGGATGGGGAAGGGGGCTGATTGCACTTGTCCTGGGTGTACCAACGTCGTCCATGATAATAAATGCACCCGTGCATGCAAACCTTCCCTCCATCCCTACCACTCCCACCCGTATCCACTCCACCCAAGTCCCCCTCCCTTTGCCAACCTCCACCCCGACAGCACTGGAGGTATATATCGATACATTACTCGTGAGATAGGAGTAGGTCTACATCACGCGCTGCTGGCTCCATGGAATCTGTCTCAGGTCTTATCTTTTCTGGCACTTCTCTCTGCATGGCACCCATTTGCTTCCAGATAGCTTTCTCTGGCTGATTGATCTTCCTAAGAATAAGGGCCAATAATTCACACGTCTCTCTTTGAGAGGGGACTCGGGGAGTGTGCAATGGGGCTTATCACGCACACGTGTCCTTCTTTTTGAGTCTTGTCTAAGAGAAACAGCTTCATCACAAAAGACAAATTACTTATATTCCATCTCACTTCTTCGTGTAGCTCACATCTGTATGGTCATGTATGTGGATAATGTAATGGAGAAATGCAGGTGTCCTGACTAGAAAATTAGAAAAGGGAATCGCAAAGAACACGCCACACCCACCTCTAGGGTAATTGGTATCATTTACAGACCCGTCCAAATAACACCCACCTTCGTAATGTAAGACGCACCCAAGCCTTTAGGGCATGTAATCCATCCTTGCTTGCGGGCATTAAAAAGAGTTTCTAATAAGATTCACATACCACCTTCTTATCCTTGTAGTAATCAAATCCACAACCTACAAGGAGTGCGGGGGCTTGCTGCTAACGACGACAGCAATCCAAAGAGTGGACGCTAACTTAATTTCAAGTCGAGTGATATACTTGGGTATTATGCTAATTGGCATCCCACTAATGCCTACAAGAGATTAGGGCAGATAGTGGCGTCAGCAGATAAGGTTTGTTATCTTCTAGAGAACACACCCGTAGGCACAAGCACACGTATAAAACCAGTGTTGCCTCGCACAGCCACAGGCCTAGGTGAATCTGGCTGGGAATTACTCCCAGTTTCATCTCGCTAATCCTCCTCCCTCCCCGTTCTAGATCTTCTTCTGTAAACATAATCTATTTGCCAGCGTTGATTATTGATTGATGTCCTGAAGAAAATGTCTTCTTTCTTCTACTACTATTACAACCCAGGACCCTCATACTATACTAGTACTTCATCTACTCGGTAGGGGAGCCCTCCACTGCTGCCAGTGCCTAGTTACGTCTATTATTATACAAGCATCCCAATGCCTACAAGGGTAGTATAAAAGCGTCCTCGTTACAAGATTCCACCGCTGCCTCCCTCGCAATGAGGTGTTGCCATCTCCTCGACTAAGCAAAAATAGCGACGCCGGAAAATTGCAGCGTTTCCATGGAAACAAAAATTAGCCCAGGGTGGATGTAATTTCACCAGCGGGGACTATGAGAGATCCCCATAGCTATCTAAGAGGAGGGAGCAGTTATTTACTGTTTTTACTCAGGAGAACGACTCTCTTTTTAGGGATCCATCTCCGGGTTCTGTCGGAACTTCTGCTCGGCATTGGAGATTACTATGGATGGGCGCACTGCACCAGTTGGGTTTTATTTACAGTAAAAGAATCAATACATATAATGTGTCTCGTTTCGTTTCCGATGGGAGTAAGACAATATCTCTGAAATGAGGGGTAGCGTTAAAACATCTCCGTGGAATAATTTACATTAGGTAACGGTCGGGATTACATTGAAGAGCACTTCAGATAATCACGTCTCCCTGCTTAATGAGCTGTCTCCAGCAGATCAGCCCCGGCCCGTCTGTAAAGGGAGGGGCGTGGTGGGGGAGCTGGGTGGCCACCTATAAGGTGTCTATGTGTCACTCTCGCACAGGGCTTTTTCGATTGAATAATTTCTCGCGCATGGCAGGTGGAAAATGTAGGCGTCTCTAATGGATGGATTCCACTAAAGCGGTAAGCCCCTATATCAATTTTTTCCCTTCACTGAAAACTCTATGGGGAAAAAAGTCATCAGGGGTGATGACTTTTTGTAATCACCGTGATTGTTCCCCCAGTGATTACTTGGTCATCATGAGAGTCATCATATGTGATGACCCTAGTCATCACCGTGATTACTTTTTGACCTAATTAGAGATGAGGCAGTGGGAGTCAGAATGATGACCCAAGTCATCAATGTGATGCCTATGTCATCATCTAGGATTATTTAGGATTATTATATAATCTATTTATCTGTACAACAAGGTACCAATCCCTAATAATCTTATAATTACCCCCTCCTCTTGTCATCAGACCTTAATTAGGGGCACTTCTAGTCCCCACAGTAAGTCCATAAGGCATGGATGTGTATAGTTACTGACAGCCTATCCTAATATTAGTAAATATAGTTTCAGACACAAAAAAGGTGTCCGTATATACACACATGTGTGCTCTTGAGAAATGTTGCTCAGAACATATGTGTAACATACTTGAATTTTTAATGTGAGAGTATTCTTCATTATATTTCACATTATAAGTTTCTATGATCAGAGTTAACATAGATAAAAAGCAGTAAAGCCTGGAGTAGGTACTGCATATTCTATTTTTGCCTAGTGGAGCCACCTGGTGGCAAATATTGTAATCAAGATGATGACTTTCAGTCATCACGGTGATGACCTTACCTCATCAATTGGGCATGATTACCCAAACTAATCAGTAGTGATTAGTTTCAAATATGCCTGAGTTTTCAGTGTTGCTCGGCGGAAAACACATGTGCATTCCCATCTCCTTCAAGTCGGGTCATTGGAGACCAGACCAGACCTATACCTATGTCAGAAAGTATGAAGATATTGAAGAGCTTAAGCTTGACCTTATCCTATTTGGTTCCCACACCATACGGTTTAATACTTATAGGCACATGCATTCCGATGCCTCCATATGGGGCATAACATCGCAAAGTGCAGCACTTACCAATCCGGGGCGAAATACCGGCTGGATAAAAGTATGATGAATGTTTCACACGCATGCTGCAGTCTTTGATTGGGTGGAAATCGTAAAATTACGTATTCATGATAAAGATTAAGGTGCCAAACCACAGCAGACGTATCCTGGTCGAGGCTGGCGATCGCGAGCTGGCCCCGACTCCATAATATTAATACTTAAAGTCTGGGCAAACTAATAAAAAGAACATGTTTAACTACATGTATAACTTGTCTTCATTCAAATGCAGTACACCAGTCCCTGTGCATAGCCTGGCAGTAAGTCACAATGGTCAATGCAAATATAGCAGTTTGTCCACTCCCTCCTGTAGCCCTTGTGGCGGAAAATGGAACTGGAGTTCCAGGCTGGGGGAGACAGAGTTCACATAAAGACACGGGAAAGCCAGTTTGCAGCGGATGCAGCTATTGCAGTTCCCCCACCAGCCACTGCTGCCGTTATATAACCAGCTCACAGCTCGCATTTCATTCTTTCAAGGTGGGTCTGGAAGGGGGTAGATTCGCACCATCATACCTGCCCGTGTGTATCTTGTTAAAGTATCATTCACCTTTGCTTTACATTAAGATTGGATATAGGCAAGAGAAATGGGTCTTCGAAGGAAAGTCCAACTTAAAATTGATCTCACATGCTGTCCAAGGATATATGACACTAGATCAATTTTAGTTGCTGAAAAATGGATTTATAAATATGGGTGGGCATTATCCTATCCAAAATCCCAATAAGTTCTCACGCTCATCGTTTCCAAGATACATGTATTGCTATCTAATTAGCATCACTGCCAAACGATCCTGAGAAGAAGGCGGTGTATTGACACTTGCCCGCAAAATATATATTACATGACTATTCGTATCAGGTGTATTGCTTTCAAATATCTTGAGAGATTTCCTGAGGGCCACCCAGAACAGTAAGACCACATGCATAGTGGCCCCATCTATATTTTGTAAGTATTACTATTATTGGGCTTTTAAGATTGAGATTTATTAGTGTTAATTAAGATAAGACCTGCTCAGAATACTTGTCCGTGCATTCTGGTAAGCTAGGTCATTGCCCAGAAGAGAACGAGTATCAGGGTGAGTCAATGGTGAGTCTATGGAGTGTCTGTTGTGCAGTGTTTTGACCGCGCAACGCGTTATGACCGCGCCCAACTGCCGCGTTTTGACCGCGACTAACTGCCGCGTTATGTCCGCGCACCGCGTTATGGCCACGACCAACTGCCGCGTTATGTCCGCGCACAGTATAACGTAGGTGTTTACTGGGTTTAGTTCCTGTATCCATCAGTTTGCTGAACCTGTATTATTGATTGTGAGAGAGAACATCTTAGAGAGAACAGCAGAGATAAGGACACAGGTCGACGTAGACAGACAGCGAGAGATTTTCATTTTATGTTATTTTAAGGTATGTTAAACACACTCATGTTTTATACACATGATCCTGTTATAACGCAGCAATTGGTCGTAGTCATAACTTGACAGTTGGTTGTGGTAATAATGTTGTGTGCAGTCATAATGCGGCAGTTGGTCGCGGTCATAATGCGGTGCGCGGACATAACGCAGCAGGGTGCTGTTTCTCCACAAGATACGGAGGGTCCGCATCCATCAAAAAGGGTCCATATCATATAAAAAGGGCCAAAATCGTTTCTCCTCGTGAAACCCCGTATCATATATAGGTCCGCATTTGCATGCGGAGCTCCGCATTGAAATACCCAAAATAACTGTTTCTCCACAATATGTGGAGATGTAAATGTCCGCATATAGTGCAAATATTACTATAACATGCGGTCGTAGGGTGGGGCAGCATGTATGTCATTTCCACATCATACGGAGGTATAAAAAGGATAATGTAACCAGCTATATACACGCCTAGCCTATATAAGCAGCTCTGTGTACTCGTCCGATCCCCGGGTCCGATCCTCTCCCGAACTCCACCCCCCCCCCCAGACAAACCTGCCTCGTCACTATAGTATATAGGCCTAGGCCTATAGTCATAGAAAAGGTACAGTAGGCCTATCATTGTCAGTCTTTGCCCACCCAATCTCCCCTTCCGCAAGAGGGGCAATGCAGACTTCAGTTGGTCAGTTCAGGGAGGCAATTTCCCCCAAAATGCCCAAGTCGAGTGACCAAGCTGTGGTCATAGGGGAATCACCTTAGGCCTATTTGTAGTGTTTCCTCGGATATTCTTGGCCTAAAGACATACCCCTTTTGCCACCAAAATGGCCCAAAAATGACCCATTAAGGCTGCATAAAAAAAATTATCAGCTTTACAGACACCGCCCGCACCTGTCAAAAAGGGCCGCATCATCGTTTTTATCCATCATTTCCATAAAAAGATAGTAAAAAATGGCGCGTCAACTCAAAGAGGGAAAAAAAATAAACCCATATTTCCGCACCATCTTTTCAAATTTCAATTAGGGTTTTATTGCATACTAGGAATGTCATTGACATCCAATTTATTTAGATTTATATGCTCTATAGGTGCAACACTGAGTTGGATTGTATGTGTACACGATTTCTCCATTTGAAAACTTTGCATTTTTTGGAAATTTCCCAGTCCCGTACTTGAATATGTTTGAATAAAAGAAAAAAACTACCTCCCTCGTCACTTGAATTACAAAAAAAAAAAAAAAGTGACCTCCCTCGTTGCCCCAAAAAAAGTTAACAAAAAAAAAAAAAAGCCTCCCTCCCTCACCGGTAATTTTCAAAAAGTGTCCGCAAAGCTGATAATCAATTTTATGCAGCCTAAGTGGGGCCCTAAAGGCATCCCTTTCCCGGGATTTTGTGTACGCACAGGTAGCCCCAAATACGACATAGGCCTATAATCTCTACTACATCCATTTCTAATGCCATTGCGGGAATATTTTTATATGCGAATTGATGTTCATTAAACAATATATTTGTACAACCTACTTGCATAGGCCTACCAGTAGGCTACATTATAGGCCCCAGAGGCGTATGAAGCAAATCTTCATGGGGGGGGGGGGGCATGGGGGCCCACTCGAATCAGTTTTAAGTGACTTTTTGTTATGTGTGATAGCGCGTGCAATGTTTGAGGCCCCATACATTTTGATAAGGGGCCCAGACCACTGTGCCTCATTTTTCTCTATTTTGGAGAAGTAAGGTTTAAGAATTAATATAGGTAGGCCTAGTAGATCTATAGGCCTAGGCCCTAGGCCGGGTCTTGACATAGCCTATAGGCCTATGTATTGGGTGGAGGCGGGGAAGGGGGAGATTTATGCATTTTTTGTATGCTTATTTTGGTTTTATAAAACTGCTATCCTCATAGGCCTAACCCAGTGCCCAAGGCGCTGGATGTAGGCCCCCCCCCCCCTAGGCCCTAGTGTAAATCAGCTCTTACAGTGCCACTCTTTCATTTCAACAAGTTTATCATTTATGTTAAACATCTTCGCTGATAGCCTATTTCTATCCCGTGCAGATTAGCATTCTGCGCGGCTCTGATCCTGCGCTATTTACAAATTGCGCTGCACAGAATGTCAATATTGGTGTTTTGCGCAAATTGGTGAATATAGCGCCCGACAACACGTGTACATGTAGGCCTACCATCCCCCGCCCCCCCCCCCTCCCCTCCCCTCCCCTCCGCCCCGCATCGTTGTTCCGCAACATACGGACAAATATGACGTCAGAAAAGGATTTCCCAGGGTATTTCCCGGATTGTAGACTGGTTTCTGTACCATTTAGTAAAAGAGACAGGATATCAATGCGGATGTCCGTATGATACGGCATTTGGATGCGGATTTGGTCTAAAAGATGCGGTCGTGATGCGGAGGGGTATGAGAAACGATTTTAAGTTTTATTTTTATTTGGTCCGCATTAGTTCCGCATATTGTTACCGTATCATACATTTTCCGCATTTTGTGGAGAAACAGCACCCAGTTGGTCGCGGTCATAACGCGGTGCGTGGGCATAACGCGGCAGATAGTCGCGGTCATAACGTGGTGCGCGGACATAACGAGGCAGTTGGTCGCGGTCAAAACGCGGTGTGCAGACATAACACGGCCGTTGTCGCGGCCTAACGGCAAGGATCCCTATACATGTATTTTCTCAGGTTGTTGGAGACACGTCAATGTTCTTCAGCAATATCCCCTGTGGATACCCTTCATTACCACAGCAGATGTAAGATCCATGGCATGTGCACCTGGCTTGCAGTAACAGACGACATTTGTCAATACCAACACTGCTGTAACAGTGAATTCGCTAGGACTAATTAAAAGGGAGAGAAATCAATATACGCACGTAGTTAAATTGAGTTGGGTGCAGACGAGGTGATAATTAAGACACCTTTTCAGGGAAAATGTCTGCGCGTTATATAGTTCAAGGGGGAGGGTGGGCTATTTTGAGAGGGCTATTTCCAAGCACCCGCATGAAATTCCACCGATCCTTTATAATGAGCATTACGTATTCCCTTAAATGAGAATGTATTTTAATAGCATCTTTAAACCTTGTCTATAATCTTAATAGGCCTACCTATGTATCTGATATCAGATGAGAATTTAAGAACGGCCAAGATCAGAAATAACTTCTCATTATAATGTTTGTGAACACAAATACACCACCAACATATAATCCTACCTTGCACCAACATGTCCTGTTTCTCCTGTGTGTAGATATACATTGGTTTTGTCGGCACTGTGTCCCGACTAGTCTCCTGTGGGAATAGACGGTAAAGAACCTCCATGTTGAGTACTTGTGGACCAGTATTCGTTCAAACAAGATTAAAAGAAAATCGTCCACAGAAGGCTCCCCTTACAATGCATTATACATGAGGAGGACTCGAGGCTGTCTTGTTAGGGAAACACGGAGCCAGCAGTAGATCTACACTATGAGATTAGCCATTCATACATCTACCATGATCACATTAGATTCCGAGGACAGAATCCATTATATAAAGACATTTGAGGTAGGACACAAATTCAATCGCGTTTTTCCCCCAGATATCCCTTACATCATATAGAAATGAAATCTGAATGAAAAATTGGGCGTTCCGAGCTACTTTTTTAAAAGATTGAGCGTGTGAGTGAACTCACAGATGACTCAGGGTCAGGGAGAGGTGTGAAGGGAAATGTATCATTTATCATCGTAAGAAAGAGAGAGGGTGCACTCTTGTATTGATGTGACCTTTGACCTTGATTTTGACCTTGTTCTGACCTAGATATCATTCTACACATAACAGAAATGGATTCAGCACCTTTGGTTTACCCTAGTTCACTATCCATATCATCCATTGGTCACCATACCAGGTTCTCTCCAGGATTCCTGACTGGCTCCCTATATTATATCCTGGCTGCACCGTTTCGGATAGCATACCCAAATTGTGCGTCACAAGTATAGCATATCAGGAACTGACAACTACCTGCACCACACAACCTATAGGTCGCATGAGGCAGGTGCCCTAAGAAAGTCACACCGAGTGAGGCAAGTCGCGCAATAAAAGGGTATACTCAGAAAAGATTTGAACACTGACTTTTTTTTGGGGGGGGTACTTGAGCCCAAATTCAAATTTTTATGTCCCCCGATCTTGGCTATCTATGTCTTTTGTCCTCTCATGTCTATGTTTGGACCAACACACACTGAATGAAAAGGTTTCTCCCATGTCCATATTGTACATAAAAGTGATCCTTGTTTTTGGTATGTACAGGGTATTATATGAAGTTCATTTAAGTGATTTAAATAATATAGAGGGCATTTCAGCTTAGTTGGATGGCATTTTCATATGTTAGATGGTACATTTATGCCAGAAAGATAGAAATGTGGTACTTATTTGGTGGGAACAGCATTTCTATCAGCTCCAATTATTTGTTTAACCTTGCAGCCTATGGAGAGATCATTTAGAGGGTAGTCATTTAACAGTAGTTAAGTGTTTAAAGAAAAGAGAGAAAAATACGCAAAAATCGCAGTCCATTTGCGAGTAGAAGAAAAGAGATATTGATTTACTTTTTGAAGGAAATATTTGTCCCTCGATCTTGCCTATCCTTTTATGTTATTGAATGTTTTGTAACTAAACTACAAACTGAGTAATAAGGATTCTAAAATGGCTAAAAAAACGTCTTAAAGGAATAGCCAGGCGTCGTATATGTCTCAGGGTATTAACCCTGAGTCAATAATGAATTTTGTAGAAGGTTTGACCGTGTGATTTACATCACAATTGACTTAGGATTCAAATTAACTGTTACAGAGTTTACGTTTTTCTGAATCACATTAGAGAAATTTCGATAAGAGATTTCGTGTATAATTTGAGGATTTTGGACCTTATTCAAAATGATTCAAAAGATTTTTGTATGAATAGTTCATATTCATACCTAAAATATAATCTAATATAAGTATAATCTATAACCAATTTTAGCTATGTGCACTGCAGAGATGCGCAGTGGGTTCATTTTCAATGGTCCCGACCAACCTTAAGATGTCGGATCTATATAATGACTTTCTCACATATTGAGGACATAGACTAATAGTATAATGCATCACAATCTCGTTCCAACACAGCCGCTTTGTTCTCCTTCAAATGTTCTTTGCTGGGGGACTTCTGGCATATCACAGTTGCATCTTTCTATCGATGTTCCAATTTAGACCTTTTATACGGTATTCATGGGTACTTTTAGGATAGAAACGTCTTAAATGGCCCTTAAATGCAGTCACTTTACAGAATCCAGGTCAATGCATCTTCACTAATATATCAGGGAGGATAGAGTGCTTTAATGCATGCATCACTACAGCCAACGCCATGAGAAAAGTAATATGCCGACGGCGTCTTCTAAGTCAAATTCCTTATTTAGTTCGAGCTGCCTAGCATAAACGGCTCAGTACCTGTCATGCCAGCACTCCGACTCAGAGGAGGTAAACAGCCCTCTGCCGTCTATTGGAAATCAGAGGTACTAATATGGTTCCCTGTGCCTTCCACCACTTTTATATGACATCATATGTCAGTCTGTCCATTGCTAATATATTGAAAGAATTCACTGAATAGTCTGTAGGACCTTCTCAAAGATGTGGGCCTTCAGAAGACCAATTTCCAAATGAAATTCCTGTATATCTCTGCATGTATATCTGTTTGAAGTGTATCAGACTTATAGAGGATAGTTTACTCAATGTCTCTCTATAAACTGGTTGATTGTCAGATGTGGTTTCATTGCAGTGTGCTTTTAAGTGATGGTCAGGATGGACCTTGAATGATGAACCATGTGAACATGGTCACCCCATTCTGCAACACGCCCTACCACTGCATAGTGTTGCCCTCTGGGGTAAAATGACTACACTAGGCGATGGTAAGTACATGGTCAACCTCACAACACAGGGCTCTTTCAACATTACATTGTGAGTATTATGGTCTCAGTATGATACAAAACACTGAAATAACTGTATGATACAAAACACTGAAATAACGCCTGGGATCCTATGTTAAAATTACTTTTAATAATTAGCAAATCATGTGACGGGTGTTATGGGTCAGGTTGACCCGAAGCTATCTACATATCTCTTTTTATCATTAATTGGGTTCAGAATGATGTCAGGTACCTATAGAGTAAACCTTTGTGGTAAATCACTTTATAGCCAACTACCTTAAGAGCAATTTCTTATGTCCCATTTCACTACGTGATGTCCCATTTCCAATTATAACTGTAGGCCAAATTACGGGCAATTGGCGTTTAAGGAGGGTTCACATTGGTTTAAGAGAACATACGATTAAGTGCGGAATATTCTAAAAGTATGAGGGGTGTAGATATTTTGAGATAGGGACATGAATGTCAAGGCACCAATTTGAGCAAGGCGTAATATGAAAGTCATGCTATCTGTGCAGCTGGCTTCAGGCATTGTATTGGGAGAGTCTCAGAGAGGGTGTTGACAATTCAATGGATGCAATGCTCAGGGCATTGCTCCCTTGGTCGCAGCCATGGACTGTGAAAATCTAAATGTCGTTGGCTGAGTGCTGAAAGTCAATTACTGCCAGAAGCTACGTACTGCCAGTGTCTAGTGGGAGGTGAGCTTGTAAATATAGGCCTAGGGTAGATGGACCTAAAGGTAACCACGCACTTTAAATATGTAGTTATTCATGTATGGTAATGTTTTTTTATTTGCCCTTTCCTGGAAAGAGTATCACTTAAAGTGTCCCGTTCTACACAAAAACAGGGTTTATCATGCATGAAAGACTACAAAATTGAGGTGGACATCACAAAGGGGCGTGGTTGCCCTTAGGTCCAGCTACCCATATAATAATAGTATTCACCTGCAGTGCATGTCGATACCCGTGATGAGCATGCCCGTAATGTCACGCCGGGAAGGATGTCTCATGTGACGAGTATTGCCATGTATAGGGCAAATACGGGATAGCTCTCCCAGGTGCGCGGACAAACGTTAACAGTGCACTCTTAATCTTACATCTTAAAATGTCTTAATCTACCCAGAAAGGGGAAAAAAAACGGGGGTTGGGGGGCTGAGCCCCCCATTACATACTAGTCGACTAGCCTATCCTACAATGGACTGTGTAGTTTAAGATACGATTAAGAGAGGTTAAGATAAGATTAAGACTAATCTTAGGATAATTAAGACAATCTTAATTCTGTGTTAAGGAAGATTAAGACTAATTTTAAGATAATTAAGACGATCTTAATTCTGTGTTAATAATAATAAAAGCGGTTAATACGAATGCCGTCATCCTGACAGAGATTGGTCTAGACACTCCCATAACGACTTCCTAATTGTTTGCTCGGTAATGTACATCTTTCTCAGTGACATTCAACCTAAGGGCCAATCATAGGTTCCTGTGGGGCAGACGACCCTGTATGACGGCATAAATGGCCCTTTCTCCTTAATTATGGGGGTTAACTTAAACCCGCAAGTCTCGGTACCCCTCCAGCGGCAATCGGAGTGGAGTCGGGACAGGTACTCAGCGCTATATATAGGGGCACTGGGCCTTTAAAGCATGCGGAGGGGTGCTGGAAATGTGTAATATAGCCTGTATTGCGGTCTAAGTTATTCACACGAGGGATACCAGCTGTTGACATTTTCTCGTATACATGTAGATGAGGAGCTCAAACACAAACCCGTGCACTATATGAACTTTGATAGTTGTTCGGAGCAATAGACCGCTTAATTCCATGATAAGTGGGGTCTGTGAGCTTACATGAGCAGGAGAGGAGTGGTGAGTATATTTCAGAGGTCTGGGCCGACTCCACAGGGTTCCAATCCTGACTGGCACCTAATGAATCCCGCGGCCACATGAGGGGCCCCGGGCCTCAGGTATAGCGTTGATAAGGCAGACGCGGGATTAGGTGGAGGGAGTGGGGGCACACACGCGGAGCACGCCCCTACCCTTTGTGCCCCAAAATTTGTGAGTTTTTAATGTAAATATTTTTGGATATTATTTAACAATAGCCCGCCCCCTGTATCCTCCCCTGCTAAAAGCAGAGGTCTCCCCCAACCCACCGGTAGAAAAACACCAAACAGGTCGAAGAGACTGGTCGTGGTATGGCTCTAGGGTCCTGGTGTGGTGGGACCGTGCGGACGCACCTCATTACAACTCACGGCCGACCCTCAATAAACCATTCCGGAAGCCATTAGGCGCCAATTTCCCCCGACTGTGTCGGTGCGCGCCCATCGCCCGAGCAGCTCGCGCGGGACTATCTGCTGACGCCACACAGCTCCCTCTCGTAGCCGCCCCGGGCTCATCTTTATTCATGCACACTTTGGGGCCCGCAGCCAGGGAGGAAGATACTGGGACCCCCAAACGCATCTTTACCACCCGTGAGCAGTTATGTACGCAACAAGGGACTAACTGAAAAAGGTGCCTTGACAAAAAACATATATTTTTAAGGATATACACTGGCGTACTAGACACAGGCCTACTTGCTCACAATGACACCCCCTGTTTTGGGTGGAACAGACATTAAGGGACTAACTGATATGCTTTTTGTCAATGCACGTATTCAGTTAGTCCCAGTGTGCGCTATACATTCAATGAGTTGAATTGCTCCCATTTTCTTGAACTGCTCCCAGTTTTTTCTACCTTTAATGATGCAGAGGAGTCATCCTGAGGGCACCAGGTCACAAAGTCGCTTTTTTGGACCCTTTATCCTATTACCAATTTTTCTAATAGTCGCCAGGTCACTTATATCATTACCTAAGTCAAAAAGTCGCCTTGAAAATGGCCAAGGGCGCCAGGTCGGTTTTTATTTTATAATAATTAATTGTTAACGGTATAAGCCGCAGGATACAACTTGCTACGTTGGCTCATGCCCTCAGGGCCGTGCCGCTACCCTGCCTGCTCCTAGCCTGTACCGGGCCCGTAAGATCGTTCCGTCGCAGGGCTGTTTGAGACTAGCCTGCTCCCTTCGTGTGTTTGCCGCGTTGCACAGTCCATCCTAATGGGTGTGGACCACTAAATTCAACATGGCGACATGGACCTTTTTTGGCTTAGTGACATGCAACATGAGGAATATATGAGATAGTGACATGGGACATAGCTTTTTCTTAAAATCGACATGGTGACATTGTCATTTCTTAAAATCGACAGGGCGACATGGCCATTTCTTAAAATCGACAGGGAAAATTGGGATCCCCCCATCCAGACCCCCATCCTAGACTGGCCTCCGTCAGCGCGAGCTCTACTTCGCTACACACTACCTGCCCCCTCCTCCTGTCCCTCCCCGACGCTGCTCCCACTGAATTCTACAGTTGAGAAAAGTATTTCACAGAAAAAATCCGTTTTTGTCTTTATTCAAATTCAAAGACTTGAGCAAGTCTAGATCCGTCCAGCTGCATGCCCTGATGGGATCATGGGTACCATAAATGCCCTGGGGGAATGGCCCTGCATCATATAGGTATAGGACTATGCCGTGAGGGAATCCACGGTACCGCCAATACCCACAGGGAATGACGCTGCCCTCTAAGACTACTGCTCTATGCCCTGATAGAATCCTCAGTACCGTCAATGCCTTGAGGGAATGGCACTGTGGACTAAGGATGGGCCCTTGGTGGATGAGGGGGGGGGTCCCCATGTCGATTTTAAGAAATGACCATGTCCCATGTCGCTATGGAGAAACTGAAGTCACTAGTGCGCTTAGAAGTTAGAGATGAACTTGGGTATCCGCTTTCAGTGTATATATTCTAATCAGGGAGGGAGATTAGCGCACTGAAAACCTGAGGGTCGTCATTTTGACAATACCTAAATTGACAACTTTGGATAGTCAAGGTGACGACCTTGGGTCATCATTTTGACGACCTAAGGTAATCACATCTGATCCATTCAAGACAAAGTTGTCATAATGACGACCTTAGGTAGTCACATTAATTGGGTAGTCAGAATGACCACCTCAAGGTTGTTGATTTAGGTATTGTCAACTTGAAGACATAAAGTCATCAGTATTGACAACTCTCAAGTCCTAGGTTGTTCCAATGACTACCCCATTCTACCCCATGCCATTGTACACAGGATGTGCAGTGGCACAGAACTGCCACCCTGTGTTAACATCTGTGTTAACACTGGGTGGCAGTGCATAACTATTTTAATCACAAGCTATAAACTGGTGACAGGGAGCAGAGTGGTCTCTATACCTTTGGGGCCATCATTCTCATCCATTGGCAACTTATTTATAATAAGTAATGCTACTTAGTTCAATCAAGAGTACACCAAATATGTGAAAAAGATGCCTCTCATTAAAAGGTGAACTAATTAGAGACTATATTCATATGCCGTTTCACAGAGCACATGCCATTATTCATTATGACAACCTGGGTCGTCATAATGACTAGGCTCCGGCCTCTGGGTTTTCAGTGCGTGGTCATTTTGTAAATATGAATATCAAAATGTGCTTCTTAATGATGTATTCAGTTTTTTTAGGGGGGGGGGGGTGTTAAGTATTTGACGACGCGTGAAAATGTTGCCGGGTAACCAGCGTCCACTTCACATTTATCTCACTTCCGTTATTAAAATATGTCGTCACAAGCTGAGGTCGCCAAAATGTCAGAGGATGTGTTCCTGAGTCTCTCTGGGTTTCTCTGTCTTAGAGCTAAGATAAACCACCGACGTTTACAGGTTTACAGGTGGGGGGGGGGGGTGGGGTTGGGGGCACAAAGTGACATACTTAAACTGATCAGCAGCTTGGTTATACTGGAAGTAGAGTATATACCACAAGGTATGACACAGCTAGACGCCCATCATCTCTATACCCTAAATGGCCCTACTGTACCATGTATTTGGCCATACAGAGTAACATCCAAATGACCTGAGGAAGTTTCTATGTCAGTGGTGACAGTCTTTGGTATATGAGTAGATGGTATGTACATGTATGTTGTGTTAGAATTAGCCATTATAAGGAGAGCAATAGCTGGTGGTTGTGTCTCATGACATTGGGCCAGCGGGAAATGCCGCAACAAGGACACCTGGTGGTGAAATTACGAACTAAAGGGTACGGTACAATTCTTGGGTCTCCAGCTCAGCATACCTTAGGGAAATCCAAACTACAATAAGATGTATAATACAGCATGTGGCTATCAATCAATGTTACAATAATATTAAATACACTCCCCTCTTTGTGTCTGATACATTCTAGAGGAATATCTATGCATGAGAAAGGAGAATTCAACTGGTTCAGTTGCCATTGTGTTTTTTCTGAGATCAGAAATGATCTAACTTTGAGCTGTTGATACACATCATCGTGTTGAGGTCTATTGAAGCTGTTATAACTAATAAAATCTAACATTTAGCTCTATATCGACTGCATAGTGACATACTTGTCTACTGGGAGAGTGTGCCATGTCACTCTAAAGTTAAATTTCTCTATAATGAGCCCTCTTTTAATAGCCTAGGCTACAGTTAGTAGGCCTACATTGATAAAATTGACTATAGCACTGGCGCCCCCCCCCTTTTTTTCGCAATAGCCTAGGCTACAGTTAGTAGGCCTACATCAGTCAGAAATGTTACTTTAATCCATATATACTTTGGTTTATAGTAACCTGGGGGGGGGGCTAGATCTATACATGCCACCTAGGCCTAAATAAGTTAAATAATTATATCTTATATTGCAAATATAGGGCTAATCAACGTATATACGTAGGCCTATGTAGTTTTATACAAGCAGGCAATTTGATGTAAAGTATAGAGGCAAAAAAGATGTGTCTAAAAACCACAAAGGAATGTGTCAATGTCTTAAAGTCAGAAATGTAACAGTAATTCTATGTCTACTTTTCTCCATTTTAACTAAAAAATTTGATCCAAAATATGCATTCTACACCCTAGATAACCCTAAAATCCATGTATTGCACAAGGAAATCAGACAATCTTGAGTTTTGGGCAGCCATCTTGGCAGCCATCTTGGATTTCTTTGAATTGTAATTTTGTTCCAAAATATGGATTCTACACCCAAGATAACCCTAAAATCCATGTATTATACAGGGAAATCAGACAATCTTGAGTTTTGGGCGGCCATCTTGGAATTTCCCAAATTGTAATTTTGACCCAAAACGATGAATTCGACACCCTAGGACACTCTTAAATCCATGTATTACACAAGCAAATCAGACAATCTTGAATTTTTGGCGGCCATCTTGGCAGCCATCTTGGAATTTCCCAAATTGTAATTTTGACCCAAAACAATGAATTCCACACCCTAGGACACCCTTAAATCCATGTATTACACAAGCAAATCAGACAATCTTGAATTTTTGGCGGCCATCTTGGCAGCCATCTTGGAATTTTCTTATTTGTAATTTTGACCCAAAATATAGATTCTACACCCTAGTTAACCCTAAAAACCATGTATTACACAAGGAAATCAGACAATCCTGAGTTTTTGGCGGCCATCTTGGCAGCCATCTCGGAATTTTCGAAATTATAATTTTGACCCAAAATATAGATTCTACACCCTAGATAACCCTAAAAACCATGTATTACACAAGGAAATCAGACAACCTTGAGTTTTGGGCGGCCATCTTGGCAGCCATCTTGGAATTTTCCAAATCGTAATTTTGACCCAAAATATAAATTCTGCATCCTAGATAACCCTAAAAACCATGTATTATACAAGGAAATCAGACAATATTAAGTTTTTGGGGACAATCTTTTTTTGTTTTTCAAGTTTTTGATACAAAATATAGGCCCTATATTTATTACCCTGTTGATTTAGCAGTCCCACCTCCATCCCCCATGCAGTGCTAGTAGGTCTAGACCCTCACACATGATCAGCTGACAGCTGGGCCCTCTTTCCAGTGCTAGTAGGCCTAGCTCCTCGGACTTAGACTAGCTGACATCTGCGCCCCTCTTCCCAGTAGGCCTAGGCCCTAACACTTCAACTTGCTAGCTGACAGCTGTGCCCCTCGATCTTCCCAGTGCTTGTAGGCCTATAGTCCCTCACACTTAGCTGACAGCTCTGCCCTCTTCCCAGTGCTAGTAGGCCTATAAAGTCCCTCGCACTGAGCTGACAGCTGCGCCCCCCCCTTCCCAGTGCTAGTAGGCCTAGGCCTTTGCACTGAGTCTAGCTGACAGCTGCGCCCCTCTTCCCTGGCCCCTTTTCCAAGGGCTGGTAGGCCTATACTGTAAACGTAGATATTTTCGCTGGTGTAAATTTTCGCGGATTTGTTAGAAAATATAGTTTCGCTGGGATTTAAATTCACGGGTTTTGAAAGAGGGTAGTTTTAGAGCTATATTGGATAAATTTTCACTCTGTACATATTTTTGATTTTAAAATCCGTGAAAATGTGTACAGCGCGAAATATAATACGTTTACAGTAGTCCCTTGCACTTAGCAGACAGCTGCACCCCTCTTCCCAGTGCTAGTAGGCCTAGGCCCTCGCACTTAGAGTAACTTAGGGAGGGTTCATTTATTAATTAGGCTACAGGGGGGTGGGTGGTGAGATTTCCCCCCCCCCCCCCTCGAGAGCGTGTGGAAAATTTGGTGTGCCCCCCTCGCCGAATTCGCCGAAAAATGTTCGCCCCGCCCCCCCCCCTTTGAACTATAGTATAAACGCACAGGCTCTTTTGCTAAAAAGCGGCATCATTTTTTTACAATGCCCCCCTTCCCTCAAGAGGGGTCAGAATAGTTTACGCCGACCCCTCCTGGAGGGGTCTGAAATTTTAATAGTCTAGGCTACCATCCATATTGATCAGAATAGGCCCTTATACATTGAATATCACCCCCCCCCCCCCTCCCCCCACGGACGTCGTAGGGACTACAGTGGCCGCAGTAATCTGTCAGCTGCATCAGGCAGCAAGTCACGTGACCACTAAGCTGTGAACTGATTGGACGGCGCAGAATCACGCTGCAGCCGCCACCATTTGGGCGGCAGGCGGCAAGGAAATGAAAACCATGTGAACAAAATGGCAAATGAAAATAGTGGCGCTCATTCTCAAAACGTTAGTCATGTTGCCATTGAGGCAATATGAGCTGGCGTCACAGGAGATTAAACACAACATTGACATGTTAATAATTAGAGGTGGAATCGATGTTAGTCATGTAGTAAATAGTGCATAAAATGGTATTACGGCCTATTTTGAGATGTTTTGATCGTTCGATTCCACCGTCGCCATGTTCAAAATCGCCGATTGTTCGATTTTGGCGGAGGGCTCTATTTCGTTGATAAGTTGATGATCGAGCCTTACAAAGGCAACTAGATCTATATATCTCGCCAATATAGTATTGATTAATATTGATTGATATTGACCAATGCAGGTCTCTAAATTTTTTGTTCTGCGAAGTGTCCGGGGCGGCAACTCGCAAATGCGTATTCCGAGATCTAGGAGATCAATTGGGTTAGAACTATCGAATTACCTGGTAATCTTTAATGTAATCAACTAATATTCACCAAAAAGGGACGTTATTCATCGATTCCACCACGTAATAGCCCCCCAAGCAGCTAAAATGAGATTTTTTGATCGTTCAACTCGACCGCCGCCATGTTAGATTGCGGCGAACTTTCTCGGTGGCTTCAACGTCAATTATTATCTCAGGTTTTGCTGTAAATATAGACGAAATGAGTCATTTTTTTCACGGTGGAAAAAATTTCCCCGACGTTGTGCACCCAAAGGAGGATGAAGGAGGTTGTACAAGCAAGGAAACATGGAAAAAAACGGCAAACAAAATGTCTTAAAATCGCCCTATTCCCCAAAGGTTATTAGAAACGCGAGCCACCGCACCAGTAGAAAGAGTGTGACCATTGTCTATAACGTTGTATCGTATTAACAGACATGGCACACTCTAATAAACATAATGGATCATGATACATCCTCTAGAGAACACTGTAGACTCTGTCCTTGTGGGTGAACAAAAGGTTTGCAACAACTACCAAATGACATATTTCACAAGTGTAATCAGTACTGTTCCTTTATACCAAGTGGAACACATGCAAAGAGCGGTACCTTGTATTTAGCTCAAAGTTTATCTCCCTTTCAGTACTAAGTATGTCATGTCATCATAAAATCTAAATTTTCGTTTTGTATGAGTGAAAACAAACAAAATTGACAGACCACTGATGAGTGTGTTCATTATTTATTTATATCCAGGTTCTCCTATTATCTATGTACATATCAAACACATTAACAGAGTGCTAATTTTTTTAATGAACGGGAACGCGCAAGATTTTCGACCTGCCGGGGTGGAGGTTAAAATCTCAACACCCCCCCCCCCATTGTTATAAAATGAGCACTCCCTAAATGTTATAAAAACAGAGCGGGACAAATTGCCTCAAAATGTGAAATGGCAATATCAATGGCTGTACCGGTATGCACAGAACCTTAGCTAAAACCTAAGGCAAAGTACTGTTTTTACCAGAATTACCATTGGAGGGCAAGTTATATTCCTACAAAGGAAATTCCCAGTTACATAATGAAACAAATGACAGGACATCACAAGCAATTAATATGTCCGATGCTTTACAGATTTTTTTAGATATCTTTGGGAATCAAACATAAATACTCGTACCACAAAAATCTCCTCGCATAATCACTTTGTTTAAATTCTATTTTTATTCAGCACAAACTCCCCTAATTACACTAAACGTCGTCGTTATTTATATTTCTATTACACATGTATTATTTCAAGTATTTCATTGAGTAAGGCTAGACAAAAAAATGAAGATAGATTTTGCATACCGTCTTTTTCGAAAATGCAAATTTACTGAAAGTTCTCCTATTGTGAGGTTTGGTCTAATTTGTTAGAATAAAACCTTAAAGGTTACATGTATCAAGAAGTAAAATATAGAGAAATCAGTCTAACTCATGTTTTTGGTGGGGCCTAATGGATCCTTAGTTTTGTGGTATGAAACCACAGTTACTGTAAATGTTGATCCCCATGTAAGGTACTTTATACAGACTATATTTACATACTTCATCTATTACTTTGACACTCGTGCCACATTCACTCCAACAATAACAGCAGAAAACAACCAACTACTCTTGGAACCCATTTGCAGCAATACATAGCGGCACCCAGCAGTTGTCTTAAGACTGGTTCACTGACTGGTGACCAGGCATTGTATGGTTAATTAACTAAATAGTATGTGATAATTGACTATTTGACACAAGGAGGGGTGCACTTCTCAGGATCCCTTGCGGCGGCCGTACAGTCCCATAGACCAGCTGCCGGCCAGCGACTTCTGTTTGGCGGTTTCTGCAGCCTGGGCTGCATTCCGTTCTTGTTCCTCCTGAAATATAAGATGAAAGAATTATGTGATTTACATTTGACGGGAAATATTTTGCAGTGCCTTCCTAAACTGGTATCATATACAAACACATGCAGCTTCTACGTGAGACTTAACGGTAATCTAGATTCAGAATCCCCTGCATCACACTGACCACCAGTAGTTAATTGTACCAACCTGTAGTCGGACTTGGTTTTGTTTAAATACTTCAAGTGGGTCGTCAAACTGGCTGTAGTACTCAAGCACGGGGCGCACATCTTCTACACCACTAGATGCAACCGCTGTAAAACAAATATCAACAATTGTAATACAACACCGTGAGAAAATGGCTGTGATTTCTTAATATCGTCGGCTGTGATTTCTTAATATCGTCTACAGATGTATTGTTGTCGAATTCTATATGTATGTAGCCTCTTTTAAATGTACCCAGCTCTAAAATTCTCACTTATCTGATAACAAATAGTCTATTATAGAACAAATACAACCCCAAAGTCTAGGGGCAAAACCAGGGAGCGGTTGGTGTCTACCAAACCCCAAAGCATCGATAAGCGGCATGCTGAGGCGTCATGACGCAGTCGTGGCAGATCAAAAGATTATCATTTTTGTCGACACCACCGGCATCATTAAAAAAATGGTCGCATTAGTTTGTTTTTTTATCCTTTTAGAAAGCAGCGTAACAAAAATTTGTGTTTTCCAAAATGATGTCGAACCCTCTGGATCCAACCCTGATGTCATACATTAAATCACCACTATCTAGAGGCAACCAGTAGGGAACTTACCGTTTAGGAATTGGGCAAGGTCGACCAGTGTCCTGTCATCGTCATTGCCCTTCCACTTTTTCAGGAACATGGCATTGTTTGGTTGCAGTTGGAAAGACTTCTGGTCGCAGTCAACAATAATCACCTTAGAGAGGTCGCGGTTTAGACACGAGAGGTCCTATGAGAGAGGTAAATGGATATGTATCAAAGAACATTATGGCTATTAATATGAACGAGATTTAATATGAAAATGTATAAACCTCCTAGCAAAAATGAAAATCGATGTCATTCATACACTATTTCAAGTAATTAAGAGAAGATTTATTCCTTTCCATGTCCCGTTAAACACGACTTGGGTATAATCCTCATTTGTAAAATGCCTTTGTACCTTCACATGGTGGCCGTTCATATATCGGGTTGCATCTCTGAACAGACGAAAAGAAATTGTTCCATTCGGGTCGATACCATCTATTATGGGAAATGCAGTCTGCAACAAGAAAGCGTATCAGATCTAATACAATGTATAGTAAGAAATTTGCTTATCAAAGGTTACTCGTCGATCCTGAAATTACTCAGAAATGGCTAGCCTTATTTTATCTATAGCCGAATCCGGGATCTGGAGAGTGCAACTTTACTTCTGTACTACTCTAGTATTTTTGGTATCAAATTAAAGCTGACAAGGCAAGCACTGACCACATAATCAGACATTTGTCTTACCAGAATGAAGGGCTCATTGGCATTTCCCAAGCCTTTATGTAGCCTACTGGTACATGTATTTAGGTCCCTAAAGAGAACTGTAGACTTACGAATCCTTGTTCACGGGTATACACCACTACCTCAAAGAGGGGCGGACCGACTTGTTGTAGGAAGTACTCCACGGCTGGTCTTTTCTTGAATCTCCATCCAGTACTTAGCTGTACAAAGTAGAATCAGGAGATTAATACTCGAGTCAATAAGGATTTTACCAAATGATAAATGGAAACTTCAGCTTGGAGCATCATCAGATTGTAAACACAGTCATATCAAGGAGGAGGATCGCAGTGTTTTATGAACAAAGAAATTTAAACTTCCCATGACACCAAACCATTTATAATCTTCTAAAAGAGAAAATGTAAATACTCGCTAAAATTCAGTCCCCCCCCCCCACTTTTGACCAACTTTAAAAAAGGTCAAGCCAAAAATGTCAAAATTGGCTAGAAGCTCCACTTGGTATAAAACTGAATGTGACTAATTCTATTGTCATGCTTCATACTCACCGTCCAGTCCGGATGAACGAGGACGTCCGTCATTTCTAACACCAATGTGTAAGGCGGTTGGTAATACGGTTCTTTTAGAGGATCGGGCAAAAGCTGCGGACTTGAAGGCTCTTGGATCATCTGTAATATTTACACAAGTATTGATTAATGCACCATATAATACCGTTGACACTACTTCAGCGATAGGGAAAAAGAGACGAACTTTGGTCAATGTCTTGTAGTTGTACATGGCGGTAAAGTTACGTTCACATGTTAATAATACAGTTCTGGTAACATTTTGTGGAAATTCATTAGTATTATTTGATACTGGGAGATTTTCGAGAACAGGGAGGAAAATCCAAGCATTGACACTTGTTGGTCTGAAGAATAAAAGCTCACTTGTTTGAAGAAATGCATCTCTTTCATCGCCCGCTTTGGATATGCTTTCCATGTTGGCACTGGTGATGAGAATTGAATAACAACACACATAAATCAAATAACAGCACTCATAAATGTGAACCTATATAATAGTAAGTGATAAGAGAAACCCGCGATCGTACAACTGTTGAAACCGGTACTATCACTGCTCCACTCGATAACAGAAGTGGATCCATTTGATTTTACTGCCTGCCTGATAAATATTATGGTTTTAGATATTGTTGGAAGTCTACTAGGACGATTAAAAGACATTTCTAGATGATATGACCCTATCCAGGTGCAACAACAATTGAAAGTGAAATGCAATGATACGTAATGGATACTCACATATTGTGAACTCATCTGGTATCTACAACAGAAAAAGAGACATAAGGGAGTGCTCATTTTTTAACAACAGGGGGGGGGGGGGGGCGGTGAGATTTCGCACCGAGCGCGCGAAATTTTTTCACCCCCCCCCCCCGCTAGAGGGGTCGAAATTTTCGGCCTGCCGGGGGGGGGGGGGGTAAAAAATTTCGACCCCTCTAGAGGGGGGGGGTGAAAAAAATTCGCGCGCTCCGCGCGAAATCTCACCGCCCCCCCCCCTGTTATTAAAAAATGAGCACTCCCTAAGGGCGCCGGGGTGAGAGGAAACCCATCAGGATCCCGGTTTGATGGACCAGCAAAGACCAAGGAGGATAAGCGTATAGCGTAAGACGGAGCTCTGCGCGCCTCTCCCATTGACTTAGCATTGTGACGAGTTTCTCGGCGCTACTTTTCAGGCCTAGAGCGCCAGTGTGCCGTGAGGGTGTAGCAGCGAGAGGCTGCCATAGGCCGCAGTGCGGAAACAACACATGTTCAGAGGCTATTTAGAAATAATAATAAATGGAATTTGAATACAAATCGACCATGGACGGTTAGATAATGACATGAAATTTCTTATTCTTGAAAGAATTTTAGGTTTGCATACAAAATGAAGATAGTGTGAGCTCCGGTAGCTCATGCAATTTCACCATTTTGGGGCTTATTCAGCGGAAATTGCGGGACTCGGCGAGAGAACAACCCATGTTAAACCTTAAACCTATCAAAATAATTATTTCTGATCCATCCCCAATCTTTATATCATAGCATTCTATCAAAAAATACCTAATTAAGACTCGAATATAGTTAAATCTGCTGTGATTAGCCCAGTTTAGCTGTGCCGACAGTGGAAAGTGGAGTGAAGATGTCGCGCACGCAACTCTTCATGGAGCCATGCGTGGCCCGGACTGAGGAGATATTGAGGCCAAAATGCCTAGACCATGAGTTTGATCGGCAGACCTCACGGTAACACATTACCATTTTCATGAAAATAGCTCAAAGTATCATAAACTACAAATAAATATCTATCCATCAGTGGTCAAATTATTTCGGAATTCGCAAGAATACTATTTTAAAATAGCTTCTGAAAACGGGCCCTTTAGCACTACGGGCAATGGGAGCTGGCCGATCTACACCCTGGTGCAAGCTGGCCTGTCTCGTATATGTAACGCGGCGTCGGCGGGTCAATCTCTCGTAACCAATTATCGCTAAGTGCACTCTCTCATACTAGTTATTCATTCCTCTCTGGGACCAGGGTGGACGTGTGACGGTATGGTATAATTATGTACTCAGCATTTGAAGATTGGAGCTTGTGGAATAAACACCCTTGAACTTGAACCTTCTGCTGTTATCGATAACAATGATATATGATAACTAATATCTTAATTTCTCTAAATTGTCGTTTAAAAGTAAGAGTACCAGAAAAACATACACACCTCGTCTCCGTCTTTGTCTCTCATGGGAGCTCCTGCAAAGAAATGATATACAGTGTATAGAGGGTTAAAGGGAGCACATTGTATACAGTATAGCTTACACAAAACAGAATCAGGCCTATGTATTACCGGCATATGTAATGCATAACATCTGACACTAGGCATCACACTCAAAGACTTTCAATATTTCCCAAGATGTTTTTCTCCAAAGATAATCTCCCAACCCTAGGCATATAGTGGTAGAGCAGGGTGTAACATAATACTTCCACTGGTAGAGGATAAAGGTATAATCATCTTTAAGTTAAGTCAAGAATACTACAAAGAAACTTGCGGGGCTACCGTGATGCTCTAATTGTTGATAAGGCCCAAGGCCGGGCAAGGGAGCACCTGACCATTTAATCAAATTAATGGCATGATTTATTGTTGGGCACGTTCAACTACATGTACTACTACACTTTTCAAAGTTGACATCTAAAAGTTTGTCCAATTCAGAATTTAGGCCCTATGGGAAAATGCACCTTTCTGTCTCACTGTACCCCAGTCTCCCCTGTGTTACTGTTTGTTTACATTTTAAATTTAGAATACATGATAGTGGTTTCACCTACCCCAGAGAAGGAGAAGATTTCCAGACATCAAAATGCTCATTCCAGCAAGGGATAGCAGACCCAGTTTCCAGGCATTCTTCCCACTCCACCAAGAATCCTTCTTCTTCTCCTCACCATCTCCTGTAGAGTCCTGTGCATCTTTTGGAGGCTGTTCTCCAATTTTAGATTTAAGGATATCGTCAGTGATAGAACCAGAGCCTTTTGCCCCAGTGTTTTGACTTGAGATTCTTCGTCCTTGACAGACGAGGGGGCTGATGACACATATTTGGGCAGCACCAATGGATGTGTTAGACGTGTTTTTTCTCTGTAGCAACTGAATCACGGCGGGGTTTGATCTGCTGCAAATGTTCCGTATGCATATTGGTTGGAATGAGATGTTACTTGAATGAGAAGCCCTTGAATTCAAAAATCCAAGAAGTCGCCGGGAACACATGTTCGTGATGGCAGCCATGACGGCCTTTTTAGAGTGCATTGTGGGAAGGAACTTTAGGTAGGACTAAGCAATTTTAACTCTAACAAGTTAAACAACTTTTATCCATTCATTGTGATATAAAATGTCATTAAACTCATACTAATAATATATGAATCTATATAGCAATAATATATTACTACTTTCATGAATAATACGTTTGTTTATTAAAATATTGAGTGGAGGCTGAATGCATATATTTTTGTGAGACCTAGTACAGGTAAACAAAGATGGCGTGCTTCGTGACTCGTGTGAGCCAACACAAACTGTGGCGCAAATATAACTGCACGTATGGAAGAATATAGATAATTTACAAGTATCATATAGTGACAAGGTGACTCAACAAAAATCTAGAAATGCCTTTCTGAAAGCATAGCATATGACAACATAGATAAGTAGAGAAATATCGCTTGGATTTACAGTGATATCTCTTTTGTTTCTGTGCTGTCAGTGTCACTGTCAGTCACTGTCACTGTCACACTTGCTACACTACTGTGACTAGGTAGTCTAGTAGTGTACCCTGTAGTGTAGACAATCACTATTTCGAAGGCTAGTGTCAGTGTCCCTACAAATAATAGGTCAGTTCTATTTGTACTGGGAGCGGCTCGAGCGTTTTTTAAGGTATGAGCCTATAATAGGCTATATTAAGGCCACTCAAAAAAAAGAAATTGTTTCTCATCACCAAGCAATGAAAAATATGACGAGGGCGTTTTTTATTTAATTTTTTTTTTTTTTTTACTCGGGGCAATTTACATAGGGAAATTTGGACATTTCGCGAACAATTTTCAAATTTTAGTAATTTGGAGTTTATTGATCAGCAAAAGTTGTAAGAATGCAAGTTACACCTAGCTAATTGCATTGCTGACAGCATAAGCTTTAATTTGATACCAAATTTGCCAATATTTTGGCAATTTTAACATATTTTTCATCAAAAATGTAAAAAAAAAAAAAAAAAAAAAGTTTCCCCCAAATCATGATTTTTATGATGCGCGCGGTGATGAGAAACAACTTTTTTTTTTTGAGTGGCCTAATTTATTTTTTATCACGAATCTGCCCATTTAAAGTTGCACTATATTGGCCTGCTGGCGCAACCGTGCTCTCACTATTGCGTCCTGCCCCTGTCCTGAGCCACGCCCATGTGACCATGTATGTATGTATCAAAGCTGCATACATTAAACTGGCCTATTCCAAAGTGCATTGAGGCGTGCATAGAGGCAAGTCCTCGTCCTGAGTCCGTACCAGTATAGGGTGGGACACAGGTCAGGGTAATCAAGAGATGTGGCCCTTAAAGGGCCTGTTACACTGGCGGCACTTGCTGCGCGGCATCTGCCGCAACAACTTGCCGCAGGAAAGCTAACACTGGTAGCTTTTGCTGCAGCAAGTAGTTGCGGCAAGTTGCAGCAAGTTTTTACCCTGTTACACAGGCTGCATCTGCCGCACAGAACGTTCTGCGGCAGATGCAGTGCGGCAGATGCCGCCAGTGTAACAGGCCCCTTAGCAGCAATACGTTTCAGTGTAATAACTACTCAGCCCTTATAGTTAGAATGCGCCCAATCTACACACTAGGGTAGACTGACCTAAAGGTAACCATGCACCATTAGATGTCCACCTTAATTTTGTAGTCATTCATGCATGATAAGCCCTGTTTTTGTGTATCATAGTACATTGTAAGTGTTACTCTTTCCAGCAAAGGACAAATAAAGACGATACCATACATAAATAACTACAAAATTAAGGTGGATATCTCATGGTACGTGGTTACCTTCAGGTCAGTCTACCCTACAGTCCCTGCATTGGTACAACCACCAGAGAGCGGATGATTACATATACCCTCCACACACTGATACTAAAATAGACTGGTTAGGGAGTGTTCATTTATTAGTTACAGGGGGGGGTGGTAGGTTTAGGGGGGGTGTAAAAATGTCCGACCCCTTCTGAGGGGGGAGGCGTAAAAAATTCTGACCCCTCTTAAGGGGGGTGTGTAAAAATTTAAGCCCCTTTTTAGGAAAAAAGCCCGTGCGTTACTATAGTTCAAAGGGG
Source organism: Harmothoe impar (assembly GCA_947462335.1). Lineage (NCBI taxonomy): Eukaryota > Metazoa > Annelida > Polychaeta > Phyllodocida > Polynoidae > Harmothoe > Harmothoe impar. Next base: position 30,578,424 of record OX381704.1, read on the forward strand.
GGGGCGAGAAATTCTCAGTGCCTTTCGCGAGGGGGGCGGGAAACGTCCACATGCTCTCGAGAGGGGCGTAAAAAGTTGTCGCCCCTCCGCGCTAAATCTCACCACCCCACCTGTAATTAATAAATGAACACTCCCTTAGTTCAGCATAGTTATTGTGGTGGTGTGAGGCCGCTCGTTACAGAAGGATATTAATGGGTGGGAGGTGCATAAGACAGCCTGTGGACGGGTCCTGGTGTTTACCAATTATAGCATAGGGCACAATATGGATGCACTCTTGCGGGGACAGACCCCCTTTAATTTTGTGTTTTATCCTCAGCCTTTCCTAGACAGGATGTCCCAGTGAAGCGCAGGGAGAAACCCGGCTCTCTAGCCTTTCTTGGTACCGGTATAGTAATGCTGCTCAAGGGCCGGGCTATATTTATGCCTAACACGTGTTTCCTACTGTTGGGTAATAATTGCAACTATTGGGCTGAAGTAGAGGGAGTCTGATGACATGGAATCAGGTAATGGGAGCATATGACTATGAGTACCTCGTAAATAATGTTTGTTCTGGCCGTATGAGCTGACACCCCAGTTTTAATTGCCACATTGGTCCACATTGTTAATCTTATTGATGTGACTGTGATGAGTGAGCATATCATTAGGCTACAATTCTCATCACCCATGTTAAATATTTACGACTCCCCCGACCAACACGAAAATATCAATCCATACCACATGAACTATAAATACCGGTATTTGATGTTTACTGGATGTTTTATCAGGAATTTTTAACATTTACAGCTGGTTGCCATATTGGTACATATTGCCATGTTGGAGCTGACCGCCAAGATGGCATTCCCCAACCCAGTGACGTACTTGTCTCCTAGAGTTCACTCTATTCTTTGTGAAGCGACACACTGCACACATGATTCATCACGGCTGTTTTTTCGTGGATTGATTATTTCATGGACAGAAATAGAACATGCAATTTGTGGTATGTAATATTGCCTTTTATTGTGTGTAGTATTCGACATATATAATAGACGTAATAGATAGAATATGGTTATGAAAAGGTATATAGAATTAACCACAGCTTACTGGTGGGGCCAGACAAGGGCGAAGCCCAAGTCGCCCTACCAGAAAGCTGTGGTTAATCCTCTTACCTTTTCATAACCATTGTCTATCTATGTTAAACCACGGTATGCAATATAACCAAGGTGCGAACCCTTTGTCTTAGCCCTCCACCGTGGTTTAAATAAAGATACATAATCTCTCCAAGGTGGGAGAAAATCCTCAGAGAAAAAGTACGAAAACTATCGTCTACTCTTAATTGTGTGTGATACTGATGACTTGAACGGCTGGTGACTTATTTAATATGAATAATTATTATATTTTCCAGAAGCTAACCTAGGCAAACAGACGGACACTTTTGAATATTTTGAGCAGCTATCTTCTGTAATTGGTCCTTGTTTTAATGAAGCTGAAAACACAATGAAGGATGTAAGTTTGCCTGAATTTAAAGAAACATGCTCTCATCTATTGAAGTGGACCACTCTAGGGGATGTAAGTACCGGGTTTAACAGGAAAAATGAACACAGAGTTGGTGCATGGAAGAAAATATTCCCTTAAAATAGCATCATATGTGACTTAACAGTAGTGTGGGCGTCTATAGCGACCCGTCGATAGGCGCTGTCGTGGACATATAGGCCTATATGTATACATACTCATATAACTATTGTCATACATATCATCTCAATCCTGTAATTATGCCTTATAATTCCAGGCCTTTAATGAGTGTCTAGAAATACTACAGAACGATTCTGATGGCACTGGTGTTCTGCAGACGATACTGCGGTCTTCTTCTATATTGGAAAGATCCCTCGGTGATGTAGGTATTCGCTGCTGATTATAGATTTCTCATGTAGTGAATGGGTAGCTCACCTAGCTGGAAATATGTCATATTTAAAACAGGATGCTTAAACATTGGTAATATAATATAAAGAATAACCTTGTACAGTATAGTAAATAGGTGTCTTTATTGACTTGGTGGATGTTACAAAACTATTGCAGGTATTTCTAATTCACGGTTCTCAATGTCCATCAATGCTGAAGGATCTGCTCTTGACGACGGAGCTCAGTGACATATTTGGCCCAACTGTGGTGAATATCCTTCATCTTCACTTCTTGCGATACTATCCTTTACAGTGGTCGCTTCTTGATTCACCATTACCTTAAATCATATCAAGTTCAAGGGAACTTTTTATCAAGTATATCATATATAAATCTATGTTATGCAGTCCCAATAATGGGCGACCAAGCATTGGTGATATCATGCATTTCACAATATAACCTGTATACAAGTATCATGGAAAGTAGTAAGAAACTAATTGTTATGTAGTCTATTCAAAATATTGCGATCAAGGTGCTGAAATATGCAAAATGCTAGGTATCCCTGAACTACATGTATATGTAAGTGACGTATTTTAGTAGTAAACAAACTTACTCTTTCTTGAAGATTCAGATGCTGAGATTATTTATGGGTCCTCCGGTATCTCTCAATATCCGGAATGTCGCATGGCATGGCTTTCCAATTCCAGGGGAAATACCTAAAAGGTAACACTCTTATACATCCTGTCATGATTAAGATAACTGTCAAATTAGGAAATGAATTATCAGAGGCAATTTCTCAAGTAGTGTACGTCTTGTTTACTGAGACACGCCCACACACACACGTACTCAAACATATTTATTTATTTGTATATATCTGTATCTGTTTTTTATTATTACCAGATTCGCATATATGCTTCTAGCCATGGCTGTCGGTCTGGGACAAGCTCTTGAAGATAAAGGAATTGAACCAGAATCCATACCACACCGTGCCTTTGTATCATTCCCGCAGGTAGCCTGCATGACGCGAGGTAAGCGATTGTGCCGGTTTCGGCACTTACTATGTGGGTGACTGGCGACTGCCGTGGGACCATTCTAAACAACTGGAAAAGCAAGAATAGAGAAAAAAAAGGGAGAAAAAAACAACAACAAAAAACACACTAGAGTGAAAAAGAAAAAAAAGTTGTATTATATATACTTACAAAAAAAATATATAAAAGGGACCAAAAAAAACAAGACATGAAGGCTGCCCAGAAAACACGAAAATGATAGTGAAGCTGAAGGCCCAGATAACTGAAGAAAGAAAGGACAGCACGAAAAGGCAAACTGAGACACTGGCAAAATCGACATCAGTCACAAAAGACCTAAAAACAAAAGGTCGACAATATTCCCGCCGGAACAAACCATCCACCAAGATGGATTTCACATCCACCCTACAAAGACAAAAGAATGCGCAAACGCCCTAAAAGACTTAGTCAAAAACAAATGACCTCACCACAAAAAGACTACACCAGGACGAGCCCCCAGAAAAGAGGAAAGGCCGAGAAGGGCAACCCGAACCCCCCAAGAAGAGAGAGGACTAGGAATGGTGAGGAGGAGACAAGGATTGTCACGATCAACAAGGAAGACGTCAGACACATTGTTGGCATGGAGGGGGCCATGATTAAAAAAACGATGGCTGAAAACAAAGTCAAAATGAGGGTAAACGGGGAAAGAGGGATAATCATAGGGGGGAAGTGAATGTAAGGGACGCAGAGAGGGACGTTCATGACATCATCTAAAAGTTAAGGCAATATGAAAGGACAGCAAAGCCCAGAATGGAAGAATGGCGCGCAAGGAGCAAGAGCAGGCTGAGGAGCCAGAGGGACAACAGCCAGAGAGGCCAAAGAAAAACAAGCCACCCCAGAGACAACAGGAGTGACAACCAAGCTGAAACCAGAGACAGCAGGGCCAAACCCACCCACCGACAGAATAGATACAGCAGAACCACAACAACAAGAAAACATGGAGCAGCAGAACGAGAGACAATAATGCTGAACACAGCAGGCCCCAAGAGCACAGAGAAAGAAAGGGACACAGCAGGACCCGACAAAACGACAACCCCCATGGCCACACAGGAGGAGGCATAGGAATCCACACAACGCAGGCAGAAGGAGGCATAGGAATCCACACAATGAAAGCAGGAGGAGGCATAGGAATCCACACAATGTAACACCACCCGAATGGAGGATGCACCACAAACGGAGGACACGCAGCCCCATGCGGAAACAGCTGCAGAGGACTCAGCTATGCCCACAGCCACCACAACTTCTGCTGCGGACACTAGGATGAATGCCAACACCCCCACAAGAGAAAAACAATACCAATAAAAGAAGCCAACACCAAGGTATATAGGTACGAAGAAAATATGCCACTAGTGAAAAATCAACAACAAAAAAGAGGGAAAAATGGAAAATAACAAACAAAAAAAGGGAAAAAAAGAAAACAAAAAACTCATCCGGAGGGGTGGGATAAATAACAACAAAAACAGTATAAAAAAACAACAACCCTGAAACTGCTATATACCAACGCAAAAGGCATAACAGGAAAAACAACAAGCATCAAAGCCGCACTTAAAGAACAGGACACAGATATAGCCATAATAGCAGAGACAAAAACGAATATACCACCAAGAATAGAAGGGTATAAATGGATCCACAAAGCCAGAACCAAAAGAACAGGAGGAGGAATAGGAATCCTGATCAGAGAAGACATGTACAGCATATGCCAAGAAATAGAGCACACAGAAGAAGACACTGAAATAGTATGGGTAAAAATCAACAAAGGGCAGAGAAAAATGTACATAGGAGGCATATATGGCCCGCAAGAGAAAATAGATATGGACACAGTAAATAGAATATAACAACAGGTACAAACTACCATCATAGGACTGAAACAAGATGGAGAAATAATACTAGCGGGAGACTTCAACGCTAAACTCCTGATAGAAAACAAGGATAAAAGTATCATTCAAACAATAACTATAAACGGGACATACCTGATGGGAATGGTCAATGAGACAAACCTTAGCATACCAACTATAAGTGAAGACTGCATGGCATGGACCTGGAAAAAAGAGAACAAACCCAGCGGAAAAGTCCATAGTAGACTACATCCTATGCAGCGACAGCATAAAAAAACAAATAGAGGAGGTAAGGGTAGATACAGAAGGAACCCACAGGCTCAAAGGCAAAAAAGAAACAGACCACAACACCATACTCATGACGGTGAAAACATCAATACAGAAAGCAAAAGCAAAACCAAATGTTGCAAAGGAGACAAAGAAGCCTGGAGCAAAGTAAACGCACAGCTACAAGCAACTGCAAAATCAGAAGACCAGTATGACAAGGTACAAAAAGCCATAATAGAGAGCATGAAAAAAAACATAGGGGAAATAACAATAAGGGGCAAAGGCAGAATACAAGAAAGTAAACAAGTGAAGGAAATGAGAGAAGACAAGAGGGAAAAAATGGGATATACAATAAAGCCCTAAGGCCACTTAAAAAAGATTATCAGCTTTGCGGATACTTTTCAGAAATAATATGCGCGGGAGGGCGGCTTTTTATTTTATTTGATATTCCTAATTTTTATCATGAGGGCGGCCCCTTTTTATCTTTTATTTCAGTTCAAAGGAATTTCGATAGATTAATTGATATATGTGTAGAGGCAAGGGAAAAGGATACTCCAAGGAAAAAGTCAAATTTAAAATTGATGTCATAAGCCTTCTAGTGATATATTACACTTGAAGATATCAATTCTAGTTTTTGAGGAATGGCTTCCTGAATATATGTGGTCATGGCCCTATCAAAAAGCCCAATAAGCTCTAAGTCTCATACTTACCTGGATATCCCTATCTAATCAGCATAATGATGATAATGACAAATATATCATACATTTTCATTCTTTTAGTCATAAAATTTGATCTAGGAATGGTATTTTTATTCTGTTTTGACCATAGTAACCCGCATGAATCATTCTGTCAAGGGGTATCTTTAATTTTTGTATTTGGAATGAAAATCATGTTTCCATGGCAACATACATAAACAAGGACACCCATTTAGGCCTTAAAACGTTCTTTTGACATTCCAAATATGGAGGCTTTTCACCAGAAATGGAATGTTTTGTGTATTCCCATTTTTTTCTACAGAAAAAAGTACCCTAGAGCTATTTTTACCCTTTTTCTTTCATTTAAAGCCATAGTGGCGCCCCCCTGGTGGCAAAAATCGGAACTAATCCCGCACGGAGTATCCTTTCTGCTTGCCTGCTCACATATAATCCTAAATATATTCATCATAAATCATAGGAACAATAATCCAAATATATTGGGATTCGAACAGGGAGTAAAATGCTCTTAAAATCTAGTTTCTACACCAGTAAATGGTTGAGATATGGTTAGTTCTGTATATCATAAGTTACACTTTTTTTATGGATGCAGGATTTTGGATTTTTTATGAAAAAATGAAATAAATAGCACCCATGCAGCCCTTTTTAACAGATGCGGGTGGTATCCGCAAAGCTGATTATCTTTTTTAAGTGGCCTAAGGGAGTGATCATTTTTTAACAACAGGGGGGGGGGGGGCAAAACAATTTGGACCCCTTGACCGGGGGGGGTCAAAATAATTTAACCAGTTTTGAGCCAAAAAGCCCGCGCGTTACTATACATCAAAGGGCCCGCGCGCGAGCCGATTTTCGGCCGTTAGGGGGGGGGGGTAAAAAATTTTGACCCCTCGACCGGGGAGGGGTGTAAAAAATTTTGCGCGCTCCACGTGGAAGCCCACCACCCCCCCCCCCTGTTGTTAAAAATGATCACTCCCTAAAGGTGAAGGAGAGGAGCGAGCAGATACTGAGAAAAAAAGAATACATCAAAGCGAAAGAAAAAACATAAGTAGTGATGAAACGAATAATAACAGAAGGAGGGATCAAATCAAGATGCTTCTGGAAAGCAAGAAGAAGCATCATGGCCAAACCAGAAGAGTGCTACAGAGTGCTGGATGAGAACAACCAAGAGATAACAGACACCCAAAAAACAAAAGACCATATCGCTAACTACTATGAGAAGCTGTACCAGGCAAGAGAAGGAACACCACAATACGAAATGTGGACAAAGCATATAGAGAACAAGATCTTCAAGCTACAAAAAGAAACAGAAAAGGCAACAACCCAACCGTTCACAGAAAAAGAACTGAATGATACTATCCGCACACTAAAAAATAACAAAGCCCCGGGACCGGATGGCATACCAAACAAAGTATTTATAAAAACAGATAGGGGAACCAAAAAAGTCATCCTTAGAGTGATAAATAGAATAACTAAAGAGAAGAACATCCCAAAACAATGGCAAGAAGGGGAAATGATAGAATATATAAAGGAAAGGGAAAAAAAGGAAAATGCGAAAATGAAAGACGGATAACCCTATCAAGCAACTTTGGCAAACTCTACGAGAGACTAGTAAACAACCGAATAGTAAAATATATCAACATAACCCAAGAGCAAGGAGGAGGGAGGAAAGGAGCAAGCACAGTGGACCACATACTCAGCCTAAAAGCAGAAATAAGAAAAAACAAGGAAAACAAAAATGACACAATAATCACCTTCCTAGATGTTACCAAGGCATACGACAAGGCCTGGCAAGATGCAACAATGTACACACTTAACAAGAGTGGATGCGACAAGGCCCTATGGAACATCACAAGAAATCTCAACAGTAACCTAAGGGCCACAATAGGAACAAACAAGGCCCTAACAAGAGAAATCTATGTGAAAAACAGCATGAGGCAAGGAGGAGTCCTATCTGTGACACAATACGCAAACATGATGGACGAAATAAGCAAGAATATCAAAAACAATGAGACAATTGACAGTAAATGCTTACTCTGGGTGGACAACCTGGCAATAACCTCGAACAACCACGAAGACCACCAAAAAACACTGCATGCAGTGGAAGACACAGCAAACAAGTATAAAATCAAATTTGGCCAAAAAAAATCAAAAACAACAAAAGTAGAAAAAAAAGAGGAGGAAGAAAAACACACAATAGATGACTTCATCCTCCAATACAAATCGCAAGACAAGTACCTAGGGGAAGAAATAAACAACAGAAATAACCTAGAAGACCACATAGTGCAAATACAAACAAAAACAGAGACAGCCATGCAGACAATACTGTATGTAGCAAAAGACAACAACTTTAAAGGAATCGAAATGGAAACCATGTGGAAACTCATGGAAACGTGGATAGTGCCAATAATACTATATGGATGCAAAACCTGGGTGCCCAATAAACAGCAGAATGCCAAAATAAACAGAATCCTGGACAACATAATCAAGAGGATAATCCAGATTCCCCAAAGCACACCAAGAGAAAGCATCTACAGAGAACTCGGCACCCTGGATGCCGAGCACAGAATCCTAGAAAGGTGACTAAACTACATGCACAAGATCAACAAAGCATTCGAAGAATTCCAAAGAAGAATTAAGGAAAACACAGCACCAACCTCATGGTGGTCTTGGACAAAAAAGAAGGGATAGGAATAGAAAAGGATACCAACTCCCTATACACAACAAAAAAACTGTGGAAAAAAATAATCAGGCACAAAAAAAGAGAATGAGAGACAGCGGAAAGGACAAAAGCAAATACCTGCACCTGCTAGCTAACACAGAAAATGACAACAAGGGAGCAGCAAAATACCTGACCATCCAAACAAGAATCAATACCAGCAACATATTTAAGGCTAGGACGAGAATGCTGGAAATAAAGGGAAACTTCAGGAATATGTTCCATGATAACATATGCAGGGGGTGTGGCAAAAAAGAGGAAACACAGGAGCATATACTACAAGAATGCAAAGGACTACATACCAATGAAGACACAAAAATAACACTAAAACAACTGTACACAGAGGACCAAAGAAGAAATAGAAGCAACACCAAAAAAAAACAAAAAAAAACGTAGACCATCAAACAATGGAAGAGGAAGTAGTACCAAGAATACTACTTTGCCCGTCACGATACCACGTGACTGAGCGCCCTGACCAATCAGGGAAGACGCCGAAGAAGGGAAAGGAAAGCCTCCTCTCTCCAGCTGGTGAATCTGACCGCCCTGCCTCTGCACACTGTCCCCTTTTCTTGGGGCCAGGCGACGCCCACGAGGATCCCTGTTCTATCTATCAGACACATTAGCCAAGTGCCAGGGGCTGAACCCACTGCCTGGCTTGATAGGGTACTTGTTCCCTACTGTTTTGTCTGAAGTAACTGTTCCTGGCCGATCTGACGTGGTGCCTAGCTAGCTGTTGGGTGTCGCCTCCGGTTTGTCCAACATAACTTCGTCCCCGCCTGATCCGACATGGTAGCTGTCAGGTTCCCCTGCAGTTCGTTCAATGTAACTATGTAACTTTGTCCCTGCCCGACATTACCCGAACCGCCAGCCATCGGGTGCCACCTCTTGCCAGAGGTCCTCACCTCTGCCTGTAAAAGATTTAACTGTATGGGCCGTATGTCCGTTTGTTCACCAGCTGTCACCAATGTAAGGAAATCAGAAACATAGCATAGAAGACACAACAGCTGTCCTTAAAGGGTTACCAATTCAGTCCAAAATTATACATAATATATTAATATATACATGTACAAAATGTATATACCCTTTTCAGTGTTACCAGATGGCGGATGGACGTCGCTGATTGGTCTTGTCACGGAAAGTGGTTGTGTACCCGGCCCGATGCTGCCTGTGTGGGAGGTTATCATAAAACAGTATTCTAGAAAACGGTATGTATAGCTAACGTCTAAAACAGTCATTAAGTTGCCAGTGTTACTGTGATATAGTCATCTTTGCTGATATCTAAACTGGAATTATTAACCTCTATGAAGGAGAGAAGCAGAAAAACCACTGCTGTTTTAGTACTTCTCCCAATATGATGGTTAGAATTCTAGTTATATGTATTAGCGGGTACTGTACTCCAATGTGTCCAAATGTAAACTCACAAACTGCACTGCTCATCTTCAAGCTATGGTCAAGCGGTCAGCCTTCTTTTACCGCAATTAGAACACATGCTTCGCCGGGTTTTCGCCACCACCAACGAATGTTCTCATAGAGTTCTCACTGCGGAGGTAAGAACAGCCCCCAACCCCCAGCTATGTTATGATATTAACACACATTTAAAACACATTTCTAGTATCAGTAGGCCGACTCATAGCTCATGTAGCGTACTGGTCTAAGGCCTACCATAGTCTAATATTGAGCAAGAGAGGGATATGCCCTAATTAGAGTACATGTACCGTAAAACCCCGCCTTTGAGACGGATTTTATTTGGGATTTATTTTTTGCACAAGACGGATTTTTTCCTAAAGTTAGGGGGTCGTCTTAAAGGCGGGGTTTTCTAAAATTTGACTTATAGAAAATGTTGGGGGAAAAAAAAGAAGAGGTTTTTTGAAGAGATTAAAATACACTTTCTTTTCTTTTTTAAAGTGTTTTACTTATGTAAATGATACAACTGTGAGGTATCTAGTGACACCACTCGTGTTTTTAAGTAGAAAGTTGATTAGAATGGGGTCTGAAAGGGGTCTAGAGCCCCCAAAAAATCTCAGAAGTCGGGGGTCGTCTTAAAGGTGGGGTTTTCCAAAATGTCATACTTGTTTTACACAAGACAAATTTTTTTCTAAAGTTGGGGGGTCGTCTTAAAGGCGGGGTCGTTTTAAAGGCGGGGTTTTACGGGTATATGCGTTTTTAATATTGATACGTCAAAATAAATGTATCACATATATTCTCACTGTACTCATCTTTCTTTTAATGAATCTATGTGTACAATTTGACATGAATTGAATGACCGCAGGCTGTTTGGTATTTTCTCCTCTTCAGAATACCGTACTTTTCACAACATTTGATGAGGTGAGTAGTGGTCAGGCTTTGGAAGCTGTTGCTCATATACATTGATACGGTCAAATTATTTAAATTCAAACATAATGATACTAAATGTGTTGAATTTAACCATTTCATAAATCCTCACCAAGCAATCAGTTACCTTCTATGGCGATGTAATGTAAAATAACAGGTTTGTTCTCTACATTTTAGATGCTGGAGCCTGTACTTCCGGATGGTAAGGAGAACCGTCTAAGAGAAGCATTAGGAGATAATGCCATGGTGAGTGTCCCATCAAAATGTTCTGTCTTGCTATAGTGTAATCAATTCAGCCAGATAATCCAGTTCATTGAGCCCACTCCCCTGAAGGCACACCCTTTCAACTCAAATCAAATCGTGTAGGACTATCTTCATCAGAATAAATACTGATATGAGATTATTGACTTATGGATCTGTAGGATCCCTACACTCTATGTTGGCAAGACATTTTTCCCAAAAATATAATTAATTTTTCAATTTTATTTCTTGACATGTTTCTGTTAACAGGACCTTGCGTTTGACCTGCTCGCCTACCCAGCCGGCCCACGTGTAAGGGACCGGGTGAGCCATGGTGAGACCAACCTGGAGGAGTTGCCGGTAGAGCTGGCCGACCAGGTGCTCCTCCTGTGTACGGCCATCTGCCTCCAGTTCATAGAGACAGCATCTTCCACACACCAGGTGACAAGCCTTAATGAAGTACATGTATTTCTATTGCACAGACGTATCAATTGGAACTCTGCTTGTTTCTGCTAAGAGATAAATAGGATAATTGCCATCACTGCTGAAGCAAGGCTTTTTAAAGTTAGTGACCTATTTGTTGAAGGACCATTATACATATTAAAATAGGTTTTCATATTTTATATTGCAGGGGAATCTTGCAACGAGCGTTCAAGAAAGTCTAAGTGCCTACGAATCGGTGTTCTTCCCTATAAATACAGCTAAGAGAATGGTAAGGATATTTATAGATCCCTACATTCTGTATGTACCGGCAGTATCGCCTAGCAATGGGTATATTCTAAGACGGAATCAGTAATAGAGTATAAGTATACAATTATTATGAACAATAGCACTGTATTGCGAGGCATGTGTCAGTCCACACTAATCTGAGTCTTGTGTCTTTGCTGCTAGATAACGTCTGAATCATCTGAGTTTTGTAATGTAAATATGAAATCAGATAGCCTAACAGGGCATTTATCGCTACTTTTTCCATACTTAGAATATTATTACTTCTTCCAGGTACGTGAACTTGCCGGCAGCTTAGAACAATGGGTACAGATTCCAAAGCCTCCAACCGACAATGACATTTCTGTAGAGTGAGTATTCTATAAAATACATACATGAGCTTGGATGATGGATTGGGGGGGGGGGTCTTGGTCAGAGTGTGACAAACAATGATGAAGATATGGGAAAAAGTGAGACAAGGGGGTGGGTCGGTGTTGAAAATTGTCCATATAATGGTTCTCCAAATACATATGCCACAGCATATTTTGGGTTATTGACGCCCTAGTATTATAATATATGCATCACATTAATAACAGTTGTCCTGAATGCATCTTCTTTGTTATAGAGCAACGACCTCAGCTGGGCTGGACATGGATTCTCAGCCTTTAGAAGAAAGACCAGTGTACAAAACAGCCTCTCATGTCATTCAGCAGTATTTGCCTGGAGACACCCAGCTTGCAAGGTACCTCAAACTTATTTCGGGTATAAGATAGAAGGTATCCACTAGTAGATATTTCTATAGCCGTTCTGCCCACACATTCAATACCAAGCTCACTGCAAATTGTAATCGCCAGGTTAATTAGATATGGAATTAATTACTGTGCATGTTATTTCAAGATAATTACTAGTTTATCCTTCCCTTATTGACATCCAGTGGAGTTGGACCGTTCAGCAATATACAAAATCACTTGGAGCCTATTCTCATCAGGAGGATACCGACATTATATAGATGGAAGGATCCCCTCACCTCATCTCTAACTGCTCACACCTCGAAGGTAAGTCTTTTTCCAAGCAACTGTCGCTACTGGAGTTGAATACATGTATGAATATCTGTGTATTAACTAGATGCTTACTTCTAGGTGGCCCATCGAGGCCATTCAATGAATTATCGATACTTGGATATCCCCATAATCTCATTGCTTAAGCTATCTTATCTATTCAATTGCACTCATAGTAAAACCGGTGAAGCATTAAAGGCAACTTGGATCACAATGTTAAAATCCAATTGAGGTAAAGTAATAATGTACCCTCTCAGAATCTTAAGATATAATAAATTTAGGTCAGCCAGAACCAAAACTTAGCACTGTACATCATGTCTAACCTACTGTAAGTTCTCCCGTAGAAGCTGCGGCTTGTACGCGAGTCAGATCGCCAGTGCGGCTTATAGGATTGGTCCGAAGTTGGGGTGTGGCTTAGGCCACTTAAAATTGATTATCAGCTTTGCGGACACTTTTTGGAAAAAATTGGTGAGGGAGGGAGGCTTTTTTTAAAATATATATATATTCTTTTTTTTTGGAGGTGCGGGAGGGCCTTTTTTCTTTTTTTTTGCATGAATTGATGGTCTGCACATATAAATAAGGTCTAAAATGTTTTTGCGACTATGGTACAGTACCAAAGTCGCCATAATCAGATCGCTAGTGCGGCTTATGGGATAGGCTCAAAGTCAGGGTGCTACTCATACGCGATTTAAGCTTAGGTGCGAGAATTTATGGTACTGAATTATCCAATGTTATTCAGGCGCCCATCAGTGGAGGTGAGGCTGAGCTTGTTGGATATATCATCAGGATTGCTGCCAATGCGCACAACGTATCCACCCAGGTATTTGATGTCATGACAAGTCGTTTTGGACAATGGCAGCGCAAAGAACTGCGCTCCCGTCAACGAGCCACATACACTAGGATGATACACAGGTAACACTTTTATTACCCGTACTGATACTTGTCTCTTAGGACCACGTAAAATGTAATTTCCTCACATCCAGAACCTGCTCCTCCTCACGTCCATCACCCCTTCCTCACGTCCACCACATCCTCCTCACGTCCACCACCTCCTCCTATGTTTGGTCTTATCACACATGTTTGCATTGGTTACACAGGCGGTGGTCAATTGAGAACCCGGAACCTGATTCAATTGTGATTTTAAATCATAGGTTCAATCTTTAAACTTGTTCTGATACATTGTATATTCAACATTAAATCTTATCCATTACTCATGCCCTGGGTTGCCTGTGATTTAAGGCACACAATTAATCTTTATATTTCAGTCTGCCTGTCCTGTCCAGTGGTATACGACTTGCAGTGATTATAACAACCAGTGTCCTGGCATCCCTCCATAATGAGTCAGTGAATACGCAGCCTGGAAGGATCACAGCCATTCGGTGAGACACCTCTCATTTTAACGGCCATATATTGTTTGGTTATTACTCGCCAAGCTGACAATAAACCACACACAAAGTTTAACCTGTTCTTGATAAAGTGATGTGACAGTAACAGTCTGTACGTTTTGGAACTTTGTTGTCATGGTTTGGTGGTGAGAAAAATGACGAGGGCCCTTTTCTTTTTGAGTCGGGGTTCCGCTGAGTCAAAGGGAGCCTCCCTGTAACCACTTTTTCCCTGTTTTGAGATGTGCTGCATTCAGGGGGGCCATCAAGGTAGTTAGGTGGGAGCAAATATGTGGAGAAGATTGATGGCAATATTGATACGAAGGGATTGATCCCACAACAGAAGAAATCAGACATCAATATCATATTGGAAAATACAATACTGAAAATGTCACAAAATTTCCTGAAATTGTCTGCAATGATACCTACCGTAAAACCTCGCGTAGAAGCCGCGGCTAGTACGCGAGTCAGATCGCCGATGCGGCTTATATGATCGGCCCAAAGTCAGGGTGCGGCTTATACGCGACTTTTTCTAAAGTACAATTTCTAAAATACGGCACACACAGTGTCCACATACATGTACTACGTGGGCCACCCACATGCATCTATTATACTTCTATTCAACAACAACGGTATTGATCTTGACATTTTATTAACTAGTCCTCATAATGTGTCATGTTTCTCCTTCCAGGCAGCTGCGGATACTTCTTCAATACTGTGAAAACCTGAAGACGTATACAAGTGTGGCAAAGAATAAATGGGACGAAGCAGTGCAGAGTACAGATGAGGTTATTAAGAAGATTGGATCTATATCCTCAATTTAGTTATTAATGAATATGTTTATATAATACTGTATGACGAGTATTTGATAGTCGAGTCATATGATGTATCTGTGGTATTACATGGTAACTTTCATTGTTTACATGAGTTTATAAAGGATGAGATGATATGATTATTCTTAAAGTAATAAAATCTACATAAAACAGGTTGTATTATGCTTCTTAATGGAAAGTATAAAGTAAGTCTTGCTGGTAAAATTGATATCTAGTTGCCGGCCGTCGGAGTAGTATCAACAGAGATGTGCACCATGCACATGTGCATTAAGCAGTCGTGCACAAACTCGCACGTCAGGCGCAAGCTTCGATTCACATCACCTCTTCTAAAGATCGGATTTACACTAAACAACTATTATACTTCTCCTGGACTAATATAGTCCTTGACAATAGTATTTTTGGCAAACTCAGACCCAAGAGTGGCGAGTAGTTGTGAGACCAGCTCCCTGAGCACATTTGAGTCATTGACTGATTTACTAACGTGGCGCCTGGTACACGCTCAGCGGGCAAAGCTGACACCACTGACAGTAGATCTTCTGACCTTTCTGAAGAAACACGTCATGTTGACCTGAGCAATATGATCAAAGAAGCTATCAAAGATCAGCTCATTGCCATAAAAGACACTCTAGTCCCAAAATCAAAGGGCACCAAGGGGAAGGCCTCAGTCATCTCAGAAGGTGAAGGCAGCGGGACTGATAATGGCAGCCGTGCTAAACATGCTGGAGGAGGATGCTGCCTCACTGACCAAGCTAAGTAGGTAAAGAGCTATCTTATAAAGTCATAAGTGTCTCCAAGAAAGCCATTGGTCAGCCCTTTGAGAATATATTTGTCAAAGGAAAGGGAGATCTGTTTCCACAAGGGAGATGCAGTTCAACATGACAGCTGCTATGACCGCTGTGACTAGGCAAGCCACCATCCTTGATGACCTCAAGGAATGGGCCAAGTCTAAAGATTCATGCAAGTCCTTGGCAGGGAAGTTTGAAATATTAGGCAAGATGATGACACCACCAGTTTTAGGCTGATTGGCTGGGAGGGGATGACCTCACCACGGCCATGGATAAGCTCAAGAAGGAAGAGAAACAAGTCTCACACTTCAAGAAAAGCTTTGCTTACGCCACCAACAAAAGTGCCACCTATAGTTAACAACAAGGGAAGCACCAAGAAGGGTACAAAAGCAAAAAGCAAAAGTACTTCAGGGATAAATCCTACTCTGGAAATAAGAAACAGAAGAAGGATTTTCACATTAGAGTCCAGCAACTACTTAGCACATACCCATTGAACCCGCTACCCCTTTGCTGGTACAGGCACATTCATGTGTTAAAGACTATGGGACTTTTGTCTCGGGTGGCACAAAACTTTAAAAAACATAAGTGGCTACAATTAAGCATGACCCGTTTGTACTAGAATCTGTTCAAGGAGTGAAGGTAGACTTACATGAGGAACCTTATCAGAAGAGTAAGCCTAGGGTATGTGTGGTGTCAAAAGAAAACAGACACAACACAACTCTGTAGTCAGGGAATACCTACAGAAGGGTGTCATTGAAAAATGCAAACCTTGTAAAGCCCAGTTCTTGTCAAACATTTTTCTTAGACCGAAACCAAATTTCAAGCATCAGCGGATTTTAGATCTGTCTGACCTCAATGACTCTGTTGTCTACAGACATTTCAAAATGGATGGCCTTCAGACAGCAATATAAGTGCAAAAAATTATTCTTCAGTTAACAATGAAAATGCAAACGACCGAATGGGACATGACACTTGCTGCACAAGTCGAAGATGATCATACCGGTAAGCATATTTCATTTTTAACGGTTAGGTTTGAATCTAAAAAGTATATGCAAGTATATACAGCTAGTACGAATACCAGCATGGCTACAGTGAGAACACCAATGGTGTCTGTTCAGGAGGTTAATGTGGCTCACCTCTCTTGAGTCATGCCCATTTATCGGCAAACCAGGTACCAGAGACCAGGCTTCAAACCCCTGCTCCCCCAGGTTATTTCCAACAACAATCTCCACCTCAAGCTCAGACAATGAACCCACAGCCATTGCCAGGTTATCGAACTTTCCTGTTGCCTTAACCTGTCCAGCAATGGGGATATCCACAGTGGGCTCAACCCCAAACACTTTGGGCCACTCCCCCTCATCCTCAGTGGGCTTATCAGCCAACTTATTACCCAAGCAATTACGCTCAGACTGCTCCTCAGGCCACAGCTGATCCCTCGCCAAAAACGCTGACCATTGGGCCTACACCTGGGAGGAAGAGTACCAGGGGGAAAGCTGAGAGGAGGAAGAGAAGGAGCAAGGGAATGAAGTCAGTCAGGAAGACACCCTGCCAACCCCTCCTGGTGTCAAAACCAGACAAGACCATAACATTTCGGATAACAAGGATGATCTGGTGGTAGATAAATCGGCTAAGAGAAAGTGGCCTAGCAGTGCCCTAGCAGCGTTAATGGAGGTGAAGTGACCAAAAAAAGGCTGAATTGAACAAAATATTGAATTTGAAAATTTGAAAATTTGAATTTGAAAAACTGAATTGAACAAAATATGCAAATACTGCAAATATGTTACACAATATTTTATCAATAAAATATTATTGTTTTAGCCATAAGACATTATCATATACCTCTTTTTTAATGCTCAGAAGCTTATAAACTGATATTTGCTGAATTAGATCAAGATCTCTACTTTCTGTTTTTTCTTTATGGAATCCGGAATACCATGGGTAGCATCGAAATTTTCTTTTAAAACATGTTATTTCTATTAATTATATGAGCCAATTTGACAAAAATATGGAATTGATAGCTGAGAACTGAGTTAGGGGTCGGGTCCGTTTTGCCCCGGGGGTCCGTTTTGCCCCGGTCTCCCCTATGTACATTTCCTGTCAAGAGAATTTGTCAAAATATAAAAGAATTAGCAAAACTTGACAAAAATTGAGTGTTCACATCATTTCCATGGTAACCAGGACGTCATGATATACCCAAAACCCTATCTAGAAGTTGGGGCTGCTATAATATTATAGCTTTAATTCAAGCTATTTTGTGACCATTTATGTTGAGATGCGCCCTAGAAACAGCAAAAATTGTGAATTGTCCTTGATGTTCAAATTGACCTTGAAATATCTTGAATTTTCATACCACCATTTTGCAAAATGGCCGCCATACAAAGGATGACCATATGCAAATTTAAAACATGAAAAAAATCTCACAAAGAACTAAGTTTATTTAGATATCTTGAAAAAAAGTAGTGTCTGCAAAGACACTCTTTCATGTGGAAGGTTTAAATAAGGTTAATGGCTTAACATTTTCGTAAAAAATATATACTGTGAAAGTACTTATATTCACGGGTGTAAATTTTCGCTGAGGTGGCAAAAAAGACTAATTCGCGGGTATTTAATCCATACTGTAGCATACAAGAATTTCGCGGATTTTTCATTTCCGTGAATATAGCGAAAATATATACCCAGCGAAATAAAGTACGACCACAGTATACAAATTGCCATAGGGATTGCCTTTGACCCGTATAACCCCACCGAAAAATGAGGTTGGGGTAATACGGGACACCACACAAATAGTGATGTCAATTCCTAGACACTTCACAGAAAATAATCAAACCATATTTAGTTTTACAAGCTATTGGGTGTTTTATCCTTGGCACCTGAAACTGGAAAAAATATTACCACTTTGCTCAAACTAGGGGCTTACATAAATGATGATGTGTCTAATTATGTTTTAGGCCTACTAACCAAGATGTCAGCCCTCAATATTCCAGGCATTCAATTTTATTTTCCGCATATAATTCAAATAATAATTCCTCCAATGACATAATGAATGCCGCAATATATATGATCTGAAGCCTACCTTTTCATATAAAACCAAAACTGAGTTCTTAGTGTTACCTAGATAGGCCTATCAGTAAAAAATATCAGTCTAAAATGAGAGTGTCCCTTATTACCCAATGACCCGGATTATCCCATCTTCCCCTACTATGTAAATTAGGGCCTACACTTAAATGTGTTTTTGTAAGTAGCTGGTCATTTTGCCATCTATCATTGCTACATAATGCAACACTAAAATATTTTCTTATCAAAAGGCAACACTACGTAAATTTTATCGTCCCAGACCTGAAAAAAAACTTTTTTTCCTAAAAAAGTTATAATCTGTTATAGTTCTAAGTATAATAGCACCACAGACATTTTTTTTATCATAAAAAACTTAAACATTATTGGCCCAAAAAATAGCATCGGTGGTAGGCCTATGCATTAATTAAAGTTATTAGTTATGGGCAGAATACACAGTGTCCCAGTTCTCCTTTGTCCCAGGCCTCCCCTACAGTTTATCTCTGTAAATGGGCGTTCTTTTGTATCCGTATTAAGATCTCCATCACACAATCAATCTTTTTCTAGGCTGATAATTACTAATTAGCTAGTGGACCCTCTTACTAGATCTATAGTAGCATTCTTTGCTCTTTTGGTTTTAGGCCTACTCACTAGGTGTCGCAAAATGTTTACGCTGATACCGGCGAGTTTGGCTTGCGTGCCCGCGTTCGCGAAAGGCAAGCCTGATGACCAGCGCACGTGCATCGCAACACGCAAAATGGCGGACATAAACAAACTCTGTCAATAATCCGAAGAGGTACTTTAACAAGTGCATATGGATATTTGATTACGTTAACATAATCAGGCGAATTCTAGGTAAGTTCATTGTATTACATGGAGACTTTTAGAACCTTCTGTTCAGTCGACAAACGACCAGGACCTAGTTTGATCCCCGGGACTCTAGACGGGCACTGACTTGCAGTTGCACTGTTCTGTTCAGTTCAGTCTGTTGCAGCAGCACATACAGAGTCACTGTAGCACAGAGTCACTGTGACTGAGTCAATCAAAACGCAATTTTATATTGACACGGGTGGGCGGCTGGACCTCTGACAACCCTTACCCTTGATGAGAGGGATTTTTGTGAAAAGTGCCTAGGTTTGTGTTTTTTTAAGCGGATGGTAGAAGTATTAGGGAGTGCTCATTTTTTAACAACAGGGGGGGTGGTGAGATTTCGCGCGGAGCGCGCGAAATTTTTTCACCCCCCCCACTAGAGGGCTCGAAATTTTTTACCCCCCCCCCCCCCGGCAGGCCGAAAATCGCGCGCGTTCGCGACCCTTTGTAGCATAGTAGCGCGGGCTTTTCCCCTCCAAACAGGTTGAATTTTTTTCACCCCCCCCCCAAGAGGGGTCTAAATTTTTTACCCCCCCCCGGTCAAGGGGTCCAAATTTTTTACCCCCCCCCCCCCCCCCAAATCCACCACCCCCCCCTGTTGTTAAAAAATGAGCACTCCCTTATACCTTTCCATCTTAGAATATGCATTTAACAATTTTAGGGGTGTGTGGACCCGGCATACCCCTTGGGCTAAAATTTGAGTTTTTATATGAAGATATTTGTTTTTTGATTTATTACACGATGGCCTGCCCCCTCCCCTTTATTTCAAAATCCTGTAGCCTTCCCTGTATTGTGCCATGATGAATATCATATTGAAATAACGTTGTCAATTATCCAACTGACAATGGTGACAAATATTTTGCTATTAATAGAGATGAGCCTATTTCTTTGTAAATAGGGAGGAATCTTTTTTGAATATAGCACCATGCACATACCACCCCCCCCCCCCGTCACGATTTGTCACAGATTTCTGACCCCACCCCCTCCCCCCCTCCACTGAGGCTTGGCACTATATGCATTTTCATTGTCAAGTTCAAGTTCAAGTTCATAAGGTTTTTATTTTGCCTAGACAGGAGTACATTCATCGTTTCCGTTGATCTTCCATCCTAACATGTCTAGGAGGGTTTATTCAGTATGCACACAAAGTTCTGACCCTTAATTATAAGCCGAAGCTGCACATTATTACACATGTTATACAGTAAAAATACTTTGTGTGCCCCTATATAAGTCTTGATGGAAATAATAAGCTAGCTAATAACACATTTTTCCGGAGGGTGGGTAAGCTTACTGGGGTGAAGGAGAGAAGTCAGGTGAGGGCACAATCCACAGGTAGGTTTAGTGACTTAACGGGGGAACAATCCCTTGACATGAACTAGGCACATTCTATGAACGCTTGTATTAACTTTATAGCTTAATTTACTACAGTGTATACACAGTATTATTACTGGACATCGATTCTCTGTCTCTTTGTAGCTCTATAGTGATCGATGCCCAGTTTTATACTTCAGACCAGTGGCTCATTTTGGCTGTTTTTCGCCTCACAGATTGCTCCTAGCGCAAAATCCTGACTAGGTGTCAATATATTCTCTATGCCAATGTGTAATATGAGGGTAGAAAACAGTGGAACCTCAGTTAGAAAAAATCCTACTGAACAGTTTTTGAGAAAATTAGGGTTTTGTTGCCCTTTTTTGCTGTTTTTAGTACATTTCCTACATAACCCGTGAACGTCAGCATTTCTCAATTTTCAGGTATTTAGAATTAGAATTTGACATTTTTTTATTCACAGTAGGATTCCTGAATACCGAGCCATTCTAGAAAAGCTATTCTTTGGAAAAAATACTTAGTATTTCTTGATGATTTTCGTTGCACAAATTTAGGTTGTAATATAAAAACTGCATTGTCATCCAATCAAAGTGTTTATGCACTGTTGATGGTCACCCCCTCCCACCCTCTTCACTGTGCATTGAAGGAGAACAGGCAGGGGAGGTACACGTGTCTGTATATAGCTGTTGACCTGGGTGCTGGGTGCATTTTTAATTTACGGGGTGCCAACTGTTCATGAAAGAAAATTCAAATCGATTTTTTTTTTTTTAGTATCAGATTAATGCAACTACAAGTCGTGATAGCACTTAAAGCATTCTATTTGCATTAATATGAATGGTGGCCACCTTATGGGGTGCCAAGTATTCATGAAAGAAAAATTGATAAGAATTTGTTTTTTATTAGCATTAAATTGATGCAACTACAATTCGAGATTGCATTTCAAGCATCGGGGCATTCAATGAATGGTAGTCATCTTAAATATATGGGGTGCCAACTGTTCATAAATAAAAAAAAGAATAGAATAAGTTTTTTTATTAGTATCAGATTAATGCAACTACAATTTGTGATTGCACTTAAAGCATTGTGGCATGCAATGACTGGTAGCCACCTTGAATGTATGGGGTGCCAACTGTTCATGAAAGAAAAAAAAGAAAGTTTTTTTTTTAAAGAATCAAACTAATGCAACAGCAACTCAAGATTGCATTTAAGCATTATGGCATTCAATGATTGGTGGCCATCTTGAACCTATGGGGTGCCAACTCTTCATGAAAAAAAACACTAAATTGGATGTTTTTAACAGTTTAAAATTAATGCAACTACATTTCAAGATTGCATTTAAAGCATTGTGGCATTCAATAAATGGTGGCCATCCTAAACCTATGGGGTGCCAACTGTGTTTGAAAAAGGTATCAAATAGAAATGTTCTTATATAGATATCAAATTAATGCAACTACAATTCTTCATTGCACTGAACGCATTGTGGCATTTAGTAAATGGTAGCCATCTTGAATGGGTTGAATGAAGGAAAAATCAAATGGGATTTGTTTTTTTGATAGTATCAAATTAATGCAACTACAAGTCAAGATTGCATTTCAAGCATCGGGACATTCAATAAGTGATAGCCATCTTGAATCTATGGGATGCCAACTGTTCATGAAAGAAAAATAGAATAGATTTTTTTTTATTAGTATCAAACTACTGCAACTGCAATTCGAGATTACATTGAAAGCATGGTGGCATTCAATCAATGGTTGCAATCTTGAATTTCGAAATGAACATACACACAGACATATATGCATGAACATGGTGTTCTCCTTCATATAGATATTCATGAATTTCTACTTCTAATAAATATAGCTTTCTGTTACATGGATGTCGATGTCCAGTTTTAGATATATATCCATATAGTGCATTGGAGTGCTATAATGTTGGACTGCTGTATATTATTATTATCACGGCTCGCCTGACTACAGGAGTTAATACACATAAGCTACCGTATACTTTGTAAGATAGGGTCTGAGATGATACTCTTGCCATCATAGAGGAGTGTAAGCATATCAGACCTCCAGTGTTTTTGGAAGTAGTTAATCAACCTAGATTTTATTTAAATATAATCACCAGTTGTTAGAGACTGCTTGCAGCGAAACTGGGTTCGACTCAGCCAAGTATTATGTAACTGTACAAGATTTAATATGTCGTACGTGGTACACGGATCAGGGGCCCTGCAGACAATGGGCCCCATGACAATTGGCCCTCAGGAATATCGGCCCTATGTCTAATAGCCCTGCGGATGATTGGCCCCATGATGAATGGCACCCTGACTTTAGGCCTCCCGGATTATAGGCCATTTCCCTAACGCCCGAGCATAGGTGATACTAACGTCCGAGTATGGTCCATACTAACGTCCGAGTATGGTCCATACTAACGTCCGAGTATGGTCCATACTAACGTCCGAGTATGGTCTATACTAACGTCCGAGTATGGTCCATACTAACGTCCGATCCCTGGCAATACTAACGTCCGAACACAGATCATACTAACGTCCGAACACAGGTCATACTAACGTCCGAACACAGGTCATACTAACGTGCGAGTATAGCCTGTGATCGGACGTTAGTATGGTCAGGGATCGGACGTTAGTATGGTCAGGGATTGGAGGTTAGTATGGCCAGGGATCGGACGTTAGTATGGCCAGGGATCGGACGTTAGGGACATGGCCTATTGTCCGGAGGGCCTAGAGTCATGGGGGCCGATTGTCATTGGGCCTATTGTCAGGGGGGCCAATCGTCATGTGGCTAAAATGCTGAGGGCCTGTTGTCCCAGGGCCGATTGTCAGGAGGGCCCCTGGCCCGGACACCGTCGTACGTTGCCTGGACATGGCTCTTCGAGTCTGGAACAAAACTATGTACTTAATATCATAACAATAAACCGTTAGGGAGCGTTCATTATTTATGGCAGGGGGGGGCCGAGCATTTTTCAAATCGAATACGTCAAAAAAAAGTGGCCCCCCCCCTCGGAATAGGTGGAAAAAAAGAGCCCCCCCCCCCTCGAAATAGGTGAAAAAAAAGTGACCCCCCCCCTTCCCCCGATTGCTTTTTACAACTTTTTAACAAAAAACGAAATTGGCTTGTACTAGTTGAATGTATGTAATCCTGGCCTTTCAGACACTCACCATCTTTAGATTAACATACTGTGGTGTTTATATATCCCCTGGTGCATATAACCCCTCATGCCGTTATACCCTCTACTAAGCTGGGGGTGCCGGTTGTACAAGGGTTTTTAGAAATACTACAACAGTACGGTGAGGCCTTGTTAGGGGGTCTAGATGGGGGGTCTCCATGTCGCCTGTCGATTTTAAGAAATGCTCATGTCACTTGTCAGTATCTTTGTATTTCTCCTGTCATTTGTCACTAGGGTCCATGTCGCCTGTCGATTTTAAGAAAAGGCCATGTCCCTTGTCAATATCTTTTAATTTCTCCTGTCATTTGTCACTAGGCCCCATGTCGTCTGTCGATTTTAAGAAAAGGCCATGTCGCCCTGTCGATTTTAGGGGTCTACACCCATTTGTTAGTCCAACCAGTCCCGTTGCAGGCAGAAGCTGGTCTGATGTTGAATCCGATAGATCGTTGAAACACATTTTGTCTGCTTTGTCTCATGAAATAACCCTCAATGGTGAACAATGATCATGAGCCTTTGTCTTACATGCAAGTTGCAGGCTATATACAGGAATTTATAGTAGGCCAACTATAAATTGTTCTAGCCATATTGTTGCACGATGGTGGATAAGAGATTTGCGGAACTGAGGCTAACTTAAATGAGTGAGGAATTGGAATCTCAGATTAAGGGTGACACTGCACCCAAATGTATGTCTGACTTAATTATCCAGCAGATCATTCATTGCAAGTAGACCAACAACACTTACAAAAGAACTATTGATGAGATACTCTTTTGGTTGTTCAGACTTCAGACAATCTATAACTCTGAATGTTTTTGCCCTTCAAGACTGAGATCTCGATTCTCGGGGTCTGACTTTGTAGGTGCATTAGCTTCCTGCAATGGTATAGCTTCTAGATTTGGCCACTCAGGAAATGCTGCAAATCATTGCAAATTACTGTGTCCATGATAATAGCAGTTCTAAAAGCCTGAGCCCAGAACTCAATTTTTGATGAATTTAAAGAGTGAGATTTAACCAGAGTGTTACAAAGTGCAGCATGTAACTAAAAGAGGGGAGTATAGGCAGGCTTCCCCCAAGGATATTTTGAATAACTGCTGGTCATATTTTGCTGATGGGAGAATGTGGGATAAACTCGAAACTGAGAGTGAGACTTCTTCCACAAGGTATGGTGTAAATCTTGAAAGATATGTTAGCCTTAGAAATGATGACTGAGTTTACTGAAAGACAAATTGTTCCAAGGAGAAACCCAGCATTAGCTCTACTTGAGAGAATGCTGTATACACGTGTAGGCAGAGAAATGGAGAAATTAGAGTGATGAATTTGTGTGACCAAAATAAATATTCTCATGAGGCACAGGCCAAACGGTCATCCCACCAGGGGTTTGGTTTATCAGCTAGGTCAGGTAGTCCCATATCAAAAAAACTTAAGCCTGAGACTAGTTCAGTGTGGTTCAAGTTGGATGGGAGGTATGTAGGGGCTGGGTCAGTGGGTTACTGGCCTGCAGATGCATTGGATGCATTCTTTCCTTCTACATTAAGTTCAAGTCGAAGCCAAAGTGATGTATTGACAGATGGGGTTCTGTCTCTATTTGCAGTCTTTTTGCCAGAAGATCATCTGGGTTAATTCTTTATAAAGTAAGCTTACAATCAACTCTGCCTACCAGAAGGTTTCTCAACCTACCCACACCAATTGTACAAATCACACCACAAAATCCCATCTTATAACCAGCACCTTGTCAAATGATGAAGCCAGGTCGTGTCCATGCTGGGAAGTAATAAACGTGACGTCACTACTAGGTAGCAGCTTCTCTAGCTGCGTTCCCGCGTCCGCCTGGATAACACAAGCAGCTAACATGACACACCTGAGGTCTGGTTTGGCTATTTTAGTTATGTAGCATATTTTAGCCTCAGCCTTGTATAACGATGGGGAAAGGACAATTCAACAGATTGTTGTTTCGACAGGACGATTCGACAGGAGTATTAGACAGAATTTATGAGACCAATCGACAGAATTTTGGGACAATTCGACAGATACAGTTTATTTATGAGACTGTTGGACAGAGTCACAGGCTTCCACTGATTACAGTTGAAATACATCTCTATATGTAAATTTAGCCGTATAATACATTTCTGGTGTTTATTCTATCAAAATTATAATTTTACCTCGTGCTACCTTAAAGTGTTCCGGAAGCACACGAGAAGGAAGAGCGCATGCGCGTGTGACGTCAGTTCGTGAAAGCGTTTTGGAGTCGTCAAGACGTTGGTAAGTATGAGCGAGTAAATTCATCTTTTTGATGTATTTAAAGTAATTAGATGACCTAAACTTCGCGACAAAGTTAGAGATATGACCTTATAGGTCATTTTGATACCCATTTTGTAGGGTAGTAATTAGTATTTACTAAAATATCGGCTTTTTCTTGTTTTCCAAACAGAACGCCGAAGCAAATTCCTTCGTTCTTGAAAAATTGTCGTCGGCCCGGATTGGAAATCCTGAATATGGCGGACAAAGACATACCTATTGATAACCAACAACCCGATTTAATCGGGGAAGGGGAGAAAGAATCGGAATCTACTCCGGTCAAGTTAAGTGCCAAGAAAACTAAAGAACTAAAGGAAAAAGCTAAAAGTATTGCGAAGAAAGTGTCATCGAATAAGGCGCCCGTTTCCACGGAAACCGGGAGACGCAAATCAAGCGGCCAATCAGCGATCGAAGAATTGTCACGTGATCCGGAGGGCCAATCAGCGGCCGCGGAGGCGGCGTCTACAAAAGCGCCTGCCGCCGCCATCTTGAAAACCAAAAGTAAACAAGACGAAAACCAACCCGAGTGGCTGATAGATCATACGAGAGAAGGTTTGTTCGATGTATTTGGACAACCAGCTTTTCAGCATCCATCTCAATATCAACAACCCGCCTACGGAGGCTACGCTTATCCGGTTTACGGGGGATTGCAAGGAGCTTATGGGAATTACGCCCCGGTGAATGATGAAGTTCAACCGCTAGGAATGGACTGGTTCCAACAAGGTGTGCAACACGCCGAACAGGAGGAAACGGTAGTAGATAGAGTACAACATGCTATATCTGACGATTCTGACGAAGAAGAGTCAGAAGGGTTGCAGCAACAACAGAATACGGTGCCGCAACAACAACAAAATGTGGAACAGGCTGATCAATCGAAGGATAAGGAACCCCCGCTGGGGGAGGGGGCGATGGCCAATAGAATCAAGGCCTACACCATCAAGAAGGCATATGATCCTACAATCGGTAAGGAGATTAATCCACATTTAGCTAAGAGTATAAACGAGCTGTTCATAGATGTCTTCGAGGAGAAGACGTACGATGCCCTGTTGATTAAACACCCTCGAGTTAAGAACATCAGTCGGCTGGCTGTAACTCGTACTAACGACGAGGTGTACAAGGGGCTACCGCCGAATATAAAGACTGCTGATAAAGATTTACAGAAACTCCAATCAGGACTAGCCGCGGCAGTGTCGGCGCTAGCTCCAGTGGGGGAATTGATGCTCAAGAAAGGCCAGAAGGACGAGGAGCTTGATGGGTTAGTGGACACATTTATGGACGCTATTGAGATTATAATCCACACTTCATTAGGGCTAGAAGAGAGAAGGAAGGCTGTTGCAAAGCCTCACTTCTTAGGTGATGCAGGATCGGTCATAGTAAAGCAGTCTAGAAAGATAGCCGACAAGGACGGGTTGTTATACGGCCCAAACGTAGCTGAGACCGTAAAGCAGGCCCAGATTACAAAGAAACTGTCGGAGACCTTGATGAAGCGACCAGCTGACAAGCAGGGGGGTCCTCCTGCAAAGAAGCAGAACCAACAGAAGAAATACACCCCTAAACAGGGTGGAGCTTATGGAGGGTTCCATTATCAGCAGAGACCGTTCAACCAGAGGTTCCCTATCCCGGGGTATGGCTACCCGAGGGGTCAGTTCCAGAACCCAAATGCAGGATGGCAGCAGTACTACCCTGGGCAGCAACAGCAGATGCAGTTCAGACCGAGGGGGCAGTACCAGCAGAACTACCGCCCGCGACCACCTGGCCCGCCTAACGCAGGCAAGAAACCGGGTTTCTCCAAAAGGAGCGCGTAATTGCGCAGGTAGGTGCTCCTTTTATCAATACTGCGAGTAATTTCCAAGCAGGTAACATAACTAGATTTGTAGATGAATGGACTAAATACACCTCTGATCCATGGGTCCTGTCTCAAGTGGCAGGTGTGACCATTCCTTTTCTAGAAGAACCCTATCAAAGCAGAATTCCTTGGCCTTTGGATTTAAAGGCTGAGGAAAAGTCTGCGATGACAGGTGAACTAGAGGGGTTACTAGTTAAAGGGGTCATCACAGAAGTGGAGCATGAAGAGGGAGAGTTCATCTCTAATGTATTTCTTAGACCTAAACCAAATGGACAATTTAGACTTGTACTAGATTTAACCAGGTTAAACAAGAAAGTAGAATATGAACATTTCAAAATGACTTCATTGTTCACTGCTATGCTCATGTTAAGACCAGGAGCATTCATGGCCTCAGTTGACCTGAAAGATGCATATTATAGTGTAGGAATCCAACAAGAGTACAAAAAGCTGTTGAGATTCCAGTGGGAAGGCAGACTCTATCAGTTTGAAGCAGTTCCAAATGGTCTAGCCTGTGCCCCAAGATTTTTTACAAAAATCTTGACTCCAATCTATGCATCCCTCAGAAAACTAGGACATGAGTGTTTCTTCTATATTGATGACTCGTTTATCATTGCAGACACCGAGGAAGAGTGTAGACACTCTGCAGAATTGCTAGCTACTACTTTAGACAGTCTAGGCTTTGTCATACATGAGAAGAAATCAGTGTTGGAACCATCCCAAAAACTGACTTTCTTAGGGTTTGAATTAGACTCAGTAGATATGGTAGTCAGGCCTACCCCTGAGAAGAGGGAAAAGTTTGATAGAGTAGCTAGAGAAATCTTAGAGCTGGAGGAGGTCTCCATCAGAGATATAGCAGGCCTTGTAGGCCTAATGATTGCCTATGCAGTAGCATTAGACTTTGGGGCAGCCCATATCAAACTCTTAGAAATAGAGAAAAATGTGGCTCTTAAAGCAAATAAAGGTAACTTTGATGCTACAATGACTCTGTCTGACAGAGTCAAGGTGGACATTCAATGGTGGATAGAACATCTCCCCTCGGGGGAGAGAATCATAGACAAGGGGGACCCTACTCTAGAGGTTTTCACTGATGCCTCAGGTGAAGGTTGGGGTGCCCACAAGGGCACAAAAACAGCCGGAGGCAGATTTATAGGAGAGGAATTGGAAGAGCATATTAATATAAAAGAATTAGTAGCTATCCTTTTTGGTCTTCAAAGTCTGGTCAGACAGAAGAGTAAACACATCCAGATTATGACAGACAATACCACTGCATTGGCCTATGTCAAAAACATGGGGGGAGTAAAGTCACCCGCATGTAATGAGATATCCAGATGGATATGGGACTGGGCGGAAGAGAAAGGTAACTGGCTATCAATAGCGCATGTACCAGGGGTGGACAATGTCTTAGCAGACTACAAGTCCAGAAATTTCTCAGATGACTTAGAATGGGAATTAAATCAAAAATGGTTCCAAAAAATCTGCAAGGTTTTCGGCATGCCAGAAGTGGATCTGTTTGCTTCAAGAATAAACAGAAAAATTGAGAAATATGTGTCCCTGAACTATGAGCCAGACTCATGGAAAATTGATGCTTTCACATTCAATTGGACTAATATGTTTTCTTATGCTTTTCCACCTTTCAGCGTCGTGGGCCATGTGCTACGCAAGGCGCTGCAGGATGGGGGTCGAATCCTCTTGATCGTCCCCGACTGGCCGACACAGTGGTGGTACACCCGTCTACTGCGCGCAGCTACACGCAGAATCAGGTTCCGCCCACATCAGGACAATCTGAAGGCACATGGCAAACCTCGACAGCACATGCAGAAGACACCACTGCTCGCGTGTCTACTAGAGTAAATAGGGAACTGTATAAAGTTGATAAGAATGATCTGCCCTTTATTGGCCAAAAACTGTTAGATAAAGGGGTGGATGAGGAAACTGTTAGGTTCATCATGAATGCATGGCGTAACTCATCTAAGTCTACATATAAAACCTATCTTAGGAAGTGGGCTAACTACTGTATTGAAGAGGGTGTGAGTGTCTTAAAACCTACTCTACCTCAGGCACTGAAATTTCTTAGACTATTTCATAACCGCGGCTGCGGTTATTCTGCCCTGAACACCGCGCGCTGCGCACTGAGCCTGATATTGGATAAGTACGACGGACACGACTTCGGAAAACATCCTACGGTGTGTTTTCTTGTTAAGGCAGGCTATGAAATGCGACCTCCAGCACCAAGGTATGAGACCTTCTGGGATGTCAAAGAGGTCCTACGCCTCTTTAAGGACTGGGGTCCTAACAAGGAACTTGACTTTAAGCGGCTCACTAAGAAGCTAGTTATGATGCTGCTGTTAACATCAGGCCAAAGGGGTCAAACCATTCTTAAGATGGTTCTAAAAGGTATGACCAGCGACGACGACACAGGTTTCGTCTTCAGATTTCAGGAGCTCCTTAAACATAATAGATTGGGGGATCCATTAAATGTTCTTAAACTAGTACCGTTCAATACCTGTAAGAGACTCTGCGTGGTTAACACTTTAAAGGTGTATCTCAAAAAGTCCAAGGACTTCAGGTCAAACCCAGAGGGGTCCCTCCTGCTGACAACGGTCCCCCCTTTCCACCCTCCATCGAGAGACACCATCTCTCGATGGACGGTGGAAATTCTTCACCTGGCGGGGATCGACACCACCAGATTCAAGGGCCACAGCACCCGGGGAGCAACAACATCTGCTGCTCGGGTGCTGGGAGTGCCCTTGAATAAGATAATGCGTAGTGCCTCGTGGAGGAACGCGGCGTCCTTCGCGAGGCACTACAACAAAGAGGTGGAGCACGATAGTGCTGACATGGCCCATGGGATATTACAGCAAGTGGCTCAGGAATAGAGCTACTTGCTGTAATATCCTGGGGGTCGGTACATAATTACTATGTCACCATGTTACTAGGTCTTAAAGTTGTGTTCAAGACCACAGATGTGTTCATTATGAGAACAGCATGATAAAATGTAAAATGTTAATTAATTATTATAATTATAGAGAATGGGTCTTAATAGATTAATTAAGACTAGGAATGCTCATAATATGTGTATTATGAAATATAGAAAATGGATTATTTGTTGTTAAAAATCCAAGAAAAACAGTTAATGTTTACCCTGTTATAAAGTTGCTATCAGCTGAAGGGAGTCTACTTAGCACAAATGAAGAATAGTTTAAAGACTCAAAAGAAATAAAGTTGAAAGTATGTTAAAGAAGTGGTTGTTTCACTTTGTGTAAAAAAAAAAATAAAAAAATAAAAGACTATTATTATGGAAGTCCAGAAAGTAAAAATTTTGTGGGAGGTTCACAGCTTATTCTATGGAATAAAGTGGAGGGATTAAATGGTTCCGGACTTAACAAATATTTTGACTATCTGTATTGATAGGAATGAAGAAGCTTAAAGTTGCTCTAAACTTCTCGTGTGCTTCCGGAACACTTTAAGGTAGCACGAGGTAAAATATTGGGATTAAAGTGAGCTTACCTGTAAGTGAACTTTGATTACTATTTTACCGAGGGCAACCTGTAGTGTTGCGGAGAGTACACGCCCTACCCGCCTCACCCTTTAAAATTCTAAATTTAAGAATTTTGGCGGTGTACTCATTAGTTGAGTAGTTTATGTGGTGACTACAGGTTGCCTCGAATTAATTAAGTAGGGCAGGTAAGCTCTAATGAATATTTTATTAAGTAAGTGTTCCTTAATTAATTGTTAAGCTTCTTCATTCTCTATCGCTCTGAATACTGACGTCACACGCGCATGCGCTCTTCCTTCTCGTGTACTCTCCGCAACACTACAGGTTGCCCTCGGTAAAATAGTAATCAAAGTTCACTTACAGGTAAGCTCACTTTAATCCCAATATTATTCTGGCAACCAATAACGATTGTGCACAATCGGAAATACATGTATCACAATTTGTGCATTTCTATTCACTGCAGCTATGGGATATAACTATGGTTCACATTTTAGTGATGTAAACGGAAAGGGGTACAAATAAGGTAGATCTATATTCAAAAAAAGAGCAAGTAAAGAAAAGAAATTAGGGATAAAGAAAAATATAAGGAACAAACTGAATACCCTGGAAAATATAATGTTTGCATGAAATTGAAAAGAAAAGAACGCCCGCTATCTTTTGCCTTGTATGTGATATGTTCCCCTGAAATTAGGCCTTCCAGAGCTACAAAAAGTGTGTAAATATTCCAACTAGAACTGGAGTTAATAGCCAAAGTAAAGATCTGTCGAATAGTCCTGTTGAAAAATAAAACCTGGCTAATAGTCCCGTCGAATAGTCCCAGAAATTTAGAAAATCTGTCGAACCGCCGATCTTTCGAACCGCTGATCTGTCGAACAGTCTGCCAGCCATAACGAGGGGTGTGAGAAGCAACTTGACTTTGGTTTGGGGGAGGCAAAGCCAAAGTAAATGAAGCACAAAGCTGAATGTCAGCAGGGACACAATAAGGTACTTGTAAGGGGGTTTTGGGGCTATGCCCCAAGGAAAATTTGGAAAATTTGGACATAATTTGGTGAAATGTAACACAGACTATTACCAAAATCTGCGACATTTCCAAGTACCAAATTCGCGACATTTTCAGGAATACCCCTAAAAAAAATGACCCCCCCCCCTAAGAATAGGTTAAAAAAAAAAGACCCTCCCCCCTTTGAATACCCCTAAAAAAAGTGGCCCCCCCTTTTTTGCTCAGCCCCCCCCCCGGCCATAAATAATGAACGCTCCCTTATGGGTACATAACCAAAAAAAATTAAAAAAATTGATGGATCACCCCCTGCAGGCCTGCAGCTACATCAGGGCAGCTCAGGCTCAGCTAAGAGTTACTAAGACTCAGCTCAGGCTCATTTTTCTAGATCTCTCTCAACTCTATTGGGGCATGTTTTGAGCTCAAATTCCCGTGATAAGGGTGCTATTTCGTTGAAATACCACCCGTGATAAGGGTATCAAATTGGAGATGATGTTCACACATAGTTACTACAGTATAGGCTCGGGCCTACTTGGACCACTAATAGAGCTATCTGGTACTATAGTCTATAGAAAAAATATAGAGTAACCCACCCCGACCCCGGGGGTTTATTTTGACACGGGCGTGCGGCTGGGCCTCTGACAACCAACCTTATCCTTGGCTAGTGGGATTTTGGTCAAAAGTGCCTCTATGTTTTCGAAAATTTTGCGGAAACTTGCATCTTGATTAGAGCATAGACATCAATATTGTATGTCTATGATCATAGACATACAATATACAGTATTAATGTCTATGCTATGATTAAAGCGATGTTTGTCAAAAGTCCTTATGTTTAGACTACCGGGGTAATTAGGCAAAAATTGCCCCTCAGTTGTAGGGATTTCCACCAAAAGTGACCATTTTTGCATGAATTCTGGTCAGAAGTCAAAATAGGAACCCTTGGCTACAGGATTTTGGTGAAAACAAACCCTTCCCCAGAGGGATTTTGGTGACAAGTGACCCTTAGCTAGAGGGATTTAGCTAAAAAAAACCACCCTTGTTAGCCGCACAGCTGTATATACGAAATATATCAAGTACCCCCGGCCCACGCATCAGACCCATCATGCATGTACACCCCGCCACACAGATGCACACAACAGGATCATCCAAGTCCCACTTGCCCTGCCACCCCATCCCATAAGCATAGCGTCGGGTCACGTCAATGCACCGGCAAACCATAATCTCAATTAAATCATATCTTAAACGGTAGTTCTGCTGTTACGTTTTGAGACAAAGGCTTCTTAATATATTCTTGATATAAACTTACTAAGAGTTTTTTTAAAAGATTATTTAAGATATTTTTAAGAACTGGGATCTTAAATGGTGTTGGTACGAGTGGAATTGGACAGTGAAATGGAAGAATTAAAAGAAGGTAAAAAAAGAAAGAAAATTTGGGGTCTGGGACAATGTAGATACAATGATAAACGACTCTGATAGAGAATCGACACAAAAATCAACTCAATAAAATCGATTTTCAAAAAACAATCTCCCTTCATTATATCTTAAAATTTAGTTTTTATCAGATGTTACTAGCAAGTAGTATAATATTTATACATTGTCTAAGTCTTTTACATTTCTAGTGCCTACATAGCATCGAGCATGAGTCGCCTTTCATCATGCACAGATCTGGGGGATGGTTCAGATCTGGACAGTTCCTCAATGGGTGACCTCTACCCGCCACCCCCTGTGCCCTCAGCATGGTCCCGGGTTGTGCCGCCTCCAGATGAGCTGGGGGACCACCCATTAGCTGAGCTTGGCCGCCCCAACCTGCTCACACCGATCTTGGGGTCCCCAACCAAGACCCGGGCTGTGGGTGTACGTCTACCCCCACCACCGCACTGCAAGGCAAGCCAACGGGAGATGGAGCTAGCCCGAGACCTGCGGGCACGCCTCTATGACCGGCCTGAAAACAGCCAGGTTCTTGCAGCTGTCCGTAGGCAGACAAAGAAATTGGCACCACCTGGTGCTCCCATAGAGGAAAACAAACAAGCTGGATCCACTCCGTCGGTAAATACCTATTCTATACGTATTAGTTATAACAATACATATTATTATGAGATCAAAATGATTATTGTACAAGGGGATACAGGGTATGTAAATTTTATTTTAGATTAAATTATTTTTTGGAAAATGATGGCCTGCTAATTTAGCATTGAGTGTGTTTATTGTAAACAAACTCTTTTCCTTCAGCCGCCAATGGTGCCCCGACCACCATCTGGTCGCGCCATGGGCCCCGCCTTCAGAACAACCATGTTTAAAAAGGACGTAGAGCGAAGACAGCAGCAGAGGAAGGCCAAAATACAGGAGAAGAAGGCATTCACAAAAGCTGTAAATGAGTGAGTAAATATCATGTGTATTATATATGTTCATGTAAATAGAGCTAACTACCAACATATGAACTAACTTAGGGAGTGTTCATTTATTAGTTACAGGGGGGGTGGTGGGTTTGAGGGGGGGGGGGGGGGGTAGTGGGTTGGGGGGGGGGTAAAAACGTCCGACCCCTCCTGAGGGGGGGGGGCGTAAAAAAATTCTGACCCCTCTTGAGGGGGGGGGGGCGTAAAAAATTTAGCCCTTTTTAAGCAAAAAAGCCTGCGCGTTACTATAGTTCAAAGGGGGGTGGGCGAAAAATGTTTGGCGCCTTCGCGAGGGGGGGGGGGCGCAAAACGTTGCACGTGCTCTCGAGGGGGGGGGGGGGGTGTTAATAAATGAAGACTCCCTTACTTTATAATTCTCCATTTCATGATAAGGGAAAAGAGCAAAAACAATCCAATGACTGTATCTAACGTAATTAAACGCCCCTAGAAGTAACCAACAGTTGTCATGACATTCCTTTTCATGTAGACAAGCTGCTGTGGAAGGGCTTGTCATTGACGATAAAATGACAAGCTTGGAAGATTCTACCAAGCCGGAGAAGTCGGTGAAGTTTGCAGATGAAATGGTATTGATGTCGGTACGTTCAGGGCCCGCGGCCACCCCTCCGCCGGCCTCCCCGACTGCTGAATCACCCGCTAGGTCTCCACACCCACATTCTGCCCAGAAACCCGATCTGGGAGCTATGATATCTCTGATGAGGAAAAGCACTTATGATGACAAAGGTCAGGGTATTTCCTTATCTTTCTTTCCTCCTCTACTGTGTAAGCACTGCCTCTCCCGTGAAATGACTTTACTGACATTTGTGGTGTTCTTGCTTGATAAAGCCTGAGTCTGTTTTATCTTCTTTAACAGACCATTCGCCCGGTTTTGGTTGGAAAGGTAGCTGAGTGGTTTATACAATAAAGTTTCTTACACAGTTTTGTCGAATTTGCCATGGTTGGCCCAATAAATGCTAAGAACTTGTTGACGTCGGTACTGTTGTTATGTATTGTAGTTCTTCATCTTAGAAAAGCGGAGTCCTGCGTAATCCTTTAAATAAATGCCAGTATACTTATAAGTATATTTTTCCAGAACCTGAACGAGACAACTTTGTCGAGGTCATTATGGACAAGCGAGCCCGACTCGGCTGGCTGACCGAACTGCCGCGCCACGGTCCTGGTTGCAAAGAGGCCATGCAGAAACTCAAAGATGTCAACGAACAAAAGTTTGAGGTGGGTGCATCGGATCTATATCACGTTATATCTCAGGGAACAAACGGTTTATCAATTGTGTAAACAGAAGGTATTTCAGAGCCAAGTAGGACTGGGTGTCTGGTGTTGCACTCTGATAACCCCTCTCATATATGTGTCCTAACCTAAGGTTTCTTATTGAAAGTGATACCATAAACCAGAGAACATGAAATATATGCTAACATTGACCTAGCCAAACACTGACACGTGTATACTGTAGTGTGGGTACGGATAACTATGCTAAATATAACTGTTTGATCTCTACTTAAAACGATAGTGTGTGTATAAAATATGGGACACCTCTAATTTCTACACCAAATCGTATGTGTGTGTGCTCCAGAAGGATGAGTCAATATACATGTATATTTAAGAGGGATAGCAAGTACTAATTCAGAGGCGTAATGTGTAGCCGAGGAAATTTTGACGTTTTATCACGTAGATATGACACCTGCCAGTAAACAGACTAATATAACAATCCTGTCTAATATGTTTGCCCCAGAACAATGTGTTGATTTGAATATAAAATTGTTAATTGTTGCCTACTAGAACAGGACCATAACTTAACTTCCCAAACTGGGCAACATTTCTATATTACAGGCTAAAATATCGGATTCACCAGAAGCAGAGGTTTGCCACATTCGTATTCATTTCGACATCAGTCTTTTGTTCTATTATTTGACAGGTATTTTAAAATGCATGTATCTAACATCTTTTGCAGGGAAGAGACTGTTATTTAGGTTAGATGTTTGTTTAAAATACTAATACTTGAAAATATAGCATTAAGATGAATATCTATATTTAACTCACACGTTCTATCCTTATTCAAATCGCATGTTTGATTTTACTTTTCATGCATCTTTGCATGCTACCCGCTGATATCTAGGTCTTCATTCGTAGGTTCAACTTGGTTTCTCTCTCATATAGCTGGGCATTAAATGCATGAGTAACGATTAATTCATGATTAAAAATGAGTGTTGATGTCGGGTATTTGAGGGTTATTAGCGCCGTAAGAGAACTGAACCATTCATATTCTGTTCTGTATATATCCCCCATCATGTATGCCATCTCCGAAATGTTCTCGTCAAAACGTTTCGTTTGAAACTTTCTTATCTTGATGGAGTATATAAACAAGAAAAAGAATGAAAAGGGTTAAATTATAGAATATTTTGGATAGGCCTACATAGATAGAAGCGGTACCTATCACACTCTTATTTTCTAAAATCACTACCAGTACTGGTAGTATCTGTGCGTCTTCTTTCATCACCGCTATCCATTGCAAGTGTGAGGTTTTGTGATGGCTCACACGGCAAGAACCATGTCCGTCAATCATTTAACTGCTTCAACATCAAATCATCCATTACTCTATCCAAGACATTAACTGGTGTTGAAATAATGGTGATAATCTTGCTCACTCTTGAATCCTCAGACCTTCCTTGGCTCTAAAGAAGACGACGGCAGCTTTGTGTATGCTCTGCCCCATAATCAGAAGGACAAGCGGGCGCGCTACAACCCATACGATCTCCAGGTGGTGTCGGCTAATACTGCCCGGCGCTGCCCCGTCTTCTGGACTGCCAGCGCCTCCAATGTCACCATGGTGTGTGTCTTTAATCGTTGACAACTTCATGTTGGTGTCTTAACTAATCACAACGTATTCAAAATATCAAAATTGAATCGTGGTTTGATAGTTTAAAATTTAATTGGGGGGGGGGGCAGGGTAGGGGGCGGCTGCGACGCTTGTTATGGAGAAGAATGCTTGGTATGCCTAATACGATCAGTGAACACAAATTCAACTCACTCTTTATAGAGAAGTTGGAAGCTTTGTGGGAAACGACACAATATATTAAGACACATTACTTTTCCTTTGTGTACGTAAGGTTATGAAAGGTTTGTTTTGTGTGAGCTAGATTAAAGCCTAGACTCGCCTCACTCTATACAGTTTATACAAGCCTTGTTTGACTTTACAGAACATCCAACGGGAGGGAACTGAAGAGTCCATCAATACACCCACTATGCAATGGATGTGGGAGCGAAGGCTCTTCCATAAAATATACGCCATCCCCGTCTTTGTGAAATACAGGTACGTACATGTACACTCAATATGTCAGATATACATGTACATTTATATCTAGAGTCGCAACAATTTAAAAGGGTTTTAGATCCGTTCAATACGTCAATACATTCCTATTTCAAATTTGATGTCATAAACTAAAGATCTTGTAACTTTCAGATTGTGGAAGAATTTTACCGTTTGGAAAAATAACGTTCGCAACCAAAAGAATGGAAAGCACTGGTAAGTTAGCAAAAACTCATTATCCACCGCATTAGTATAAAGGAATAATTACAGGTATGATACCTAGCACCGCATATATTCGATTCCCACTGAGGCCAATTTATGCATCTACCATATAAGACACTGTCACCATGTACAGGAACTAATTTGTGTATACTTCTTACTGACCAGTAAGTAGTATGCATGTGTCCCCATAGACAGGTACCACTTTATACAGTGTGTCATCATGTACAAGCACCACTTTGTGTATACTATTTACACAACACAGTGTCACCATGTACAGGCACCACTTTGTGTATACTACTTACAGTACACTGTGTCACCAAGCACAGGCACCACTTTGTGTATACTACTTACACGATACAGTGTGACCATGTACAGGCACCACTTTGTGTATACTACTTACAGTACACAGTGTCACCATGTACAAGCACCACTTTGTGTATACTATTTACACAATACAGTGTGACCATGTACAGGCACCACTTTGTGTATACTACTTACAGTACATACAGTCACCATGTACAGGCACCACTTTGTGTATACTACTTACAGTACACAGTGTCACCATGTACAAGCACCACTTTGTGTATACTATTTACACAATACAGTGTGACCATGTACAGGCACCACTTTGTGTATACTACTTACAGTACATACAGTCACCATGTACAGGCACCACTTTGTGTATACTACTTACAGTACACTGTGTCACCATGTACAGGCACCACTTTGTGTATACTACTTACAGTACACAGTGTCACCATGTACAGGCACCACTTTGTGTATACTATTTACACAATACAGTGTCACCATGTACAGGCACCACTTTGTGTATACTACTTACAGTACACAGTGTCACCATGTACAAGCACCACTTTGTGTATACTATTTACACAATACAGTGTCACCATGTACAGGCACCACTTTGTGTATACTACTTACAGTACACAGTGTCACCATGTACAAGCACCACTTTGTGTATACTATTTACACAACACAGTGTCACCATGTACAAGCACCACTTTGTGTATACTATTTACACAACACAGTGTCACCATGTACAGGCACCACTTTGAGTATACTACTTACAGTACACTGTGTCACCATGTACAAGCACCACTTTGTGTATACTACTTACAGTACACACTGTCACCCTGTACAGGCATCACTCTGCGTATACTACTTACAGTACACAGTGTCACCAAGCACAGGCACCACTTTGTGTATACTACTTACAGTACACTGTGGCACCACTTTGTGTATACTACTTACAGATCGCCATGTACATTCACCACTGAGTATATACAATATACAGTACTAGCAGAGCATTGGTAACAAATTTCCATGTATTAATTTTTTTTAAACTTTAGGTCTACCATGACCAAGCGTCTTTTTACTGCCAACGAGGTGCTCCAGGGCTGTTTGCTGCATGTGCGAGGATTATGTGAAGCAGCGTCGGGCAGTCTTAATGGGTTCGGTCAGGGTGAGGCAGGAGTTACCTTTCTACGCGTCAACAAGTCAACGACACACACCTTACATGACTTCATTATGGCACAGGGAGAGCAGGGTGACCAGGCACTCGCCCAACTCAAGAACCTGCGCAGCAAGGTTGTTGACATGGTGTGGCAGGCCTGTTGTGTAAGTTGTCACAATATTCATATTTGATACTACTGGTATGTGTAAACATTGCACTATAAAATCTCGCGCACTATCCATAGGATATCAGTTCGTGTTATAGGAGTGTTATACATGTACAAGGATTTTTAAATTTTCAATTGCCAAATTTGGGGAATACTGAAAGATATAACCCGTAGCCATGAATGTAGCACTGGCATGTAGATTCAATAATATATTAATACCGACAGTTACATAGTGTAGCGAACAATGCGTTTATAATTGTTAATATGCAGACCGTGGCTGAGATGGAAGGAGTCACACGTGGTTTACGTGAAACAAAGGACGAAGCAAAACCTACTGAAGTGATTGATGCAAAGCCAGAAGAGAAGCCCAAGCCCAAGGTAGATGCCCGTTCACGACTGCTGGGTAAATACGGATTCGATAAAGCTCCAGCCACTGCAAAGGAAAAAAAGAAAAGTATGTACATCTGGATTATCAAGCTACATGTACATAAGTTTGAGATATGTGTGCTATTTGACGCTCTTTTAACTTTGTCCGCTCATGATTATTTCCAAAGTCTTCAATGTATATGAAGTTTCAGTTGTTGTTTTTTGTTAGATAACTAGAGCCAATAGGGGTTGAAACTGATATAAGATCGTAACAAATCGTATATAATGAGCAGTAGACTTCCAGCATTGCTTGCCTGTACAAAATGCTATCTTTAAAACCCTTTAAAGACGTA
Source organism: Harmothoe impar (assembly GCA_947462335.1). NCBI lineage: Eukaryota > Metazoa > Annelida > Polychaeta > Phyllodocida > Polynoidae > Harmothoe > Harmothoe impar. The sequence continues at coordinate 30,619,571 of OX381704.1, forward strand.
TGCGCTAAAAGATGACATTTGTCGTCATGATGCATCATGCCGACCCTTGAGGAGTGTCTTAACCCCGTAGGGTCGTCATGATGCTTGAATGCAGCACTGGCGAGTTACTTGCTAAGGCTGCATTCATGCATCATGACAACCAAGGGCATGATGCATTGATGTATTATGACGTGCATAAAGGGTTAAGACATAAAAATGTGTCTCCTCAGGTGACAAGCCTAGTTACGCGCAGATCGCTGAGTGGCGGAAGGTGCTGCAGCGTCTGTCCTACTTCCTGCGGCTGGTGGACTACCTGATGATGGAGCTGGTGCGCCGCCTGGTGATCACCGCCACCCGCTCCCTCAAACACTTCCTACAAACCTCCAGTATAGCAGGCGGCATGGAGGAGGACGATGATGTAAGGAGGGCTTTCTTTTTTATTTAAAAAAATAAAATAAAAGACATAGACTTTTTTTTAATTTAAATTTTCTAATTCTTTTTTATGAAACGTCACCAGCTTTCATTATTCGCGTAGGACTTGTTGTAGTAGAGACTTGATTGATATGTTGAGAAGTGAACTTAGTTAAGGCACCATTATCATTAGGTGTGTTTCAGATGTACTGGGAATGCTGCTGATTCAAATATATAGATATTTGGTATATTTGTTTCTTGTTGGTATATTGGTGTATGTGGAAAAATCCTTCTTGCTTTAAGGCTTCATCCAGCTTAAAGAGCTAGCTTTAGCACTGCGTAACTCATTTGTCACCCAGGATGTTGTTTATACTGTTGTGTAGTCAATGCACGTGTTTATGTTATGGATGTGTTTAAAATAGATGCAATCATTTTTATTGTATTGTTGTATAGACATGTCTTGCTTTGGCTTTTGCACCTATCTGTTTTTAATAATTTACAAGTTTATACTGTTACAGAAAGTATCCTCTTTTCAGTTAATGATTTACGTTTGTTGCTGTTTTTCCTCTTTTCATTATTTGCCATTTACAGCGCCCCGGTGTTCTACATCCCAAAAAACATATACTGGTAAATGACCCAATCGAGAGGTGTCCTTAAACCCTGGACTGGCCTGTGATCTGAAATAGCGACTATTTACTTTTCCATCCATCCACTGTCTTGTCATGAATCCTATCCCCACCCAACTACAATACTGCATGTTTGGTGGTTGGCATTGGTATTCATAGAAATCCACTTGCATGTATATTGTCACTAATACACATGTAGCCGAAGGTGGAGTAATAGAGATGCCGTCTATAGATGTAGAACCCAGGTTGAATTTCCATAGAACCCCAAGTCCTCAAAAACTTCAGTTCTCAAAGAAGTAATAGCTTGGCCCCCTAACAGTTCTTGACTCATATAGCATAGCTGTTGCTTGGTGCATTTGAGGCATATCAAAAGTTTACCCTAAATATCTTAAAATGTCTAAAGATCTGGCAAGCTCTGGTATGATAGGTGGTGCCACATTATTACTTCTTTGAATCTTCAACTTGTTATGTCAGAATCCCAGGTGCATGCCAATTTAGTTATTACCCTACCCTATTTAGACACTTTTAGTTGTCATATTATATATAGCCTCAGTAGTGTATGCCTATTAGTGTTGTATATCCTCTTTCCCATACTCTGAACAGCATGTTAGTTGTGTCAAATCAAGTTAATCGCGATTTGATTTAATGTATTTATCTTTATTTAAGTCATTGTCTATTTGTCGAGTTCTGTCCTATGTATTGATTTCTCGCTTATATTTCATGTCCTGACTTTTTTTTAGCAACGCGTAAGAGCCTTTCCTCCTTTTGGTTTGGAATGACAAAAGATATAACGAATGCTTGTCTCTCTTGTCTGACATTCATTCTTCTATCTAATACGCCGATAACAAAGTAGTGTCTTATTTTCTGGGAAGTAGGGAGACCGAAATTAAATCAAAATAACAACGTATATATATATAAAACATTAAGAATACAGGTAAATTAGATTACCTTTTCTAAGTATAAATAACACTAATATCAATCTTGAAATGTATAACTGACTAAATTAACATACTCGATGTCCCATAGTAGAAAAGTACAGAAAAGCTCTAGATTTCTCAATGTAAGACACCGTATGTAACCTCACGATATGAAGGCGTATGTGGAAGATATCAGCTAAACTGCATAACAAAGGGTTGATGAAGGTTTAAATATGAGGAAGAACCCAACATTATGATGTTGCTACAATTATCATCTATAACTAACACTCCTCCCTTTTCTAAAGCTACCTCAATTTGATTCTGAGCACATATGCAGTTCTAGAGACACACAAATCCGCCTTAAATCCCGCCCCTCTTGACTGGAGTTAACTTTCTTGTTTACCTTGATTCAAATTGACTTTGACTCCTGAAATAAAAGTGTTGCCAAATTGCATAATCTAGATAGTTGCCAATGAACTGGAGATGTAAAAAAACACCATATAGAATAAATTTACCGAAAATAAAGCTGTTAATTAATTATATGACATGACAAGTTACTCTACACAATCCATAAGGGACGTAATGTAATGTTCTCTGGTATGTATATGTACAGTTGTTCCATAGTGACACTATCGTGGCTTATACACATTTTGTTCTTACTTTAGTCACTACCAGGAGATAACCAGTCTATTATGTCGGACACGGACACCTCTCGGACCTCATCTCCATACAAGCATGCCCAATCACCATCAAAGTTTAGCGCCATGTAAGTATTACTTAAAGCAGCATTCTCACCAACCGTCTACCAGTCACATTTCTAGTACTGTTCTAGTATACTGTGTGGTGAAGCGTTAGTGGTGAGAGTGGAGCCTAACATTGGTCTATTCATAAGACAGCTATTTCCTCACATATGGTTTTAAAGTTCAATGGTATATGTCACACCTTTATAACTTGACCCAATAGTAATGTGTCTACAAAGATTGTACTACAGGAGCAGTTCATTATCAAGCCATTATATACGTGAAAATGGCGTCATCATCTAGATACCCAAATGATCCCAGTATTTTCTATAGAACTGTGTTCAATCAGTTTACTGTAAACACCAACTGTTCATATTATTCATATATAGACTTGTGATCTACAAATGTGGTGTTTGAGACATTGTTTTCTGGTTTACAGCACATCGACCACGTCGTCATCGCGACAAGGGAAGCGTACGCCGGGGACTGACCAGCCCTACGTCATCCCACAGTTTGACTTTGACAAACACGACGAAGTGGAGGCACCTCTTGACATCGATGGGGTGAGTTACAAAAAAAAGATGAATAATACCTTGTTCCCGAAATGCTTTACACATTCAATCTTTCAAGCAATCAATTCAAAATATTCATTTAATCATCCTGACCCTGAGTTATTTGTGATGTAACTGTAAATCACACGTGCAATCTTTTGTCATTGACAGGTGCTTGAAGACATACGTCACCAGCATGACGTGATAGAGGTGGCCAAGGCGGTGTTGTCGGTACAGCTTGTGCTCAATGTTCCCGCCATAGCCCCCGTGCCCTCTGCACAAACCAAGCAGTCTCGGGAGATGAGCCGGGCCACCCGCCAGACCCAACATTCCCGTAAAACTAACACCAGCAGGAAGGCTGTCAAATTCACAGACAGGAAAGATTCCAGTGGTAGGTATACTATAGTCATCATGATGGTTTCACAGAAGGGGGTATAACCTCATTTAACTGAGTTAATGGTGGATCCACTGCCGTCATAATACATGCATGTCACTGTGTAAGAACCAAGTCCCCATGCTCAAGCCTTACCCTGGTAAGTCTTATTTAATTTCACAATTAACTTGAAGAATGATGTCCGGGTAGTTCATATTCGTCTATTGCAATGGCCCGATCACACAATTCGCACTGATCTCTCTCAGTTCAGTAGTCAGTTGTATAAAAACTATTTGTTTTGTACCAGACGAGTCGGACTATGAGGAGAGTGACGGCAGTTCTAGTGGGGACGAGGGTAACAAGGAGCAGCAAGCGGACGCTAATAGATTTGCATACTCCGAAGAACCGTAAGTACAGATTGATGCAAACAATGTAAATTACCACATCTTAAGTTAGCCTAGATCTTCGTTGGTGAGCTGGTTAAAAAACATTCAATTGGTGGACAGCTTGTATTAATGAGACGATTGAATTAATTTTAAACAGAAGGAAAAAAAATAACTCAAACTCTGGCTTATCCAGGCATTCACCATATGCCGTGTATATGATTAATATACCATGCTTGTTTTATTGTACACATGGATATATTAAGATTCACTAAGTCAGTTATGAGGTGATCACATACTGTTAGTAGAGGATAGATTCTAACAGGACCACTGAATTCACTTTCAGCCGGCGCACTAAGACAGACGGAACATCTGACAGTAAAGCCTTTATAACGCTATCGCCGAGTGAGTTCCACATTAACAATGGTATCCGGGGCGTCATCTCAGGATTTGAACACATTGCTTGTAAGTATTAAACAAGTTACATGAATTTGTCTATTTCATATAATCTTGCTTTATTCTATATAGATATTCGACAAATGTACCAGTAATGCTAATATGCTGCAAACGTGTTGGGAAATATTAGAGATGGGCACGTTAACTTTGTGTAAATGCTGGCTTTGTAAACTACAGCTCAGATGGGCAGTACATTATGTAGTAACATTTTTAACTTTATATAAATACTAACCATGTAAACTACAGCTCAGATGGGCAGTACATTATGTAGTAACATTTTAACTTTGTGTAAATGCTGGCTTTGTGAACTACAGCTCAGATGGGCACGTTGCTCCGAGAGCCGCGCTTGGAGCCCTTTTACACGCCCCCGCGCTACGACCTTAAGCTGAATTTGGACATGGAGCTACTGGAGGAGGAGCAGGAGGAGCAGCCCTCCTGGCCCGACACCGGCCTGCTCTTTGGTGAAGACCCCGACTACCAGGTACTCATCAAGGAAATCATGGAACTCGTCTCAAATGCCGTTGAAGAAGTGCTTGAGTACTCCAATGTAAGTAGTTTTAGATACAGTCAGTTTTTCATCGAAATACATATGTGTGTAAGCATAGAATACACATATTATATACCCGTATGTATGTCTAAAGTGTAGGATAGGAGATGTGATACTTTCGGAGTTCACCTCTTAAATACTTGTTAGATACTGCCCTTCTGTAACAACACTTGTCCAACATGTCAGAATCCAAAAGGCGGATTGTCTTGGTAAAAATACTAAAATACAGGTAGAAGAATATTGACATGGCCCTACACTAGTAATGTATTTACAGGACTTCACTCAGTACTGTACTATGGTGGACCAGTCCCGACGTGTAGACGTGGACACGTCCATGTCCAAGAAGCAGTGGTCCACAGACGAGTTCCAGCATGTACTGGCCGTGCATACAGAGCAGGTAGGGCAAATACTCTATGTTATCCTACACCACATGCAGCTACTACTCCTTATCTCCCCTATATGTGATTAACCAAATGGGAAATGCGCCAAACAGTTTTCTACATTTTACCATAGAGATATATAAATCCTTGAATTTACATATTGTCAAAAGTGCTACATATCCATCACTATATTTGACAATTTAAAAGAGGCGGATATGTAATATTATATATATAATTCAAATCGAATTTCGCTGAAACTCAAAAGGGCATGATTCAAAAATGTTGTAGCTTACACCACATGTTAATCAGGATACATGTATTTTATCTTATAATGAACCAATTCTGCTAAAATACACTAGCTTTCTGTGGCAAAAGGTGAGCAATCTGTTTTACAACTGATTTTTCTCGTTGTGTTTGACAGACGGCTCAGATGAACGCAATGGTGAAGCGGGCGCGGCTGGGGCTGCTGTTAGTGGACAGTGATGCCTTCTGTAACACCTGCCTGCCCTTCCCCATCAACGTGCTCAACTCGGTCTTCGCCAAACTCCCCGTCATAGCCGCCAAGCGTAACGAAGACCTCCTCACCATCATTAAGGTGATACCACCTGTATCCATAACATAGCACATAGTTGTTCATATAATACAGATATAATTATGTCTACAAGTTATTTTCTAGAATCAGTGTAAATCTGCAATACGGTTATGATATTTGGCAACCGCCAAATTCGAAGTACTGGTATTGAATTTACCCCCGCTTCTTCTCCCTCATGATTGATATCACAACGTAGCTATACAAATGAATATCAAACTACAAAAGCTGAAGGGATTTAATATACATTTAATTTTTCTGTCTCCTCCAGGGTGCTTCCAAGAAGCTTGACAAGTTCCCCGCCTCTGTGGAGGAGTTCGTAGAGCACTTGTCCTTCCTGGGTAAGATGTCATCAGAGATGCCGGCCCTGGAGAGGGAGTTCGCCGTGGTCACCAAACTCTACACCATCGCCAAGGACTTTGAGGAACTCGACATCCACCCTGAGGAACTGGCGCTGTACCAGACGCTGGCACCCAGCTTCCAGCATCTAAAGGTAAATGTTCGCGTAAAAGCCTAACTCGCGTATATGGCGCACCCCGACTTCATGCCGATCCTGCAAGCCGCACTAGCGATCTGATTATGGTGACTTAAGTACTGTACCATAGTAACAAAAACTCGTATATAAGCCACACCCTCACTTTCGGCTGATCCTGTAAGCCGCACTGGTGATCTGAATCACATACAAATCGCGGCTTCTATGCAAGAATTTACGGAACTCTTCTGAGAAGTGTAAATCCTGCATGCCGATATACTGGGTAGAAATATCATAGTGGAAGGGCTGTGATTTGTGTATAGTTAATTCGATTTTATTAAAACGTTAGTAGCTAGACCAGGGTAATGTCACGAGATTAGTGATGTTAAGTGGGATTTGGTGTCTAGTGTGTCATAGATAAATTGAAGAAAAATGTATGAGGGGAATGGTCTTGTGCTATTAAGAGTTTCAATTGTGGATTCTTTATACTTGACCCTCGTCATCTTCCATTTACATCATTTTTTCCAGTCGACAATCTTGTATGCTGAAGCCAAGAAAGATGACAATATTCGCAAATTCAGTTCTGACCTGGACCGTCTCATCCATGACATTCGGTTCAAGATCCTGGACATTAAGAGCCGGGTTAGTGACCCCGTCCTCCTTAACGGTGATACGATGGCCCTTGTCGCCCTGGAGAAGATCAGCTATATGACAGAGGAGGTGACAGAGCTCTCACAGAAGGCGAGGTCCTATGCCAACTACCAGGAACGTTTTGGCAGTTCAATGACTAGCAGCAAAAGGAACTTCTCGGAGTGAGTATACTTTTATAGGTGTCTGGGTGTGATGGTTATTTCTGATTTATTTCACTCAAAACAGATTACACCCCATGGATTTCTCTCTTTTTTTTAGAATGTGTGTAGTGATGGACAATATACCGATTTTGCTCATATAACTAAATAACAAATATTTAATCAACTCAGCTTATCTTAACATACATCATATACATTCATAAACATTACTTCTCCAATACTAACTTCAAATGGTGAGTTACTCTCTACTAATATCTAACCTGATGTGCTTAAAGTATTTGTAACACGATATAAGATTTTACATTAAACGTGTATTATCGGCTAACACTTATACAGGAACATACCGCCAGAGGAACAGTACTTTGACTGGTATGTGATTACTCCCACCAAACCCTGACCCCCTCCCACATTTCGCGGACTGTGTACATGTTGTGTGTACAAGTACAAGTCTGCATGACTAGTATCTTGGCTCGATGTAGTTATGTCTTTCATGTTCATTCCAATGGCCACACCACTGAATCACGGGTGCTGCCATTGCTTTGATATCTCACGATTTGGCTGATACAAATATGAAGGTCAATTCTTTCCTACGCGATAAAAGACCCGACAAACAGCTGCCAACTCTTTGTATTGCACAATAAAAGCATTTATGCATACTACAGCATCCTAAGCTAAACTAAAATCTACTCATAAACGAGCAAAGATCAATAGATGATACCCCGGTAGCTAAAATGTGAGTGACATTTACACTTTTTCTTGTGTATTTGTAACATGGGGATATACATTTGTAGCAGAATAATTCCTGTTGCCATCGTGAATGCAACTTCTAATGAAGCAATTGATTCTAATGAAGACCTTACTTACAGTTCAAGCTTATTCCCAACCTATTCCCACGAGCTAGTCGAAGAAATCGAAGAAGAAGAATCTCTAATGTGTGTATCTTGTGTCACCATGTTTTGATTACATTCAATGTTCACAACCTTTCAAATCCTGACTTCACTCTCTGGATCCCTTTGCTATAAACATTGTTGTTGTGGTTATGTTTCTACATTGTATTAGCATGTTACATATTTTACCAGCATTTTTCAATATCATTTCATAATTGCTTATAGGTTACCATGTTTGTGAGCTGAAACATGTTTTATATAGTATAGAAATATTACATTTGCATCTATCTATATGCAAACCTGTTAACACAGAATTCATCTATAGATACTCACACATTTTTTGACCCTATGATGTCATATCGCTACGGCAAAAAGGGAGTAGACTATATAATAGTACATCTGATGCTCTTTATTGCGGTCGATGTAGAGGCTGGATAAGTTCTATAGCAACGTTTTGAGCCATACTTCCACATAAATGCAATAACTATATTATAAACCAATGACTAAGCGCAATTTACCTTATCACATACAACCAGGGAGTTCCTGTTGGCGGACCGTAAGGAAGGCGATAACAGTGCCCAGGAGATCGGTGCTGACTTGTCGGAGATCGAGCGAGACCTGACGCTGCGTCGCCTCCTGTGGGAGTCGCAGGAGGAGTGGGACCGACTTGCTCACGACTGGACGACCAGCCCTTTTGATGCACTCAATGTGGACAACCTACAGAAGAGTGTCAATAGGTTTACACAAACTGTCTACATGCTGGAGAAGGGTAAGCTTGTCATGGAAACATGGTTGTACCAGTAGTCGGGAAGTAATACCTCAATACGAAGCTCTGACCATTATACGTTTTATCTGGGAAGTTAGAAGGTATTCCCTAATATTTTGAGTCCGTTTTGTAGCATAAAATAATTTGTGCGATAAAACTGATTTGAAGCATTCCATTATACGTTTAGACACCATTCCTCTCAATACAGCACCATGTTATTAGATATAACTCTGCCATTAGACATATAGATAATCCTTTGTTTTCTCTGTTTGACAGGCCTCCCTGGTAACGAGGTGGTGCCCCGTCTGAAGGAAAAGGTGACCGACTTTAAGCAGGTGATGCCGTGTGTGACCAGTCTGCGTAACCCCTCACTCAAAACTCGTCATTGGGATCAGATAGAGCGGATCATTGGTCGTGCCATTGTGCGTGAGAAGAGCTTCACCCTCGGCAACCTCCTGGAGATGAATGTAAGATAGGATTCAGATGATTACATACTCTAAATGAAATAAACTGTGAGTGTTTATCATTGAACTTGTAAGCTGATCAGAACAAAGATACTTTATTTCCCCCACCTATTTTAAAACATCACGCGGAATAAAGTATATTTGCATTTTTGATATCCAAAATAAGACAAATAATGTTATAGAAAGAACATGTTTGTGGAGGATCATGAAGATACTTCATTATAATAAAGGTGCCTCAAACTTGTAACCTTCCCTATTTCTAGATCATCAAACACAAAGATAAAATTCAGGACATTTCTACAACGGCGTCTAATGAGGCGACGCTGGAGCGCATGTTGCAGAAGGTGATAGATCTGTGGAAGGCGACAGATTTCCGCCTGGTGCCACATACAGGAACCAACATCTACATCTTAGCAGGAGCAGACGACATTCTGGCACAACTAGAGGAGAGTCAAGTCACCATTGGCACTATCCGTGGATCCAGATATGTTACACCCATTAAGGTATGCATTTTCTATCCGTGGAGTATTGGATCAAATACAGTAGCATGCATATGGTGTATAACCCAGTGGTTATAGAATGTATCATTTGTGGGCTACGATTCGAATATATAAAGTAGCATCAAATGCAGTTATCACTGTATGCAAGATCTGGTACATTTTGTATTTCTCATTGTTAACTAACAGGGTCTGGTAGAGGAGTGGGAGCGGAAGCTGCAACTATTTGCACGTACACTAGATGAGTGGATGACGTGTCAGCGGAACTGGCTTTACCTGGAGCAGATCTTCACCACCCCCGATATCCAAAGGTCAGATAACACCTTCCACTCCAGTAGACTCACCAAGGAATACAAAATATGCACAAAATATGAAAATCGTTATAAATGTCTATCAGTGTTTGATTTTAGATATAATACAATTACAACCCATTTGACATGTAAATCACTATCTGGAAGTCAATAAAAGCAATTAAAGTAAAAGTAATATATTTTTGTATTTGAAATTACAGGTTATTTATATTTCCAAAATGTACCAATTTGATATTTCTATGTGATGTTAACGTGACTTCTGTTTATGATTTGGCAGGCAACTGCCAACAGAATGGAAGTTGTTTGCACAGGTGGACAAATCATGGAAAGACATCATGCGCCGAACAGAAGACCGACCCAATGCACTGAAATCAGCCACTGCGCCGGGCGTACTAGAAATGTTACAATCTGCTAATTCTAACCTGGAGAAGATACAGAAGTGTCTAGAGGTAGGAATATCCTTCCGAACATTGATTTATAAATCAATAGGGATCATTTAAGATATCATTTCTTTCATTCAGTAAATCACCTTTTCTGATTAAGGTCTCTCTTTAATTCCTAAACTAAATCACTATGTTGCATACAACACTATGTCTATCATTCTATCATGTAAGAAATACAAACGACCGGTAACTGTCACCCCATTTCCTTACAGGACTATTTGGAGATGAAACGCCTGGCATTTGCTCGCTTCTACTTTCTCAGCAACGATGAGCTGCTCGATATTCTTGCCCAGTCCAAAAATCCTGAAGCTGTCCAGGTATGTATTTTTTGAAAGAATTCTAGACAATAAATGATGTGATAATAGAAACAGATAATGTATGGCTGTTCCACGAGTAATTAAAGTATAATTCTGTCAATAATGGTCAGACTAAGTAGGCCTATTGTGTCTTGGTTATGATGTATTTGTGTACAGTGTTTTAGATAGACATATTAGTTTTCTTCTTTTTTGTGACACAGCCACATTTGGGCAAATGCTTCGGTAACATCAAGACCCTGGAGATAAAACAACTACCAAGACAACCTCCAACTGTCCGCTCCATCACCTCAGCCGAGGGAGAGTCTATTGGCATGCCAAAGTAGGTCTCATTCTTATTGCTCAAACCTACCTCTGCATGTTGATACTTGTTTAGATACTATTACAACTGAATGTCATCCATGTATGTTTTAACGCACCAATATGTGAGGAATATGGATGCAACTCTTTTTTTTTTTAAATATTTCAGGAATGTCCGCGCCCGAGGAGTTGTGGAAGCGTGGTTGGGAAGCGTGGAAAGCGGAATGTTTGATACTGTAAAGAAGTAAGTTTACTGTATGCAATAGTGGTAGGACGGTGTGGGGGTGAGGGGGGTGGGCAGGGTGAGAGTCACGGACGGACTTAAAATAAGGTAGCGGTCCTAGGGGAGGGTGCTAAGGGATCCGCGGAAAGTAAGAAAAGTTTTATAAAGGCTAATTATACCCTTAACTGCTTGTTGTTTTGTTTTTTAGATATTTGCTCAGGGCCCCGAGGTGTACCTGGGGTACCTAGTGCTAACTAGCAACTAGAGGTACCTATCTGTACCTAGGGGTTTCTAACCTTGAGACATTAGTTGACTCGATTACCTCACAAACTTACAGCGACACTGTACTAATCCTTGCAACCTTGTCTATTCTCTAAAGAGCGTACAGTAGAACACGATTATAACGCACGGTCAGGTGTTTTATAATTAGACGCCTCCACGATATTCCATTACATGTTCCTTATTCTCCCACTTTTTAGGCACCTTAAGATGGGCCTACAAGACTGGGTGGGAATCAGCCTGGACGAGTGGGTACTCAAACATCCAGGACAAGTCGTCCTCACAGTGGTAAGTGCTGCCAATTAGTTAATAGAATATTCTATGCCACACTATAATCTAGATCATGAGATTTATTTCAACAAATATTGGATTCTGTTAAGACGCTTCAGTGTAAAACGTCGGAGCTTAGATTATAAGATAATGACTTTGGAGAATGCCTCTACATGACAAACAAATTCTTTGAATATTCACAAAAAGGGTTGGCTGGACTCATACGCACCATACAATTACCGGTAGGACCAATGTCATTTAATACGTGACCTATCAAATAGTAAAGCTTGGCCTGATGTTTCTTTTGCAGTCACAGATCATGTTCAATAAGACGGTCGTCAACTGCTTTGTGCACTCTAATCCGCTCACACACCTGAGTAAAGTGAGAGACGGGGTAAGTCGAGAGTATATTCTTGCCATGAATGTCTTCAGATTTTGCAAACGAAAACCAAGGTGGTCTTTCCTATCCGCCTGAATAAAAAAACACACAAAAAACACACAAAAACAACTATAAATATCTTCCTGAGTTACAACACATAACGAGTTTTATAACGAGTTACACCATGTGACATTCATTATCAGTTTTATGCCTGTTTTATACAGCTCAAGTCACGACTCAGAAAAGTTGGGGAAAATGGTGTGAAAATCAGTCGCAACTTAAATATCAAGGTTTTTACTCTTATGTGTTATATGTACCTTACTGTGTGTCTTGTAATAAGTGTACTCAGATATTATGCTACCTCGATTTGCTCAGATGGTGGATAACCTGAACCTGTTGGCAGGCCTCGTGTCCATAGGTCTCCTGCCACACAAAAGGATGAGTATCAACGCCCTTCTCACCATCAATGTCCACAATCGTGACATCCTCATATCCATGATCGACAACAAAATATCTCGCTGCGACGACTTCGAATGGACCAGGTAAGAAGACAGTGTGCTAAAAACGGCAGCCACCTGAGGTAGTGACGGTACTACAGCCATGTACCTTGTAGGATCTCAGAATAAGGCATACCTACTTAGAAATAAAGTATATTACCCTGATTAAACCCAGGTACGCATATTTATAAGCTGTACACTCTATACTAGATCACATGATATCATATCATGTAATATTTATTTTGCTGACCTACAGACAGGAGGAAATCATAGATATGATATTGTCGAATTATATAGATATTTCACTAGATTCAGGGATGAAAGTCTCCAACATTTTCCCTGATTTCAAGTTTCTTTTAATGTTAGAAGCCCTGTATTTAAGCATAGAGGATATTAATTCAGGGACTTGAATTTGAACATTTCAAGTTTTTTGGAGATTGTGATTAAAGCCTCAGCTTGTAACCTCCTTTTGACACCAGGCAGTTGCGTTACGAGTGGGACGAGCAGTCTAACAACTGCAATGTGATGCAGTCTAATGCCAGCTTTGTGTACGGCTATGAGTACCTGGGCTGTTCTCCCCGTCTGGTCATCACCCCGCTCACTGACCGCTGCTACCTCACCCTGTCCGGGGCGCTCCACCTCCACCTGGGAGGCTCACCGGCCGGCCCCGCCGGAACAGGAAAGACCGAAACGGTCAAAGATTTAGCTAAGGTAAGGTCATCGCGATAGATTTTCTAGTTTGGCCTCATCATTGATTGCTGTCATGCCAGAATGTATTATGCATCATATATTTATAAACCTTTCCGTCAATTGCGTTAGCAATCTTTTTAGTAGAAGCGTTACAACTTTTAAACTACATGGTCCGTATTCCCATGTGCAATATCAAAATAAAAACTATAGTTTGATGAATTCTTATTGTACTTTCTTTGATTTAGGCAATTGGTAAACAATGCGTAGTATTCAACTGTTCAGAAGGCTTGGACTTCAAGGTGAGTTACAAACATGCATTTGATAATATCATCTAGTCTCATATTAGAAATACTCGTACCTTTTTATAGCCGACGAGTCTAGTCTAATGATTAACTTTTTATTGCCGACTAGTACCTTGACATGCTAATGTGCACTATTATATTGGCCGCCCTATTGGCTATATTCAGGGATGAATGTCTTCCAAGTCTTTTTTTCCTGATTTCAGTTTTTTTAAATGTCGAAAAGACCTATACTTAACTAAAGAAAATTGTTATTCAGGAGCTTCAGTTTAAACATTTAAAGTTTTTTTGAGGCTGGTCACTTTCATCCCTGTGTATTATCTGTAAATTTAAAAGATTCTTTGTTATGATGTGTTCCAGCCAATAAAAATATTTAAACTTCAAACTTTAAACTTCTTCTATCTAACTTCAGACGCTGGGCAAGTTCTTCTCGGGATTGGCGCAGTCTGGTAGCTGGTGCTGCTTTGATGAGTTTAACCGTATTGACCTGGAGGTACTCTCTGTGGTCGCCCAGCAAATACACACCATCAAGGCAGCTAAGGACCAACGCGCTCCCAGGTAAGCCACACATCTCAACAAATCCTCAATTATGTTGACAATTTACACACTATTTTTTTTAAATTTAAATTTCATCGCCTTTCTAGGGGGATATTGTTCTTTAAAAAAAGATTCTTGACATGAGATAAGTACAAGTAAACAGTCCAAAAATTAAAATACTATTTTCTTTTGTGTGGCAGGTTCCTGTTTGAAGGACGTGATATTCGTCTTAACATGACGTGTGGCGTGTTCATCACCATGAACCCAAGGTAAGCTGTAGCATACAAATCATAAGCCTGTTGACTTGTATACGCTGTACCCGTATACCAATACCTGAGTCATTTTCAATGATAATTTGATACAATTTGAAGTAATCACCCATTTACATGTATGTATTATATTTTACTGGCTCCACAACCAGAAAAAGGTTTTGGGAATACATCACTCTAACATCTGTATATATCTTGAACAAGTTAGTGCATTGCTTGATATCCGACAACTTGGACATAATGTTAGAGATTTACTTGTCTGTTTTAAGTTATGCTGGTCGTGTGGAGCTGCCTGATAACCTCAAGTCGTTATTCCGTCAAGTGGCCATGATGGTACCCGATTATGCGCTCATCGCCGAAATCATGCTTTTCTCTGAGGGCTTTACTGCAGCCAAGTCGCTCTCCACCAAGATCGTCAATTTGTACCAACTAGCTAGCAAGCAACTTTCTCAACAGGTAGGATGCATATACATTTTGTAAAATGATGTCCTTTAATAGTAATTCATAATATGAAATATATGGGTATGGTGCATAAAATTGCATACTTGTACTTTGTAATAGCTGTAATTATGAGACATACAAATGTCTGGTGGTTAAAAAATAAAATGTAGACTTTTATCATTTCTGATATTACCAGGTTGAAACTCCTTTGTTTTTGAGATTCTGTACGAATGGTCCAGCTTGTCTCACACCATGCTTCAGCAGCTCTAGTTTAAAGAACATTGTTGTAAACACTGGTTGTTCCTACCTTTCCTCATCCAGAACCACTACGACTTTGGAATGCGTGCAATCAAGTCGGTGCTTGTGATGGCCGGGCAGAGAAAGCGTTTGGTCAAGTTCCGGTATGCTCTACTAGTATTAACTCAATATATGTGTCATTGTATGTGTGTGTTGAATGCCAAATATCCTACATGGTCCATTGTATCAGATAAATGTTATATTTTATTCGTTCCCTGTCGCAACAACGAAAGTTGCTTTGCGACACAGGAGAGTCGCAGGTCACCAGCGGTCACTTCCGTTCGCGCATGCGTCAAGGTAGGACGCTTCTGGAAGCAAGCAGCGACAAACATGGTAAGTTTTCGATGATTTTGACCGAAATATACCTAAATTGTCGCTTTATTTTGTTATATTGACGCTTTTAGAGGCATTGGGGACGAATTGTCGCACAGGAGGATCTTTTCAGCGAGTTTTAGCGCTAAAAACGAAGCCAATACGTCAAATACACGTATTATCGCCCACCGGCGTGGCCGTGGGTCACTTTTAGCGCTAGACTCGCTGTTTTCCCAATTCGTCTTCTCTACTTGCCACTAATTGCGTTTATTTAATGGTTATATTGGAGGCAACAGGGTGTATTGGTGGCAAAGGAAATTGTCATCCATAATTTAGAAATTTAGAAAATTGTCATCCAAAAATATGAAAATATTTTCAATGTCATCACTGTCACACTGCTGTCAATTTTGACAGTGGCAATTCTGGATGACACCAACTTCTAAAAAAGACCAATACACCTATTTGCCTCCAATACTTACTGTGTAAGGGTGCCTGGTGTTAACCAGCACTTTCTATTTATTTAGAAGTTTACACTTGGGCTTTTTCATGCTTCTGTCTGTAAGGGGTGAACCTTAATGGCTCTGCTATGCATCCTGATGGATATTCAGGCAACCAGACAAGGTGACAACTCATTACTTTCAAGCAGAATTAGCTTTAACCTGTATGTGGACTGGAAAGTTACCAAGACACATACCTTATGCCCACATTTTTTACAAATTTGGAGATTGACTGTTGAGCTTCTGTCTGTAAGGGGTGAACCTTAATGGCTCTGCTATGCATCCTGATGGATATTCTGGCAACCAGACAAGGTGACAACCCATTACTTTCAAGCAGATTTAGCTTTAATCTGTATGTGGACTGGAAATTCACCAAGACAGATACCTTATGCCCAAATTTTCCACAAATTTGGAGAAATAGTTCTTAGACTATTTCACGGAACACCTTTTTTAGGTATGTGTTGGGTTGCCCTGTTTACACAAAAAGCCTAACCCAGTGCCATAGGGCAAGGTTACTAAGGCTTCTGCTATGATTTCTGATGAAATCGAGGCAGTTTTACTCCATATACCTTCACCTGTTTAGGTGACAGAACAAATGTTGAGTGTGTACAGGGAAGTTATTTACACTAGCACCTTCTTACCAGGAAGGGTGCTACTGCTATGAGCAGTTGTTCCTCCGAGTGTTGTCAAGCCAAGCTGGTAGATGACTAAACTTGTAGATCCGCTGAGGTCTGTAGAGGAAGTGTATGATAACAGGGACACTAAGAAAGCACCACCACTGTAGAGTATACAGGTGAGATGCTTCACTGATTATTTGTGTTTAATCAGTTTCACTCCCAGTCTTACTCAGGCCAAGTAGGTTGAGTAATTGTACTGGCTGACCACTTCTAGGTCATAGTGTGTCACCCCCTCTGTGAGATGCAGACTCTGCCGCTCTCAACGTAAGCCACAGGCGTAGCCGCTCTCGTCGTGAGACGCAGGCGTTGCCGCTCTCGCCGTGAGACGCAGGCGTTGCCGCTCTCGCCGTGAGACGCAGGCGTTGCCGCTCTCGCCGTGAGACGCAGGCGTTGCCGCTCTCGCCGTGAGACGCAGGCGTTGCCGCTCTCGCCGTGAGACGCAGGCGTTGCCGCTCTCGCCGTGAGACGCAGGCGTTGCCGCTCTCTTCCTGAGACGCAGGCGTTGCCGCTCTCGCCGTGAGACGCAGGCGTTGCCGCTCTCGTCGTGAGACGCAGGCGTTGCCGCTCTCGTCCTGAGACGCAGGCGTTGCCGCTCTCGCCGTGAGACGCAGGCGTTGCCGCTCTCGTCCTGAGACGCAGGCGTTGCCACTCTCGCCGTGGGACGCAGGCGTTGCCGCTCTCGCCGTGGGACGCAGGCGTTGCCGATCTCGTCCTGAGACGCAGGCGTTGCCGCTCTCGCCGAGAGACCCAGGCGTTGCCGCTCTCGCCGTGAGACGCAGGCGTTGCCGCTCTCGCCCTGAGACGCAGGCGTTGCCGCTCTCGTTCTGAGACGCAGGCGTTGCCGCTCTCGCCGTGAGACGCAGGCGTTGCCGCTCTCGCCGTGAGACGCAGGCGTTGCCGCTCTCGCCGTGAGACGCAGGCGTTGCCGCTCTCGCCCTGAGACGCAGGCGTTGCCCCTCTCGCCGTGAGACGCAGGCGTTGCCGCTCTCGTTCTGAGACGCAGGCGTTGCCGCTCTCGCCGTGAGACGCAGGCGTTGCCGCTCTCGCCGTGAGACGCAGGCGTTGCCGCTCTCGCCCTGAGACGCAGGCGTTGCCCCTCTCGCCGTGAGACGCAGGCGCTGCCACTGTAGTCGTGAGACGGAGGCGTTGCCGCTCTCGCCGCGAGAAGCAGGCGTTGCCGCTCTCATCGCGAGACGCAGGCGCTGCCGCTGTCGTCGTGAGACGCAGGCGCTGCCGCTGTCGTCGTGAGACGCAGGCGTTGCCGCTCACGTCCTGAGACGCAGGCGCTGACGCTCTAGTCGGGAGACGCAGGCGCTGACGCTCTCGTCGGGAGACGCAGGCGCTGACGCTCTCGTCGGGAGACGCAGGCGCTGACGCTCTCGTCGGGAGACGCAGGCGCTGACGCTCTCGTCGGGAGACGCAGGCGCTGACGCTCTCGTCGGGAGACGCAGGCGCTGACGCTCTCGTCTGGAGACGCAGGCGCTGCCGCTCTCGCCCTGAGACGCAGATTCATGTGTGACTCAGGCTTCGCCGCTCCCGGTGTCATACTTCTGATGTAGACGCAGTCACTCTAGTCCTAGAGACAGCCGCTGGCACTCTCGTAGTTTTACTCGGGCAAAGCAGGTCGAGTAATTGTACTGATTGGCCACTTCTAGGTCATAGAGAGTGTGTCAACCCCACTCGTGGCGAGACGCAGGCGTCGCCACCTGTCGCTGTGAGACACAAGCGTTGGTTGTCGCAATTGCTGTGAGACGCAGGCGTCGCAACTCTCCGTGTGAGACGCAGGCCTTGCTGTCTCCGTGTGTGAAGCAGGTGTTGCCACTCTCGCTGTGAGACGCAGGGCTTGCTGCTCTCCATGTGTGACATGCTCTCGCTGTGAGTGTGAGACAGGCGTTGCCGCTCTCTCTCTGAGAGGCAGATATTGCTGCTCTCGCTGTGAGTCGCAGATGTTGCCGCTCTCGCTGTGAGACTCAGGCGTTGCCGCTCTCGCTGTGAGATGCAGACGTTGCTGCTCTCGCTGTGAGACTCAGGTGTTGCCGCTCTCCGTGTGTGACACGCCCTCGCGGTGAGTCGCAGACGTTGCCGCTCTCGCTGTGAGACTTAGGCGTTGCCGCTCTCGCTGTGAGACGCAGACATTGCTGTGAGACGGAGGGGCTGCCGATTTCGCTGTGAGACGCAAGGCGTTGACGTTCTTGCCGTGAGACGCAGGCGTTGCCGCTCCCGCTGTAGATGCTGACGCCCCCGTAGATGCCCTGTAGACGCCCCGTCGTAGGCGCAGGCGCTCTCGTCGTAGAAGCAGGCGCTCTTGTCGAGGCAGGCGCTGGCGTCGTAGATGCAGACACAGGTGTCTCTTCGTAGACCCTTGTTGTAGACGTTTATGCAGGCGCTCTCGACAGAGGAAGAAGATAGGGCTCGCTTCTTAGACACTGATGCTGGGGCTCTCATCGTAGATATATACGCAGACGCTGGCGCTCTCGTCATAGATGCTGGCGCTCTCGTTGCAGACGCCTGAGCTCTCTTTGCAGCTGGCACTCTTGTCACAGATGCTGGCGCTCTTGTCGAAGACGTTGGCGCTCCTGTTGCCGACGCTGGCGCTATCGTCATAGACGCTGGAGCTTTCGTCGTTGGGGTTCTGGTCGTAGGCACAGGGGCTCTCGTCGTAGGCGCAGGGGCTCTTGTTGCAGATGCTGATGCCGGCGTACAGACTCGTCTTGATACGCAGGCGTTGCTGCTCTCGTCGTGAGACGCAGGCGTTGCCGCTTTCGTCCTGAGACGCAGGCGTTGCCGCTATCGTCCTGAGACGCAGGCGTTGCCGCTTGTCGTGAGACGCAGGCGTTGCCGATCTCGTCGGGATACGCAGGCGTTGCCGCTGTCGTCGGGAGACGCAGGCGTTGCCGCTGTCGTCGTGAGACGCAGGCGTTGCCGCTGTCGTCGTGAGACGCAGGCGTTGCCGCTCACGTCCTGAGACGCAGGCGCTGCCGCTCTCGTCGGGAGACGCAGGCGCTGCCGTTCTCGTCGGGGGACGCAGGCGCTGCCGCTCTCGTCGGGGGACGCAGGCGCTGCCGCTCTCGCCCTGAGTGTCAGGCGTTGCCGCTCTTGTCCTGAGTCCTTGTCGCAAATACTGGCACTCTTGTCGTAGACACAGAAGCTGGCGCTCTTGTCATAGACGCAAACAATTTTATTGGAGGCAACAGGGTGGATTGGTCAGTCAGAGGATTTCGACATCCTTTTTTGAATTTTGGTGGAATTGTCGTCCAAACAGATGATACTTATTTGATGTCATCACTGTTAATGCTGCTGTCGCCATTGACTTTGCAAAACTGGATGATTTCTACTTCAAAATAAAGCAATACACCTATCTGCCTCCAATACTTACCGAGTAAGGGTGACTGGAGTAAACAAGTACTCTTTTGGGGTTTTTGAAGTTTACTATAAGCTCTTGAGATAGAAACTGGTGCTCTCGGAATAGATGTAGGTGCTGGGACTCTCGTAGATACTTGATGCTTCAGCCCTAGGAGATGCTAGTGCTTTTGTTGTTGGCACTGTCTAATTAGCTGCAGCTGCTAGCTGCTAATAGACATAAGCAGGATAGGGGTCTTGTCCGCAACAGGGTGTATTGGATGATCTTACAATGGCCCTATGACTGTATCTGCGTGACGTATCAACAAATGACTATAACTAGTTGACGAAGGGACAATGAGTGTTTTAACGTTATAAACTTCATTATGGCCAATACACCTGTTTGCGGACATTATTAACGTTAACAGCTAGGCATTGTGTTATGGACACAACAAGTTGTCGTTCGTTTAGAAGATACGGCAAGCTGGCGCTCCGGCTATGAACAAAGCAGAAGACTTTCACTTCTCACTTGTTGACTTGGAGCTGCCATTCATGGGGTATGCTTAGCAGCAGGCACTCGTGATGATAGACATAATAGTAGGCACTCGTGTCATAGACATTATATGTTAGACGTATGGGTGAAGGTTAAACTCAATGCTCTCAAGCAGAATTGCAAATTATTGCAATAAGCACTGGGGAATTTGTTGAAGGGAATTTCAACAAGGAGCACCAAGTAGAGTATCTGTTGGGCTGCCCTCTTAGACAAAAGCTTAACCCAGTGGCATGAAGGAAAAATTACTAAGGATGAGAGTGGGTACAGGAAGGTCTTTCACACTAAGGTTTCTGCTATGTTTTCTCATGAAATTCAGGCAGTTTACTACATATACCTTCACTTGTTTAGGTGACAGAAGAGATATAACACCTTCTGGGACGTGCAGGTAGTGTTGGATATGTAACTGCGTTGGGGTCCAAACGAGCTACTGTCTCTCCAGTACTTGGGGTTTAAACTAGTAGTGCTCATACTACTAGTTTCTGGCCAGGAGGGCCAGGTCATCCCTGCCCTGGATCTCTAGGGCTATACTGTAGGGCTTAATGAAAACAGCACGCACTGGTGAGCCTCTGGAGGAACTGGTCCTGGAACCATTCCATGAGGAGGAACGCCTCTGTGTTGTCTGTACCCTGAAGTGCTACCTGTTACCTATTAGCATTATAACTGCTACTATATCTCATATAAGTTACATACTGGGAGCAATATTATGCTGCTAGATAAAACTACTAGTTTATTTTGTTGGCCACTGCAAGAGCCACTCCGTTACCTGTTATGATCTGACTTTTGTCAGGTTAATAAATACTGTCTAATTATCACCTATGTACCGAGTCACAGTGTTCTGTGGGACAGGGATAATTGATGAATGAAATTGGAAATTTCTAATAGTTGCCCCGAGTCGCTAGGGGTGAACGCAGTGGATTGACTGCACTTTAAAATCTCCTGTGTCGCAAAGCAACTTTCGTTGTTGCGACAGGGAATATAAAATTAATCGAGCACTTACCTTAGGTTAGTGTGAAGATTAATTGTTGTTCCCTGAGCAGACAACGAAAGTTGTCTGCAGCGTACACAGGCCCACCCTACCTACCCTAGATGGAATTGGGGGTTTTAACTGGGCCAATACCAATCTACAACAAACCTGAAGACATAGACAAAGAAGGGGTTTTTTTCCTGTGTACTTTTCAATTTACAGAAAATCCACTGCTCGCTTGCTCCGGAAGTGACCGCTGGTGACCTGCGACTCTCCTGTGTACGCTGCAGACAACTTTCGTTGTCTGCTCAGGGAACAACAATTAATCTTCACACTAACCTAAGGTAAGTGCTCGATTAATTTTATATTAAATTGTGGGGAAATACTTTGATTTAAGTCATTACCCAAAGCAGGAGGTACAGAAATAGTAAAAAAAATAAAAATAAAAATAAAAAAAAACAAGAAAGAATCGGTTATGAAAAAAATCATTAACAATAGAAATAAAAGAGGTTTCTTCCAGTTGTTCACTAGAAATCTCATGTTGTAACTAGCATGACACTTTCAGGCCGGCGTCAGTGGCAAGCTCAATGTTCAGCCCAAGGTATAGTAGTAGCCGCCATTGTGACCATGATGCCAAATAATAACACACACCGAACAAACTATCCACACAACCATGTACATTGACTGCAGGCCTGGCACCATGTGATGTCTCTCATTTCCAGCTTGCTACACAGGCTTCTCATATTAACATTGTTGATGCCATATCTTTCTCAATTACATCCCACATCCGTGTTTGTAAAGTTAATTCACACTCTGTACAACATTTCAGCATTAAGCAATATTTATTTCTACCACTTCATAAGCTTTCTCTAAGCATCTGTCCACCATGCTTATATCATATTAATCTTGAACCGCTGTTATTTCATTAACATCGCACATATTTTTCTTGTTATGCCGTTTTTTAGTTTTGGTCATCTTCCTTAGATATACAGTAGATCTATATTTAAGCAGGTCCCCTAAGCAGCCTTGTTTCACAGCGTGGTATAAAACGATATCATAGTAAAATAGTATATTGTAATTTTTTAAAAGCCCTATTTATTTGAGACCGTCCCGCAAAATATTCATTATGTAGCGCCAATGGTGACCATTTGAAATATCTTGATTCGAGAATTTTAGATTTAATTCAATTTTTGCTTAGGTATTTGATATTTTCATTTTGAGTTTCTATTCTACCCACCAATTTTGGTTACGATGGGTATTACAATTTTTATAAATGAAGTTTGTATCACACTTGGATGGTGTACATAGAAAGCCAAATAATCTTGATTTTAATAATACCTAACTGTGTATATTTAGTGACGAGATGCCATCAGAGGAGAGGCAGGAGGAGGAGTCACATATTCTCATCCACGCACTGCGGGATGCCAACATGCCCAAGTTCATCGCTGAGGATGTACCACTCTTTAAAAGCATCCTTGAGGATCTGTTCCCAGGCATAAAACCACCGCAGCAAGACCTAGGTGTGCTCGAGGTAAGAAACTGGGAACCTTAGAACTTATGAATGATAAAACTGGGATTATACAAAAAACGAAAAATACGTTGACCTATTGACTAAATCTGAAGTGGGTCATGTATTGGGAAATAGCTTTCGGGTGTTAGAATATGAAGCTCTCTTAGGCCGTTTTATTTTGATTACTTGGATTACGGATCCGCCGCCGAGATTTTTGGCATTTTGCAAAAAAAAAAAAAGTTTTTTTGTTTTTTTTTACCTTTCCCCTCCGAGATTTTTTGAGAATTTTTACCAAAAAAAAAAAAAAGTACATGTTGACCAGCAAAAGGTAGAGCGAAGCCTTTCAGATTGGGGGCAATTCTCAATATATCTTCATTAGATTGCCTAGAAATGAGATTTTCCATGCCTTTTTTTTTTTTTTTTTTTTGCCTCTGCCCTTCGGGAAATTTTGTGATCTGGTGCCCCCCGTAGGGCAGCTTTTTTTTTTTTTTTTTTGCCTCTGCCCTTCCAAAAATTTGGAAGCAAAAGCCCGTAATCCAAGTTATCAAAAAAAGGTGGCCTTATTTTAGAAGTACATGAATATTATACTTTTGTATGCAGAAAGCTATCTCTATGGCGATCCGCGACCAAGGCCTCCAACACTGGCCGAGTCAGATAGACAAGGTGAAGCAGCTCCACAGTCAGATCCTTGTTCGGCATGGTGTCATGTTGGTTGGACCGACCGGTGGTGGAAAGACAACCGCAAGAAATATCCTTCAACGCGCAATGGTGCTCATGCCGACCCTCTCTCTGGACGACGATGATAATGATGAACTTGGCCTCAACCGTAAATCATTCATTGTAAGTAGCTGTGGAAATTTCTATTTTACTGCATTCCAACAGCTATTTTGTGGTTGCATGAAAATCAGGGATCTAGTATTCAGCTTGGAATTCTTAGCATGTGCTGCTTCTTCCTTGCTCGTGCAGTTGCTAAACATGCTCCAACTGTTTGTTGAGAAGTATTTTATATTTCAAGACAGCAAACAACACCATCTTATAACAACACTTAAAGAGGTTTTATATTTTATAGTAAGAAAAGTGATATTCAAAAATATGAACACTCGTATCAAAAACATTCAACATCTACACTGTTTGTTTTTTTTTAAATCACAAAATTTTCGAAAATGCGCAAACTGATATAGCCACAATATATACACTACATACATACTAAATAAAAGGAAACATGTTTGTTGTCGTTCCTGTGGACAGGACGATGATGGACAGTCGTCTGCAGGACTTTCCTTCTTCATGCGCCGCCAGCACTTTCTTGTAAGAAAGAAACTCTCGTAAAAATGAGAGTCGGTTTAAGGATTGCTCTACTGCTTGTTCCCGTGTATAACGAGTTGTATTTCAGTGATCCCCTTCATATCATACAACCCTTCTTCATGTGTTAAACAACAATTGTTGATTGGAATGTACCTAACAAGTTGGATTTTAGAGTCAGGTTACTCACTGAATTGAAAGCTGTGTGGGCCTATATGGCAACAGAATGAACTCTCCCTCTAACGGACGCATTTCGTTGCGAGGAAATTGCCGTTTTTACCGTTTTTGAGCAACATGTATTTTTCTCAAAATTGAAAGTGAAACATAAAGAGTTTATACAAAGTGTCGCTTAACATAGTAGCACAACATTTTTTTTTTTCTCTGTGTGTAGATATAGTGACCTACCTTAAAGTCTTGCGTACAACCCATCCTCCTTTATTAACCACACCTAGACTGAGGAAATCTATGGCCCGCACCTGGGGTCTGCAAATTGCTGCTTTAGTACTATTCTTCCAAAAACCCTGGTATAACCTTCACCTGGGATTTGGTTTGGATGCAACCTGCGGGTCGTACACCCACGGGTTTGTACATGAGACTTTATGGTAACAATTGATTCTAGAATGTATACAGTTGACCCTCACTTCCTCGCACACTTACCACCATGGATCCCTCACAGTAGCCCTTGTAACTGCCCTTGATTGAATATTTCATAAAATATATGCCCCTAGATCCTCGGATAATTAGCTTCATCAGACACTTTCCAAGTTTTTCTAAGTCCGAGGTGGTGAGGGCTCACTGTATACATATAACTTATAAGTTGTGTGCTAAGACATGATGATTATACTGCATTGATTAAACAACACTAATACAACGTACCCACAGAATATAATGAAGGGGCATAAAAATGTGAGTACATACAATATAAATTCTTTAGTTCGTTTTCTTTTATTTCACAATGTTCTCTGTTTTAGTTCAGTTAATTTATATTAAAGCCGGTGGATCCTAAGATGAAGTCGTTGTGGTGTAGTATAGGGAGTCTTAGCTTGCAATAAAATGTGAGTTTGTGTTGGTTACAGCATAATCGTGGTAAGAAGGGCCATGTAGACACGTTCACCGTCAACCCCAAGTGTGTCAGTATGGGTGAGCTGTATGGAGAGACGGACCCCAACACGTTTGAATGGAGTGATGGTCTTATCTCAACTGCAACCAGGCGATTTGCACGGGAGATGGCAGCAATGTCACCCGATGAGTCCATCGCTAGCCGACCGACCAGCGCTATCACTGCAATATCGGTAGGAACGACCTGCCTTTTTGAAATCCTCTATCTTATTTTGATTCTTTTACAAATGCCCTCAAAGAGGTCTGTAGTGAAATAGGAATTTCAAATCGGGATATTCCATAGATAAAAAGTAATTGAAATAGATACTAATGATGAAATTTACCCGAGACCCTATGTACATTCAGGCAATGACCGGAGCGACTGGTATGACCACGCCTTCTCAGAGCACGGATAGTCCCGCGCCTCCGTCAGAGATCGGGGATGGACCGAGCGAGATCGGCTCAACCGCTTACGGTGGTGATGCAGCCTCAACTATTGCTGAAGGCCGCTTTGATGCTCAACCCACCGACTGGAAGTGGATCATCCTTGATGGGCCTGTGGACACCATCTGGGTGGAGAACCTGAATACAGTGCTGGATGATTCCAAGATCCTGTGTCTGGCTAACGGAGAGCGTATCTCATTGACACCCGGTATGCGGCTTATGTTTGAGGTGGACGACCTGGCGGCTGCTAGTCCTGCCACCATATCCCGCTGTGCCATGGTGTACATGGTAAGTAGTATTAGATATATCATGTCCTTTTAAATACCATATACCCCACTTTGTTAAACACATTGAATACAAGAATATAGGTTCAGTCCATGCCTCCGTGAATGGCTATGCAATGTTATGTCTAGGATTTCCAATTTAAGGAAAATCTGTTGTATATGTGTTGGTATGTTGGGCTTATGTCTGATAATGAAGTGCTTATATAATGTATAGGGGCAAGAACATATTTATTAACAGGGAACAGTTGCTAATAAATATGTTCTTCCCCCTTCCCCCTATAACTATCAGGACCCGGTGGATTTGGGTTGGAAGCCCTATGTGAGAACATGGCTATCAAAGCTGCCTCGTGACATCCCGGAAAGCGGCCGGTCCCACCTACAAGCGCTGTTTGAGCATAGCGTGGAGCGGGGACTGAACTTTGTCCGTACACACGCTAAGCTGCTGATGCTGCCCACACCAGACATGGCCATGGTCAACTGTCTCTGCAACATACTCACAGCATTCTTTGACTTCCTTAGTAAGAATGGTGGATTTGGCAAACCAGGTATGTCTTTATGTCAATATCCTTACCTTTATAACAAATGAAATGAAAAAGACAGTTACCAGGTATTCGTAAAGGAGAGAAAGTCTATGTGGGAATTCATCAACAGTCTTTTATATTTGAATTATTAACAGAACGGACATGCTTGGACAAGAGTTAACGTGATCTTCTTAGTTTGATATTTCAAATGGCTGAGAAGTTTATACAATGAAATGGTTCTTCCACCCCAGATGTGAAGTTAGCTGGTAGATCACAAAGTCCCGACAGTGAGTCGAGTCCTTCCCGCAGCTCGTCGCGTCCAGCCAGTCGCACTGACCGCACATCACGGTTCAAGAAGAAACAGGCCAAGCGTAGGGACCAACGACTTAAAGAGGAGATGCAGAAGATTGCTGAGAAGGTGGACAAGCATGAAGGGTACCGTATGAGTTTGAAATGTATTTATTGAGGGTAGGATAGGCAGACAATAACTGACATTTTAAGAAAGGTGAAAAAAATAAACATTCCATGTTTAGGGATATCAGATTAATCTGAATTGTATTGTCGACCATCATAGGGCTTTGTTAATAAGATTCCACTTATAGTACATTCTACTACATTGCTATCCCTAACAGTGAGAACGCCAAGCAGTACTTCCTTCAACGGAACCCTGGTTCACTCAATGTGCTTCTTGGTAAGCTTTACGTATTTGCCTATACCTGGGCCTTCGGAGGCAACTTCCGCCGTCAGGATGAGATGGAAGACGACGGAGGCATCAGCCGTAAGGGCGGCAACGACAAGAAGGAGGTGCAAATTGATATCGCCTCCGACTTTGACAACTTTGTCCATGAGGTCTTTGAGATTGAGCCCCCACTAGGTATGTCATGTTAATTGAACATGATAGCTTTTTGTGAGAATTGTCTCACTTATCTCTTTGTTTAGTATACTTACTAATCAGAATTCAGATGCGAAGCCACCTTTCCTTTAAAAATCGATTTTCCCATGTTTGGTATTCCTTCAAGAAGAGATGTATACTATATACTTTAAAAATAACAACCAATTGTATTGCTGTATTGTAAATAAATTAATCGAGTATGTGTGTGTTTGACTGCTAGGGGTGAGGATGCCAGCCTCCAGTCGCACCATCTACAGCTACTTCGTGGACATGGACTCGGGTAACTTCCTACCGTGGGACATGTTGGTGTCCACCACGCAGTCACTTATCGAGAAAGGTGCGGTAATTACCATCGGCGAGTCGATGGGTGTGTCGCCAGGCGAGTCGCAGTCCAAGAACCAGGACGGTGACATTGTGCCTACTGTGGACACTGTGAGGTACTCGTTCCTGTCAGCCCTACTCCTCCTCAACAAGAACCCCATCCTCCTCACAGGTAAACCCGCCACACAAAGTATTACGCAATGTATATCTAAAATAATTTTATGTATATACATCTTATATATACAGTGAATGCGTTGAATACTACAGTATAAAAGAGGTAAACTCACAAGAAAAAGAAACAGAAACATTGTTACTTTCCATCTTACCATCGTATAAAATACTACAATGTACAATTGACTGCATTAGCATCAAGCAAGCAGTACTAGCTGGGGATATATGGTTATAACGGAAGATATCGACTTAGATAGCCATTGGGAAATGATGATAACAATGATGAAATCCTTGTAGGAGAGTCTGGTGTCGGTAAGTCAGCGATTATCAAGGACATGCTCAAGTCGTTAGAAAAGGACGGAGGGACTACCTTTAAGAACGGCACCATCCTGGGCAGCATCTTCAACTTCACAGACAAGAACCAATCACTGCTGGACAACATTTCCTCGTTAACACGTCTGGGCGGGGACCAGCAAGGTGAGCTCTCACACATTTTGGTAATGCACAATAAATATGATCTGCAAAGAAAGTTTGTTATTTTTGTGCATGCAATAGCAATGTATTAATGGCTACTATTAATTGGATCATTATGAAACAGTGTAATCATATCATAAAGCAATATTTCCTAGATCCTACAATATATGTGTTGCCATTGTGTTACAGAGGGAGACAAGAATTTGGATTCGCTGCTCGGCCTGAGTCGGGTGAAGCAGGTGACTGGTATTGTTAGCTCTATGCTGCAGTTCTCTGCTCAGACAACCGCAAACCGCACACAGCTCGCCCTAGCACACAAACTCATCAAGAAAGGCCGCCACACGCTAGCTGCACCCAAGGGCAAGAAGGTGAGACGAGTGTATTATCGGTGGTATTCATGAATACATAGTGTGCTACCATTGCACATACCTGAAAACTCCCCAGTCTTTTTTCTCCATTTCTCATGTTTCTAAACATGTTAATAAATACAAATTGAATTGGAATTGAATGGAATCTTGTTTTGTGTGTATCTTGCAGGTTATAGTGTTTGTAGACGACCTGAACATGCCTCAGCCGGAGAGGTACGGTGCCCAGCCCCCGTTAGAACTACTCAGACAATTCATGGACCTTGGAGGCTTCTACGACACCAAGAAACTCATGTGGAAGGTAACTTAAAAATATACCTAAATCTGTTTGAAGAGCCACAAAACATGTGTGCCCCTTTAAGGTCTTGTGTAGTGCTTCAATACGATATGCCCGTTGTCGTCATGATGCATGAATGCAGCCCTGGTGAGTAGGCTCGCCAGTACTGCATTCATGCATCATGTCGACACTACGGGAGTGCATCAACTCTGTATGGTCAGCATGAATGCGGTTCCTGACTAGTACACTTGTCAGAGATGCATTCATGCGTCATGACGACTAAGGGCATAATGCATTAAAGCATTAGGCTGCCCTTAAAAGGTTAAGTTGGGTTTAATATTTCTCAAATCAATAATAATACTTAATACTCAAATTCTCAAATCAATAATAATACTTAATACTTCAAAAGTCAGTGGATATGGAATACAAGAAATATAACACGAATTAAAGTTAAACCTCAATAATGGTATGGTATATTCCTCATTTTGTTTGGTTTACAGGACATCCTAGATGTTACCCTTGTAGCGGCATGTGGACCCCCAGGTGGGGGACGTAACCACCTCAGTCCACGCCTCCTCAAACACTTCTGGTATGGAGCCATTACTTTATCACCTGCTCTATCTCTATGATACATGTTATTAAACATATAGCTCCAATTCATCAATCCTCAACAAGAATACCAAATGTAAACTTCAGTATTTTATACTTTAAGGAGACACAAATGAACGCTATCAAAGAAAATCTTCATTTAGTAGTTCTAAAGGTCTCCTCTGACAACTTCAAATCACCCATGTTTATCTGTACATATGAGAAAGAAAAAGTTCATGTACTTCCTATAAAAAGATAGCCCCAGTTGAATGTAATAATTTCTGATGTGTCCACTAGGTTTTTTAAGATCCAGGTAAGTAAAGCTCAGTTATTCGGCATCACATATACATCGTTATGCTGTACACCACTATTTTCATACTCTGCACACAATACGAAATCAAAGACCTTCTTCAGATGCATATCTTTAAAATATAGCTTGGTGAGGATGTGCTTAAATATATATTGCATGCCTAGCATGGCTGTCACTTCACTATGCGTAGTGGTATCATAATGGTATAGGGAGGTAGTATGGCTCGGCCCATGGTTTAATATTTCTTCTATTCCTACTAGTCACTGAATTACACATCTTCGCAGTCTCCAACATTGCAGACATAGTAGCTACTAGATCATAAAGAGAACTTTATAAACATACATATTGCACTCAGTTGTATCCTGCCATATACGTCATCGTTTCATCTTGCCCTCTGAACACGCTCGTTTCGTTTTCATCGTGATTTTAATGGACGACCAGTTATCTCTGGTAGAATGCAGACACCGATGTCTTTTTGCACACTGATTTTCTTTAAGTATCTGTCGCAACAGTGGCATGTAATTTTAGTTCTGGAACGTGCCTGCATTATGTATTGTAGCTATATGGTATAGCATGCCAGTCATTGGTAACAGGATGCTAACCTAGTTGAATGTGTCATGATAGTTGTTAATAATGTTACATGTAAACGTACCATCACCCAGGAGATGTGTTTTGAGTGTTAAACAAAATCAGCAGGTCAATGGGAATACATGATACTTTATTAGTTTATATGTTTGGCAGAAATACGTGGTTGCCGACAGAAAAAAACACCAAACTATTCAATAGGTGCAGTGCTACCTTATTTATCCTTATTAGCTTCCATTCCTATTGCTAGACTATTTTGGTAGAATACGTGTGGGATTAGAGTAAGTGCAATGTCATTATGGGGGAGATAGTTCAGAGTGTTGCAGTACAGATGTATAATGCAGAGATGCCACTTTTCCTACTTTTGTAGGAATTCCTACTTTTTAACTGGGATTCTGACATAGATTACCTTAATATTCTACATAAAATATACCAAAACCTGAAGATTTCCTACATTTTGTCTACCAGGGAGTGGCATATCTGGTATATACAACGTATGAAAACAGTTTGAATGCACTGTTTGGCTGGTTGTCTAACCCTGCCCCCTCCTCTGTCCGTGTTTCAGCATGCTGGCCCTGCCGCAGCCGTCCATGCGGTCCCTACAGCACATCTACCAGGTACAGCTCGGCCGCTTCTTCCAGGAGGGAGACTTCATGCCCGAGGTCAAAGAGTCGCTCTTCCCGCTCGTCTCGGCCTCTATCGCCATCTACTATCGGATGATTGGAGCCATGCGGCCCACGCCAGCCAAGATGCACTACTCGTTCAACGTCAGGGACTTGTCACAGGTAAGTGGTAAAACCACTGTTATTTTATGCTGAACACAGGAGTGTAGAACTATAACTATCAGGACCTGTTCAATTTTTTTTAAACTATGTATCGAGGCGGATATATGCGTATCATCTCATGGGATTCATGTCGCATCAGGGAAGTGGTCCAGCACTTCATTTAGGCATGATGTGTAGGATTTCATGCAGATATGATTTCACCACTAGGTATCTAAAGAAAGGTAATGTTTCCCCCAAATTCAGTAGCCACTGAAATGAGAATTAAAGTTGTTGTAAATCTTCCTACGTCTACTTAACTGTACTAAATAAGACTTGTGATAACAAAAGTCCATAAGATTATGAGACTAAAAGGAAGCGCCAAATGTTTAAAAAGTGTTACTTTAGAGTGTTTCTTAAACTATCGATGAATGGTTTTCCTCCCTAGGTGATCCGCGGCCTGCTGCAGGCTGATGAAGGCGTCATCGTCAACCAGGACAACTGTGCGCAGCTGTTTGCACATGAGGCAACACGAGTCTTCCATGACCGGCTCGTAGATGACGACGACAGAAAAGTATTCTTCGGGATGCTGTCAGACAACTTACATGACTATTTCAAGGTAGGTCCATGAAAGCTATACTTCAATAACAGCCTGGTAATCCTGTAGGTGTTGATTGTAGACTGTCCAGTATGTAGCTGGAGAGTGTAGCTGGAAGTTGGTGATTGATTGTTGTAAGCTAAGTAGGTGTGGGTTTATTCCAGCCCAACATGGGAGGCAAGACAAGCCTGTATATATAAACCCCCAGAGTTTGCCTTTGATTTTTGCTCTTTAACCATGTAAAGTATGTTTTCTGATGGCGAATTTGTCTTCCACTTCATATACATGAATATCCGTCTTCAACTACATGTACATGAAGTATATTACTTTAACAACAAAGTTTACCCTCAGAAAAAAAAGTAAACTTAACTTTTAGACCTGGTGAACCATACCATATTATAAATGTACATATGAAATAGCCAAAGCAAAAACGAAATTGACATTCGAGCTGATTTTTGAAGAGGTTGTTTTGTTGAAAGTATTTTATTGATGAACTGTACATAGAAGACAACTTGGCTAGCACATCATCCCTCTCCCTACCCCAAACCCCGTGTTATTTGTGTACATTACCTGGCACCCAGACATACCCCGGTAGAAACCATGCATGCCCCCTCCCCACCCCGGTTGTGTCCATTACTGCACATCAAGTCCTGCACTGTATGCATGTTATACTGTAAGTAATCGAAACCGCAAAACCAGATCAATAAATGCAATGAGGTTCATTGAAACATTAAAAAATCTAATGAATACATTCACTAGGCTTTATGTGAATGGACCTTTTGAAGCGCTTACCATAAAGTGATTGCCCAGCCTTTGCTCAAATAGATACAATGAAATTCTAAATTGATAGTAGGAGTACAACCTTCATTTAGCAAAGCAGATATCCTGCCAAAATGGGTCAGTTTATCTAAAGCCAATGCATTATAAAATGAAATTGGTTCCTTCCTAAAAGTGATAAATGGTCGTCACGACGGCCTTTCAGGCGGCTTGTGGGATACTACAGACTTGTGAAAAGCATTATTTACATCAAGCAAGTCTTTTAAATGATAAACCACAAGTAAATCATAGACGGCTTTAAGCTTTATAGCCGCTTATACTTTGTAGGACGTACACATGTAGTTGCAGAATCTATATCACAGTTTAGTATACATAGAAGCTTTCCTATACCTTTCTGGGCTATACTTATAGAACTTTCACATGTTCTGTAATGCCAAAAGAAATAGTAAGCCTCTACCGTAGACATATACAAACGAAACTTCACTATATATATATGTATGTATATCTATGCCTCTAATTCTATTCAATATAGATACATTTAAAAGTAAATTTGAACTTACGTTGTTGTCCTTAGAATTTTGATTTTAAAATCCCATATCATTGAAACTTACTACTTGTATATGAACTTCATGTTTGCACACAATTAAGACATTACCCCCAATAATTACTTGATTTGACTTAAGATTTTGACTAATGATATTGATGTTGATGTGACAGTTACTGTGAACTCCTACATGAGCGACAAGGCTTGTGTGTGAGAAAATATATCAGGTCATTATCAGCAGTTCGTCCTCGAGAAGTAGCAAGCCAATTAAAACACATTCTAATTTCGTGCAATCCAGTGTTTTAAAAAACAACAGTGCTATACTAGCTCCAGTTCTTTTTCCATCGCTATAGTACAAATGTTAAATTTGGGTAAGCCCAAGATAATAAGTTTATGATCTCACATGCAAGAGTTGTCCCTGTGTGTCGGAGTTCACAGTGAGTGTGGACCCAGTTGTTCCTGGTTTGTACTACACCCAGTTTTATTTCCCCCTGATGCAGCAATCATATATGGGTAGTTCCATGGTAGGTAACTGTTTGCTGTACCTCCTGTGCTCTTGGTATCTGTTCTTGGCTGTATCTCAATGTGTCATCTCCGGCTATGGGGATCTGACTTGAATGCGCGGCTTCTGTCTGTCGGCATCGTGCATTAAATACAGGACTGACACCGCTACGTTCACAGCACAGGGTGAATTCTAAAACTATTTTCACAGCGCAGGGTGGATTCTATAACCTCTTTCACAGCGCAGGGTGAATTCTAAAACTACTTCCACAGCGCAGGGTGAATTCTAAAGCTATTTTCACAGCGCAGGATATATTCTAAAACTACTTTCACAGCGCAGGGTGGATGCTAAAACCTCTTTCACAGCGCAGGGTGTATTCTACAACTAATTTCACAGCGCAGGATGTATTCTAAAACTACTTTCACAGCGCAGGGTGAATTCTAAAACTACTTTCACAGCGCAGGGTGGATTCTAAAACCTCTTTCACAGCGCAGGGTGTGTTCTACAACTAATTTCACAGCGCAGGATGTATCCTAAAACTAATTTTCTAGTGCAGGGTGTACTCTAAAATAAAACTGATTTCACAGCGCAGGGTGTATTTTAAAACCTTATAGGGTCTACATACACATACACCTATACTGTAGACTACTAAGGACACCATTTAAATACATGTGTATATAACATAAAACAGTAGAGTGTGATGCTAATAAGAATATACACTCTCAAGTGTCGTCCACTCCCAACTACTTGTACAACAATGATGTTTTTTGTCATCCTTCTATTCAATTGTAATAACCAACCCAGAACGAAATATAGATATCTTCATATAATTGTATTGACTAACATACTAGAGCATATTATGTGTTTACAGTTTGTGGTTTTGAAAAGAAACTGCAAATATACTTTGGCTTATCAACACGCAATTTGAATGAAGAATGTTGTCCTTACCATAATCATGCTTACTTAGCGCATTCTTTCTTATTCATCATTAATTTAACCTTTACCAATTTACTGGTTAATAACCATACCCTAGAGAACAAGTGTTTAACATATAACACTTGATGGTGCTAATTGTCTGGAAACCTATTGGCAATAACTTTTATACAAAAGCGCCTATTAAAATAACCTTAATATACCCATTATTCTAAAAAATAAAAACATATTTAGTGTGGATATTTGGGCTTGTTCGACTTGTTCTACCTGACTAATACATACGTAAATTTATAATCAATACATGATACTTTTGCACATAGATTCATTGAGAGCACATTTTCTTATTTCCAATTGTTGTGTGCACAAAATATTAGGGAATTAACATACCGTAGATTCAAACTAAAAGATAATTATATACAATGTACCTAATTTTAAAATATTGGAAAATTTAACATGGTTAGATATCGTAACAATAGAAGTAACCCACTAGTAAACTAACCTAATATGAGAATATTTCTAATTGGTACTTATGTATAATGGCGGGTTAATAAATTGAATTGTGCTTTCGGTGTCAGTCTTCTGTCGCAAAATTTTAACAGTCTGAATGTGTGACACTCATCATTTGCAGTGGGAAAGGCTATGTGTTACATTTTGGGAACGTTTCGGAATCTTGTAAAAACTTCAATTTGAAAATAAACATCTATAACACAACCAAAATTGTCATGGGAAAGGTTTTATCAAAGTAGCATAACAGCTTTTAGGTTTTAAAACTAATTAATTCTATAGAAAAGTTGAAATAGCTAAATATTTGAATCGGAAATGAAATATTTCGCTGTCCAAGATATCACTTAGCATTCAAAGAGTGTTTCCCCATTGTTATAACGTACCTCAAAATATACCAAATATATAGATCTATGCATACACTGTTGTCTCAAGCTTTTGAGAAAACTAACAAAATAATATCATGGTACATTTTGCAATATGATGATAGATATAGGGAATCGGTGAGTTAGAGTAGAATAAACAAAAAATTAACATTATAATCATGCCATTCTATAAGGTATTGTCCTATCACTATAAGGTCAAAACATAATATATAGACAAAAGATTATAGTATAACACGGATAACACAATTTGAGCAACTCGGACTTCACACACAGCTTAATACAATATCCTTACCAATTTAAATCATCGCACGTACAGTTAATTCTAATTTTAAGGTTTCACAATTTCACAATTTCAACGACATGGATTTCATTTTCATTTCTGTAGTATTGGTAGATGTAAAAGTGGCTATATTAAAAAGACATGCTCTAATTGTAAATGGGTGTGTATTTCAGGCTAAGTGGTCAGCTGACAAGCTTATGGCTGAACCCTTCCTCTTCTGTGACTTCATGGACAAGGGGGGCACGGTGAGCCGTGTCTACCGGCCTGTGACGGACCCTGCCAAGCTAACCTCCACCCTGGAGGAACTCTACATGAGGCAGAACATAGGAAACACACAGGTAAGGCCGTATCCATTATCTAGGCCAAGTTGTTACACCAGAGTCTTTATAAGCACTCTATAAGGGGACGTCAGGAGAGTGTATTTAAGTTTAACAGCACTCACGAGGGTGAAAACATATTTGCTTGAAGAAGGGTAATTAATTTGTCTGAAACGTAGCATTAAAAAGATCATAAAAGAGTTTTGATATTGACATTTCAATTAAAAATGTCTCCGGGAAGCGTTTCTATGATAAAATATTTAAACTTTTTTTTTTGTTACTTTTTTTTGCTTTGTGCGCAATAGGTCTAACTTCCTTAGTTTTGTCCAAAATATCGTTTCAATGATAAAAGGTGGGTGGTCATCCTCTCACCTTGAAGCTTCTCATGTCTGTCCTTTGGCTAACGCTACATTCTTCTACTCCTCCCCCAGGCCCCCCAGCTGGTATTCTTCCACCAGGCGGTGGAGCACATTCTGCGTGTGGCGCGTGTGTTCCGGCAGCCGGGCGGCCACGTGCTGATGGTGGGACTGGACGGTACCGGCAAGTCGACAACCGTACAACTAGCCTGCTACATCACGGGCTGCCAGCTCTATAAACTCACCCTCACCCGCGGTTACAATATCATTGACTTCCGTGAGGACCTGAAGAAGGTGTGCCGTATGGCGGGTGTTCAGGGGACCAACACCGTCTTTCTGCTCACAGATGGTGATATTGTCAAGGAGTCATTCCTTGAGGACATTAACTGTATTCTTAATTCTGGAGAGGTCCCTGATCTGTTTGATAACGAGGAGATGGATGGCATCTCCATGGAGCTAAAGTCTGCAGCGGCCGAGTCCCAGATTAGCGACACTCGTGCTGACATCTATAACTTCTTTATAAGGGTGAGCATGACATCTAAATACATTATAATATGCTGATATGCAATTTGTAAATCTAATTCTGTCAGTTTGATCATGCTTGAGATGGCAGAGGGGGTAGGGGAGTCTTTAAAAAAAATTTAGCACTAAAGCCTGCTCTTGACTTGTGTAAGCGCCGGGGCAGTCATCCCTCTAAATCTGTAAGTGTAAGCGTTGGGGCGCTTAAACATGGCGGCATGGTAATTGGGAAATGACACAAAAAAAATGTATCAAAAATCCGATTCCTTTGCAGCGCGTGAAAAAATACTTGCACATAGTGTTGACTATGAGTCCAGCCGGCAACAAGTTCCGTCACCGGTGCCGTATGAACCCGTCCCTCATCAACTGCTGCACCATCGACTGGTTTAACGAGTGGGGGCGGGAGGCCTGCCTCAGCGTGGCACAGGTCTACTTCCAGAACGCAGACTTTATCTGTGAGGATGACCAGGACCTCAAGGTAGGACAATTTGTTTTAATTCTTTTTTTGTTGGACAATCAGGGCGAAATATTTTAATGTACATAACCTTATTTTCTGTCTAAGGTTATGAAAATATAACCATGTATGGTATCCATAACTATTTGACCTGATGAATAAAACATTTCTGTTTTTGGTATTAAGTATATCTTTTGGCATCTACCATGCTTGATTATGGTATGTTAATCATATCTTTTATTCATCTCCTGATATTGTGAATACTTTGACTATTTGTCAATTTTTGATTATTCATTTCTAGGAATTTTTCAATGGAACGGATCTTATGCTAGATATTGGCAACACCGATATAGATGTAGAGGTAGTCCTGCCTTTAGTGACTCTACCACTCCTATCACCTTTATGTATTGGTTATACGTTATTTTGTTCCACCCAGCTATTTCTTGCCACCACCCTATCTGTGTTATACCTTTGGACCTGGGCATTCCCATATATGTATGTTTGTCCTCGCCGATACCTATCACTATATTTTCTCTTCCAACTACTTTCCATTTGATTTATGGTTGATGGTAATTAATTGTACGTGTCCTTTTCCCTCCTCCCCATCTTTAAGTTGGGCTATTTTACAGTGTCCGATGGTTTAATTGGTGTGATGTATGGTGTTGGGGGTGTTGGGGCTGTATAATGGTACATACAGGTAGTAAATATATACAATTACCAAGTTCAAGTTTTAAACATGGTTGTACATAAGATCATCAATTGATTATCTGTACCTTTATAACTCCACATCAGTTATTCTTGAATTACTTCACTATTGGGACAAATAGTGCATAGTTCATGCGCTATCTTTTTAAGCTCATTACTACACCAGTAAAGCACTGAAAAAAATAAGTCTATATAAAGTAATCCATCACGGCTATCCAAAGTTATGCCAGGTCGCAAAAAGGGAGGAAATCATGTCAGTTATAAACCTCTTGAAACATTGATGCACATCCATGAAGGTGTTTTATAACGGTTCTTACTGTGGATACAGGCGCTGAAGGGTAAGGTGGCCGAGGTGTGTGTGGACATGCACGTGTCCGTGTCGGCTATGGCGCAGAGGTTCTGGGACGAGGTGCGGCGCCGCTACTACGTGACGCCCAGCTCCTACATGGAGCTCATCCGCCTCTACTCCCGCATGCTGCACGAACAGAAGGCAGAGTTCATGAAGAACAGGTAACAGCACCACTCACTTCTCACCTATAGACCCATGTATCAAGAAAGGGCGACTTTTTCACACTAAAGCTGTGTTTATGTTGGTTTTATCAGAGTCCTCATAACATTGTACTTATGATAAACACCCCTTTTTCTAGAAAGACATAAAAACGCCCCGAGTCATCCCTATTCTCATGTTCATCCCTGCATTTTCAGACCCTCCAAACTCGGTTGCCTCCCTGCATTAAGGTCGGCTTCTTCATTCTTTGGTGCCTCTCCCCTTTCCGTCCTATGTAATTTATCCAGGCCCTTTCTCATCGCAAGTCGGCACACAAAGTTCTTTATTGTAAGCCTTGGCTGCCCAAGTGCAGGGACTTTATTCTCCAAACCTCGATATGGTAGATGATTAAGCTCTTTACTATACCTTCCAGGCAGCGGCTGTTGATTGGTCTCATGCGGCTGTCGGAGGCCAACTCTCTGGTGGGAACCATGCAGGAAGAGTTGGTTGCCCTTGGACCAAAGATAGAAGAAAAGGCGAAGGTATGCTTCCAAATATTTCTGACTACACTCCTTGTGCATTTACATGCATTTGAACATTATACATTATTTTGATACACTCTCCGCCTTACAAGCCGTATTTAAGATGCGCGACTATACGACGCATGTGGTCCCTAGAGAGATTGTCCCACATCCTTGTTTGACACTTAGTGTTAAAAGGGCAATATCCCCACTCACACCTAACCACATACATGTAGTAGACTAGAACAGTACTAGACATGTGAATGGGACACAATGCCGCTTTAATGTGCAGGACACGGAGATGCTGCTGGCCCAGCTGGAGAAGGACCAGGAGGCGGTGGACCAGGTGCGTGAGATCGTGGCAGCTGAGGAGCAGGTCATGAAGCGCGAGACGCAGATTGTCGAGGAATACGCTGATGTGAGTTACTCATGTATGCTTTTTTTTAACTTTATAAAAGGATGGAAAATATTCCCAAACCCCTCTTCGGGTTGTTTCTGTAGGTAATATGATAGAATACAGGACGGCAAATTGGTATTTCAACTGGGTTAAATTTTTTAATTTTATAAGATTCAAGATTGGCTTTATTGACAAATGAAAGGTACATTTACCACCGTGTCTGTTTCTATTGACTGTAGGAGTGCCAGCGGGACTTGATGTCCGTCCTACCCGTCCTACAAGGCGCTATCGCCTCGTTAGACTCACTGGACAAGGCAGATATTGCAGAAATAAGGTACGTTCTCATATGGTTCTCTACTCATGACGATTATAGAACGAATTACCCATCACCACTTTCATCACCCACAGAATGACCACATGCAAACAGTGATCAATTCACTACGAGATACCAATAGCCTTTTTTAGAACTGATCAGCACCTTATTGTTACACATCTATAGCCTTCTTTGATATTCAACAAATAAGAGACCAACTACTCACACAAGGCATATTGAGAATATCTTGTGCTTTTTCTGCTGTTCTGGTGACTTCCCCAGGTGTGCCCGAGTCGTGAACAATCGATTCCCAGGTGCTGTATGTAGGAATAGTATCATAAAATTGACCTGCACACTCTTAGTGTTCTTATTGACTCAGGGTATTAACCCTGAGTAATATACACCTACTAATTTTGCGTTTTAAGACAATTTTGTGACATAGGAGAATCTTTATATTTTGGTTATCATCCGACATAGACAAAAGTCGACAAAAACATGAGACAGGCAAGGTCGGGGGACAGCATCTAGCGCAAATTTTTTTCTAAAAATCTAAATTTTTCTTGACTAAATTGAACTGCGATCTTTACGAATTAATTTCTCTCTTTCGCTATTATGTAAATGTAGGAAAAAAAAGCTACCACCTCCATGGGCCTCCATAGGCTGCAAGGCATTAAGTTTTTGGGTGGAAGATAGAAATGGAATTTTTCACCATTCTGCTATTTCTCTCTTCTACCCCAAAACCGGGCAAAAACTGGGCATATTATACCGCCAGCACCAGATACATGGTGACAGAAATATCGCTAGGGGTAAGGAGAAAGGCGCCAGGGGTAAGAGAAATGTCGCCAGGGGTGACACCAAAGTGCACTACAGGTGCACCAGAGGTCCACCACAGGTGCACCAGAGGTCCACTCAAGCGCACCAGAGGTGCACCAAAGTGCACCAGGGGTGCACCAAAGTGCACCAGAGGTCCACCAAAGTGCACAAGAGGTCCACCAAAGTGCACCATTGGTGCACCAGAGTGCACCAGAGGTCCAACAAAGTGCACCAGAGGTCCACCAAAGTGCACCAGAGGTCCTCCAAAGTGCACCAGAGGTCCACCAAAGTGCACCAGAGGTCCACCAAAGTGCACCAGAGGTCCACCAAAGTACACCAGAGGCCCACCAAAGTGCACATGGGTGTTGGAAGAGTTGCCGGGGGCGAGTGCAAAGTGCACCAAAACGCACCAGAGGTCCACCAAAGCGCACCAGAGGTCCACCAAAGCGCACCAGAGGTCCACCAAAGCGCACCAGAGGCCCACCAAAGCACACCAGAGGCCCACCAAAGCGCACCAGAGGTCCACCAAAGTGCACCAGAGGTCCACCAAAGTGCACCAGAGGTCCATCAAAGTGCACCAGGGGTGCACCAAAGTGCACCAGAGGTCCACCAAAGTGCACCAGAGGGTCACCAAAGTGCACCAGAGGGTCACCAAAGTGCACCAGGGGTCCACCAAAGTGGACCAGGGGTGCACCAGAGGTGCACCAAAGCGCACCAGAGCTCCACCAAAGCGCATCAGAGCTTCACCAAAGCGCACCAGAGCTCCACCAAAGTGCACCAGAGCTCCACCAAAGTGCACCAGAGCACCACCAAAGCGCACCAGAGTTCCACCAAAGCGCACCAGAGGTCCACTCAAGCGCACCAGAGTTGCACCAAAGTGCACCAGAGGTCCACCAAAGTGCCCAAGAGGTCCACCAAAGTGCACCAGTGGTGCACCAGAGTGCACCAGAGGTCCACCAGAGTGCACCAGAGGTCCACCAGAGTGCACCAGAGGTCCACCAGAGTGCACCAGAGGTCCACCAAAGTGCACCAGAGGTCCACCAAAGTGCACCAGAGGTCCACCAAAGTGCACAAGAGGTCCACCAAAGTGCACCATTGGTGCACCAGAGTGCACCAGAGGTCCAACAAAGTGCACCAGAGGTCCACCAAAGTGCACCAGAGGTCCTCCAAAGTGCACCAGAGGTCCACCAAAGTGCACCAGAGGTCCACCAAAGTGCACCAGAGGTCCACCAAAGTGCACCAGGGGTCCACCAAAGTGCACCAGAGGTCCACCAAAGCGCACCAGAGGTCCACCAAAGCGCACCATTGGCCCACCAAAGCGCACCAGAGGTCCACCAAAGTACACCAGAGGCCCACCAAAGTGCACATGGGTGTTGGAAGAGTTGCCGGGAGCGAGTGCAAAGTGCACCAAAGCGCACCAGAGGTCCACCAAAGCGCACCAGAGGTCCACCAAAGCGCACCAGAGGTCCACCAAAGCGCACCAGAGGTCCACCAAAGCGCACCAGAGGCCCACCAAAGCGCACCAGAGGTCCACCAAAGTGCACCAGAGGTCCACCAAAGTGCACCAGAGGCCCACCAAAGTGCACATGGGTGTTGGAAGAGTTGCCGGGGGCGAGTGCAAAGTGCACCAAAGCGCACCAGAGGTCCACCAAAGCGCACCAGAGGTCCACCAAAGCACACCAGAGGCCCACCAAAGTGCACCAGAGGTCCACCAAAGTGCACCAGAGGTCCACCAAA
Source organism: Harmothoe impar (assembly GCA_947462335.1). NCBI lineage: Eukaryota > Metazoa > Annelida > Polychaeta > Phyllodocida > Polynoidae > Harmothoe > Harmothoe impar. The sequence continues at coordinate 30,662,352 of OX381704.1, forward strand.
GTGCACCAGAGGTCCACCAAAGTGCACCAGATGTCCTCCAAAGTGCACCAGAGGTCCACCAAGGTGCACTAGAGGTGCACCAGAGTGCACCAGAACTCCACCAAAGTGCACCAGAACTCCACCAAAATGCACCATAGGTCCACCAAAGTGCACCAGAGGTGCACCAAAGTGCACCAGGGGTGCACCAAAGTGCACCAGAGGTCCACCAAAAAGTGCACCAGAGGTCCACCAAAGCGCACCAGAGGTCCACCAAAGCGCACCAGAGGCCCACCAAAGTGCACCAGAGGTCCACCAAAGTGCACCAGATGTCCTCCAAAGTGCACCAGAGGTCCACCAAAGTGCACCAGAGGTGCACCAAAGTGCACCAGAACTCCACCAAAATGCACCATAGGTCCACCAAAGTGCACCAGAGGTGCACCAAAGTGCACCAGAACTCCAGCAAAGTGCACCAGATGTCCACCAAAATGCACCAGATGTCCAGCAAAGTGCACCAGAGGTGCACCAAAGTGCACCAGGGGTGTACCAAAGTGCACCAAAGCGCACCAGAGGTCCACCAAAGCGCACTAGAGGTCCACCAAAGTGCACCAGAGGTCCACCAAAGCGCACCAGAGGTCCACTCAAGTGCACTAGAGGTGCACCAAAGTGCACCAGGGGTGCACCAAAGTGCACCAGAGGTCCACCAAAGTGCACCAGAGGTCCACCAAAGTGCACCAGAGGTCCACCAAAGTGCACTAGAGGTGCACCAAAGTGCACCAGAGCTCCACCAAAGTGCACCAGATGTCCACCAAAATGCACCATAGGTCCACCAAAGTGCACCAGAGGTGCACCAGGGGTGCACCAGAGGTGCAGCAGAGCGCACCAGAGGTCCACCAAAGCGCACCAGAGGTCCACCAAAGTGCACCAGAGGTCCACCAAAGTGCACCAGAGGTCCACTCAAGTGCACTAGAGGTGCACCAAAGTGCACCAGGGTGCACCAAAGTGCACCAGAGGTCCACCAAAGTGCACCAGAGGTCCACCAAAGCGCACCATAGGCCCACCAAAGTGCACTCGAGGGTCACCAAAGTGCACCAGGGGTGCACCAAAGTGCACCAGGGGTCCACCAAAGTGCACCAGCGGTCCACCAAAGCACACCAGAGGTCCACCAAAGCGCACCAGAGGTCCACCAAAGTGCACCAGAGGTCCACCAAAGTACACCAGAGGCCCACCAAAGTGCACATGGGTGTGGGGAAGTGCCGGGGGCAGTAAAATGTGCCCCGCGAGCTGTCCCGGCCCTGCGAGTGAGGACTGCCCCACGGAGCTTCCCTTCCCACAATACACTGCTTCACTCCTCCTCCAGTGGGCAGCGTTCCAGGGCAGAAGTAAAATAGAACTAACTGAAATGGGCAGAGATCGCAGAAAAGTGAAGAGCAAAGTAGAGAAAAAGGTACAGCCAGTGGGGGAACGATTCAGGACTCCGCTCCAGGTGGTAGACCCGCAAAGAATGTCCGAAAAACGAAAGGGAGAGGCTCAGAACACCCATAGCCCACCCGCGAAAGCGCCAATGGCGAATCAAAGTTGAATTTGGCTAATGCTACCCACTGAGAATTCGCCAAATTGGCTAATTGTGGCTGTAGAGGGGGTGTACAACCGTTATCTGGAGTAACCAACGTTATCCGCAGTACTACAGATAACGGTAGGTCATGCAAACGTTATCTGCATCAAAATAACGTGATCTGCAGCAACTTATGTCTTGTAAAAACCCGTTATCTGCATCAACGGAATCATTAGTGAATTTTCCCGAAAAGTAGTATCAGAAACTGTCTGAAGTGTTTTATATTTAGCTAAACAGGTGTGTTTAATGAGTAAACACCTAAACATGTTTAGAGATTTAGATCGAATGTGTTTAAAGTCTAAACTGCTATATTGAAACATGCTTCAGATAATATATGTTTAGGATTGAAACATGTTCAGATTATTTGGTGTTTATTTTTTAACATAATTTTTACAGTGTAGTCCTTGGGACTAGAGACATAGTCCCAAGGACTAGAGACCTAGTCCTGAGGACTAGGGACATAGTCAAAAGGGACTAGGGACATAGTCATAGGGACTAGGGACATAGTTCTGGCGACCAGAACTACCATTCAAATAGGTATAGCAGCTGCTACAGATAACGTTAATTGATGCAGATAACGGTTGGATGTGCCATACTCTAGGTACTGCAGATAACGTTAGTTACTGCAGATAAAGTGAGTATGGTTGATGCAGATAACGTTAATTTGATGCAGATAACGTTTGCATGACTGCTGTTATCTGCAGTACTGCAGTTAACGTTAGTTACTGCACATAACGGTTGCACAGGGGGTCTAGATCGGGGGTCCCCATGTCGCCTGTCGATTTAAAGAAATGCTCATGTCATTTGTCAGTATCTTTGTATTTCTCCTGTCATTTGTCACTAGGCTTCATGTCGCCTGTCGATTTTAAGAAAAGGCCATGTCCCTTGTCAATATCTTTTAATTTCTCCTGTCATTTGTCACTAGGCCCCATGTCGTCTGTCGATTTTAAGAAAAGGCCATGTCGCCCTGTCGATTTTAGGGGTCTACACCCATTGTAGAACAGGTTTGCCTTTTCACTACGGGCATGTAAGATGTCATTGGAAAGAGAGTTTTACGGAGAAGCCAGTCAGTTTTATCATATTTTGATACACTAAACTTCATTATAGATATTTCTAAAAGAAAGTAAAATCATCACTGTAAGACATTAGATTTAGACTGATTAGAAGTTCTCCGGGGCTATGGGCCAAGGTAACCTACTGCTAGAATGTCAGTGTCTAGAGTCTATGAACCCTCAGGTTTATTATAAATCCTAACAGAAGAAAGGGCATTCTGGTCTATTTTCCAAACCCACAATTCATGTCAGCGGGCGAAGTTTGGGAGGGTTGCAGGCAGGAGTGAGTAAAGAGGAGAACTAAGGGAGGGGCAGAATAAGTTTGGATAATAGCTTTTCAAAAGCACTGCATATTCCATGATAATTTTTGATCAAGTGAAACTATAACCCCAACCCCACCACTTCTCAATGGAGAATGCTAGCAGTTCCACCCAAGTTTCCAATATATAATTTATCTCAATTCCCCCCCCCCCCCCCTCCCCCGTATTCCACAAAACAGATGTCGTTGGAATCACTGTAGATCTATCATCAATGGTGCAAAAATAGTGATTAGAATTTATACCTAATCTAAATTTTGGCTAATCAATTTTGAATTTGGCGAATAAAAATGGATACAAATTCGCCAAACTGGCTAATAGAATACAAGTCCTAGCGCTAACCCAGTCGACCTTCTCTCCATGTACAATTGCTTTTCACAGAAGCACAAATTATTTATCTTCATACACTCTGTTACCTAACCCTGAGTCATCTGTGAGTACGCTCACACGCTCAGTCATTTACTTGTTTAAAGTGTACAAACGTGTTGACTGTTTCAGGATGTACCAGAGGCCGCCTGAGCTGGTCACGATCGTCATGTCGGCCGTCAACGTGCTGCTACAGGAGAAACCCGACTGGGTGACGGCCAAACAGGTGCTGTCAGACAACCAGTTCCTGAAGCGGCTCACCAACTATGACAAGAATACCATCCCCGAGAGGGTAAGAACCATTTACCGTAAATTCTCGCGTATATTAGCCTAACTCGCGTATAAGCCCACCCCGACTTTAGGCCAATCCTATAAGCCACACCAGCAATCTGATTATGGTGGCTTTTAGCTCATAGCATCCTCTCAAAGTGAGGGGGTGGGGGCGGGGGTTATAAATAAATCATAGTTTAACCATCTTTAAGTGGTCTCAAATGGGGGTCGCCTTATATGGGAGGCTGGCTTATAAGTCGACCCCCTGTACAAAATGAAAGCTGTGCATGGAGAGATAAGTTAGTATCAGGCCATGGTAGCACGAGCCTGAAGCCTCCAGTGGAGGGTAAGTAGTATACGGAGATGGGCGTTACAAGCAGGTCATCAGCACCATCCAATCAGTAACTAAGTAGTATATGTAAATGTTATCTGAACTCGGCTACCACGAGAGATGACATAGACGGGTGGCATTGAAGGGGAACCATGCCCTTGGGAAAATCAACCAAGCCACTAAGAAAAAGGGATATGGTAGAGGGGAGGGGGAATTTCTGCAAAGTAGAACTAGGAGAGGGGTCAACAGAGATCTACAGAGCTGTTCAAAGTAGCCTAGTCACTTCAAATTTGGTGGAATTATTGAAAACGAGTGAAAATAGGGGATTTTGACCATTTTTCGCGAAATATGATATGCAGATGTGAAATGCGGAAATATACAATACCAATAGCAATATATCGTGTCTTATTTTTGCAGGTCTTCGCTAAGCTGAAGAAGTACTCTGGTCACCCAGACTTCAATGCCGAGACGGTGGGCGCCGTATCGGTGGCCTGCAAGTCCATGTGCCAGTGGGTGCTGGCCCTGGAACACTACCACGAGGTTTACAAGGTAAATTTTCTTTTTAAAATTTGAAAGTGTTTTTTATTGAGTCTCATATTTACATAAAGTGAAAAAAGAGACACAAAAATAATCAAAACATAAATTGGTTACTTATTCAATCTTGATCCCATAATTAATTATAATAATAGAATAAACGGCAACAACCAATATAAACCATATTCAGCAAATTCCTGATGGACTGATTTATTCGATGATCTACTCATGATAATGCAGGTAGTAATAACGAAAGATGATACCAGTTTTGATATAAATATCACCAAACCACCAAGAGGAAATCCCAGGGACATTCCTGGTTAATATATAAATTGCCTTACTATAATACAAAATGAATCTCATCTCTATACTACAGATGGCGAAGCCAAAACAACGCCGGGTACAGGAAGCAAAGGAAGCCGTAAAGCTGGCTCAGCATAAACTGGCTCTAAAGCAGGCTAGTCTTGCAAAGGTAACCATATTGTTCATAAATAGTCTATTTTAAACGCTTTTCTTCTTCTTTGGTCTTTAGATTTTGTACCTGTTAAAGCGGAGCAAGTTAACTCACATCAACATAAATGTTAGTTGATCATTTGGAGATAAACAGAATTAAGATATCTACCTGTACCCCTAGCCTGATTTGTTGTGTGCAGATTGAGGAGCACCTGCGGCAGCTGAGTCAGCAGTATGAGGACAGCGTCAACCAGCGGGAGGCGCTCAAGGAACGGAAGAAGACCACCGCCCTGCGCCTCAAACGAGCCTCCGTACTCATTGAAGCCCTCTCAGGGGAAAAGGTAAGAGACAACTTTCAACCAACGACAATCTGGACTAAAGCGATTGAAAAAAAGAAAAATTGCCATCCTAGTGAACTCTATTACATACTTATAATATTCTATATTATAAAGCTGTGCCTGGGCATGCTCGGTTGGACCCGTTGGCCATATGCATTCTTTGTGTGATGCATCTCAGATTACGTATTAAATAGACCCGCCCCCCCTTCCCCACCCTATCCTTTCTCACCCACAAATATTGCTCCCTTGATATCAGTATTCACAATGTCATTGATTGTTTAATCTAAGCCTCCCGTCCACATTGCAGGTTCGGTGGGCTGAGTCGGTGAAGGTGCTGGACTTCAAACTGAGGGGTCTGGTAGGTGACACGCTGGTGTCGGCCGGGGTGGTGGCCTACCTGGGCGCCTTCTCCCACCAGTACCGCCGCATCATGATGTCCTCCTGGGTGGACAGGTGTAAGCAGGAAGCCATCCCCATCTCGGCAGAGTATGACTTCGTCAAGAGTATGGTCGATGCCAACCAGGTGAGTTTTCACTTATGTTGCAGCCAAAGAGTCAAATCTACATGCAAAGCGCCGTACCAAGGTGCGACCTTTAATACCGCCTTATGTAGGAATTCAAATTATTTGCCAACAATTTCACGATTTGATTCTATAATTTGGCAATATTCGGAAAATTTGTGTAAACATGGAATGGTAATGTAATACAGCTGTATCAGTTAACAAAATTAGATGAAATGGAGGTGGAATAGCAACTATATAAAAAAAATAAGACCAAAAAGACAGATTCTACCATAATACGATGTACAGGTCGCTAGTTTTTATATGAACGTAGTGAAATAGTAGCTGTTTGACGTTGACATGATTACTGGATGTAGGTGCTGCGCTGGCACAATGAGGGACTACCCCAAGACACACACAGCACAGAGAATGCAATTATGGTGAAGAAGAGCCGGCGCTGGCCGCTTCTGATAGACCCGCAGGGCCAGGCCTCCAAGTATGTCCACTTGTATTTAGCAGCCTCAATGTGTCAGCTATATAATGTGTACCTGTTTCGATACATATGGATATGAACAGTAGATTTGTATACAGTCAAAAAAATATCACTTCCTTAACACATTATGAAAATGTATGGCAAAGAACTGCTTTACTCCGCCTTAAATCTAATATAAGCAATATAAACCAATATATAACCAAAAATAATTAAAGATTACTCCGTCTAAAGCAACAACTTGAGTGAGTTAAAATGTCAAGTAAAATAAGCCCATGTTTTGCAGGTGGATCCAGGAGATGGAGGGTCGGAAGCTGAACGTGGTTCAGGCTTCAGACCCCAACTACATGCGCACCATGGAGCGCGCCATCCGGGTGGGCGACCCAGTGCTGCTCCAGGACGTAACAGAAGACCTGGACCCCTCTCTGAAACCCATCCTCCTCCAGGAGATGACTGTGAGGGGAGGGCACCATGTTATACGCCTTGGTGATACTGAGATTGAGTACAACGAGAACTTCAGGTGAGCAACACGTATACATATCGGTAAACACGGTTTTAGTACACTTCCGTTTTTTGAGCCCTAAAATAAGCCAAGATTTCACCCCCATCTAAGTACAAAAAAAAGGCCAAAAGCAAAGTAACACTAAAGTCTAATAGAAACAGACTTAATTCTAGTACTTCATAAAAAAAAAAAGTCTAAAAGAAACAGACTTAATTCTAGTACTGTTCTAGTCTACTATGTGGTTCAGTGCGAGTGTTGAGCTTGCCCTTTTACCTGTCGCCTGTGTACTTGCAGTTTGTACCTGACTACGGCCATGGGTAACCCCCACTACCTGCCGGCCGTCTGTATCCAGGTCACCCTCATCAACTTTATCGTCACCTTTGACGGCCTCCAGGAGCAGCTCTTATCCAGTGTGGTCAAACAGGTGAGCATACTTCTTAAACTGCCTAGTCAGCTCAACTTGAAGCTGTCCGTGTTTAGATTAGGTGTATACATTCGTGATACTCTATTGATAAGTCTAGTTCAAATCAGTTGATACTCAATAAATCAGCTAAAATGGGATAAGCAGCGATGAAAGTCTTCAAGTTTTTTTATTGATTTCAAGTGGGGTTTTTTTGTGTGTCTTTTTTCCTTTTTTTGGAGGGGGGGGTGGGGGGCGCAAAGACGTGTAGTTAACTATTTTGGGGACCTCTATTCAGGGGCCTCCATTTGAAGATTTTGAGTTATTTTGAGATTGGTCACTTTCATGCCTGGATAAGGGGTACACCTTAGAACTGAAGTAGATTACCTTAGGCTTAGTGTTAACAACCTGTCCTACCTCACACCACAGGAACGGCCGCAGCTGGAGACTGAGCGCAGCCAGCTGCTGAGCAGCATCGCTAATGACCTTCAGTTACTACGCGACCTGGAGGACAAGACGCTCAGTCTACTACAGAAGTCTGAAGGTAGGTCTGGGTCTATATACAGTATATATATTCTTTGTAACAATTCAACTTTATTTGGCATTTTGAGTATTTGACAGTTACATTGGTCCGTCAATAAGATAATATCAGGTTTTCATACATGTTAATTAGTTGACAGTCACTTCCATTCGCGTTTGCATTATCATTGCTTTAAAACCATGTCAGTCCATACGGGTTGTCAACGTGTGAGCGATACATATGTAGTAAGCACCATTAGAGTATTCAACACGCCTAATTTAGTATATAGTAGACACGCATTGTGTTTTCTGTCTAAATAGTGACAAAGTAATGGATTCTAGGCATTATGGAGTAATATAACTGTCAGTCCGTCATTAAGGAAGGCAAGACGGGTGATTGCCAATATCCAATATTAAGAGATATGGAGGCAAATAATATCTACTAATGAGTACTATGTATACATATTTCCCTAAATACTAGGCATACTAGTGACCTTTACACAGGGGTGTGAAATCTCTGTGGATCTGGATTTATATGTTCAATACAAATATACAATTTGGAGGTCCATTTAGATACTAATATAACATGACTGGTACCTTAAATGCATTACATAATAACGAAGAATTATAGAATAACATGATGCAGACAAGAGCTTGTTCTGGAGTGTCTATAATGTCATATATACTCTGGTTGCAGGACACATTCTGGACGACCAGGACCTGGTGGAGACCCTACAGAAGAGTAAAGGCATGTCCTCCGAGATTCACGTGAGGGTGACTCAGTCAGAGGACACGGAGAAACTGCTCAGTGTGGCCCGTAAGAAGTACCTGCCTGTAAGTAGGACATTAATGCATAATGCCCTTGGTCGTCATGATGCATGAATGTAACTCGCCAGTGCTGCATTCATGCATCATGCCGACCTTATGAGGTTGAGACACCCCTGAAGGGTTGGCATGATGCACCGATGCAGCTCCGGCGAGTTATTCGCTGGGGCTGCATTGGTGCATTGGACAAATGTCATAATTTAGCGACATCCGTCCTTAAAGAGTAAAGTAACCGTGTTGTGAGTGTGACGCCTGGTGATGACCGTCACGGCCTGTACTACTTACTGTGACGCCTGGTGATGACCGTCACGGCCTGTACTACTTACTGTGACGCCTGGTGATGACCGTCACGGCCTGTACTACTTACTGTGACGCCTGGTGATGACCGTCACGGCCTGTACTACTTACTCCAGTCTTGCTTGACGCCACAGATAGTAGTATAGGCCGCTGCCGTTATCATCAGGCTGTGCAGTGACACAAACTCAAGCCACGGCCAGATCTACAAGGCAGCAAATGGGCATTATTTAGATATGTATGTGTGTTTTTATCTGGCCTGATATATATAGTCATGACAAGCATTTACATGTGTAGAACTAGGGTGACATCTCATTTGAATATATATGAGATAATTGATTGGGATGATATTAAACGGGCTCAAAAAGAGGGAGGATGGCCGTTTTCAGTGTTGTCATCATGTTGCAGGTGGCTATCCGAGGTGCAGTGCTGTACTTCACCCTGGCTGACCTGGCCATTATAGACGTCATGTACCAGTTCTCTCTGGGCTGGTTCCAGGACCAGTTCATTCAGTGTATCAACCTGGGTCAGACCCAGCAACTGTCCAGCACTCCGAGACTCAGCGGCACCCTGCGGCCCTCTAGTGGGCGCCGCGACTCTTCACACAGGGCCAGCCCGCGCCCAGGTAGGTGTCTTGTCATGCTCATCCCAAAGTCCCCTATACCGTCTACATGTATAGATATACATGTATATGTATATGGCTTTTCCTACGGTTTGGCAGACCAATAATCAACATTCGGTATTTTTCCATGTCTATTGAACACATTTATGGAAAGAGGATTTAATGTATTGTAGGCAGATCAGGGCGCAATATTACTTACCGTACCTGCCTAGTTTCCTACTGTTTCATTCCCGAACGAAATCACATGCCAAAATATACCACATCTACCTGAAACAAGATCGGTATAGCATGTTCCATTCTCTTTCAATATAGGACATTTTGATATACATATTTCAAGCTGACAGTGTGGGATAGACATCAACCTTCCAATAAATTTTCAATAAATAAAACTTTGTTGACGGCTTTCTTTAACTAAACTGATGTAATTAAAATTCCTAATGATAATGTGACCGAAGGAATTCATATAACTGTACTATTCAAAATGGCTAATAAATCTTGAATTGATTCTAAAGAAAATAAATTTTTTTTTAACTTTTACAGCGGGAGGTGAGATGAGTGCCGAGGCGCTCCAGGAGCACATGCAGCAGATGATAGACCGCCTCACTTGGAGCATCTACCGCGTGGTGTCGGTGGCGCTGTTCGCACACCACCAACTCACCTTCTCCTTCATGATCACCTCAGCCATCCTCACTGCCCAGCACACCTATGGGGGCGGTACAGACGGTGTCAGTGTGACTGAGTTTAACACCTTCCTCCAGGGCTCCATCATGGCCTCACTCATGGAGGAGGAAATCATACAGAAACACAATGGTGAGTTATTATTGCATTAAAATCTATTTTGATACTGTTATTGACTCAGGTTTACTCTGAGTCTTGTGCGACGGGTAGCAGGGGGTCTCTCAGCCTAAAATTTAAAACAGCTGTCATTCCTTCAAAATTGGAGCTTTTTCTCTCAATTTTGTGTCATTAGATGCGGTACAATGTTGTCCTTCCTATGTAATCGCGCTTTAATCCATTTTCAAACGCTTCCCCCTGAAAAGCATGATTTTAATTTTGTGTCTAAAATGGTGGTAATTTGCTTCAGCATAGAGCCCTATGGGAGCCTGTAGATAACCCTTGACATTTAACAGTTACATATTGAACGGGCTCAGTGCTAAGTCAATGGGACAGATCTCGGCAGCCGACCAAACCGGGGTGAGACACTTTTTTTCAGCAAGCTTTGACTGGATCCAATGGTAATTTAACACAGGGAAGTACTACACTACTTCCCAAAGGAGATGCCATCCTATATCATATACTAGGCCCAACATACGCTGCAGTATGTTAGATACCGGTATGGTAATTTAATGGTAATTTAATATATATGTTGCTGTCCAGTGTTGTTCAATACATGACAAATATTTTGAGAACAAAAACAGACAACCCTGTAGTAGGATATAGCTCAGACCCTACTAAGCACTATTCGCTGTTACTTACAATATGGACATGGGAGCTTTTTATTCAGTGTGTGTCTGACATAGACGTGAGAGGACAAAAGACATAGATAGCCAAGATCGGGGAACATGAAAATTTGAATTTGGGCCTAAGTACCACCCCAAAAGAAAGTCAATGTCCACATTTTTTTTGAGTATACCCTTCTTTTGCGCGGCTTGCCTCACTCGATGTGGCTTTCTTAGGGCACCTGCGTCATGCGACCTATAGGTTGTGTGGTGCAGGCCTATAGGTAGTTGTGAGTTTCTGACTTGTGACGCACAATTTGGGTATGCTATCCGAAACAGTCCAGCCAGGATATAATAGGGGGAGCAATGGATGGATATGGATAGTGGACTAGGGTAAACCAAAGGTGCTGAATTCATTTCTGTTATGTGTAGGATGATATCTAGGTCGGAAAAAGGTCAAAATCAAGGTCAAAGGTCACATCTTTAAGAATCCCATTAACACAAGAGTGCACCCTTTCTCTTTCTTACTATGATAAATGATACATTTCCCTTCACACCTCTACCTGACCCTGAGTCTAGTTAACGGGGGAAGGGGAAGGGGAAGGGACTCGGGGTTGGGACTCGGGGGTGAGACTCGGGGGTGGGACTCGGGGTTGGGACTCAGGGGTGGAACTCGGGGGTGGGACTAGGGGTTGGGACTCGGGGTTGGGACTCGGGGTTGGGACTCGGGGGAGGGACTCGGGGTTGGGACTCGGGGTTGGGACTCGGGGGTGGGACTCGGGGGTGGGACTCGGGGGTGGGACTCGGGGGTGGGACTCGGGGGTGAGACTCGGGGGTTGGGACATGGGGTTGGGACATTAGCTTGGGATTTGGGGATGAACAATATTATTATATGTATACTCCTATATGATGATACTACATTTCCCCCCGAACCTGAGTCATTTGTGATGCAGTCACACGTTCGATTTTGTCACCAAGTTTTATGCTGCCTTCCCTCCGCGGATTGAACCTTGGAGTGGAGTTTTGAGAAACAAAAAACTGTTTAGTAGACAATTTCTGTGTGTTTAAATTCACAAAGCCTACCCCCATGGTACTGATTCTTAGATTAACGGCTTCATCAATTAAGTTTGAGATTTTGGGAGGGAATAAATATGTTTTAGACAGTGATTAGTGAGCTTTCTACATTTTAATAGAATTCCTCTAGCTGAATCCACATACATTTGTATTATATTCTACACAGTGCTCTTTATCGTTGACAGGGCTGACGTCCATACAGGCCCTGGAGGTGGAGAGTCAGCAGACGACAGTGTCGGCCCCCAAGTGGGTGACGAGCTCCAAGTGGCGGCAGTGCCAACACCTGGAGGCCTCCTTCCCAGCCTTCGACCTGTTATGTCGAAGTCTTATCACTAACCACACCCAGTGGGACACGTTTGTCACTGCCGAGGACCCCTTTAACTACCTTGGCACTCCCTACAAGATGCCAGAGGGGGAACCCACCACCATCGGTAAGTTACTCAATAGACCATCATCCATCATTCAAGTCAACTCAAGTATTGATCACGCCATGCATACATGAGCCCATGCTGGAATAGCCAAGATACCAACTATAGGCTTTGAAAAGATGAAACAAACAATACTTCTACATACGTTTCAGACATAGATGAACTCTTCTTTTTTTAATTATTAAATAATCCTGTTCATGTACATACCTTGAATCATGTCTTACCACTGTGAAACCACAATGTGAAAATGCATATATAAATAATAGTTACGACGGATGGAAATTTATAAACAAAGATCACATTCATGACTTTGCAAATAAATAATAAAACACGAGAAAAAAAAAATGCCCACGCTCTATGTGTGTTGTAGGTGAGAACTGGGAGCGCGTGGTGTTCCCGTGGGCCGGCCTCACCTGCTTCCAGCGCCTGCTCGTGCTCAAGGTGCTGCGGCCTGACACCCTGATGGCCGCCGTCAGACAGTTTGTGGAGGGTCAGATGGGCTCCAAGTTTGTCTCCTCTGGCACCCTAGACCTCAAGGAGATGTTCGACACCTCCAGTGCCAAGACACCTCTCATCTTTATCCTGTCTCCAGGTGAGAAATAAGGGACACGTGGTTATACTGCAGTACATAATCTAACCAGTCAGTATCATTATGGATATAAACCACAATGACTTACCATCCAACACATTATTGAGCGCTGCCAATACTATAGAGATATAGATTAAACTGTCTGCTTTTTTGATGACTTTATTAAAATAGAATATAGACTTACATCCTGATGTGTTGTTACCACCAGGTTCAGACCCAGGTGCCCAGCTGCTACGGTTTGCTAAGGAGCTGCGGGGCAGCACCCTTCACCTAGACATGATCTCCCTGGGGCGCGGTCAGGGCCCGAAGGCAGAGGAACTCATCGCTAAGGCACAGATCCTCAAGGGACGCTGGCTCTTCCTACAGAACTGCCACCTGGCGGCGTCCTGGATGCCCAGACTGCAGGCTATAGTTGACGGGTGAGACTTGCTGATTGACACCTTCACTGCTGAACAGTGTACAGTCAGACCTCGATCAACCGACCATCTCTGTTTCATGATCTGATGTTGAATCATCCGGACTATTGAAGCGTATTTTATATGCTTATATACAGGACCGTACCTGCAAAAAAATGGCCGGATTATCGAGGATGCTAATCGTGGTCTGACTGTATCATGACATGTTAACTCCTAGCTCAAGTATAAACTCTGTTCTACAGCAATTAATATTAGGACAACACAAATAATGTCAATCTTTCAAAACTCAGTGTTGCAATTCAAGATAACTTACATTAAACCCGAAGGACCATTTTTAGAGATAGTTAAGGGTTCAAATGATCATTACAACTGAACTCAACAGCTTCAGAGTAGAACTGATTGAGATTTGTACTATTTTAAACTATTGGGCCCTTCTCTTTCTACAGCTTCCATAAGCCGGGGGCAGACGTGGACCCCCAGTTCCGTATGTGGCTCAGCTCCAAGCCAGACCCTCACTTCCCTATCTCCATTCTACAAACAGGTCTAAAGGTAGGTCACACTTACCTGTGAATATGCCAATGTGTACATGCGCGCAGTGGTGAGAAACTAGTACTTTTTGAGCGACCTTAAATGTGTTATTTTTAACCAAAGCTGAAGGAAATAGCATTGAGAAAAGAGGTAAAACATTCAAAACAAGTGGGACTGACGCGTCTACAGATATATCTTAGGGTAAAGGCACCCATTTCGGACGCTCCTGATCTATGAATCTGTGACTATTTTTGGCTTGTAATTTTTACCCATTTAAAAGAGTCCTATCTCGATTTGGGGTACACCATTGGACACATACGATATGGCAGCCTATATTCCTAAAGAGATTGCATTACATTTCATCCTCTAACTATGTTTTAACCTACATCTAATATCTTGATTTCAAATAATTAAACTGAACCTTAAGTCGGACACTTTACACAAGAAATGATCCTAGAGTCGGACACTATGTCTTGTCATTGTATTAGTAGGGATACCTGGTGATATATGCAGTATTTTTGAAAAGAATATCTCTGGAGAAGGCACACACACCACAATGCAAGGACCCTAATATAATGACAAGCTTCATAAAGTGCCACACAATGAGAATGTGACACATGGGTCTGGGGAGTTGCCCTCCCCCCTATCTTAGGATATTTTTTGAGTATCTGTAAAACTGTAATATATTATAGACCAAACATCCTCTCTGTAACATAAAATATGATAGGATGAACCCCATAATTATGTCTTAATTGGTGTCCGACTCTGGGTGTAATTAGTGTCCCACTTTAGGCGCAATTTGATACTTAGAGAGGCTCCCCTTTTACAAGGTATTATGGGTAATATGATTTATACTTATTGACTTAGACTGCCATAGAAAATACATATATTGCTATTTTTATCCATAGGGGTACTCTCACTATAGGGGGGAAGCTAGCCTGGACTGAACAAGGAAACCATTTTTTTCATTTACTCTTGACTTTTATTTCGAAAAAACAGCCAGAACACCCAAAGTTCAGGCAGCCAAATATCCATGTATAAGACAAATGATATTTGGTATATTGTATTTGTTAGAAGGGAAACTACCTTAGGATTCATCATTAGTTATCATGACAGGTAAAATTGTTATATTGATTATGTAATTCAAAGCCAATGGTGTCCGACTCAAGGTGTCTGTCCGACTCACCTAGGGAGCCTTTACCATATACAATGTACTGAGGTGACATACGAATATATGTAGGGATGTCATTGCTATTGAATTCTATAGGTTATCAGGTATTCACTATTAGTATTTTGATGTTAATATGGCGATATATCGGTTATTGGATATATAAGAATACAAAGGGGATGAAAACGTGGAAAAATATGTCAGAAACTGGAGTGTCCATTTTGACCAGCCCATTTTCATTCCTTTTGTCATATATTGGTTACAATATCATAGCTCGGCCTCACAAAGGAGTATTTGGAAAAATATTTCGTTTGTAGGAAACTGAGATTCAGGGGTCATCGATGCACATTGTTATAGATGGATGTGATATCCGCTATATATTATAGAAATATCAATATATCGATACCTATGATACCAATGGCATCCCTAGTGTAGTATAGATTGAATAAAGAAAACGAATAGCTATGTCAAGAATCAAGCACCTCCTGCTCAACTGTAGAAAGACTTAATACAGCAGAAGGAAACACTTGGTAGATGTAACATCCATGTCTAGTGCTCGTACGGATTGCGGGAGGACGTAGCGGTAGACTCGGCTGGCTAATGTCTTATTTACAGTCTAGTGTATTTAACACTACTGAAGAAGAATATATATTGAAATTCCTAAAATAGGCTCAATTATGGGACAAAGCACACACAAAACATTTTGTGGTGTCAGAGGTTAAAGAACCCTTGCTATGGTAAATGTGTAGGAGTGATTTCTCTCCACAGGTCATCTCAGAGGCGCTATAATTCTGGATCAGATCATCCATGGTAGGCCTTCGACCTACCATAACTTGTGAAAAGCTTAAGCTAAAAGCTTAAAATTCTCCTACCTAAACAAACAAACAAACCCCTCTACCTGCCATAGTCCTACCTGCCACAGCAACCCCTCTACCTGTTACTCCTATACATCTGCCACCCCCTCTGCCTGCCATGGCCACCCCTCTACCTGCCATTGCCATCCCTCTACCTGCCACCGCTACCACCCTCTACCTGACACTGCTACCACTGCTCCCCTCTACTTTCCCTTGCCACCCATCCACCTTCCACTGCCACCCACTCTACCTGCCACTGCCACCCCTCTACCTGCCATCCATTTACCTGCCACTGCTACACCCTCTATCTGCCACTGCCACCCCTCTACCTACCACTGCCATCCCTCTTCCTGCCACTGCCACTCCCTCTACCTGTCACTGCCACCCCTCTACCTGCCACTGCCACCCCATCTACCTGCCACTGCTACTCCTCTACCTGCCACTGCCACCCCTCTTCCTGCAAGCCCTCTATCTGCCACTGCCATGCTATCTACCTGCCACTGCCACCCCTCTACCTGCCACCCCTTCTTCCTGCCTGGCCAGTGCCAGCCCTCTACCTGCCACTGCCACCCCATCTACCTGCCACTGCTACCCCCTCTTCCTGCCACTGCTACCCCCTCTTCCTGCCGGTGTCACCCCTCTACCTGCCACTGCCACCCCTCTTCCTGCCACTGCCACCCCCTCTACCCGCCACTACTACCCCTCTACCTGCCACTGCCACCCCCTCTACCTGCCACTGCCACCCCCTCTACCTGCCACTGCCACCCCCTCTACCTGCCACTGCCACCCCTCTACCTGTCACTGCCACCCCTCTACCTGCCACTACCACCCCTCTACCTGCCACTGCTACGCTCTCTACCTGCCACTGCCACTCCCTCTACCTGCCACTGCCACCCCTCTACCTGCCATTCCCACTCCCTCTACCTACCACTGCCACCCCTCAACCTGCCACTACTACCCCTCTTCCTGCCACTTCCACCCCTCTACCTGCCACTGCCACCCGGCCCCCTTTACCTGTCACCCATTTACCTACCACTGCTACCCTCTACTTGCCCTTGCCCTTACCACCCATCCACCTTCCACTGTCACTAATCTACCATCCGCTGCCACCCCCTCTACCTGCCACTGCCACCCCTCTACCTGACACTGCTACCACCCTCTACCTGACACTGCTACCACTGCTCCCCTCTACTTTCCCTTGCCACCCATCCACCTTCCACTGCCACTACTCTACCATCCACTGCCACCCACTCTACCTGCCACTGCCACCCCTCTACCTGCCACTGCTACCACCCTCTACCTAACACTGCTACCACGCTCTACCTGCCACTGCCACCCCTCTTCCTGCCACCCCCTCTACCTGCTACCCCTCTACCTAACACCCCTCGACATTAAACATGCCTGCAATATATTTTGAAAGTGGCTTGAACTATTTGCCAGTGCCACCCTTCTGCCTGCCATTACCACCCCCTATACCTGTCACCCATTTACCTGCCACAGCTATCACCCTCTACCTGCCACCCCCTCTACCTGCTAACCCTCTACCTGCCACTGCCACCCCGTTACCTACCACTGTCATGGACATTAGACATGCCTGCAATATTTTTTGAAAGTGGCTTGAACCGCTAATTTTTCATAAACTGCTTGGACATTAGATGTGTAGGCGCCATACAAGCTCAGAACGTTAGTTTTACAAGTGGCAGGAAATGCTGGTTTCGTAACCTGTTCGCATGTTAGATTAGTTAGTAGTTGGTGGTAGAGGTCGAATGTTGGTTGAAGGATTTGATAAAAAGTCATTCATATTTGTAATAGATGTAGGACTGTATTGTATGTATTAAATGTAGTTTCTGAGGTCTTGATGTGCGTCCATGCTAGGTCTGACACTATGAGAGAAGTGCTCCAAGAATGTTATCCATAGTTTGATGAGATATTATCACGCTTCATGTTTGTTAATACATGTAGCAGTGGCGCGGTATAGTGTTTGTAATACTAGGTAATGAGCTTTGTGTAGTGTGGCATGAAAACAAGTAAATTATTGGCGATCGGCGTTAGAGCCCTGCTAAGGGGATCTGTGCACGTACGTGAGTGGATAATATAGTTATGATTAGTACCTCAGCCTCGTCAACTCAGGCGTTCTAGTAAATAATTACCCAAGGTTAGAAAGTTCATAAGAAAATGTCCACGTTAGCCGTTGAACTATATACAAATGTTTTGTAGTTGTGACCAGTATATCTTTCCCATGTGTCTATGTCCTTATTATCTATACAGCATAATTGATATAGTAAGTCTGTGACATGGGAAAAAGCATACAAAGCATAACAGTTTCTTAAAATAAATTTATTTCTGGCAGATATCAGAAGTATACATGGAAATGAACAAGACATGCAATGACATTCTGAGCTTCTACAAATGGATTGAAATGTAGTTAAGCTATTATACACACATACACTACTCATACTCATACACTAGCCATACACTACCCATAGGAAGGTGAGCTGGTCTGGGTGTTTGACGAGAAAACATACACTGCAGGCACCGAGCACAGACTGCAAACACACGTTAATAGTTACTGCTTTGTAAACTGTTATGCTAGAATACTGAAATAGTATGATAACATGAAAGGAATGTATTAAAATACATTGTGGCTTAGGGGCAGTTTACAATACTTATCTCACCAAATACGTTTGGCTCAAAGGTGACTATGCAGCTCAAAATGTGGGTACTGACGCATTCTAATATTTCCATGAATAGTTAATATGACACGTTTAGTCCTAAGACTATATCAATGGTATTCATGACAAGGTTATTTATTGCTGACTCCCTCCTGAAACTCCTGTATATATACCACTGAACGTTGTTCTCAACAGTAAATACCATATGTCCAGATGGCACACACATGTCTAGACTGTCCATGTATGAAATCGCATAGTCTAAACGATAAGGGCTCAGGGCATGGATCACAGTCTAAATTAATAACTACGGCATACCATGCATTTTATAAATAGTAGATATGAAAATCAGTATAGTATTGCTCAGCTACTGTGGTTGGGCCCGGGGTTGGGCTTGCCGGGGCCCGTGTTAGGGCTCATGTCAGCCCCACAGAAGGGACAGGAGTAGCTGGCAGGGCTGTTGGGATCGACCAGGATGAGTTCCTCAGCACACAGAGCACACACTGCCCTGCCACAGCCTGAACACCTCAGCCCCCCGCTCTGCACCCCACACACCCCACCACCAGGCCTGTCATCCTGCCGCCCCTGGACAGATCCTGCACCTGCTGTTTTAGCTGTTTTAAACATGTCCTCATCTTCATCCTCCTCCTCCTCCCCACAGATGTGACATCGTCCTCCTAGTAATCCAGAACTCCCATTAGTGGTTGCTGTGTGCCCCGCCCAATGTTCTTCAGCTGTTTCCTCCATGGCATTGCCAGGAGAATATACAAGACCCTGGAGACCACCTCCTCCAGGTATCATTGCGGCGACAGAGACAGCGTTAGTATCCTTAAAAAACAGCCCACTGGGAGCTGTAGAGGTAGCAGCTGGTCCACCCTGGAGGAGCATTGCCTCCTGGTCTGTGGGTCCTGTTCCTGTGGTCACCAGCCCCGGGAGGCACCCTGTGGTGGGTGGTGAATGGAGACCAGTACCTTGTCCATTGACCACTGAGTAGGGGTCTTTTGTGTCTGGTGTGTGGACTGCAGTACCTCCTCGGTAGGTTTGGCTGGATCCTGGACCAATTATTGTGCTGCCGTCCATTGTAGGTTGGAGGCAATAGCACCATATGCAGTCAGTCAATGGGGGTAGGTCATGAAGTTAAAGCACAGTTTTCCCTTCCTTTCTTCAACGGCATGTTCTCTGCTCCAGACCAACTCAAATCAGTCGCGTTGCTTCTTCTTCCAATATATAACCCACATGCATATGTAGGAGCCTTGGGAATTCTGTCTTGAATAAACACCGGTATGGAATAAATATCCTATGTTAACATAACTGGTCTTGCTGGTAGGGTCGAAGGATAACATGTAAATGTCGACACTACTTGTTGCCTTGCTAAGTGGGCTTCTGGTTGCATTTCCACTTGAGGGCCTGCATGTACTCCTTAAAGGCGAAACACTTGCTGCCCCTCCAGTAACAGTCGGAGCTGAGCAAGGACCGGCACTCTGGGCCTTTATAGAGGAGGTGGGGGTTTAACGTCGGCTGACCGCCTGTCTGGTTGCTGCCTACCCTCACAGTGATTAGATCCTTCAGTGAGCCTTGCGTTTTAGCCGTGGTCAGTTCCTGCCGGTCCAGGTCCAGTTATGACATAAAACTCTTTGTTTTCCCACCTTCAGCTAAAGCCCTCAGAGCCCATGTGGTGCCACAGCCTAAGTCTGCCTTCAACCCTGCTGAATCCATAGGGGGAGGCAGTTAGGATGTGCAGTTAGTTGGCAGGTGGCCGTACCGTGTTTATTCTGGATGACCAATTGCCCAGCAGGCAGAGCTTGGCTCCTCCTGTAGGCTGGAGCTCCTCCTGTACCATTGGCCCACCTGCCTACCTGCCCCAGCCCCCAATAAATCAGCCCCTATTAAAGGTAGCTGGGCGGCCGCGTGCCTCCTGTGTGCACACCTGGCTGATTAACGGTGACTATTTACCTTTGATGTCATTAGCTGATCCAACCAGGGTGGGCCGTGTTAAAACAGGCCCCGAGTTAACGAATAATAATTAGCACTCGGGCTTTAATCCCATGAACACACCCTCCAACGGGACGTATCAATTGTAGACTTTTCTAATCGGCCCGCAAACAAAGCGGTGGACGTTGGAGCCAAATCTCCCCCAATTAAGGGTCCTTGGTTGTTCCATGGCGCTCCTCCAGTCATTTATTGCCTGGATTTAGTGGTACGTGAACCTCCTCTTCCAGTGCGGTCGGCCTACAGGCTCAGCGCTGGGATCCACAAGTCTGATCCTGGCAGCTAGAATGGAGGGTGTTGTTTGAGAAGTGTACCCTGGATCCATTGCCGATCAATGTACATATCCCTTGAACCATAAAAGCAAAGACGTTGCCGACCTAAATCCACTGAACTGTGAAAGGAGCCAATCAAATTAACCTCCAGTGTGTGTGGCATGAGTTTTCAGTACCAGGGCCTCCACCCTGCCGTAGACGTGTGTGAGCATGGGGATCGTGCTGGAGCATAGTGCTGCAATAAATGTAGGACTTGTATGAGGCACTATTACATGTTCAGAGCTAAAGTTGTGTTGACTTCTTTTTAACTATGATATGCCATCATATCTAGCGTAGCCACAAACTAGTGTACTCAAATCTGCATCCGATCATCTTCTGATGGAGAGTACATGACACATCCCATATGTCCATGCTCCTTTATCATCATACAACAGGATCGTAGGTATTCCCCTTAACAGTATACAACATCGCTTTTCTTATGTGTCACATCATGAGTCACACAATTCCCCCATACCTTGGGTCTGAATGTGGGTTAGATTATCGAAATGTTCATACTTTACCCTCAGACTGTAGTGTCGCCGATCCAGCAGGCCATATCGATAGCCTGCATTTTTTATGAAGTTGAATTAGACGTTCCGTCGGCAATATAATGACCATGTTGAAAGGCAGTGATTGCTAGGCAAAATGGCACACCCATTGATAAATCAATTGTCGAGGAGAACATATGCACAAACACCGGTCTCATCAATCGATATGGCAGGAGTGACAGCAGCAGTCGAGGTTTATCTCATTTTTCAGACCTCTGCCTGGTATAATCAGTACATATAACACATGAGGCTCTAGGCACAGCAGTTTGTCAATCTCTGTGAATAGGCTGGATCATGGCGGATCTAACAGGTGTGGTGAGGGATCCAAGGGCATGGCTGACATAGTACTCAGGTGATTAGGATCATGTGGATGGGATTCAGGGCGATTAGGCTGACCTTAATAATGTGCTCCAGACTATGTGTAATCAGGTGGGACGAGAGGGTTATGGACATGATGTAAAGGGGTATGTTTAGGTCAAATCTACATCTGAGGAATCTGGGGATGGATGCAACAGAAATGATGAACATGCTTAGGTATGTCCATCAAGGCAGCGACGCAATGTGAAGATATTTAGGACGACGATTATGGATGGTATGAACACCGGGTATGAACGTTAGTATATCTTTAAGGACGGTATGCTATGATGTCTCAGTGCTTCATATCCATGTGTCGTCGTGATGCATTAACTACATGGCACATGCCGACCCCATAATACCTGTAATAGCGTATTGTTCCTGTAGTGCCTTCATGATGCGTGAATGCAGTGCTGCATTTATACATCACGCCGACAAAATGCTGCATTATTAAAGCATTGTGATGCCCGTAATGGGTTATGGGAGTATGAACTAGACTAGGGACTGGCAGAACATACAGACACCTCGCACCCAGGCCTGCTGGCCTGAATACCGATTGACTGCATGTCAATAATAAATAGCGGTCTGTGACTCACCCTAAGACCTACCGTCTAAAGGGAGAAGTGGCTGCCGGTTCCGTATAATTCTTGTTAGTTGTATATCATAGTAAGGTAAGTGTTAAATGGTCCTGGGTTATGTGCACAAAGGTTTATGGTCTGTAGCATGTTTGCCAAACAACCTAAAAGGGAGTAAAGCTACACCCTCATGCATTGAATTGCTACGGTGGTGGTTATACTTGCTTACTGTAAGCGTTCAATAAATCTACAAAACAAAACAAATGGAAAAAAAGCAATTGATAGTAAATACAGTGATTCCATTTTGGCAGCGCGCAACTCATAAAGTTGATAAAACCCGAGCAAGAGCGGTAGGTGTGTAGGCAATAGGAGATAGATTTTTATGGTATTGTGTAATAAAGGTGAATGTGTGGCATGGACCAATTTATAAGTTATAAAGGTTAAACTTAAATTGAGCAGCATTGGAGCTATTTATCATATCAGTCAACACGTGCACTAAACGGACAGATACGCATAACAAGCAGATTATTCAGCCTCAAGCACTTGCCGTCTGAGCATGGTTAGTGATTTAGGAATGTTGTACAATAATTATAACCATAGGCGCACGCAACTCATGCTGTATACCATTAAATGTGCACGTTAGCATTGATTATACCCAACATACGCAAATTTAGTAATTAAATATAGAAGCTCTATATGCATACACACTTGAAATCGTCTCCGTATGTAACAGATGCAGCATAGATAATGCAGGCCAGGGGTATGATATGGTGGTCCTCGTGATGATGGAAAATACTTGTATCAGAAGATCATTGTTGATTGATGCAAAAATACTTTTTTTTAATATGGCACAGGTGTAATACGTACGGCGCAGGTGGCGTCCCCACAAGGGACAGTTTGTATTTGATAATGGTCACCGTCCACTGGGCTCTAATCGGCCAAAGTTATGTATAGGAAATGTGTGGGCTTAGTCGGCCGAAGTTTCCCAGTGGACGGTGGCCATTAGTTGTCAAAGTACCTGTTCTATCGGGAAGTCTCACAAATACACATCACTGTGTATACAGACTACAGTGGCATTGGACCGATTGGGTTCCAGGACTATTCAGATGAATTGAATATCTGTGGTTGCCCCCAATGTTAATGTTAAAATTATAGATGGTAATCAGAATACCAGATGGCGGTATTGAATAGACTACGCATAATGTGGTAACACATATATGTTGCACGCACAGACCAGTGGCTTGGTTTCACATAGTATCCAATACAAAATGTACACATATAAAGTTTCAATAAACAACCAACTCGTCTTTCTAAATATATCTTTATCAATCTTTATTCACAGTGAAAGATGTGCAAATCAACTGCAATTCATCTAGCTCATTTTGAATGTGTAATAAATGAATGAACCATAATCATTTTGGCATTTACATATATATTGCATATTAAGAGAAAATGCATATAAATGTAAAGAAACTTCCTTGCAAAAGTATGGAGATTTCACATCAGATGATATAACTAAAATATATTATGACAATAGTTCTACATGGACTGATTGTCCCATGAACACTGTGTATTGCCATTATACAGCATATACATATACCATGAAACAGTATGAACTGCCAGTTTGCTCTAAGTCTACCTGCAGAGTATCTTTGGGACTACAATGTATATGCTTATAAAAAGACCATCTAATATCTACTTTTTGCACGGATAAGGAACGTCTTAGATAGAACATACATGTATATATTCAAGTGAGTACTATAATGTTGTTGTAGACACATTTATGGCAAACATATGTACCAATCAACATGGTAATCAAGGCACTACATATTAGCATTCCTGATGCTTTATCACATAATTCTTTTTAAATCCAAAGCAAATAAATATATAAATAGTTTGGTTGCACATGAAAAATGTTGGGGACCATAGTTACTACGTGCCATGACCATTCCCGTTGTGAAATGTAAAGTACAGATCGGCGATAGGTCTACACATGGGTAGAAGCAATATAGGAGAAGTCTGAAAACAAAAATATAACATATAAAGTATTCCACATGCAAACAGCTAGCTTTATCTACGTAATGACTATCTCTGGGATAAAATGAGCTAAAATGTGTGTGCTATTATAAATAAAAGCAAGCATGAATATGTGTTCCACTAATGTGACTTATGATGTCTGTGGCCTTCTTAGATCCTGGATTCATAGTTATGTTCTTTTGGTTTATGTTCCTCTGACTTCCTGAACGTGTTTGCACCTATACAATGCATCTTGCTATGCATACACTCTGGCAGTAATTGGCAACATGATGTTGCAGTTTACTAATACAAATTGTTTTTCTTGGATATAAAACTTTAAGTACCCTACAATAATATTAGGTTTATTTTCCTAATAACAAACACAAAGGGAGCCAACACAAACATGTCTTGCATTTTGTTCGAGTTAACACAACACATCAATCACATAGTAACCAGTAGGTGGAGTAACGTTGGCGAACATTGCACTGTTATCAAAATATTATGACACTTGGTTGTATACACGGACCTCTGCAACCTGATCCCCTGTGATGCCCACAATCACATGTCCAGTCTCAGTGACAGCTACACCGCGGGGAAAAACCTTCCTGGTGTTGGGGTCCCTGCCGCTGAAGGCCACCACACACCTCTGGTACACACCTGTACAGGTGAACCTCAGTACCCGGTGCTGCTCAGTGTCCGACACATACACGTGGTTAGACAGGTCAGTGGCTATGGCCCCTGGATCACTGAACGCGCCACAGGAGAGGGATCCAGGGTCAATGTGCGCCGAGCTGTGGCCGTCTTCAGTGAGGATGTGCACAGTCCAGCTGCTGCTCACTCCATCCAGCACACAGATGTTCTTATTTGGAGTCACAGCGATATCACGGATGCTGTGGAACTCCATCTGAGTCTTCTTGTGAATAGGCGACCACTTCTTGGAAGTGGTTGATTTGAACTTGGTTATCCCCTTGACTAGAGTGAAAGACTGGCGGTAGATGTGGAGTGACTTTGGTGTTGCTGCTATGAAGCCAAACATATATGGGGCCACAGCCACGGTGGCGCCTATGTGAATGTCAGTTATCTTCTGTCCGGTGGTGGTGTAGATGTGGACCCCCATGTGGGAGGCCACACAGAGTTTGTCTACAGTGATGAAGCAGGCATCCTGCACCCCCAACACCTTGAACATGGCCAGGTAATCACCGGCCAGGCTGAACACCTGGATGGTCATGTTCCTGCTATCAGCCACCACGATGTCGCCCTTCTCAGACACTGCCAGCCTGGAGGGCCTCCTGAAGCAGCTCGTCTGCATGCTCACCTCACTGTAGCTCCCGAACTTCTTGACGCACCGGGTTGGCGACTGGGTCTGGTTCTTGAAAATCCTCCTGGGTGGAGGGACTGGGGGTGAGATTCCCGCTGGGGCAGGGGGACACTGAGGACCACCAGAGCTTTCAGATAGGCTGTGTCTCTGTCTGCCTGCACTAGTGGAGGCAGCAGCCATCGGTTCCCGTACATTCTCTGCAGACCGTGTAATAATGGCAGGTTGAGGCGGTGCTAGGGTGTTTCTCTGTAGGGTGCCGTATTTCCTCTGGGGTGGGGGAGGTGGTCTCCTCATGCTCTGGGTGCGCCTCAGGGTGGAGCCTGGGGAGGAGTTGCCCCCGGCAGTAACAGCAGCAGATCTGCGTGGGCTGAGTCTGGACTCTGAGGCCACAGAGCAGAGGGAGATGTTGTCTGGGTCGGTGAAGCCCCTGTGGTACCTGCGGGGCTCACCCCCAGCCGCCCCTCCTGCAGCCCCAATCGCGTACGGACTCACACTGCGCTCTGCACGCCTTGGGGATGCTGTGCAGGTTTCACGAATTTCTGGAGATGAACTGAAACTTGCTGACGCACCACCCCCGTGTGTTTGTGCATAAGTCGGGTTGAAAGGGGGTGGGCGAGCAGGCGCATGTGAGTCTCTAGCAGTAGGGTAGTCATCATCACTACTGGATGGTTTCAAGGGCGGCTCCTCTTGGTCCAAGTGGTTGATGTCTGTAGCATTAGTGTGCCTTTGCTGGAACCTTGGAGCAGGGACAGGTGTGATCTGCTTCGGGCGGCACCCAGCACCTGGTGACCTGGTGCCGCATGCACCTACTGGAGGGGCATCAGGTGTGGGTGACCTGCTGTGACCTCTGACCCTGGGAGCAGGCTTACAGACTGGGCATTGGTCATTGTGCCCAAACGCCCGCAGGTAGTGTTCCAGGCACCGATCACAGATACAATGTCCGCAGAGGAACTGTGACTCTGGGTATCGCTTGTTACACTGCACACACCTGCCCATGCCCTCCTCGGGAGATTCTAACCTGTTCCTGGTGGGAGATGTAGCAAGACCTGGGGTAGTTATCATGTCCATCAGGGTGAGAATGGTAAGGTTGTTGGCCAGGCCGTGAACCCCTTGTTCCTTTAGAGTGGTCAGTTCTCTGCATACTGGACACGTTATATTGTCCACGTGACCAGCAGGTGGGGCGCCATCCCAGGCACCTGAGGCCTGACCTCCAGCAGTAAAGCCGGCAGTATGCCGTGTCCTCCTCACCATCTTCTTTAAGCATGGCTCACAAAAAGTATGGGGGCATGAGAGCAGTTTGGGTGGCTTCTCTCGAGAAAACTGACAGAAGCAGATCTTGCAGGAGAGCAGCTCATTGCTGATGTTATAAGCCAGCTGAGCCATGGTGACGTCCACTTGTATAGCA
Source organism: Harmothoe impar (assembly GCA_947462335.1). NCBI lineage: Eukaryota > Metazoa > Annelida > Polychaeta > Phyllodocida > Polynoidae > Harmothoe > Harmothoe impar. Next base: position 30,689,436 of record OX381704.1, read on the forward strand.
GTTACTCAGCCCAGTAATATGGTTGTATCGCTCAGCCACCATGGAGTGCCCTTATGACATAGAGGTCACCGACGCGTGGTCCCAGGCCACCAGAATGACACAATGTTGGCTTTATGCACCGATCCTGGTAACCAACCATTGCAGGCTCCCTCCCATGTGTACTCGTCCCAGTTATCACATTTTGGCACACCGCCTATGCCACCGCCTGGCCTATGCCCTCAGGGACTTGGCACCGTCTAGTGTGTCTACACCCTCTTTTTCTATATTCCTCCGTCAACTGTTTTAACCTACAGCATTACATGACTGGTAATGGCCAATCTATGAATAGCATAGGAGGAGAAATCTACCCTCTGCAGAGGCCTTCCCTTATAGCTCTGTTTGTTATACTGGAAGGGAATGGAAGTAGGCAAATATACTCGTGATAGAATAAAAAGGTCCATGTGGGTAGCAGAAAGGCAGCTAGTCCATGGTGTAGCAATCACATATAGCTCAGGGGCTCAGGGGAGTTGCTCAGTCCTAATCCTCATGGGGGTGGGGCGCTGGTCGGCAGGCTAAACGTCTTTTTATCCTCTGCCTGAGCTGCTCGTGTAGATATAGAGCAGACGTGAGCTATCATAATCACCAACATTTCTATATGTACAGTTCATGTATTTGTACATACTGTGATACAGCGCATAATATAAATTGGTCCTCTTATGGAAATTGCTCGGGTAATAGTCCATACATACGGTGATATAATGACACCATTAGTTTAACCATCCCACTGGTTTAGGAATAAAATATTTCGTAGTGAGCAGAGAATAGGAGCTGACGTCAAATGTTCAGTCGTAGTTTGTGGGAATTCAAAGGTTATAGGTCTGAACTGTTGCATAGATATACATCTGGGGAAATCCGCCCCCATTTGGCCACATCATATATGTTGACGTAAGTTCTGTTTACTTTCGGGAAATCCTTTGTTTGTCAGCAGAGCTTTCTGAAATGAAATAAATTAAGGTATGCATAAGTTATGACATTATCACAATTTAACATTCACATTTTCATCTGAAGTAGTAAATAAAATATCGACAATGTAATTTATTAAGTCAGTCTAAGAAACGTAGGATTAATATTTTGCTGCAATGTGAATACACTTTTAGAATAATGGATATTATAATGACCAACATTTCCCCATATGTCAGGTCTATTTACGCTGCTATAGTCAGATCGTGATTATCAACCAATATGTCACACCATAACACTCATACCTGACAATAATGTAGCCTAGGTGTGTCTCAGACACTCTGCCATTCCATAGCACAGAATGTCCCAGGGGCCATATAATCATATATATGTCGCCCAGCTCCATATAAATGCCTCATACTCCACAGAACGTCCTCAGTCCCTATATCTTGGCATGGTGATCGTAGTAGATCACATTTTCCTTTGTGTCTTTGTGTTGCCCCAAGTTTTCCCTGGCCCTAGACTTCCCCTGGCAACAACTCCACTTACTGCATCACTGGCTCCACTGGGGTTGGATACTGGGAGCTTTGGGGAGACTGACTCACTGGGAGTCTTTGTTGATGTTTTGAAGCCCCAGTACGTGTGCACTGTGGACGCGTTCGAAAACCACCCCTTGTCAATTATCTACAAAAGTTTTACATCTCATCCAAATCTCCATCCAGCTGCCCAGATAACACGTGGGGATATCAATGGTGTGGTAGTAAACACTGTTATCTGATATCAGTGATAAGTGGCATATAGGGGCCACCTGATGTGGTCCTTTGTGGGAGCTGTATGGAGGGAGAAAATGGGTCGGACATTTCTGAATGCATCCAGTGGTTTCACTCGGAGACAGCCATAACAGACGTGTTGAAGTCAGCTGGAGATGACTTAGTTGTCGTGACAACGAAAATAACTGTACATAGAAATAAGCACTAGACCCCCCCCCCCTCTAATGCCAGTAGATCATACTTTGCTCACCATGTCATAAACGAATTCTCTAATTAAATAGGCCTCCAATACAAAGGCAAAGATGCCCATTCACCTGAAAATCTAAGGCCATACCTATGGCCATGGATTGGTCCCCATAGTAATGTTGAAAGATGGGACTTACCTCAGTCTATTCGTGATTCTACACCATGCCCACAGCATGTCAACACAGCTGACTGTCTACCTATATAACTGTTGCACGCTTTGTGTTTTCTCAGCCTGGGGACTAGGGAGGCATGGTGTGTTATTTCCCCTTGTTACAGAGACAGGAGGTATCTATGCCCAATATATGTTGTCTTCACAAATGACAGTATCTGGCTGCTCAAAATAATGTAAACGTGTGCTCCTGGCTGTGGGTATCAGACTGTTTAAAATAGACTACTCTGAGTGTCTACTGTCTACTGTCTGCAACGTGGTTACTAACTCCAACACATGTGACTGCGACTTGTATTCACTGTCCCATCGCTGAGAATACACTGCTATAACCCCATCTGGCTGCACACAACACCCTGGGCTGGCAGGCATAATGTATCATGGCCTATGTCATACTGAGGTCTTCCAATACACAGTTGTACAAGATGCAGTGTGTCTGACACCGGTGTGGACTCCCCCAGAGGCTGGTGTCTAGTGTGTACGGTGCAGTAAACCACCTAATATACCTGGGTCTGGGGGAGGCTCACAGATAGCGGCAGGTATCTGGTTTGTGTACACCTCCGCCTTCTGAAGCAGGCCGGTCCAAGTCCACACTGCCCCAGAAACTCCACGGGCGCCCCCTGCCCTCCCTCATCACCCCCTCCCACCCACCCCACCCTCCTTCTCTCCCGCCCCACCCTTCGGCCCGCGCCCACAGGGGCACCCAGTCCCGGGGGGGCCACTCCCTATCTTTTCTATAGTCACTATGTGCGAACATCACCCTTAAATTGGTACCCTTATCAAGGGGCGACATTTTTAAAAAGCATACCCTTTTCAAGGTAAACTTACCAGAAAAACGGACCCTAATCGTGAATGACCCTGAAAAATATACCCTAATCACAGGGTGACCCTGAGAAAATATCTGAATCAAGGGTGCCCAAGAAATATTGTAGAAAAATAAAGTAAAAAATACCTTTTAAAAAGCCATGAGGGTCTGAAAATGTACCCCTTTCTCCCCAAATTTGCCTAAAAAGCACCCCTTATCAAGGACCCTCGCGGGTCCGTGCCTAGGACCCAAAAACGGACCCTTTCCCTTGGAATCATGTTCACACATAGTCAGTAATGCTGAGGGAGTGGCCCCCCCGGGCACCCAGTGTATGGGCCTTATATGTCGGGCGCGCCCTCCCGCTGTCCCAGCCCCCTCACATCCCAACCATATTTCACCCCTTCCTATCCCATAAGTCACCGTTACCGTTGAACCTGACATAATCCCTTTAGACCACACAGGGTTACGTAGGCTACTTTATATCACCACCTTGCCCCTGAGGGTGACATATCCCTCCCCACGCAATTAGACACTTCTGTTAAGATAACAGGATATCTGCGTGAAGCTAATCAAGACCCCCAGGAGGTACCGCGGAGTTACCATGTGTTCATTGGGAAGTCTCCATGTGTGTGGATCAGTCACCCCGTGTGCTTTACGTATCCGTATAATGTAGCAAGAAGTATGTCTCAGGTCACCCGGCCGAGCTTATATAAAAACAGGGCCGACCCTACGGTTTTAAGCAATTTTGAATAAATTTTCGTATTTCTACCCTTCTTTGGTCAATTTTAGGGTATGTAGAAGCTGGCTAGTACACTCACGTTGTAAATTTTAAAAAGCAACAAAAAACACACAAAAAAACGACCTATCTACCCTACATTTTCCTCCCATGTTACATGAAACAAACCTTTTGTTTTGCCTTGGTCATAATCACTAAGGCACCCTGAACCTAGCTAGTAAAAGAGTATGCTACATAGTAAATGTATTGGTTAGCCCTCAGGGGTGTGCACTCTCGATTTGCAATGATCCTGGTACATAAACCGATTCTTTGGCGTCCACCCCACCTAGGCCCTACCCCTACTGGAAAGGGTTTGACATACATAGGGAGAAGGGGGTGGTGTATTGTACGCCTGCTCCTCCAGGCCCAGGCTTCGTTGGAAAATAAATGTGTAAAATAAGTGTTTGTTAACTCATAATATTATATAAAATCAATGAAATTTCTGCATTTTCAGTAAATTCCAGGGAATCACCTTACTGGTCTGAAATATATTCAGTTTTAATCACCAATGACTGTCTAATAGGATATTTACTTTTCTACTAAATGGCTGAGACACAATGTCGATGTATTTCTATGTGATGATATATAGAAGCATATATATATTATGAGTTTGGTCAAGGTTATTTTACATGTGATATAGTTGTGGCAGCCCGCACCATCTTCCTCTGGTCATTCCTCCCAGTACCTTGTCCGTTCTGGGGGCACCCGGACCTAACCCGGGGTCGTGAACTGAACGAGACAAAGAGATGGCTTGGGGTTTAACGGCAGGCTGCATGCGTCGGACCAGTCAACCTAACCACACTGCACGCCAACACATACATACACGTATAATTTTATGGTGGCCCTCACACTCGTTCTAAATGAACTACGAATGGCGAATTGAAAACAAAAGGAGGAACCGAGTCAGCGGCGGATTTGAGAGGGGAGGGTGTGGGGTGGGGGGGGGGGATACCAAAAGGGAGGGGGGGGGGCATAATGGGATGGGGGATAGATAAGAGGTGGATCGTCAAAGTGGATGGAACAGTGGGAACGGGGGGAGGCAGAAATATGAATCTATACATGTGTATGATATGGATAGTTGCTCACACAAAATGGCCCTGGCGGTCATCAAAGAGACAGCATGTATGTATGGGTACAGTTATTCCGTTTACCCCGCACCCCCTCACAATGGCATCTGAACTTATATATGGGCGTTGACAGTGTAGACTGTACATGTAGTGATATTCCTGGGACTGGGCCATACAATGTTGTTTTGTGCCGAAACCATTCCATGCATTCCTGTTCCATATATGATATGTCTGTGTTGGGCTCTCCTTTTCTACATGAGTAGACTTATATGTGATGTCTGCGAAGAATATTTAGTGCAATAAAACGAGTGACAGTTAGAATTGGAAGACATGTGACTGTGCTGAAAAGAGAAGGGCGGCGAGAAGGGCTGGCCGGCCCTGACCGCTCCCCTCCTCCCACCTCCCCGTCCCCCACACTCACTACTCTTTCTTTTAAAAAAACACCATGCCCCTAGTTCATAATCTAAAGCTGCGCCTCATACACCCACCTAAATACAACTAAACGACGTACACAAAGCCCTTTATCATACATTATGTATGATAAAGTTGCTCCAGATGTCTTATTTTTCAGGATACTAAGCCTTTATCCTTAGATCACCTACGCTTCGTGTTTTGTTTTGATTTTATATAGGGGCAGCTTAAGGCTGGTGAATAGGGTGCGCAGAAAAAAAAGAGGAAAGAGATCAGATAGAGCTTGGCATAATCAAACAGGTTAACACCGTGTGGGTTATCAAGGGGTGTGACTTGCCCTAATCTACGGTGTCGTGTAAGCCGATAAAGGTCACATCTGGCAGCATGGAATAACGTGACCACTTGACCCCTGAGCCCACCACCCCTCTCATGTAATGTCCAGCAATAAACCTCAGCCTATACAGGGTATACTAAAGTACGCCTGATAGTTTGTAGATGCACATCTATATCTAATGGGCCTACGTGGTAGATAAAGTACAAGTTAGTAGTTGTATAAGTTAGTAAGTGTTAAAGGCCAAGGACAGAGTAATTCTCACTGACGCCAGTGAGGAAAAATATCCTGGAATATAGGCATATATGCCGGGTAGGCATTCAAAATTAAATTCTAGGATTAAATCGAATACACGACTGTCCTTATAAAATCGGCGATCATTGGCGGATCCAGGGGGGTGGCCCGACGGGCCTTGGCGCCCCCCCCCCCCAAAAAAAAAGGGGGGGGGGGGAGAAGAGAGAATAAAAGAGGGAGAGCAAGAGAGAGGCGGACACTTTCCAAGCCATATGATAAAGGCTAGACACAGACCTGAGTCATTTCTGTGTCCCAACATTTGTGAGAAGGCACCATTTCAAGTCTAAATCATCAAAATTTTCTAGGGGGGGGCATGCCTCAAAAAAACACCTAGTAACGCTGCTGCGCTTTGCTTGCGGTGCGCGCAGGAACAGTTAGTCACTCCAGGTTGGCTAGGTTTGCCCCCCCCCCCCCCCTCTAGAACATCCTGGATCCGCCACTGGCGATTACTACCTGTACGCCGTACAATGTATTGGAAGAAGATGCAAATAGTGACTTGATTTTAATGTCATTGTGGATACGGGGGTTACTGCAGATCACGTTAGATATTGATACTGTAGATAATGGTTGCACAGCGGTTGCCGCGGCCCCGACCGCGCCCCAGTTGCATGCTTGACGTCCTGTGACCATGGCCCTGTGAGTAGCACATGCAAAGTAGCCTCTGCCCCAGCAGAATTATCAAGGAAGGTTAATTTGTAGTAGTTTAATATAGGACGTGTACCAATCTGTACGCGAAATACAGTGAAGGAGCCTTATAGGCTCCTTCACTGAATACCCCTACAGATTGGTACTAGTCCCATAACTACTTTATGCCACTAGCTGTATACAGTATACAAGAGGTGTGAAATGCGTTGTTCTCCGTGCCCACTGTGGTATAATGGTCTTAATTGGGCAATAACCTCCTTAACCAGATATACCAGACAAAGATCAGAATTCTATTCTTTAAGCAAAAATATTTATTAGTTTTCTCCACCAAGTTCGCCAAGCCGTATTTTCCACAATTTCATTAACGTTGAGTTTGAGTTTTCTGATATGGTTGTTCTAGAAATTATGTATGTATATGGTGATTTTATCGACCGATAGCGCCTATAACCTGGTTACATCAACGTATACATGTCTCCTACAAAAAGTGTGCGTATGTGCTTCTAAACACATAGTATCCAGAGATTGTGTATAGGAGAGAGCATACATATTTGTGCAACCATTGCAATGTATACATAGACAGCATATCAGCTGATTGTGTAGGCCGCAAGAGCTGGCAGCAAATCCGGCAGCAAATCTACAACCTAGCTGACAGCAAATCTATAACCTATGTACATCACCCAATATGACACGACACCACGCATGTTATTGCAGATGACGGTGGAGCCCCCACAGGGTGTCAAGAGTAACCTGCTGAGACTGTTCAGCGGCAGTGGTACAGGGGCCATCACGGAACGCGTCTACGAGGAAACCTGCCCAGAGAAACCTGCCTGGAAGAACCTGCTCTTCGGGCTCTGCTTCTTTAACGCCGTCATCCACGAGAGGAAGAAGTATGGACGTCTTGGCTGGAACATACCCTATGAGTTCAACGACTCGGATCTAGAGGTGAGCTGCTCAGTTACTATTGGAGTCTATATAGCGTAATTCAGAAATGGGGATCAGGATAATAATGAGATAGAAAACATGCATGCTGATCCAAGGGGGACTGTGAAGTGTTCCCATGATTGAATATGTCCCATTTGGGAATACCGTTACAGATGTACTAGCATATAATATGTCATTGGAGAATGCTCGCACATTATGCATCATACTACAAGAGTCCCCTTACAGTTACATTGTTAATGCTTGCCTCCTCCTGTGTGTGCAGGTGTCGGTGCTGCAGCTGCAGATGCTGCTGCAGGAACAGGAGGACATCCCGTGGCCGGCGCTGTGGTACCTGACCGGGGAGGTGACCTATGGCGGCCGGGTGACGGACGACCTAGACCGGCGCTGTCTGCACCGCCTCCTGCAGCGCTTCTACCACCCCCGGGCCCTGCACCACGACTACACCTACTCCCCAGATAAGGTGAGGCAGGAACCCCCCGGCCACAGCCCTTAAAGGGGCAATATCACCACTCGCACTTAACCACACAGTATACTAGAACAGCGCTAGAAATGTGAATGGGACTCCATTGTTGATTATGTCACTTTAAATGTCACCGTTTTGGGCAAAATACAAAATGTATGCCTCCGGCCATGTTCAGGGATTCAGCCACTTTTCATACTGTTGCATGAATTCCTACTTTTTCACTGGAATTTACGTAACAGATTCCTACAAATGGTTGACCAAAATCTCAAGATTTACTGCCTTTTGTTGACTAGTGATTGGCGTCTCTGATGTTTCATTTTGCTCAAATAGCCTAACCCAAGCTGGAGACATCTACTATAACGGCTACATAGAGGATTTAATCATTGTTCTCTCAATATATGTGTTAAACTGATGGGTGTTTAATATGTTTACTCTAGCGTAACGGATGGAAGGTAAGTCATATGCGGTACTTTAAGTCAGTGCACCTCAGATCCCACAAGTCGCCCACGCCTCTTAGCTTAGTTTAAGGCACATTTCACTTATTGAATAGTTGATGTTGCTTCCACAGGTATAGCTACGGCAAAAATGTGTGTTTCACGCAAGCCGACCCTAGCTGCAAAATAGGGCTGACTCCAGCCTTTCTTTCCAATTTTGGGTGATTTTAATTTCTTTGGAAAACAAATTAAATCTGAAAGTCAGCAATGTGTTGCCTGAAACACACCTTTTTCTTTGCCATAATAGGTTTAATAGGTATTGTGTCATCGGTTGCTGTTGTTGCTTTATTAGAAGCAGTAAAGTCCCGCGGGAGACATATTGCGAGCTTTTGCCAAAATCCTTTGCACAAGAGCAATTTTGACCCAAATGGTTTTTGGGGTCAAAATAGCCCTCACAACGGTAAAGGGTTGTCACAATTCCAGCGGCACACCCTTGTAAAAAAAAAAAAATTCCCCCCTCCCCCTGGAGGAAAATAGATGATCACTGCAAGCTTTGCTTTAGCCAATTCTCATTTATGATAGTTTACAAACAGGTGTCGCCTGGCCCGTGATATGCCTACATTACTTGCATCATGTATATTATGGCCATCAGGCCACTTGTTTTATGTAGCAGAAACATGATAATGAAACACCCAGTGTACTCCATCCATTGAATCCATCCATATAGACTTCCATATTTGGCATTTGTTTACCCATTCCTGCATGTCTATCATCTGCCTTTATGAAGTACCCCTATTATATAGATTCACGTTATAACGTACAGAGGTTGTCCCATTTCAGATCTACCACCCAGTACCCGCGTCCTTTAAGTTCTCTGACGTGCGGAGCTATATCGAGCAGCTGCCGGCTTCAGATAGCCCCGAGCTGTTCGGCATGAACGAGAACGCTGAGAAGGCCTACCTCGAGTCTCAGGCCAACACGCTCATAGACACAGTGCTTAGTGTACAGCCCAGACTCTCCACTGCCATGCTAGCGTAAGTACTGCCTGCTAATACATGGAAACCTTTGATGTGCTGCATTCAAAAATAGTAGTGAGAGGAGTATGAGTTTAACGGAAGGCGTTATTCTGTGATGTAGGTGAGCTTTAGAGCGGCGCAGGAGACTGGTATGAATGAGAATGAGGGCGGACAGGTGTAGGCATTAGCGCCAGGTGGGGGTATTAGCCTATTTTATAAACGCCTTTAAAGAAAATACAATGTAGTAGTACTTTAATTTAATGCACTATGTCCTATGTCGTCATCATACATGAATGCATTTCAAGCAAGCAACGCACCAGGGGCAGTCTCCATATGGCGTAGATACACTCCTGAAAGTAGTTTGATGCACCAATAGAGTGCTGCAGGTGACTGAGTAACTGTAGAACAAATCCCCGACAAACATCACTCCCAGGCAACCCGGACAGGCAACATGCCGGCGTTACAGGGTTATAGAGTGCAAGTGGAAGCTGAGTAATGTCATTGACATCAATTCCAACGGGCACAAAATTCAGTTCGACAATGAATCAACTTTGAATCAACATTGAATCAACATTGAATCAACATTGACAACCATTTATCAATGTTGATTCAGTGCCCACTGGGATATTTATGGTAATACATATATACTGTAAACGTATTTTATATCGTGCTGCACATATTTTCGCGAATTTCACGGAAATGAAAATCTGCGAAAATGTTATTTCCGCGAATATTTATCAAGTATCATTATGAGACTACCATATTCCGAAATTCGTGAATTAGGATGCTCGCGAAGTTGTACTTTTTAGCAAATTCGCGAAAAGTATACACATGAGAATATCTAGGTATACAGAATATTAGAGGGTGGGGAGGCGCAGAGAAGGCTCGGTGCAGCATGTCTATAGGAATCTGGAGGGATGTGCGCTAATTACGCCAGCAAGAGCTGAAAAGACTGTTACAAGCTGGTACAAGCTGTCCCCTGCTTGTCCCCTATTTTTACCCATAGTGCATGGTATGTCTTATCAGTGGGTTTAACCTCAACCAGCACAATTTGAAATGGCGGACCCACTGGACATAACTGTAGATTCCTATACAACATGTTGCTGATTGTGTGTTGCCTGTGGCAGTCTATACAACATGTTGCTGATTGTGTGTTGCCTGTGGCAGGTCTGGAGGGCGGTCCAGTGACGTGGTAGTGCAGGATCTGGCCACAGAGATCCTGCGGGTGTTACCGGAGACGGTGGAGCCGGAGGAGGAGGAGCCGCAGCCCGGCCGCACTGGGCAGCTCACCCGGCCCACCATGACCGACATCGGCAACATGGGCTCTGGACTTTACTTCAAACTCAAGAAAAGAGACTCGGCAAAGCACAGTAAAGGTAAATTTAATGTATTTGCTCATTTGTTGAATACATTTGTAACGGTCTTTGTAAACACAGATTAATTGAATAAGACCAATGCTTTTATTTTTCTTAATGAAATGTTGCACGTATAAGTGTAGTTCGATAATTTATATGAATAATGATCACATCATCCCCTATATCTTAAAAGCTGCATATGCCTAGAATAGATTGTCTGTATACTTGTATTGTGAAGAGGTGTCTATGACAATGAAATGTCCCTGATTCTCGGCAGGTTCTAAGCAAGAGAAAAACAAAAATGGTAATAACGGTGATAGACTGCCTATGGTGTTAAGAGTCATTTTGTTTCTTCCAAGCCCATCTAGCATAAAATTAGCATACTTGTTTGGATTACGGACCGCTTCGACAGAGGACACGTTAATATGCCCCAAGTTACGCCCGCTCAACAGGTGCATGGACATTACATATACCATGCATATTCTTAAAGTATACACTACGCGTAGTCTTCCAAAGACACTGCCTCTAGATGAATTTAAGAAGGAAGAATAGAAAAAGGAGAAAAACACGGGGGTTGGGGTGCAGAGCTCCCCATGACATATTAGTTAACAAGAGTACCCTACAGACAAGATAGTATTTGATGGTGCCATCTAGAGGCAAATTTATTGTAGGACTACGCACAGGCACAGTGTGTACTTTATGAATAAGCATGGTGTGTAAATGTCCAGGCGCCTGACGTGAGGGCGTCCCATCGGGCTACATGCCGTTAACATCTAGTTGCCCAATGGCAATCATGTTCATCTGAAGACATATGTCTGAGCAAGTGAATCAAATCAAAATTGTCGTGGCACCAATACCACCTTATACATTATAGTATAGTTTAGACTGACATCAAATCAATCTTTAAAAAAATCGCCTTTAAGGTCCGTAATCCAACTTAAGATGATGGGCTCAGGTTTTATATTTGTATTACGTTGCTTGTTGGTTGCTTTACATAGTTACACCACTATCTGGGTTAGACAATTGATGGCCCTGTACTAAGAGAAATACACAAAACACTGTATAAAAATGCATACCATTTTTTATGGTGAAAAAAGGGAAGAATATCTAATTTTGACATTGTCCAAACCGTTAAAAAGTGCATGTATGATATTTTGTCTGCATCGTGTTGAAGTTAAATGTGCCGTCTTGGCAGGAAATAGGTTTTGAACAGTGTTTCTGTATTTCTCTTAGAGAAGAAGGATTCCCTGATGGCTGTCCCTACGTTGATAGTTGCTTTGTAATGTCCGCAGATCCTTGGCATAGTTTTATAGATTGGTGTTGCCTACAATGCATAGCAAACATCGAAGCACACAAAGCACATTGCTTTCTGTATAATATTGTCACTGGGCTGTATAGGGTATTGGTTGGTACAATGTATTCATATGTTAAATGTATGATAATAGTTTATCCTGATCCTCCTTGTACATAATTAGATAACCTTATCCCAACATATATTCATTGACGATAAAGACCTATCCCTTCTAATATAAGTGTGGCAATGAATGTAGCTATTTTAATTTTGATATCAAGTTACATCGTAAAAGTAGATCCATTTGTGCGTGTTTACAATCCCTCATTTAAACTCATTGCATGAACATCTTTGTTGATTATAACCATAATCCTTTTCACAAGTTTTTCATAACTAATCATAGTTTCATTAGAATAATAGTGAGTATGTCTTGGTTTTGTGTAGAGCTCATCTTGAATGTTACATATCTCTCCCCAGTAGAACTGTTTGTCCATGGCTCTCCCCCAGTACCCATGTTAAGCCTACTGAGCCCTTCAAATGTCGCCCAATGTTAATGTGTGTATCTCCTGTATGCAGCTGCTGTAATAGATGAGGGGTCGCCGGCCGTGGAGGCCATAAAGCGGATCTGTCAGTCGGCGCTGTTCGTGGTGCTCCGGCAGGAGATGGACCGCTTCAACAACCTCCTCCACGTGATGCACAAGTCGCTTAAGCTGCTCCTCCTGGGTGTGAAGGGGGAGGTGGTCATGTCGCAGAACCTGGAGGAAGCCTACAACGCCATGCTCAAGCAGAGAGTCCCACTACAATGGACGGTGAGGCTAGACTGTTACTCCTGTTATAGACACTGCGTTGATTATATTCAAAGGGTGGGCAACTTGGAAAGTTGTCGGCCAATGTCCTAACCGTACCTCAGTAAATCCAAATCATTTAAAATCAAAAATAGCTGTGGTGATTAGCCTAATATTACCGGCATAAACCAACAGACTATGATTCCCCAGCATACGCTTTGCATATAGCACTTCCTCAGCTCAACACAAAATATCAATTTGCCAGTAACAGCTTAGAAATAGGGTCCCATGGGTTAGCTATGGGCTTTGTACAGAACGTTAATGGGAAGAATAAATGCATGCACACTTTAATTCCACCAATTGCCCATATTTGGCCAATGAGATTAAATTTGAAGAAGATGATAGGTTTCTAGCATGAATGGAATAGGTAGGAGGGGTAGTATGGTCTTGGGCAATATCCTGGATCAATTTTAAGAAGATTGAATTCTGAGTCTCAATCATCGGATATACTCACTTTTTAAAAACATGTTTTACAATTACACAAGAAATATATGGACGTTAAGCTCGACTCACAGTGACTGATTGTTGTGTTTCAGGAGGCATCCTACGAGTCGTGTAAGCCGCTTGGGCCGTGGGTCAGTGACCTGGTACAGCGCGTGGACTTCTTCTCGGCCTGGGTGGACCTGGTCACTCGGCAGGCAGAGAAGATCCTCAAGACGGCGGCACCCAGTAATGCTGCAGCCACTGCCAATGGTGAAGAGGCGGCCGGCAATGCAGCCCTGCTTAACGACTACTTGAGCTGTATACAGCCCAGCAGCTTCTGGCTACCCGCCTTCTTCTTCCCTCAGGGTGAGTCTACTGTTACATGGTTGGGCTTAACCCCCTAACCCTTTAAGGACAGCAGGTGGCCTTTAAAGCAATGGAGCCTTCGGTGGGTAGATCGACAGGTTCTATTCATGCATCATGATAACAAAGGGCATCGCCCAATAAAAAGCTATGCAGCCCCGAAGAGTATTTCGGGATGATAGCTCTGTACATGTATAGAAGTGTGTAAATCAGATATCAACATGATGTTTTTGAATTGTATATAGGTACTTAGGTTTAACTTAGCTTTGTCAGAAATGCATTTGCATCGTAATTACAGGCTTTGGATCCACCTGTGCACACAGATTCTATTGCATTCAATATAATATTTTCTTTCCTCTGTACTACAGGTTTCCTGACGGCAGTACAACAGAACCATGCCCGTAAGGTCGGGGTGTCCGTCGACTCGTTAACCTTCCACTTCACCGTCATTAACCGGTCCAAGGACACCGACGACACACTTAACGACACCAAGAGAAAATTACCTGTCAAGGAACTCGGCTTTGATGTAAGTTACTGCATATTGCTTAGCCCTTCATTCTCATTTGCATACATGTACATGCTTCATCATGATGAATGCAGCCCAGGCAAGTAACTCGTGAGTGCTGCATCGGTAATTCTTCTTCGCGACAGAAAACATTCTGCTGACACAGGAGAGGGGTGACGTCACTTCCGGTGGACAGATATTGGCGCGAATTCGGGAAGGAAAGATCGTCAGCGCCCATAGCAGCAACTCTCACACATATTTGGAGGAATATAACAGGTATTTACCTTTATCTAGCTCATATTTGTATCATATTTGCACCTTTGAGGAATATCAACCCTTTGATACTGTAAATTTTCCTTCAGATTGCCGGGAAAGTGACCGAAAATGTGACCGAAAATCCGCCGGTGGGCGAAAATTGGGGATTTCGGAAATCAGGATGAACGGTCATCCAGATGTTTCTAATTTCTCAAAGGTGCAATTATAGTTCAGTTTTTCACAATAATTTGGAAAATTGTCATCCAGTTATAGTGAAAAATTGGAGTTTAGAAGTGTAGAGCTTAGTTGCTGCTAGGGGCTGGCATGATTCAGCAAGACCAGTCATCCATCTTGGATTTCAGACTGGGTCACTGATTTATGTTGGCTTTTTATTTGTTATGTTGGCTCATAGTGCAGTACTGCTGCCTCATTTGTTGAGGAATGTTTCAATAGCGAAACGAGCCTTCATAAGGAATGAAATTGTGATGGGATAAACTCATATCTGCAGAGATAGAAATTTATCCTGTTATACACTGTAGATCTCTGTTTTATTAGTGAATACACTTTTAAAATAAAGAACCAGGAAGGACTTACCACTGTCTTATGCATGGTCAAAGACAGAATAATATCAACTACTACCTGTCATAACAGCTTGGCAGACTCTAGATATTGGTTGAAGTCAAGACACTTAAAGCTTTGCTTGCTACTTTGTAGTTGACACCTCAGTTATTCTCTTATAACTCAGTTATAGAAGAATGACATTTGAGGTTGTTCTCCACTCATACAGATTTGAGTGAGGTGAACTGTCAAGTCAGTGTCAGGTGTGTCTTGTTGTACTTTGTACATGTTTGGACCAGTCCTTACCAAGACATATACCTTATGCCCAAAATTTCTTTGAGGCATTAAATAACTCAGTTGTGTTGATACAGATCCACACTGAGTGCTTGTGTTGAATACACAAGTTTACCCATACCTTATGCCGAAAAATTCCTTGAGTTAGGCATTTAAGAAGTTTGTGTTGTTGTGAAATGAAAACACAAAGAGACTTAACTGGTCCACCTTTTATAGGGTCTCATTTATGTGCTTAGGGTTTGTGACTGGTAACACAAAATACCTATACCTTATGCCGAAAATTTCTTTGGCCTTGTGTTTTAATCCCCACCTTAAAACACTATTAGCACACATGTCTCTTTGATTTGAACATCAAGATGACTTAACTCATGTGGAGGTACCTTGGGTTTGGACTAGTTTCCAAAAAAGACCCACACCTTATGCCCAAAAATTCCTTGGGTTTCACGTCACAGACGTCGCTGTCAGTCACGTCATAGACGTTGCCTCTGTCAATCACGGTGTAGACGTGGCAGCTGTCAATCTTGTCCTAGACGTTGCTTCTGTCAATCACATCATAGACGTTGCGGCTGTCAATCACGTCATAGATGTTGTCGCTGTCAATCACGTCATAGATGTTGTAGCTGTCAATCACGGCATAAACGTTGCTGCTGTCAATCACGGCGTAGACGTTGCAGCAGTCAATCACGGCGTAGACGTTGCAGCTGATCCTCATGTAGGAGACGCTGGCGTCGCAGACGTGGCCGCTGGCGCTAACGTCCCAGACGTGGCCACTGGCGCTCGCGTCCCAGATGTTGCTCGCATCCCAGACGTAGGCGATGTTGATCACATTAATGGTCTCACGGTAATGATGATCACATTGATGGCGGTCTTGTTGATGCCAATCATGCCCTAGACCTAGCCGCTGACGCTTGATACTAGCTGGCGCACATTCAGTCTATATTAGGGATGTCGCAGACATAGCCGCTGTCGCTCAAGAGAGTTGTAGCCGCTGGTGCGCACGTTGTAGACGTTGCAGCTGTCAATCACGTTGTAGACGTTGCAGCTGTCAATCACGTTGTAGAACTTGCAGCTGCCAATCACGTTGAAGACGTTGCAGCTGTCAATAAGGTCATAGACGTTGCAGCTGTCTTTCACGTCGCAGACGTTGCAGCTGTCAATCACGTCGTAGACGTTGCAGATGTCAATCACGTTGTAAACGTTGCAGCTGTCAATCACGTTGTAGATGTTGCAGCTGTCAATCACGTTGTAGATGTTGCAGCTGGCTCTCACATCGTAGACGTTGCAGCGGTTAATCACGTCGTAGATGCTGCAGCTGTCCATCACGTCGTAGACATTGAAGCTGTCACTCACGTTGTAGACGTTGCAGCTGTCAATCACATTGTAGGCTTTACAGCAGTCAATCACGTTGTAGGCGTTGCAGCTGTCAATCAAGTTGTAGACTTTGCAGCTGTCAATCACGTCGTAGACGTTGCAGCTGTCAATCATGTAGTAGACATAGCAGCTCGCATCCCAGACGTGGCCGCTGGCGCTCTCGTTCCAGACGTGGCCGCTGGCGCTCGCGTCCCACAAGCAGGCGATGTTGCTCGCATCCCAGATGTGGCAGCTGTTGCTCACATTAATGGTCTCACGTTAATGATGATCACATTGATGGCGTTATTGTTGATACCAATCATGCCCTAGATCTAGCCACTGACGCTTGATACTAGCTGGCGCACATCCAGTCTATGTTAGGGATGTCGCAGACATAGCTGCTGGCGCTCATGTTGGAGGCATAGATGCTGGCCTCGATATCAGCCGGCGCACATTAAGACTATGTTCTTCTAGGACTTCGCAGATGTAGCTGCTGGCGCTCACGTCTGAGGCGTAGCCGCTGGAGCTCACATAAAATACATAGCCGCTGGCGCTCAAGAGAGTTGTAGCCGCTTGTGCGCACGTTGTAGACGTTGCAGCTGTCAATCACGTTGTAGACGTTGCAGCTGTCAATCACATAGTAGACGTTGCAGCTGCCAATCACGCTGTAGACGTTGCAGCTGTCAATAAGGTCATAGATGTTGCAGCTGTCTTTCAAGTCGTAGACGTTGCAGCTGTCAATCACGTCGTAGACGTTGCAGCTGTCTTTCAAGTCGTAGACGTTGCAGCTGTCAATCACGTCATAGACGTTGCAGCTGTCTTTCAAGTCGTAGACGTTGCAGCTGTCAATCACGTCGTAGATGTTGCAGCTGTCATTCACGTTGTAGACTTTGCAGCTGTCAATCACGTTGTAGACGTTGCAGCTGTCAATCACATAGTAGACGTTGCAGCTGCCAATCACGCTGTAGACGTTGCAGCTGTCAATAAGGTCATAGATGTTGCAGCTGTCTTTCAAGTCGTAGACGTTGCAGCTGTCAATCACGTCGTAGACGTTGCAGCTGTCTTTCAAGTCGTAGACGTTGCAGCTGTCAATCACGTCATAGACGTTGCAGCTGTCATTCACGTTGTAGACTTTGCAGCTGTCAATCACGTCGTAGACGTTGCAGCTGTAAATTATGTTGTAGAATTTGCAGCTGTCAATCACGTCGTAGACGTTACAGCTGTCAATCATGTCGTAGACATAGCAGCTGTCAATCACGTCATAGACAATTGCATGTCAATCACATAGTAGACGTTGCAGCTGTCAATCACGTCTTAGACGTTGCCGCTGACAATCACGTCGTAGAAGGTGCAGCTGTCAATCACGTCTTAGACGTTGCAGCTGACAATCAGGCCGTAGACGTTGCAGCTGGCCATCAGGTTGTAGATGTTGCAGCTGACAATCAGGTCGTAGACGTTGCAGCTGGCAATCAGGTCGTAGACGTTGCAGCTGCCCATCACGTCGTAGATGTTACAGTTGACAATATACTCTTAAGTATCCAAAGCTGTCAATCACGTCGTAGACGTTGCAGCTGTAAATTATGTTGTAGAATTTGCAGCTGTCAATCACGTCGTAGACGTTACAGCTGTCAATCATGTCGTAGACATAGCAGCTGTCAATCACGTCATAGACGATTGCATGTCAATCACATAGTAGACGTTGCAGCTGTCAATCACGTCGTAGATGTTGCCGCTGACAATCACGTCGTAGAAGGTGCAGCTGTCAATCACGTCTTAGACGTTGCAGCTGACAATCAGGCCGTAGACGTTGCAGCTGACAATCAGGCCGTAGACGTTGCAGCTGGCCATCAGGTTGTAGACGTTGCAGCTGACAATCAGGTCGTAGACGTTGCAGCTGGCAATCAGGTCGTAGACGTTGCAGCTGCCCATCACGTCGTAGATGTTACAGTTGACAATATACTCTTAAGTATCCAATTGTCTAAGCCCTCATCCACGTCACAGACGCAGCCGCTGTCCGCTTTTGTATTTGGTTTGGACTAGTTTCCGAAAAGACCCACAATTTTGGATCACTTAAGAGTTGTGGATACTTGAGTGCACTTTACCTGGTTAGGGTTTTGTACCTCTTTGTTTTGGGGTATCATTCAGGTGCAGCTGTCAATCATGTTGTAGACATTGACGCTGTCATTCATGAAGTAGACGTTTGCACCTGTCAAGCAAGTCGCAGATGTTGCAGGTGTCAATTACATTGTAGACATTGCAGCTGTCAATCACGTCATAGACGTTGCAGCTGCCAATCATGTTGTAGACTTTACCGCTATCACTCACGATAAAGACATCTGCAGCTGTCAAGCAAGTTGCAGCTGTCAATTATGTTGTAGATGATATAGGTGTCACTCAGGTAGTAGCTATTGCAACTGCCAATCATGTTGTAGACGTTGCAGCTGTAAGTCGCACATGTTGCAGATGTCAATCACGTGGTAAATGTAGCAGCTGTGAATCACATTTGTTGATGATGCAGCTCTCTCTCATGTTGTAAACGCTACAGCTGTAAATTACGTGGCAGACATTGAAGCTGTCAATCATGTTGTAGATATTGCAGACGACATTCTATGGCGTAGATATTACAGCTGTCAATCACGTCGTAGACGTTGCAGCTGTCAAACACGTAGACCTTGCAGCTGTCAAACATGTCGTACACGTTGCAGCGGTCAATCACGTCATACATGTTGCAGGTGTCAATCACATCGTACACGTTGCAGCTGCCAATCATGTTGTACACGTTGCAGCTGTCAATCACGTAGAAGATGTTGCAGATGTCAAACATGTCATAGACGTTGCAGATGTCAACCATGTCGTAGACATTGCATCTGTCAATAACGTCCTAGACGTTGCAGCTGTCAATCCGCCGGCAAACATGTGATGTCAATCAAGTAGTAGACGTTGCAGATGACATTTATATTGTAAACACGTCAGCTGTCAATCACGTCGTACACGTTGCAGCTGTCAATCACGTCTTAGACGTTGCAGCTGTCAATCACGTCATAGAAGTTGCAGCCGTCAACCAGGATGTTGCATCTGTCTATAACGATGTAGATGTTGCAGCTGTTAAACACGTCATAGACCTTGCAGCTGTCAAACATGCCGACACGTTGCAGCTGTCAACCACGTTGTACACGTTGCAGCTGTCAATCATGACATACACGTTGCAGCTGTCAACCACGACTTTGGAGGTTTGTCGTTTCCACCGCTTGCTTTCGGAAAAGGGCAGGGCTTTTGGCACTGTTAACGCTGCCAGATGTGCGTTGTCGGTTTTAGTGAAAAACCTTGACAACGGGAAGACCATGGGCACCCATTATTGGGTGTGCAGGGCCGTCCGCACCGCCTATAGATGGAATCCTCCTTCTCCCAGATATAACAAGTTCTGGGATATTAGGCTGGTGTTCAGCATGTTCCAGCGTTGGGGTGCCAATGAAGGCTTGTCCACCCAGTTCTTGGGGTTCAAGCTAACGATGCTGATTCTGCTGGTGTCGGGCCAAAGAGGCCAGGTCATCCCAGCGCTTGATCTCCGCAATCTGACTTGGCTGGATTCGGGGTCTGCGCGTTTCGTTCTGAAGGGTCTGATGAAAACAGCGCGTACGGGGGAACCCCTCAAAGAACTGGTCCTGGAACCGTTCCACGAGGAGGAGACTCTGTGCGTCGTCTGTGCCCTGAAAAGTTACGTGCGGGTCACGGAGCCAGTCAGGTTGGACAAGGAAGGGCGAAGGAAACACTCGCTCTTCTTGTCCTTCTGCAAGCCATTTGGCGAGATTGGGCAGGACTCATCAAAGAGATGGGTCCTTGCGGTGCTTTCCGCAGCTGGGGTGGACACCAGGGTATACCGAGCTCACTCCACCAGGGGTGCCAGCACCTCTGCGGGAGGGAGACTCGGTGTATCGACTGCTGGTTTGCTTAGACATGGGTCTTGGAAAGGTGCCAAGACCATGGCTAAGCACTACAACAAGCCTATCGAGAACCCCAAGCCTCCCAAGACGCTAGCCAGGATCCTCCTGGAGGACTCTATCGAGTAGCTGGGAACAAAATTTTCAGAGCCTTTTTGGGGGAAAAGATACACCTCAAAAGGGGAGAATTTTGGCCCTTTTGCCGTAACGATAGTTTGTATGAACTCTATTGGCTGATCATAGTCATAAGCCTTACTAGAGGCAGCAGTATCTGTATGTGATAAAACTTTTTCTATGATGGACAATTACACTGCCACAGCTGTGGTGAACTGTATGGCAGTTATGCCTTCTTTGCTATATAGCAAAATGTCATGCAACCTAGTAAAAACCATATCACAAGGCAATAGAACATCACCTTTAGGTGAAATAAAGTATCTATTTTCTGTTATCCTATATGAGAAGTTACAGTCCTTTATGGGAGAGTAACATTATGGGAAATAAGCAGTGAATCTAGCTGAACTTTGAAGTCTCCTGTGTCAGCAGAATGTTTTCTGTCGCGAAGAAGAATATAAGATTAATCGAGTACTTACCATGTAATATAAGTATGAAGATTAATCGTTGTTCTTCGAGAGACAGATAAACATATCTGCTGAGTACACAGGCCCACCCATCCATCCCCAGGATGAAGAAGATTACTACTAGCGGTATAATCTCTCACCTACTCATGTGGGTGCTATTTAGACAAAGTAAAAAGAGCACTACTGTGTACTATTTCCAGATGTTTTACTTTCAGCAAAAGATTCACTGCATGTGGGCGCCAATCTGACCACCGGAAGTGACGTCACCCCTCTCCTGTGTACTCAGCAGATATGTTTATCTGTCTCTCGAAGAACAACGATTAATCTTCATACTTATATTACATGGTAAGTACTCGATTAATCTTATAATTAATGGAACCCTTTAAGTTTCATCAACCCTATCGAGACACCATGGTGCATTTAATGCATAAAAAGTATAATGCGACCATTAGACTTTAGTTTTGCAGAATCAGAACTATAGTGTAAAGACATAAAATATGTTCATATCCCGGTATGTAAAAAGGAATTAAACTCTGTCAAACAGAGCTGTTAGTTTAATTATTTGTGTACACAAAGATTTCAAAAATATCATGTTGATACTTAAATTGATATTTTCCCTTTACCCATAGGAAGAGGAACACAACACACCGTCCAACCCAACCTCATGTTGATACTTAAGTTACCACATATCCCAATGTCCTATGTTCAACTTAAATCTAGCTCTAACTGTGCTGACTGCTGTTTTGTAGGGTGGGCAGGCGCCAGAGGACGGGGTCATGGTCTTTGGTCTGTGTCTAGATGGAGCACGCTGGAACCTCTCCACGGGTACTTTGTGCGACTCTCTGCCTGGTCAGCGGTTCTCACACCTACCCCAGATCCACTTCATGCCTGCTATCGTGAGTAGCATTCATTCCACATTACTTGATACATTAACCCAAACAGGACGGCATGATGCCACAATAGTCATCTTCATTGGTCGGCCTAATGCACGAATTAACCCTATGTGTAACTTGCCAGGGCTTCGTTTAAGGACTGGTCTTCGTTTAAGGACTGGTCTACGTACTAAAAGTGTTATTGCTTTACATAAAGAGTGCAAAATAGAATTCCTTTCCAGGAAAAGAAAACTTCAGCTACTCTGTATAATGTGGAAGAAAGCACATAATGGTGAAGCACTTGAACAACGTAATGTGAGGACCAGAGGTGATCTCAAAATAAAATTTGCAAAAAGGAGAGCCAAAAGTAGTTTTTACCAAAAATCTCCTTACTACCGGGGAGTCTCATTATGGGACACTTTAGACACTAACATCCAACACCTGACCACTGTACGCCGTTTTAAACATGCTATAGACAAGCTGCCCCTGGCAGATCCACCATAACCTACATCCCACAAAACGTGTTACAAGTCTCACCCTGATGCTGCCATGCATTTTATGGTATATATGTATGTAGGCATGTACCTAGATCACATAATACCCTGTTTGTATGCTTGCACCCTGTATCATTATTCTGATTATATATTTTACTTTTTCTATATAACATATACCAGGCCACACTGAGACTAGTTAGGAGCACCGTATGGTGAACCAAGGAGTTTTGTTTTGTCAATCCCATACGTGTGCGACGAAAACAGTCCTTTTGGGACTATTCGCACAATAAATAACTCTAACTCTAACCCTATGTGTAACTTGCCAGGGCTTCGTTAATGCACACCGACCCTGCGGGAGTGTCTGAACTGTGTAGAGCAGGATCCATTGGTGCCTCATGCTGCAAGAGTGTTGCAGTGGCAGATCCATTGGAAATACCTTTGCCTTACAACTTTCAGGCCAGCACCCTCCCCCCCCCCCCCCCAAAAAAAAAGGGGGGGGGGGACTTTAAATGTTAGGTGAACTGATTTGATCCATGATCGGTACTACTGGAGAATAGGCCCAGGGTAGAAGAGTTGGGTACTTTCTTCTAAACGCAGCCATACATTATAATGCACCTCTTTCGGTATCTTTGGTTCTTTTTCGGTTTCAACTGTTCAATTCCACAATATCATACTATAATATTTCCCGATTACTATTCTCAGGAGGAAACCCGTCAGGCGGCATCGTCAGCATTAGAGTCTCCACTGGCCATGTTCAAAGCAAAGCAAGGTGATGGCGCAGAGATCCGGGAAACATACGAGTGTCCTCTGTACCGCACATCCACGCGTGCCGGCACATTATCATCTACAGGCCACTCCACCAACTTCGTCACTTCCATCAGCTTACCAACCGACCACCCAGCCGAGTTCTGGGTGATGAGGGGGGTAGCGTTGCTCTGCCAGCTAGATGATTGATATGTTTAGAAATCATTATTAATTGCCACTTATAGGACTGCTGACCAATGTAATGGTGGCCAGAGTGTTGGTTTTCAACGCATTTCCGGGTAATAAAGCTATCAGTATCTGTGAATCCATGTAAATATATTATGTACAGACACAGTACGACACATGTATATAAATATTGAACATTACCGATAGCCCCCTTACCTTTAGGCCAGAAGCTATCCCTACAGGGGTCAGAGTGGAGTGACAACCGGTACTGTCGGCCTTATATGGGCGAGATGGGGGATTAAGAACTTAAAGGAAGAAAATACAAATAGTCTTTATTTTCTAAGGGTGATCTCGTACCCACTGATCCCAAGTATAGCTGCATGGGAATAAGAGACTGACGTTTTGGGCCCGAAGTATATTCACCATGGTAGATTTGTTCCATTTCTATTAATAAAAGTGCCGTTATTTTGGTTTGGTAAAGAAATAAAGATCAGATTTGGTGAATTGGGCCCAAGTCCAAAAAGTGAGTCAAATATCGGCAGTGAGTCGTTCGACGTCCCATATAAGAATGTGTACTGTGATACAGACAGGTGCTTGACACCCGTGTTCCTAAATAAAGAGGTCTTCTGACCAGTGGCATTGCCAATCGTATTGTAAACTGTAAATAAAGTAAAATCCAAACCTGTACTGTCTATCTGCTACTCTACGTGTGAGAGGAAGTTGTCCTTTGTCAAAAGTGGAGGCTTTCCAAACGAGTGCCAAATATTTGAATGTACTTATACAAGATGTAAATAGTTTGCTGTATTATACTGTACCTATTAAATTTATTTTGTACAAAAACGTCATGTGAGTGTTAATGACCAAGAATCAGAAATGTTCGATTCAGGCATATATACATTGTTATCAGTGATATTGAAAAAAAAAAGTGCTGTGATATGGGAGCCTGTAAATAACTAACAACTAATGGCTGGACGTTTATTGTGTATCTTAAGTGAGAGCTAAAGATGCTCGCTGACTGGTACCTAATAAAACAAAAGATAAGCTGCAATTTTATCACTTGTGCTTGATTTCCTTTCAATTTTACATCAAAGGGCGACTAGCACGGACTCTTAAATTTATCATCCCTCGTAATAATTACCTCGTCCCCTATCTGAAGTCGCCAAAGCAGTTGTTTGCAATCCCATGTCCTACAAACCCCCCCCCCCCCCCCCCACCCTTTCATCGGTTAAATTAAATATCTTCTAAAATTGTTTTCAAAGTTGAAATGATCTAACAGACAAAGACGGTAAGTTCACTTTATCACTTTATTATAGTTGACAAGACCTTTCTTGGTAGAGGGTTTTAGGTTCATGTATTACGTCTGCTAAACAGCAACATGACATGTATGATAGGTTGATATACTAGAATGTCTCTATTGAATATGTATTTAAAATAAGGTATATCTACGTTTATAAACTGTTGTAGCAAACATCCTACATATCATCTATCCTAGATGTTATTAGGTAAGCAGTCTTCAAATCATTTAAACACATGCACACAACGTTCGGTACAATACGTAATCATGTGTATAGTGCACCATAGATTGTACACTTCTTTGACAATGTATACTGCAAACATAACTTTAGAGATGCCACTCTCGGGTCTATGAAAAGTGGGAAAACTTCCGATTTTTTTAGAGGAAATAATACAATTTTACATTGAAATCCCAGAGTAGGAAGTGCTAAACATGTGCAAACGTACAAAATAACATCTACGTACAAAATAATATCTAGTTTAATACATGGACTGTCCACCACACTAGACATTAAACCGTATGAGATATGGCGATAAATTATACATCTACACCATTCAGTACAAAAAAAGGTAGTCATGCTTCTTCAAAGAAAAATGGCAAGTAAAAGTATTAAGTATATCCGAGAGTTCCGACAAAATATGTTACAGTCGGCCATGTTTGCCATGAAGACTAGAATGTTAACGAAGGTATAACATGAAGCAATCTTTGTTCTGGGTTTATTTTACTCCGTCTTCTTCCGACTGCCACCGACAATCTTCTTGCGCTGTGCAAACATATGGAGATAGAGCTGGGGGAAGACTGAAATAAAACAAGCGGGTACGTTGGTTTAATCGAATGAACACTAATACATCATAAAGACATACCGTATTCGACATCATAAGCGCACACCCCCTAATAAGCACACACCCCCCCTTTTTGCCGATTTTTAAACTACAAATAACCAAAAACATCTCAAATTTTTACCCCAATTAAACTCTTAACTACTAAAAAGTGTCTAGAATTATTTTTTAAGCGCACTGTGCGCTAATGAGGACCCGAGATTTGTTCTACACTAGATGGGGCTTCAAGTAGTCCAGGTAAACGCGATCCCAGTTTTCACATATGTTTTCCCACCTGTACAAAACATGAATGAAAACCGGGATCTTGTTTACCTGGACTACTTGAAGCCCCATCTAGTGTAGAACAATTCTCGGGTCCTCATTACGTCGAATACGGTAACTGCATCATCATAGACGTCGCGAGGGTATAAATGCGAATATATATTTTTTTGATTTATCATATAAAACTGCAACCCTTCTGTTACTTGTCCGTTCAGAGTTGTATATACCGGTAGCACTGGTTGTGTTAGACTGACGAAGGCACCAGTGTGATCTTTTGTACTTTCTTGTTTTACAAAAAGTGTTTTTTTTTTAATTATTTAGGTACTCACTGGGGATGTAGGAGGCCATGACGATGAAGAGGAAGTGATAGTAACTGAAGGACATGTTAACGGCATTGGGCATCGGTATTGAGTACATGCGTGTCCGCTTGACGTAGGTCAGCGAGTTGTAGATAGTCAGCAGCTCTCCCTGGTGTGACAAATATCAAGTAGGACATGGGTATCTCAAGTTTACACACAATACATAGGATTTACTTGGGGACCTATTACATCGCTGCATCTTTTTGTACTTTAATCGAAGGCTTCAGTGAAATTATCAAACGCATATAGATCTATGCGTTGACATGTCTGTAAACACAATATTCAATAAACAGCATGACTATACGTTCATACTTACTGTCACTCCAATAGGGTAGAGTATGATGAAGAAGGTATATCTGTGAACAGAGAAGAAATGCATTTAATTATATGAAGAGTGTCTTTAAGAAAGTCATCCATAATCCAGGGGTGGACTATTGCTTAAGAGTAGACAGATTTTTGTCATTTTTGTGAGCCTCTTACCAGCTTATTGATATGCATTTAGCACTATATTTAACCAGGCATTTATGGTGCAAATACTGTCATTATAACTCAGGATATTAGCAAATAAGCCTCATTTCACTGCAAGCAGTCTTTAACAGTAACAGTGTGGTATTTATGATTTGACATGGGTGGAGATATAATAATACAAATGAAAATTCATATATTCAGCAATGTATATATCCAACTCAACTTAACATGTGAACGAGTGAGTAGGTATATCATATGTAGGGGTCCCTGTGCGACACTGGAAGTGGTTATTAAAGTGTATGCATGTACTTACTGCCCGAGTGGACAGTTGTCCATAGTTGTGTTTGATATTGAAAAAAAGAAAAAGAAAAGGGGGTTCGGGGGCAGAGCAGATTTAAGATTGGAAAGATTTCCTTGTCCACGCTCCCACGTGAATTTTTCCAGACAAGCTTGCTTACCTGCACCAGGTGAGGAAGGAGGGCACTTGGTTAACGAGGCCGCAAGCATAGTACGAGTAGCGAATAATCTCCGTAACACTCCATGCAACGAGTAGCATGATCATGCCGTACTCATTCTGGATCTGTGTAAACATAAAATATAGTTTTAGTTTGTGGTGGGTTCAACCTAACATCCTCAGAGTAATTGTGGATTTTCATTGTACTGTAGTTAACATTATACAGATCGGAAACCGGCGATAGAAATCATGGTTTCCGTGATGTTATCATTATGATTCAGGAATAATTATTATACTATGTATCATCAAAGTTATTATATTCTCATAAAAAAACGTAAATCATGTCCTCACTCAATACACTTATAACTTTAGACTTACAGCTTTGACGGGGTTAGCGATACCCCACACTAGGAAGACACGGGAGGCCACCTGGAAGGCAGTCAGGACCCAGTTAGACCGCACCATGCCCAGCATCGCATGCACCACCTGAAAACAGAAACCACACACACAATTAATACATGTAGTAAGCACTCACATATCAAAGCCAGATGCTACACCAATCCGCTTCACTTTCAGAATTTCCACTCAAAAAAGAGGGTAAAAGCTCTTCTAAATTAGACACTAATTCCATTTTCTTCAAAACAAATTCGATTGAGGAGTACGCTTTCTTTTTGTAGTAAAACTTACCTCTAAAATGGCGGCTGTCTGAAAGACCTTGAGGAGACCAGCGATTGTATGGTAAGCCCCTTTGTGTGTCCCTTCTGCCATCATGTGTAGGGAGATGGTGAACAGGATAGCGCTCCATCTGTATAAGAATAAGTGGAAATCTAAGATACTACATATTGTAATTTAGTTACTGCACAAAACCCATCCTCAAATTTTATTTTTGATCAACTTATGACATGTACATGTACTTAACAACAGTAGGGCCTACAGCACCACCCACCCACCCCACCCCCACACTTGATCACTCCCTTAAAGAATGTAGTAAATATTTAAGCTATAGAACTTCACGTGTATTAACCTCAACCATGACCAACCTCAAAAAAATTGAAATGTTCTCTATTGAGGCCCCTGACCAAAGGTACTCTAGAGTTAAGTACATGTCTTCGTGACATGAAAAACTTGAAATCAGGGAAAAACTTGAAGACTTTAATCCATGAGGTCAAGAGGATGATATTACTACTTAGATGACAATATTACTACTTAAAAGTTATCTTTCTACAACATGATTAAACATTACCCCGGTACATGGATAACAAGCAGAGGGTCTGAGGCCTTCACTGGGCAAACAGCACCGATAAAGCTAATGTAGACATTATCACTAGCCTAAAACGGCGTTCACACTTTGACAGAATATGGGGCATTCGCAGGTGTAGGCTGTATGATAGTAAGATATATGCCTACAGGCTACACGCATTCGGTATACCGTATTGACATACCGTCTATAATACAGGTAAGATGCATAGCCATAGACTATGGCATAGTCATTAAGTAATAGCCAAGTTTAGGCCTACTATATGAAAGGCGGCGTAAAATCAGAACCGGTATAGTCATTTTAGGCCTTTCGATACACTATACAATAATCATTATTAAACCACGTCCACGGTGGTGCAGCAGAACAATAGAGTTCGCACCTTGGTTATACATGTACTGCATACCGGGTACCATGGTTATGAAACTGGGGTATGTAGAATTAAACACAGCTTGCTGGTAGGGCGACTTGGGCTTTGCCCTCCTCTGGCCCTACCAGTAACCTGTGGTTAATTCTACATACCCTTTCATAACCATAGTCTATCTATTACTTAAATACATACGGTAGACAAAACTCCACGCCATTGACATACATGTACATCATACTTCACGAGTTGAAGCTGGGTCATATCACACAATGCCGAAGGCTGAGTGTGATATGACCCAGCTTCAACGAGTGAGGTATGACTTAC
The DNA here is from genome assembly GCA_947462335.1 of Harmothoe impar. NCBI lineage: Eukaryota > Metazoa > Annelida > Polychaeta > Phyllodocida > Polynoidae > Harmothoe > Harmothoe impar. Next base: position 30,718,412 of record OX381704.1, read on the forward strand.
AATTTACATGTATGTAAATGAGTGGGGTTTTGTGTTTATTACATGTTCCTACTCTTAAAATGAAGAAAATCAACTAACATGGAGGTTACACCCCACTCCATGGGGGCATGGAGTACGGAGATCCCATAGGCTCAGCATAGCAAGGCCATACCACCATGTAATAAAGTATCAATACCTTTAAGTCGATCTAATTCTTGAATAGAAATTATTCAATAATCTCACAAAAACTCGGAAAATGTGACTTAATTGGGACATTTATCAAAATTCAAATGTCTAAAAATAAGATGTATAGTTCCCCCGTGCTGTTGCTTGCACTACATCGGTACATGGCCATTTATAGTAATGGTGTTAAAAAAAACCTTCTCAGGCCTCTGAACATGACATTGTTTTCATTTGTTTCGTTTGTTTCCAAAGTGACAAATTGAAAAAAAATATTGGTAGGACCGAGACTCAGACTATAATAATAATATTTAATAGACAAGTAATTTTTTATTTTGATGTTCTCAATAATACAATATCGGTCAGTGCGGCAGAGTTGCCGGCAGTCGAAATGTGGACTTGTGTAGGGCACTCATTGACTCATTTTCTACTACCGGTACGTGACGATACATGCAGTTACATGTAGGGCCTAATTGTACCGTAGTACCCCGGTACTTTCTTATCTGTGGCCAGTGACAGTGTGGGATGAGGTGGACTGGGGTCAAGGGTTTGTTGGATAACTTCCCATTATCGCTCGGCATCGGGACCGGGAAATCGTTGTTCCTGAAGGAAGTCTGATCAAAACACACTTCAGTGGCAAATGTTCTGGTGTATCTTTACTTTAGTTCAATAACTTACCCTAGAACTTGTATAAAATTGTAAAGTATGAGGTATGCGGTGATAATAAGGCCGGTATTGGTGCCCTTGTTTGCAGTTTTCTCCGCCATCTTGAAGCCCAGCAGGTGCGCGCTTTGTTCGAACTTTGACCTAAAAAGGAGTAGACTTGATATTTTATGGTACGTAAGCTTTCTAATATTCCTTTATCAACTTCTTTAATAGTTCCTGTAATCATGAGCTAACTAGTTGAGCGAATATTAATGGCTGTTGGATTTTGTTTTCGTATGTTCAGGGCTTGACCTACTTTTTGTGCACTCTTCAAGCTGAGTCAGCGTGAAGCGATATGGAAATACGCGTACTAAAGTTATGGTTGAAGATTGTAATATTTGGTCACGTGCTTCTCCTGGACGACGAAAGGTTGTTGTTGGCGGTGCTTGCTGGATAGATGCTGGATACCTTTGACGAAAATGTTATGCAAAATCACATTCTAAACTCAATCTATATTGTTCACCCCAATCAGGATTAGCAGATAAGCCTCGTAAGATCTTCTGAGGAGGGAATACACAGCCGCCAAGATGAGCCACATAGATATTAGGTGAGTATTCTCCTTCAATTTCAGTTTTTACAAACTCAAACAGTCAAACTGTCGTGTCGATCATCACACCTTGACCAACCACCTGCTGAGATCTACCCTGGCTTGACATCAGACATGTGTTTGGGCGTGGTGACCTGTCACTTGTCTGACACTTATCTGAGTTGTCAGTCTTAGAACGGTTTAATATAAATCAAGATTGTCAATGATAGTGTAGGCTAGTAGAGTCGTAGTAGAACTACAAGTAGCCTACAAAGTCAAAGGCTACATATTAATATTATCATGAATGACTTATAAGTAGTATAGGTCCATGATATTATATTTAAAGTCTAGATCAAGATTCAAGATTGGCTTTATTGACAAATGAGAGGTACATTTATGTCAGCGCCGGGTTGATGGCAGTTGGTTCACAATATTTCTAAATATATTATATCTATGTCATGTCTAAGGCTAGTAAGGGAGTGTTCATTTATTAGTTACAGGGGGGGGTGGGGGCGTTAACATTTTCGACCCCTCCTGAGGGGGGGGGGAGTAAAAATGTAAGCCCCTTTTTAGCAAAAATGCCAGCGCGTTACTATTGTTCAAAGGGGGGTGAAAAATTTTCGGCGAGGGGGGGCACGAAACATTTCACGCGCTCTTGAGGGGGAGGGGGGCGTAAAAAATGTTCGCGCCTCAGCGTGAAATCTCACCACCCCCCTGTTATTGAATCAGGGTTCCGCTGAGTCTAAGGGGGACGCCCACAGACCATTTTTTCCCTCATTTTAGAAGTCCAACTTCCAGGGCAGGCAGGGAAGCCATCAAGACAGGTGGGTGGGAGCCAATGGATGGATAAGATAGATGGCATCAATACAAAGAGATTGATAGCACAATAGAAGAAATCAGACATCAATATCATATTGAAAAATGCAATACAAAAAGTGTCACAAAATTTTCTGAAATTGTCTGCAATGAAGCTTCTATGTAAATGTACTGTGGACTAAGTCTAAGCTTCATTGCTCACATGGTAGTATACGGTTCTATGTTAAGTCTATGGGACGCTCAAGTGCGACACTTTTTTTAAGATATCTGGCCACCACACAACTAGCAGATCTGCATAATAGTAGAGGTCTCCTGCATGAAACTGCATGATATCAGAGACCGACTTTGTCCGTGTGGGAAAGTGAAGCTAGCCAGAGTGAAAACCACCCACTGCGCATGCGCAGACAGGAGGTGGACAAAACACACCGCCATTGTACCGCGGGCAGCACACGGAGGGAAGAATCACACAAAAAGACAAAGGACTCTCGAGCTTCTGGACTCTCGGTCAGGCGTCCGGACTCTCGGTCGGGCATCCAGACTCTCGGTCAGGGGCAGGTGATCAGGAAAAGGGAGAAGGGGAAAAGGGAGAAGAGGAAAAGGGGGCGGGGGCGGGGGGACCGGAAAAGAGAGAACGGGAAAAGGGAGAAAGGGAAAACGGCATCAAGACCGGGGGTGGGGTGTTGCTGCTGACGCTCCGACCGACTCGCTTTTTGTCGACACGTAAAACGTCGGTTACGCGCTGCAGAGCGCTGACGCCCTGTCGCTGCTGACGCTCCGATCGACTCGCTTTTCGCGACGTAAAACGGAGGTTACGCGCTGCAGGGCGCTGACGCCCACACCCACCTACATGCCTACACCCACCTGCTTGCCCAAACCCACCTGCTTGCCCACACCCACCAGTCAAAATCATCTGCAACGCACGCCGCCCCGTGGCCGACCGACACAGCGAAATAGAAACAAAGATGCTGTTGCAGTTTACGCTCAGACCGACTTGCTTTTTGGCCGAGACGTAAAGCGGCGTTTATGGGCTGGCGGGTGACAACGTCCACAGCCACCTGCTTGCCCCCAACCACCTGCTTGCCCCCAACCACCGGCTTGCCCACAGCCACCGGCTTGCCCACAGCCACCGGCTTGCCCACAGCCACCGGCTTGCCCACAGCCACCTGCTTGCACACAGTCACCTGCTCGCCTGAAATAAGATAACCTACATGTGTGACACATGACTTCAGTGTAGTGGGAGTTATTTCCTACTATAGATGCAATGCCTGAAACCAAAACTTACAAGTTTGGACATAGAAAATGGAAACACAGACATCATTGCTATTTACGCTTCGATCAGCTCGATTTTTGGGAACAGAAGGTGGAGGGCTTGTGCAGCCTAGCAGTGTCAACCATACCCACCTTGCCGCCGCCCATACCCACATGCTCGCCCACACCCATATGCTCACACACACCCACATCTAAAATGTGATTACACACAAGTGTGGCACATGATTTTAGGGTATTTTTGAACCAGGAATACATTCAAAGTTTCTGCTCTTAAAATTGATAAATTATTCAGTCTCTTCAACATTTCAATGAATCAATTCAATCTAATTATCACCCTGACCCTGAGTCATTTGTGATGCAAATCACACGTTCAATCTTGTTCATACAAAAAGGGCCATTAGTAAAAGTTCAGGGCGCAGCTAGACCTTTGCCTAGCCACCAATACACAAAAAAAATCACATTTTATGTAGCCAATTTCACAGCCTATATGGTTACGTTTCGTCAGAACAAGCCTATTATAAATTGACATGTGTGATCTAGATAGCATTTCTCCCCGTTTAATAGGATAGTTAAAGTAATAGCTTAAAATCCGAAAGGGAAAAGAAAAAAGGCACATCCCCTTTCCTTTCTTACACCTGGTATGCGACTAGCCAAATGGTATGGCCATTAAATATAATATTTTTAGTCTATACCATTGTATGTAATACTCTCCCTTTTGACAGCTGTCTGAGTATGTGAGAGATGTTTTTTTTTGATTATGCTATATCGTTACACGTTGTCTTGTTATGTTACAGCCTGCTGGCCAGGTACAACAGCCTGATGGACCCCCATCTGGCTGCCTACTTCCAGAACCCCAAGATGCGACGCCAATTAAGAAAAAATGGCCTGGTACGTATATTAAGGTTCATGACGTATATGACATTCTTGCTGAAAGACACTACTGTCTTGAGCAAGATTTGAGCAAGTCTAAAGCAACTGAACGGTATTACGGCACATAGGCCCCTATGTATGGGAAAACAATCAGGCAAGAGTTCATGACCCCTTTTGTAAACAACTCCCAGTGGATTTAGTATTACCAGTATGAGATCGATATGTTATGTATTATGCATTCACCAATCCCATTACATCTACACTGTTCACAGTATAGCATGCTAAATTCTCGCGTAGAAGCCACAGCATCTATGCGAAGCGGGAATTAACGCTGCTTAAATTGATATTAACCATGTCTGTATATTGTGCAGCTATACAAAGATTCTTTAATACTTTTAATACTTTAAGTATACTACAGTACTAGATTATCAATTTCTATAGTAGCACACTGGCTGCAATGAGGTGGAATATTTTTAGTGTTCTTTCTCAAGCCAAGGAGCCTACTTTTTTTTTAATCCTTCCCCTCCCCATCTTTTATCAAGAAATGGCCACTCCCTTATAGAAATTACTGTTGCTTACAGATTACACGCAATGGGGAGATCATCTCTGAGAACTCGTACCGGCAGATGATGTCACGTAAAGAACACCAGAAACATGTCCGTGAGCTCCTAGCTCAGGCTATTGTCCACAAGACACTCGACATGGAGCGAAACCGTCAGGTTCAGATCAGGCGGAAGCTCGAAGAAATCTCAAAGATCGAGCTTGTGCGCAGGGTCAAGGTGAGAGTGGTTCATAACATTACTTATATCATGAGGAAAGGTTTGGACGCATGTCCCCATATACACAAACCATTCCCAAAGATATGGCCTTAAATCTCGATTTGATTTCGAGAATTCAATGATTAGATCGTGGGTACATGATTGCATGATATTGTGGGTCGCTATATCTGATACACTGTGTTCTTCAAACAAGGATTGTGAATCATTTTTCTGTGAGATTTGTGTAGGTAAGCAACTGACATGACTCAACAGAAAAACACAATTACAGTTACAATGCCATACACTTAGTAGCTTTACTCTAGAATTCAGATACCGGAATACACAACATCAAACTTTGCATCTAAAATCCCAGCATGTGCAACCAAAATTACATTAACATTAATAAACATTTTGTGTAGAACGATTTTTATAAGTTATTAAATCAGGAAACACAGTTTCTTTTCTTTCCCTGATATTACTTCTCTCCCTACCTCAACAACCCCACCTCCCAAGTATCGCTCTCTCCGTGTCGCTCTCGCGCCCCTCCCTCTCTACATCCCATCCTGCTCCCTCCTGTCTCTTCAACCCAGCCTCTATCCAATCAGTGCTTAAATATGCTTAATCCTTCTCCAACCACTCCCTCTCTACATATACCTCCTCTCCTCCCTCTCTCTCGCCGTCCTCTCTAACTGCTCTTTTCATCTCCCTTGTGCATCTACATGGGTAAAAATCGACATGGCCCTTTTAAGATTCGACACGGGCGACACAGCCCTTATAAAAATCGACGGACATGAAAAAATTGAGTAGAAAGTTTAGTTATGTACAGGATAAAAATCGACACAGCGACACAGTCGTTTTGCTTAAATTTGACGTGGCGACATGGTCAAAATTGTGGGTACCCATGTAGAGGCACTCCCTTACTCCCTTCCTTCCCCCTCGTCCAACTCTTCCCTCTGTCCTCCTCCCCCCGTCCCTCATCGAGCGGTATTCCTTTTTATGTCATATTAGTACATACGTCTAACATCGATCCCTCCTATTTCACGGTAATCATATCCTCTTGGTTTTCAAAGTAAAATCCTTTCATGACTTGCAGGCAGATGCAGCTACAGACACAAACGTACGGATATTTTTTTTGTCACCTCGCCATTGTAATCTATAAGCATGTATATTTAATTTTGATGTATACTTTAGGGTGACAAAGGTATCATTCACACATGCACACATATATAATCGAATCAAGGAATACACTTCAAATATGAGATCTCTCAAATGGATTACAGTCAGTTATAAAAAGAAATCAGTGCCTTCGATATGCATGCTCAGGCTAGTATACATGTACCAACACAAGCCATATAGGAAATGGTGGCAAGCATGTAGCACCGTATACATGTAGAGAAGATAAAAACTATATGAAAGGTTGGTGTGCTTGTTGGCACACCGTCATGTTAACAGGCAATGACTCACAGCAAGGCACCCCATGCCAGCATAGCAGGCTTTAACTTTAACCTTTTGGATGGTACCATTTTTTTGTGGTATTCTGTTGATTGTAGGCAGTTGGTGTAGGCCGTTTGTAAAGGTTACCACCAAGTTAGACACAGGGGCTCTGTGTGGGGGTTGCTATGGACAGTCATCCAGTTCCAAGGCATGTGCCAAAGATCTCGTCATTGGTTGTTACCGGGATTTCTGTGTATATTGTCCTATTTATATGACCACGAGAAGCAGAAGTTTTCAGATGTGCTGTTGCATAAACATTGGAAGAGGAGATTGATTCGTCAGTTTAAATATAAGCGTTGGCACCACACTCAATTTAAGCTGGCATATAAAAGGTTTGGATACGGGCTGTGGCGTATTAAATCTCTGCAGTGACCATGACATGGTGTATGGACCAATGTTGTTCTAGTAGTCTTAAATTCATGCTCTCCGCCCCACCCCGCCCCGCCCCATCCAAGCCAAATATAAACAGAATGTAGCTGCTGTGGACTTTCAGACTTCTCATAAAGGAAGCTAAATAGCACAATCTCTCTGATATTGGGTTGATATGAAAGGGTCTATTATGATATGCTGATAAAAGATAATTTACTACAGCAGGTCTAGTGTTTATCAATATCATAACACTGACAGTGATAGTGTCTAGGGACCTGTGTGGAGACTTGTGCCTTTATCACCCCCCTCCCCTCCCCCCAACCGCCCCCTTCCAGCTAAAATCATGATACCATTGTGACTAGTCAGGAAATACATTACCAGCTGTTATTACTGGACATCGATTCTCTGTCTCTTTGTAGCTCTATAGTGATCGATGCCCAGTTTTATACTTCAGACCAGTGGCTCATTTTGGCTGTTTTTCGCCTCACAGATTGCTCCTAGCGCAAAATCCTGACTAGGTGTCAATATATTCTCTATGCCAATGTGTAATATGAGGGTAGAAAACAGTGGAACCTCAGTTAGAAAAAATCCTACTGAACAGTTTTTGAGAAAATTAGGGTTTTGTTGCCCTTTTTTGCTGTTTTTTCCTACATAACCCGTGAACGTCAGCATTTCTCACTTTTCAGGTATTTAGAATTAGAATTTGACATTTTTTTATTCGCAGTAGGATTCCTGAATACCGAGCCATTCTAGAAAAGCTATTCTTTGGAAAAAATACTTAGTATTTCTTGATGATTTTCGTTGCACAAATTTAGGTTGTAATATAAAAACTGCATTGTCATCCAATCAAAGTGTTTATGCACTGTTGATGGTCACCCCCTCCCACCCTCTTCACTGTGCATTGAAGGAGAACAGGCAGGGGAGGTACACGTGTCTGTATATAGCTGTTGACCTGGGTGCTGGGTGCATTTTTAATTTATGGGGTGCCAACTGTTCATGAAAGAAAATTCAAATAGATTTTATTTTTTTAGTATCAGATTAATGCAACTACAAGTCGTGATAGCACTTAAAGCATTCTATTTGCATTAATATGAATGGTGGCCACCTTATGGGGTGCCAAATATTCATGAAAGAAAAATTGATAAGAATTTGTTTTTTATTAGCATTAAATTGATGCAACTACAATTCGAGATTGCATTTCAAGCATCGGGGCATTCAATGAATGGTAGTCATCTTAAATATATGGGGTGCCAACTGTTCATAAATAAAAAAAAGAATAGAATTAGTTTTTTTATTAGTATCAGATTAATGCAACTACAATTTGTGATTGCACTTAAAGCATTGTGGCATGTAATGACTGGTAGCCACCTTGAATGTATGGGGTGCCAACTGTTCATGAAAGAAAGAAAAGAAAGTGTTTTTTTTAAGAATCAAATTAATGCAACAGCAACTCAAGATTGCATTTAAGCATTATGACATTCAATGATTGGTGGCCATCTTGAACCTATGGGGTGCCAACTCTTCATGAAAAAAACAACTAAATTGGATGTTTTTAACAGTTTAAAATTAATGCAACTACATTTCAAGATTGCATTTAAAGCATTGTGGCATTCAATGAATGGTGGCCATCCTAAACCTATGGGGTGCCAACTGTGTTTGAAAAAGGTATCAAATAGAAATGTTCTTATATAGATATCAAATTAATGCAGCTACAATTCTTCATTGCACTGAAAGCATTGTGGCATTTAGTAAATGGTAGCCATCTTGAATGGGTTGAATGAAGGAAAAATCAAATAGGATTTGTTTTTTTGATAGTATCAAATTAATGCAACTACAAGTCAAGATTGCATTTCAAGCATCGGGACATTCAATAAGTGATAGCCATCTTGAATCTATGGGATGCCAACTGTTCATGAAAGAAAAATAGAATAGATTTTTTTTTATTAGTATCAAACTACTGCAACTGCAATTAGAGATTACATTGAAAGCATGGTGGCATTCAATCAATGGTTGCAATCTTGAATTTCGAAATGAACATACACACAGACATAAAGGCATGAACATGGTGTTCTCCTTCATATAGATATTCATGGATTTCTACTTCTAATAAATATAGCTTTCTGTTACATGGATGTCGATGTCCAGTTTTAGATATATATCCATATAGTGCATTGGAGTGCTATAATGTTGGACTGCTGTATATTTACTTCTTGTATATCCTTGATTTGTAAATGCTCACAATTGATCACATGTTATTCACAACCTATCAATACTCAATGATTGACAGGTGAATACCCAGAGAATTGATTTGGTCTGGGGAATTATGGATGGGCTCTCTATAAGAGCCTTCGATCCTAGCTCTGGTATTAGCAATGTCGATCTCATATTGCACTCTCCAATCGCAGGCTCCGTTAGATCTCCTGCCGTCAGTGTCGTCATAGCAACCTGTGTAACGTCTGGAGAATGACTATTGATTCGTTCCGCTCCATTTCCGGCATTATGGAATTTGTTCACGCGGTCTGAATTGGTCTGAATACTGAGTCTACAAAGTGGTAATTTAATGCTCTCAACATGTATGATCGATAAGCATGTAGGCATGTAAAAAGAGAGGAAATATAAAGGGAAATATAAACTCTACCAAGGCTTTATACATTTGTGAAACAAACCCTCAGTTTCTTCTCAATAGTGCATGCGTAGTGTCTGTAAGACATCTGTTTAATAGTTCTTTAATATCTTACCAATATATTTCCACTCCTGCCTTGTTTTACCAATTTCGTTTATCTCAGAACAGAATATCCCAATAGTTTATAGTTACATTGTTGGATGAAGTATTCATTACAAAGACGATTGTTTGTTTAAATACTGATGGTTTTAGATATTCAGAAAAAAAGAGGTTTACCAGTAGTTCTAAACATCAAACTCGGGCCATATCTACAATTACCGTTAAATTAAACCACAAGATCATGACCCTGGATCTAGTAGGACCCATTCTTTTTGCAGCGAGGAAGTTACCAGTTTAGACCAATCATATTTAAGATAGTCGTACATGTATTAAACATTGCTTAAGTGAAATACAATGTCAAATCCTACAGGGGCAACCCTCAGCCTGGTCAGAGATGCTTGAAGATCTCCAGCAAAAAAAGCCAAAGCGAAAAAAGCCAGCTCATCCCAGAAACAATTCTTCACAAACATCTCTATCAGAGAACAGCGTAGGTGGCCCTAGAGTCTGATCCCATAAACATACTCAAGACTGCTTTCCACCCAGAGACATCTTATCTTCAACTCTGAACTGTCTTTAATCTACGTTCTGCTACCAAAGCGCTGCAGATGCAGCATGGACATAGTCTCTGAGGGGTTAGAAGTCTAGAGTTTGATTTGGAGACTTGAACTCGACATTAGTTATAGTCCAGTCCTGTTGTTGCTGGTATCATATAGTCCGGGCCACCAGATCACCATTTTCAAATACCTTTACACGCTTATCACACGGCTTGCTAATTTTTGTTGCTGTTTTGTGTCTATTTTGTTTTTATTGTTTTTCATTGTAATCTTGGCTCTATGAATGGTGGAAATTTGTTGGTATTGTCTTCTTCTGTGTCTTCTCAAATCACCACAATCGTACCATCGTGCTATTCAGAAGTAATATTCAATAATGCACCACACATCACACACAATTTAAACTGTTGTATAAACATTTATTGAAGACACGAAAAATATCGAGGGAAAATGAATACTAGTGCAAGTGAAATGTCCAGGATCGGAATTTAAGGGCATAACACACCCTGGTAGTTAAATAATACCAATTTCAATTGACCGACCCCTTAATTCCCATTCAGCCAGTGGTATGTCAGAAATCAGGGCTCCTGCAACCTCTGAATATTTAGAAGGGAAAAGGCACCTAAAACTAAAATCTGATTTCCACAACTGCAGGGTTGTGGCTGTAACTACCTTGGGGTTGTTTACCGCTCTGCCTGACCACCAGAACAGCAGAACAGGCCCAGGCGTGTGTGCTGTACAAACATAGCAGTATGGGGTGTTGTGTAGTATAGCCCTCTTCTATATACCGCCCACTCCAGCCTGACTAGTGGGGAAGGTATTAGACCGGTGCCACACTTGTAACATGCACCTTATAGCTGGCACTAATGCCAAAGTAAAGCAGGTTTACCTTCAACCGATTACGTCACTCCTACCTGGGGGTATATGAAATTTCCATATCACTGATTGGAATCGCTCATTCGGGGATTTGATAGTAAATGATGTCTGGATGGTTATGGTCATTCAGGAAGATATTCATACATGTATGAAAAAAGTAGTCATTGGTCTAGATTGTAACTTCTTTTCTAATCCCTTTCACGCACCATAATTCATTGCTATAAAATAAAAGGGATGGCTTGTAAATGTTTATTATATAGCGCAAATACGTTGTAACAGATAGAAATGCATACTTGGACGTTCAATAAGAGGTATTTTCCCAGGTCTCCCATTCAGAATAGTTGTATTCTGGTTCCACACATTCTTGTTCCACACCCTGCTTGCTACTTTCAACTTCTGTATTGTCAAGTTGTAGTGAAGTATTATGTCTGCTTTTTCATCTCTGTCGGAGGTTGAAGTTCTCGCTACCTTTCCATTTTTCATCACTTTCGTGTCCTACTATGTTTCATTTCAGGAGTATATTGTGTCCATAAGTCTTTGGGTAGTCTATTCACAATCCACGATATGATAAATTGAACCAGGTATGATTGTATAATTAATGCTTAATGGCACATATAAAATGTTACAGTGGAAGCCCGCTCTATGGCAAGTTGCATTTACAGTACTTTATTAATGTATATGCCTACAAGTATTCTTGGTTTACAAGCAAGTACACCCTGTCCATTGTTAAACTTGTCAGAGTGTTACAGCTAAGCTATGTATAATGCATTTGACCAGCTGATTATAAAGAGACACAAAGGGACCTTGCTCTACAGAGAGGGCATGCAACATTTAGATTGAATTTAAATTAGCTTAACTTCAAAACAAGACATCCATGGAGGTCTGCTTTCCTTCGGTCAGTTGGCACCGTTCCAGTTTCTCACTTTAATATACATGTAGTGCCTATAATATAGTATACCATATTCTTAGTATACAGGCAAGGCACATGTCCTTGTCTAGTAAGAAGTTCCATTTTGTGACTTAGACGTCGGTTGGTTGATCATGTTATAGCCTGTCATCGTTTTACATTAGTGGGGAACAATTTAATATGGCTAAAATGTTTTAGCACTTCAGTTCAAAATAATTCAGAAAATTTACAGAATAAATGAGGAAAAACAACAGAAAAACGTGCTCTAGCCACAGTACACAATACCAAGACTGATTAATGTTCTGGACTGATGGAGCTTGAATAATGCTGACAGTGCAATACAACGAAGCTCAATTCATCAATCAACTAAACTGAAAGTGCACACAGTAAAAAGTCAAATAAAACCACGTGAAACATGTAATAAAGTATGACGTAAATGGTGGGTGGCATGCAGGACGGAATATAATGGGATGTGTGCCAGACATCTGCACACATGCCGCTATAGGGGAGCGTTGGTGTTAGAGGGGGAGGTGTTTCCTGGTTCTGGGAACGTGCTTAATAATTGATTCCCTACGAATGGGCTGGTATCTTCAGGTCGATAAAGCAACATAAATATCTAAAGTATAGACACCCTACTGACAGTTGTTATTGGACACAGCCCATATCGTTACGTTATAGTCTGAGTGTTAGATGGTCCTAAGATACTGAGTGTAGCGTAACATCGTTTTCAAAATAGCATAATAAATAGTTCTAAATGATATTAACTCAACATATTTCAACAGCCACACATGAAACACTTAAAAACATCACTGCAGGATCATTTAACGTACAGACCTTACAAATTGAAAAAAACACAACTCTGTTTCTAGTTGTTCTTTTGTCCTCTTTAATATTCTGGTCATGAAATTCACACGTTTTATTCTCTGTTTTCCAAAACAGGGTGATGCAGAGCGGAAAGGTGATGAGGACATCCTCCCGTACCTGTCCCCGCGTCGTGCCACCTCCAGACCCTCCAGCGTGCCGGCGGGAAAGACCGGCCGCAGGAAGACCCGTCCTGTAAGTGCGCCCTCTCGCGGAAAGAACTCGGGTCAATGGGAGGTAAAGCCTAGTGGAAAGATAAGAGAGGAGCAAAGGGAAAGACGGAAAAAGATGTCCTTTGAAGTCGTGTCCTTTGTTTGGATTGTTTTATTAAGTTACTAACTGTAATCATGTAAATAAGATGAAGTGGCCCCCTTTCAGTTTTTATCAAAAATAGAAATCCTAATATTTTAGATTATCTTTGGTTGGTTTTAACAAATTTGAAGAACTGTAGATGACAAAAAAAGCAGCTAAATTACACTTTGAAAGTACCACTTTAATAAGTCGACCTTCTTTGTTTCAATAGAAGTAGTTGTAGACATAGCTAACTGCATTATAAGGTAGTGGCTTGGCTAAGCTTCGGGAAGTATTCTGGCTAGGAATGTGCTGCTCTTATAACAAAGTATATGCATGTGTACTGCGTTCTCCTCTGCTTGTCCCTTCTGTGCAGGCTTCTCTGTAGTAGAACAAATTAAAAAAAACATGGGTATATTGTGGTAAAAAGGCTATAGACTAACATCCTATAGATTATAAATGTTGCTTAACGATATATTAATTCTTTTAATGGTAAATAGATTTTCCTAGTAGTTCCGACTTGGTCGGCATATCAATAAGTGTCTATTGATCTCCATATTTACGTCAATAACACACTAATATTATGACGCCTAATACGAATCTCAAGGTGTGAGGAAGCCCCACCTCCGTCACATTAGATCCTAATACGAATCTAGACAATACCACAAGTTTTCTCTGTAAGCACCATGTGGGGAAAATAATACTTTTTGTTTATGGTTAAGCTTCTGTTGATCTTCCCAAATCCCTATGCATGAATTCTAGTGTGTGTTTTATCATTGTAAACTTTGTTAGATTATGTGCGGGCTTGAATGGCAGACACAAATCCAGTGCTAAGCGAAGACGAAGGCAATATCATTTTTGCAATTGATTCAAGTTGAAAATACCAAGTTTACTTCGATTTGCATACTTTAGAAGATTGAATAGTTGGCTAGTTCTTTGATTTAAGTTGCATGTAACCCTCAAAGCTGCATCCCTTTTGGAGATGAGTCTACAATAATTCCACAATGTATAATGTTTGAAAACCGTTAACTCCCTTTAATAATAATCAATCTAGATGCTACGGTGTGCGCGGCCATATTGGTTCTGATCTCGGAATATCTTGGGGGGTTTGGGCCGGTACCAGATTCCCACACACCATAATTTGCCATAACATTCAGAAAACAGACTCAACCCCTCACCTCTTGATGTCCTTGAGCAAGATCACATTATATTGATCGGAAGAACAATTTTCCTTCCCTGATATACGGTTTATCCCTGTTGTAAACCCATCCTTTGTGTCTGACCAAAGAAGTCTATCAATTGAAGCTTTCTTATACATGTATAAAATCAAATATCTCAACCTGGCAGTCTAGAAATTTGGTAATGACATTAACACGAGGGGAAACTCAGTGTTTGGCGATGCTTAGTTGAAAGTGTCATGTATAGACATTTATGTGTGCAGCAGGAGTTTACCAATCGTTCACCATATATAATTAACTGCAAGATATTGCACTGCTACACTAACAGTTATCTTGTGTGGTGTTCCCTGTGTGTTGTGTGTGGGTTCCTGTCACCTTGAAGCTTGCACTTACAGATGTCTGCACTGATGACCGATGAGAACGGTATCCCCCTTACCCCGCGCGACAACCTCTCAGAAGACGGCCATGTTGGCACCAGAGGCAAAAAGAAGAAGTACCCAATTGAGATAGACGATAAACATCTGTACTCTGTAAGTTTAGTATTAGGGATGAGTGCTGAGTTAATGAGAATGTTAGCTGTTTTTAAATAGCTAATCATGGATATTTCAATTAGTCGATATTCACGTAAAAATATTTAGTGCTGACATGTCCCACTTCACCCTTAGCTGTGTATGGAAAAATCGATAAAATTACTTTTTAATTGTATGAAAGACATTTGCATGTTTCCTCAATTTCAACTTACGTAATGCCACAAATACCCGGTTGTATTGAATGTGCCATGAAGTCCGGTGTATTTGATCCCAAACCGATATACGTTGTACCTGCAAGTAATCATACCTTAAACTGCACAAATGCTTCCTGCACATACACTGTGATGCAAGCTTTCACCATACCAAAATAGTCGTGTCACTACACTTTTAAAGCAAATAGAAGTGTATTCAAAAAATATTATGTGACCTCAATGTCTGTTGTGTCTTCTCCCTCTATTCACATGCTAAGAAATAAGCATGATCTACTTACTTAAGTATGGCAGAGGACAATAGTTTCCACGTCTTATGCGGTATAGTGGAGCAAATATACCCGGCATGGAGTATCAATTTTCTTGGGTTTCGAGGAGAGTTGATCTACGAGATAACAGAATAGATATTGAATCCTCTCATCATGAGATAAATTACGACCAGTAACACTGTTTGGTATCTCCTTACAAAATAGCTTGATTCCCAAGCGTTGAGGGACTACAAGATGACAGCGAACCAGCCCCGAGGAGGTGCTTCTCCATACCTCAACAGCCAGCTGGGACCAGAGATGGTGCCCACCCCGCCTTCAGCACGTGTGTCCGCACGCCGCAGGATTCAACACACCGATCGCTTGGGAAGACCCATCCGCTCCCGCAAGGTGAGAAATCTAAATCAGATCTTTTTTAAAAAAACGTGAAACAAAAAAAATACCCACAAATAGCCACATAGAACTATAAGGACAATGTAAAAAGGAAATAAAAATGTCTTTCCTAAATTCAACCATAAACAATTTTATAAACATTTCTCAGTGTGTGATTTGGATATGTATACAGGTAGCAAGAAATAAAACTAATGTTTTTTCCTTTACCTATGCAGGGCGCTTCTACCTTGCACAGGCCGGAGCCAGTGATGCGCCACCCAGAGAGGATCCAGACACTTTGTTCTATCACACTGCACTACTTCGGGTCTCACCTAAATCTGGATTATGAGCGACTCGACCCGCGCGATGAGGTGGTTGTGGAACAGCAGCACTGTGGGGGCAACACGCTCACCGTGTTCCGTGAGAAAATCCTGCCTAAAAGTGAGTATTCACTTTGTTCAATACAAATGTATATGATCTGTGAGAAATTCCCATTTTCAATGACAGCATTACTATCAATAAAATGATTGATAACATTGATGGATATATTCAGTTTAGCAGAATTGGCAAAATGGATTTAAGTATGTTTCGTATTGATTCTCTTCCCCTACCATCAGGCTCAATGAAGGCATACAAACCGGGTTTCTGCAATCCAGGTTTTGAAGGCAAATTTACCATGTCTAAACGCTAGATGCTATATACTTTGTTGTAGCTGCTACAATGCCTCATGATTAGGGAGGAATTATAATACAATCCTTGTAATGAGCCTTTTATGTCCAGTTTATTTTGTGTCTCAATTGTGATTATATAATGTGATGATACATGTAGTTACGGAGCTGTGGGAATCTTCTATAATGCTAGCCCAGTGGATATACATGACTTTGGTAGATGGGCCTAAAATCAGTTCAGTAGTTCAAAAGTAGTCAAATACATCCCCCTCCCCACCTCCCCAGCTACCCATAGCTAGAGGTATGGTACTATAGTTCAATTAGATTCTACCAGTACAGGTTTGTCCTCAGTGCATGGCTCCCAGCTGTGGTGCTTTAGATCAGATGTTCTAGGTTAGATATTGATATTAAAACACTTGTTTTATTTAAATAATACTATGGATAGTTTCATATTAGATAGAATAGGTACCCCTTTGCCGAATATGGATAAAATGTTTGCAGTAAGTTACACAAAGAACTGTATTTGTTGTGATAAAATAGATCCAATTGTAACATTGTTTGTCTACGATATATCTGGGATATCCTGGAATGTCATAACGTACACTTTTTTCATGAAGTGATTATTCTTCTGATTTAAGGCGACTTTACCTTCGTATCTCGACGTCACCGTGGCTACCCATTCAGTCTGACCATCTACATTGAGGGCAAAGTGGACTGTCGGCTGAGCACTTGTTGTGAGTACAAACACTCCAAGGGAGCTCGACTTGGTGGTGCCCAGGGCCACTTCGGTGTGGTGCACATAGACGGTGCCGCCCCCTGTTACAGGTAGGAGTCTGTTATCTTTGTAGCATTAAACCATCCAGTTCTTGTAACACTAAAACATAGTCACTTTGAACCACATTATAAGTCATTGTGTAGCTACTCATCAAAATAGTACATCTCAATGAATTTTTTTTTAAAACGTGCGTAGTCCCATACAATTGTTTCTGAATGGGACATATCATTGTGTAAATTTATTGTTCTTGGGTTTAATGAACAATAGACATACATATGAATGTCTATGATAAAACATACTGATGAAATCCTCCCTGTTTATAGGTGCCAGGTGAATGAAAAACTGAAGAGCAAGGAGGAAAAGAAACGCCGCAAGGAGCAGGAGGAACAGGAGAGGCGTGTTAAGGAGGAGGAAGAGGCTGAACGTCGCGCGAAGGAAGCTGATGAAAATGATTACTCTGATGACGACGATCATGACGACGACACCAACCGCACCACCAGTGCAACTAGCGAGACTAGTGAGAGTGCGCGCACCACAGAACGCACCACAGAACGGGAAACAGAACGAGAACCCCGCATCAAGAGTTATGCAGACAGTGAAGATGAGAATGCAAGCAGCTCTGAGAGCTCTGACGGTAAATATACATTATAATCATTACGTATTGGGTGCATACTGATGATTTATGTAATGGATAGTCCTATCATGTGATACATAATCATCATTTGCGAGTTAGGACCTGTATTCATGAACTGTCGAAAGATGGGGTCTATTGTATAATACGAGAAATAATGTAACATTCAATTTCAAATTGGCATAGCCAGTACTATGCATTGCGATCAATGTTGATTAATGAATAACTTACTTGCCATGACAACAGCAAAGGTACAAATCCCGGTTGAAGCCGATGACAAGAATGAAAAAGAGAAACAAGAAGGTGGTACATTTATATGTATAATGGTTATGCTTTGCATGCAGGGGGGTATTTGACTGCCTGTATTTGACTGCCTTTGTGCTCCTGACACCTGCTTTGATTCATCAAGGATGAGTGATTTGGGAATTCAGTATACACAACATAAAAACGTCCCGTGCACGGCGTCTAGATCATTAGATCTTTCCCCCAAATGTTGCTCAGCTTACCTTGATATGTATTTAGTTATTTCCTATAGCTTTCCCTGTCCTTTCAAAACTGTCTTTGGTCCAGCATGAAACCCAAATCAGCATTTGATATTTTTTTCAGTATAAAAAGAACAGCTTTTTTTGATTTTTGATTTCATGAAGAGGATTTGTGCCTTACTATATATTCTTCATGTTCCCTTGTATTTGCTGCATGGCTTGGATCCCATACATTGCCGACATTGGTCTTTGCCTTCCCCTTCTCAGCATAAAAGCGTCCTTTGATGCTATTTCTTTCATGCCAATCATATAATGTACAAAAACATGTATATGATATATTCGTTACAGCTAAAAGTAATCTTCATGTCATTGTGTCATATTCACAGTAATTCGATAGTCCTTTATTAAAATCTATTCTAATGGTGTACTTAGGGAGTGGTCATTTTTTAACAACAGGGGGGGGTTGGTGGATTTGGGGGGGGGACCAAAAAAATTTGGACCCCTTGAAGGGGGGGGACCAAAAAAATTTGGACCCCTCTTGAGGGGGGGACCAAAAAATTAGCACCCCTTTTTAGCGAAATAGCCCGCGCATTACTATAGCTCAAAGGGGTCGGCCGCACTCAATTTCAACTTGCCTGAGGGGGGGACCGAAAAAATTTCAACCCCTCCCACGGGGGGACCAAAAAAATTTCGACCCGCTCACGCAAAAATCCACCGACCCCCCCCTGTTGTTAAAAAATGACCACTCCCTTAAGATGGTGATGTTGCTTTTTTCATAGACTATATACACATAGAGCGCTTTATAATAAAAACTCATTCCCCCATTACGCTCAGCCGACGACATAACTGAGGATATCAAACAGGACGAAGACGGTGAACTTGAGCCGTTGCCCTGGAAAACTGGTACTGTGCCAGACGAAAATGAAAAAGGCAGGAAGTTTTCCTATCGAGTTTGCCATCACCCTGCTTGATGCATTTAACTCAACCAGATGCTTGCAACTCAGAATGCGCTACTCAGTTCTAGCTGTCAGTACACACCACTGTAGCATGTCAGCAGAAAGCATGCCGCCGTCAGTAGAATACACTGAGTGGTCAACTGCATTATTGGACTTTTTTTAATCATTCACAATGCCATTAACGTAGTATTTTCTTTCCTTTTTTGGCATGAAAACTCTACTCAGTGGCTTAGTCTTTTATGACGGTTGAAGCAAGTTAATTTTTTGATGAAACTCATTCACGAGCATGGATTACTCAAACAAACTTCTTTGATTACTACTTCCAACTTTGTCATTAGTGAATATCATTTATCAATGATACACACAGGCGGAGGAAACCTGGATCCAATTATCTTACTGTGAAAAACACTGGTACATGCATGTTTATCGTTCCATCGGCATGATAAAGCGTTTTTGTGTGATATTTTTTCATGAATTAGACGTTGTTCACATGTATTATATTGCGCGGTGACAGAACCTATAAGGCAGCATGGTGCCGGTATGGTTAGCTGAGGTGACAATAATGACCACGAATCACTGTAATCTATAAAACTATGAGTAGCATCTCATACTTACATTTTGCTCTTGCAGGAAGCTACTCAGATGATGATGACTTTGAAGAAGATAAGGTAAACATGCAATTATTTATTTGTATAATACTTTCACGCATTTATGTTCTAAATGTCGTTTACCTATTAAGATAACATGTCCACCTTCAGTCTACAACTTTATGATAAGCTATACATGTGTGGTAATCACATTTTATTATCTTTACACATCTGGATACACTTTAGAACTTCTTAGAGCCACATCTTATAGTTTTCCTTATATTAATCTCCTTTTGTGATCCTTACTAAAAGGTGAATCTGTAATATAGAATCTATAATATAATTCATACTGACTAAAACACATGGTACATGTATCTCTTGCCTTTGCCGCCGGTGACAGCCATACTACCCCGCGTGTTGTGTGTTCCCTCCATGGCTAGTGGAGGTTCTCCCTACTTGGGTCACTCTCCAGTCACCAGCTGACGATGATGATGATGTATATATAGGCATTATCATATAATGACATATTCCATACTGCTCTGAAACTACAATGGGAAATTTGAAATCTCCTCATCCTCGGATACAGCTTATATGAGGGTTGGGTATATACACGAGAC
Organism: Harmothoe impar; assembly: GCA_947462335.1. Lineage (NCBI taxonomy): Eukaryota > Metazoa > Annelida > Polychaeta > Phyllodocida > Polynoidae > Harmothoe > Harmothoe impar. Next base: position 30,738,857 of record OX381704.1, read on the forward strand.
TTTACAAAACAGTAAAACCGTGTATATGGGTCGCACCCGCGTATCAGCCGCACCCTGAGTTTGAGGAAATCCTATAAGCCGCGCAGGGGGTCTGATTCTAGCTACTGTAATATTGTGGCATACTTCTTTTTAAAAAAAAGAATAAAGCCGCACCTGCGTTTTCGGCAAATCCTATTAGCCGCAAAAGGGGTCTATAAATTTGGGTAAACCCATGGCATCAACGCAAATGAGGTTTTACGGTCTGATAACACACAACATGGAGTATGCTCAAAACATTTACCATGAATCACATGGCGAAATGTTACTGGACAGTATGGAATATATTCATATTACTGAGTAGGGAAAGTAGGATATATGATGCATGAGCGGCCTATAGTGCATATGTGAATGTGCATAAAAGAACATTTGAGTTTCCTCCCATTTTGCAATAAACCCAGTCCGAGCAGATGAGATACTTTTTGTTTTAATCAGTTAGGAATATCTTAGTCCGTGCTTTGGAGAATTGTCTTTGTTCTTTTCCATTTCTAATAATTGAACTACATGCATTTGATTTGGATTGGCTCTCCCCTCCCCATCTTAGTGCAATATGCTTATGGAATAACAAAAAAGTACTAAACCAAACATTACCTAGTATAGCCTCTAGAATTTTGAAAGTGAACATTTTCTATTACATACATATTTATAGTGTTCTACCTTTTTGTTTAAACTTCTTTTTTTTTACATACCTGCACATTTTAATCGATTTTAGAATATGACACATCTTATGATGTACTTGAGTATAGAATGTGAACAAATATCACAACTTATGCTGTGAATGGTTATTGAAAAGAAGCCCAATAGTGAATGTGGTATACAGCAAATGTTACATCCACACAAATTGAGTACTTCCGTTTGGGACGCAACTTTCGGTTAATTTGATTTTTGGATAGTGCGAAGGACCAATCCGGCTTACTTGAACAGTTCCAGAATTATAGGCGTTCTGGCTACTGAACAAAACTGAAGACAAGTACAAGTCTAGTTTTGTCCTCCAATTCTGATCTAACATGTATGTATGGGCGTTTCGGAAACTTTTCTCTACAATGATACCCTTGTCTTTGTAGAAGGAGGTCATACAAGATGGACGAGCATCGCGGGCGGCTCCTCAGGTCAAGTCCAAGTATAGGTCAAGGTCAACGTCCAGAGAAAGCTCACGGTCACGCTCACGCTCACGGTCAAGGTCAAATTCACCGGCAGTACAAAACCGTGCTACTTCTGATGAGGAAAAGACAGGTGAGAGTTTATCATCCTAGCATCCTTATTAACTCCTTGCCTCATATTCAGTTGTTTTTTGAAGAAGCCACTGGAATCAGTATCAAGAGTGGGGCATATGCATGCATCTAAGTTTCCTTTCGTTCTGTAAAGATTGACATGGTCACCCACCCCAAAAAAGGGGGAGGGGGGAAAAAAGTGCATTCCATCTTTGAAATGAAAATAAAGTGGGCTTCACTGGTCAACAAAATTGTTTGGGTTGTTTACAGGGAATTGTAAATGCAAAGATCAATTTTACTTTGGGGAGAGGGGGCAGGGTGACCCGATATTCTATTTCGGCTTCATTAACATGGTATGCCCGATTGTGAGCATCATAAATGAAAAGTGTACCTTTAAGGCTAACTCTTAAGAACATTACACTCCATGTTCATACTTACCACCCTAACCACTTGACTTGTGTGATATAATGGACTTTTACTGAAATTTACTATTTCGTTGTGATTTCCAAATGCTACTAGTATAGACATTTGGATGTCACATGAATTCAGCTTACCTTCTAATCATATCTGTATAGCACATTCTGGTAGTAATACCATCGTTTTGCGACATCCCATGGTTTATACTCTATGTAGCTATGTTAAGACTTTAAGTACTTTGCCATATTATTATATAGCTGGCTGGGAATCTATACTATCATTGAGTTTAGTATTTCGACATGATCTGGATCAGTGGCTCTAATCTGTTTATCACTCTTAGTTTCCAGCTAGTTTCCATGTCAAAATTGGATAAAGTTCACTAAAACGACTCTGACGCACAATCCTGTAATTTGACATAATTACATCTGTAGGATAATTTCATGCATCTGATGACTTAGTTCATCCTCTTCCCTCCCAGAGTACACAGCGCTATACGCTAATTACATCAGGATGTTAAATGTGCACACATTCTCGTCACATCTTGCACTGTCCGTTTATTTTTTAACTTGTAACTTAACTATTTAAAGAAACCCAGGGTCTCATTGATATTTCACATTAAGCACTTTATTGAAGTCATATGAATCTGCTATGACATTAAAAAAAAAATTGCAACGAGGGCCGCATAGTTCCTGTTTTCCCAAGCATACATTACCCCCAATTAAGTATTGATCAGTCTAGTAATATAATGGCATGGCAAAGTATTAACGATCGTTCCACATTTTCTCTGTTTTCAGACTAAGGCCCCCGGAGTTTCAGCTCAAAAAATCTAACAATTATCCTAAAATCTCTTGTGTGATCTTACTATTCTTACTTTTAGGACTCCACTTTCATCACTTCAGTATTTTGTATTTCATACTTATCTAATGTATTAACCACCCTGATTTGATAACAATAATAGAGATGCCGTAGATGAAGGAAACTTAAAAAGATTTATTCAAGATGTTTGATAATAGTTGAGCAATAATTCCATTGGACTCAGCGTTATCCAAATTATAGTATTCATATTCGAACTGTGGTATTCCTCCATTATTTGGCTGATTTAGTGTCTCAGATTTTCAGAAACTAACAATTATAATACCTCAAACCTTCAGGCAACTCTGTTATATATGTGCTCTTTTTTTTGAATGGCCAATGCATCAAATATTCATTTATAAGATGGTTTCTAATCTGTTTTAAAAAACGGTTTACGACATCTTATTATTCATATGCATGTAGTGGTCATTATCGGCATTTTTCTCTGTTTATATTTTACCCTTACATATTGTATTCTAAAATATTTCGACTGACCTCTCCCCTATCCTAACCCATAGCCTTCTCATCTGGGCTAAAACATAGTCGTCAGGGTATGTACTAAGTATAAGTATAGTGGGTACTCTGGTATGCAAGTGATTCCAATGCGTATCATGTGTTGCTTTTGTATAAATGAAATGTTGTGTGTATGGTTAAGGATACATTCTAGTCTACCTATCTGTATGGCTCTGGACCCATCCATGAACTGCACATGTTCACAGACTATGTTTGAAGAGGGCAATTGTACTAAGAATGGGATAACTATTCATCGTCTAAAAATGTCCAAAAGAGGCTTGTGTCGAATAACCATTTGCTTGGACCGAAAATCCCTGTCCATTCGTTTCTTTTTAAAACATGCACAATTCATGGATGGAAATAAAAACTCAAACCCGACAACTCAAGATATACTGAAATGTTATGGTTAGAGTTCTATGTCCACAGTCATCGCCCCTTTGTCGTGAATAAATGTTGTACTTAAGTTAGCATCTCGTTCAGCTGCAGGTGCTCGATTCATTATCCTGATACACAGTCATATCCTTGGGAGCATTAGAAAGGGGATTCCTAGAAATTATACTGAGAATGCTAATGCATCTGAACGTGGTGTGTATGTGGTGGTCATGCTAAGTATTCCTAAACCTAACCTAAGTATGTTCTAAGAGCTTGTATGATCTGACTCTAAGTCCTCATGAACACCCTTTTAAGCAAAATGTACTCATCTTGCCTCAAAAGTTGTGGTTACGACCACTACAACTACAGAAGTCAAGAATGTTGCCTCGGATGACGAAACCCCACGCACTGCAAAGTCTAGCAGCAGCGATAGCAGTGAAAGCAGCACTGACCGGACCGCCACTGACCGGACCGCCACTGATACAGAGCGCGGCATAGATAGCGATAGATATAAGTCGCCGAGAAGTGTAGTTACTGTGAATGCCAACAACGCAAATAACTCTGATGTGGAGCGCCTGCCGACAACAGATGATGACAGCATGAAGAATAAGCAGGTCATAAGCAAACCAGTGGAGAACGAGGACAAACCTCCTGCTGCAAAGTCTGTCATCGTTAAGTCCATGGCAGCTGAATATAGTGAGGATGAGGAAGTTAAGCCAAGTCCCGGTGAACAATCAAGCTCGTCAGAGCAGGGAACATTAAACGCTACTGGGCAGGGCGGTGAGGACACACTCAAGGCCTTGACAGACGAGATGGCTAAGGTCTTAGAGACTGTACAGAAAGGTAGGTTAGAAAGGACACTCTGAGTCCGGTTTATACTACTGGGACATATTAGACCAACACGCCAACAAATGAAATGAACTCAAATGATTTCACCATCTTGATACAAATTCAAATTCAATATAATATGTCCTCTGCACTTACTTCAAAGCCATTCCTCACCCACAAGATGTTAAGTACTGAATGGTAAGGCCCAAAAATATACTCTTAATTCTCCAATTGTAAGAAGCACCAATCTCCATGTTTAAGTCCTCTGTACTGCACGTTATTAAGTCTAAATGGTAAGTGGCCCTTGTGAGGTCTTGTCGGCGGGGTATGGTGGTTGTATCATGGTAGAGCAATGTGAAAGTTGGTATGGTGGTGTACATCTGTGATATGGTTTATTGTTGTTTTCCATGATAGGAATCTACATTGTAACGTGCCCTTTCTCATAACATGTTTTAAAGTATTTAGGATTGGTAAAAAACATGTATCTGATGTATATAATGCAGTATATATGTATTCGTCTGTTCAAAGATACACAGAATAGTAGGGTCTCAAATAATCACCAGACTGCTTAAAGTGAACAAATTCCTAACTTTGTCTCTTTAAAACTGTACATTTTACCATCTTTGAGATCAGAGCTATCGGTCAGATTGGTCATGGATATGAAGTGGATTATAGACACCGATTTAGCATATTAGGCACGACCTATAATGACCCCCTTAACATGTTTCTGTTATCTAGAAGAATCCCCAGTGGAGAAGAGTGAAACATCAGACTCCGACTCCTCATCCTCATCCTCAGACAGTGACGACTCCGACTCCGAGGACGATACCCGTAAACAAACAAAAAGTAAGCAATATCGATCTATTATACACATGTGCATCTAGTTCGCAGAACGTATTGGGCTCAAACTTTAGAACATGTAGAATCATATGGACATAGTTACATGTTAGAATAATTGGCTCATCGAGGGTCCCCCTTCTGCACTGTTGTATAGGTGTATGCCGATACATTGTAGCATGTCATTTACCTATTGTATACCTTATTGTAATTGCAGAAGAACCTAACTACCAGTCCACAACCACCGATCAGGAAACAAGTGATTTCGCAGGAGGTGACTATAACAATTAACACGCATGTGTCCGATGCATCTTCCAAGATATAGACATGAATTTTCCAAGTAATGCATATCAATTATTGCTTTAATGTGACTGACGTTCATCTCGATTGACGATATTTTCTTCAAATTATTTTTTTTCATTTTTGCGTTTCTTTGTGCAAGTTGGGTCTAGAAGTAATTCTGTAACATTCAGTAATATTAGTAACACTTTTCCTATTCAAGTATAAATCTGTTCACATTCTCGTGGACAGCTGAATATATTGGTTTTATGAGATGACATGTTATGTCTGGATACTTACTGCCTGGTGTTAACTGCAGGTAATGACCCTGACCGCGTGGCATCTGGTCGGGGGGAGCCCACAGCGCTGACAAAGATCGGCGTTACTCCGGGCCCGAAGCACGAAGGCAGCATACGTCATCTGGTCGCAGGCAAAAAGGATATCGAGCTGACCAGCCTCTCCTTGTCTGAAGCACAGGTCATTATGAATACCACTATAATCCCACTTTAGGTTCATGATATGTCCTGTATTCATATATAATACTGTAATCATGCCTGCTAACATGCCTGTCACTTGGTGCATTTTCTAAGATATTGCTTCCCTAGGTTTATTTGGTGAAAACCTAGACTTCAAAAACATGTAGTAGCGTGCATATCCCTTAACGTGTTGCAAATATGGCATCAACATGAACATTGGAGTAAAGCCTTTTGTGTGTCGTTTTAGGTGCAGGAGCTGGGTGAAGTGCTGAAGGACAGTCCACACGTGGAGTCACTCATCCTGCGTAACAGTGGCATTACAGACACTGGTCTCCAACAAATCAACAAAGGCCTTCAACGTGCGAAATCTCTAAAGGTGAGGCCTAATAACTGTAACCAGGAGTGAAGACTACTTTGGCAGTGATGGTTGAGCTTAGTCTGAACAAATCAACTAAATTGACCTCGACGCTGAAACATGCAGTTATGTGTAGAGAAACTGGATTTATTTCTAAGTCCCGTGTCTGCTACTTTGTTATATCAATAAAAAAAACATAAAGGAAAATATAAAACTTAATTTGACCTCAAGTCAATTTACTGAAATAAATTATTGACTCAGGGTCTCCCCTGAGTCAAGTGAGACGATTCTGGACACCTCTTTTCCTTGAAAAAATGAAATTGCTCCCATTTGGTCAATATTTCACTCTTTGCATCTTGCATGGTCTCAATAAACCACTTTCCACAATATCTGTCTAATGGTGTATTTGTTTTTCCCAAATTCCTACTATAACCCCCCAAAAAACAAAAAATAATATTAGGCCGTAATTGGTGGTAATTTGCTTCAGCATAGGGCTCTATGGGAGCGCAAAGATAACCGACAACCCCAAATTTGGATATTTCGTGACAACCAATGCTATCTCTATGGGAGGGGTAGGTGAGACACTTTTTTTCAGACATCTATCAAACACTTAAGTACTAGAGGTAATTTACAGGGGAGGTTACTTGCTATTATTTGTGTAACAGTGTTAACCCTGATTCACCTTGCTCTGACAATGCACATATTGTTACAAAGGCTATATAGAAATGTGAGTGCCCCCCCCCCCCTGCTAGATATGTAGGCAGTGGTAATTGACTGGGGGGAGTTGATCATCTGTTACACACGCCGCCCCGTGGGCGGCCGACACGGCGAAACAGAACCGGAGATGGTGTCGCTGCTGACGCTCTGATCGACTCGCTATTCGGCCGAGACGTAAAACGGCGGTTACGCACCACCAGGCGCTGACGCCCACAACCACGCCCAGATGCACTTGCTCGCCCACACTCACCGGCTCGCCCACACCCACCGGCTCACCCACACCCACCGGCTCACTCACACCCACCTGCTCAGCTGAAATATGATCACACACTAGTGTGACACATGATTTGAGGGTAGTTCTGACCCAGGAATACATTCCTGCTCTCAGAATTGACAAATAATTCATTGTTCCTGAAATAATATTTACGGATTCAGTTGTTTAGTCCGTCATTTCAATCACTTTATCACCCTGACCCTGAGTCATCTGTGATGTTAATCACACGTTCAATCTTTCCCGGTAATACCATTGTTACATTTGTAAACTCACCCTCGGGATAGTGACTATTTAATTACTTTGCTTATTCTTTTGCACTGTTTTCTATTTTGCAGATGATCAACTTGAACTGTAACAAGCTGACTGATGCAGAACCTATTAGTGACCTGCTCCTTTACCCCAAGACTGTTGAGATTCTACTGTAAGTTGATATTTATCAATAGTTCTATACGGTAATATTACAACCTGTTATGTGTTGATAAATCATAACAGCAGCCATATAGCCAAGATTTGTAACTTAAACATAACTTCTAACAATCTAGTCTGAATATGATAAGTTTTCTCAAAATTAGCATTTATGGCAAATTTTATATGTTTTACATTAAGGAAATATGTAAGAATATTTGGTCTTAATGGGTAAATCATGCATGTTCTCTATTCTATAGGGTACATGGCAACCCATTGAAGGATAACGGCATCAAACAGCTTGTATCGTCGCTCCTAAGCCTGCACCGCTCAGCAGCCAGTGATGAGCAGATGGTCGAAGTGCGACGCAAGGCGAAGGAAGTTGTGGCAAATGTCATGTACGACGCGTTGCACTCCAGTTCACTAGAGTCGATTGTAACACAAGGGTCAAGCACGGGTACCAATGGAAGTGTTGCCAAACTGCTAGCAGAGTCTGAACGCCTCACTGCTAGTAATCTGTCGGGACTTTCGCTGAAACAGCTGGACCTTGGTGACTGTCAGATGACGAGCGAGGGTGCCACCGCTGTGGCAGAGATGATAGCACATAACCTGCCCATTGAGAATCTCAGTCTGACAGGCAACAAGTCAGTTACCATAGACGGCTGGGATTCAATTGCCGAAGCTCTGAAGGCCAACAATCGTCTCACAACCTTGAGCCTAGACTATAATAACCTTGGTGATGGTGGGGCACAGGTAATCGCCGAGGCACTCGCTGAAAACCACTCCATCAGAAGCATTGATCTTGAAGGGAATAAGATTGGTGAGCAAGGAGCCAGGGACATCCTCGATGCCATCAAGAAACGACCAAATATTCAGGATGTAACACTGATGCCTGGGAACACCATTCCACCCAGCCTCCTTCAAGAGATTAAGGACACACTCTCGAGTAGTGATAGGAGATAGACCTTGTCACCGAGATGGGGCGAACGATAGGGAGTGAGGAATGCTAAGAGAAGTTACTCTTTACAATATATCACTTGAGGTGTAGTATCACTCGATGTTGAGTAAGGATGAATTCTACAGTCCGGTCCAAGGTGTTTATGTTATTGGGTGAAAGTGTTGTAGCCGTGGTGTCATAGATGAGCTCAACAAAGACATGACTTGAGCATGGACTTTGATTGAATTTCGTTTATTTGAATTAAATATTAAATTGGCCTCAAGCTTTGTTGAAAATGCTTCCCAAACAATTATTCTACAAAAAGAACTACCGGTAACAGGTTTTACAGTTGAGCCTAGTTTTATGATGAGCTGAATAGATATTTCTATTGAAATCTTGTATCACTATACTATATTTTATCATTATAAGGGAGGTCAGTACTGACCTATGTGTAAGAATGCATTATATCTTCTGATAATGGTGTAAGAAACATCCATTTAACTTAACATTAAGAGGGCATTGGCATCATGATATTGGCGGGTTCATATGTGAACTGATATCAACTGGTTTGGAATAATTGTAAATAGATTTGGCCAGAATACTTAGCTATTGCTTGTACAAATCTTCTCAAGGGCTATGCGCTTGTCAGCAATATTATTATATAAACACATTAGAATCTGAATCGGTATCTGTGATGTCTTGTGATAGATTACTTCATATTTGTGAAATGATTGAATTATGAATGCAAATATGTATCAGTTGTAGAGGTATATCTTGATTATATTTATATATATATATATTTATATGTAGCCACTAAGTCAACATATTTAGATATGAACATTACATTTATCATTTATCTTAAACTTTTCCCAATCGCATTATCCTCGTAACAATGCTTGTATGTTATCCTTTGTTCTATATCCTAGTTTATCTTTGAGCATTGTTAATGTTAAAGTATGCAGTATATATAGGAAGTGTGATGATGGGGAAGGCATTGGTCAAGGAACTATCATTTGGCGATAGGGGTTATGATAGCGGGTAATATTGTAATATCGTTGAATGTGAAATATACCAATACTATATTCGCTCTAATTGAACATTAACGTCTGGAAAATCAGACGATGTACATTCATTAGGTTGAATTTGGTAATTACTTGTCCTTATTATGAAGGAGAGCTGGGTATGTAGTGGTGTGTATTCTAGAGACCCACTTTGTAATGGAACCTTTCCATTGATCTCAAATGCTGAATAATCTTTGAGAGCTAGCTTTACGCAATTTCAGCATTTCCAGTTACTGCGTTGTGTTGTTATGTATCCTGGTCGATACCCGTGATAGGGAGTCAACTAATCATAATAGAAATGCATTGATGATGTTTTTACATGTTTGTCTATGATATCAATATGTGATACTAATCTACGTTGATACTATTAGCCTGAAGTCCTGTAAAGCTAGACTTTAACCACCTAAACTATTCACATTTATATCATTGTTCACCATTGTAATCTAAACGTTTGTTAATGTGTTTGTTTTAACCAGAATGGTGGATGTATAATTAATACTGCATTCCAAAAATCTGTAATATGTCACCTTGATTTTCCACAGTCAAGGATACGTTTTCTACTACCACAGGGCAGAGCTACTTTAGAGCATACATAAGTCACCCTTTCATATGCGTGAAATATTATGACTGTTACTCTAAATCAATACACGAAATCATGACATATCTGATAAATCATACATCATATTTTTCAAAATGTTTGACACTTTGACTTGTCCTCACATCATAGTCGACATTGAGAGGTTTCTGGGTATAAGTGCGGACCTTTGTAATGTATAATGTATTCTAAAGAAGCGCTTCACAGCACGAAGTAGGGGTCACCAGAGGTACGTTTTTGGTCCAAAGAAGCGACAATTTTTAAATGATTAGGCGCCACTGATATATGCCTACTATTTTATTACGTCTCATTGCGCTTTTAAGTATGGCCTTGCATAATTTAATTAAAGAGTAAAATATTTATAGTTAGCATAGCAGAAACAAAATGTCTATGGTAATTGCTATTCCGTCCATCTCTACTGATATAGCTGGTTTTAACCACTGTGTTGTACCCTGTTAGAAAAATAAAGTTATATTACCAAATCCAAGTGTCCTGATTCACTAAATTTTGGGGAATCCTATTATCCAAACAGGGTATCTGATTATTGCAAATTTAGTACTGTAATGTACATCTATAAACCCTCAAATAATTTAAAGCTGCCATACTACCTCAGATATATAGAACGTTCACTTTCTGCATATTTATAAAGGGTCTCCTTAGTGCAATGTACTGGTAAGATCCCAATCAAATTTGTGGCTTTTAACTATGCTAAATTCAAAGATAAAGATCAGAAAAAATAGAATGCTTCCAGCATTCTATTCAGCACTTAATTATATCAACAAGTTGGCGCCATCTGCAGTGTTACACTAGGAAATAATAGACTCTGTTGGTAAGATCAGCGATGCAAGAATTGCAGGTAGCAGTCCACTCAGTGCTGCCACCTGATGTCATTTTTTAACACTAACTTATCAAAGCCCACCAGAATATAAATAGTAGCTGGAATTAGAGTCTTGTTTTGCACATATTAAGAATCTCTTGTCAAAATAAATGACAGATTATAATAGGGAAAGGGTTATACAATCATCTGAGATACAAATGAAGATAATATAGGTTTGAGTGTGCCAAGTAGTATAGCAGCTTTAAGCCGCACCCTATGACACCAGACAAGGGTAATCAAAGAGGGAGGATCACACAGAGACAGGGTTCATGGGGCAAAATGGACTGATTGGCACAGAGTCGGAATTACATTGAGTGGTTTTGCTTGTGCTTGTTTGTCCCCATTTGTCCATTTTTGTCCCTGTTGCCCCCATTAACCCACTTTATTTGTCCACTTTGCCCCCATTTGCCCACTTTTGGCCCCCATTTGCCCACTTTTGGCCCCCATTTGCCCACTTTTGCCTATTTTTGTCCCTTTTGCCCTCTTTTGTCCCATTTGTCCAATTTAGCTCCCTGCACACTTTTGCCCCATTTGCCTGCTTTTACCCTATTTGTCCACTTTTGCACCCATTTAAAAAAAATCCCATTTGCCCACCTTCCCCCCAATTAGCCCACTCTACCCCATTTACCCACTTTTGCCTCCATTTGCCTACTTCAAGCCCTGCCTCCATTTGCCCATTCTTGTCCTATTTGCCCTTTTCCCCCCATTTTTGTCCCTTTTGCCCTCATTAACCCACTTTAGCACCTATATGCCCATTCTTGTCCTCTTCAGCCAGTGTGGGCGAGCAATTGCGTCTGGGCAAGCAGGTGGCTGTAGGCGTCAGCGCCCGGCAGTGCGTAACCCCCCTTTTACGTCTCTGCCAAAAAGCGAGTCGATTGGAGCGTCAGCAGCGACACCATCTCCGTTTATGTTTCGCCGTGTCAGTCGGCCGCGGGGCAGCGTGTGCCACAGATGATTAACTCCCCCAGTCAATTACCACTGCCTACATGGGAGGACCCTGAGTCAAATATATGTGAGTGTAATAGGTGTGATTGTAATATGTGTGAGTGTAATATGTGTAATATGAAGTGCAAGATGGCCTCATACAGAGCGGACGTGTTGTGAGGAGGTCCCGAGGGAATGTCCGGAATTTAAGGGATTGAGCTAGATTTAAGGAGTAAAAGCCTACTTACCTCAGCTAATACTACTCTACAAGCAGTTTATCGCCTTAATGGAAGGAATTATCGGATATACTGCCCTCACTACAGGAATTAATAGGCTGCCGTGCAACATGAGCGACAATACAGAGGGTTTCTTTGTCTCACCCCAGCGCCAACCACCACCTACAGGTAGCCAGCCGACAACACCTGGGTCCATTACCGCCAAGCTTACCAATATGTTCGGCCTGGGAAAACTGCTGCTCCCATCCTCACCTCTTCAGCTCCTATCAAAGCTAGACATAGCTACACATAAGGCAAGTGTGGATGATGAATCTTCCATAGAACCTATTGGGGCTAAAACCATCAAAGAGTTAGAAGGGTCACTACTTATAAAATTAAATAGTATGACCGATGGGATCAATGCCCTTGTCTCAAACACCAACAACATGGTTAAAGTGACCAACGACAATGTTACTAACTTTAAAACATTGTTTACTGAAGTTGATAGTCACAAGCAGTTAATTGAAGCCCAAGCCACTAAGATCCTAGCTCAAGATGCTACCATAACGTCACTTAAGACTAGACTTGACGCCATTGAAGCCCGCCCTGGAGGAGGGGATGATGCCAAAGTAGGGGACCGACTTACCAAAGTAGAAGCTAAGGTCAATACTAACTCTGACATCATACACTACCAGAGTGTCTTGAGGGAAAGAGATGAACTAGATAAGCGTAGGCCTAATCTAATCATGAGAGGATTAAGTGAAACAGACTTCCCCGACCTAAAAGTCGCGCTGGACACCCTATGGAGCGATATGGGTACCACACTTAATTGCCAAGATGATGTATTAGATGCCCACCGTATGGGAAGACCAGGTCAGCAAAAAACATGCACGGTTAAAATTGCATTTAAATCGTCTGGGGCCAAAGGTCAAATATATGCTAACATATCCAAACTGCCTGTTATGCCTAAATGGTCTAACCTCTCGATCAGTGACGACATGACCCCACTTGAACAGGATAAAGTACGTGATGTTAAGGTGGCAGTGTCCCATGCCAAATCTCAGAATCAAAATGCTAAAGTCAAAGGTAAGGGACTGGTGCTCAACGGCCGAGCCTATGACTTGGCCTACACAACCCTGGAGGAACTTCAAATGGCAAAGTTTAGTCAGAACGATGACTGTAAGACATATATCAAGAGTACCGGAAACAGGGATTTAATAGAATGTGTTAAGAACAACGATTTTGGTTCTGGGTTGACACTGCTAGATGGCCCCGAGAAGAATGAGGATGTGGTCAACAGACCTGGAAATAACAAGTGTGGAGTCTCCCTGTGTAAGGTGCGAGCAGCCTTAACTGAAACCTAGCCGGACGCACTGACCCCGCATGTTACATAAGCCACTATTGTATACAGTCGCCACAGCATTACCTACCCACTACTGGAGCGGGCAGGACTCACCCACATCATATACCTACAGACTAGCCTCTCTATACACGTGTTGTACGACAGTTTGCTGCCTATAGCTCGGCTTGAGACTCTACCATTTGAATCCAATATGTTTTCAGTACTGGTGGTTAGTGACAGCCGTAGAAAAGGTCTTCAGAAGAGGATAAGAGACATTTTTCGGCTAGCAGGTCAGGAAGACCAATACTTTATACGTGTGAGGCATGAATCTGGGGCAACAATCTCTTCTCTCTTACCTATCGTAATGGACGAGCTAAACGGATTACGGTATAGCCTATTAATTGTTTGTGTTGGCATTAATGATTTGTCAATTAAGCATTCCAACAAGGCTATTACCCCCATCTATACGGAAGTTGGCCATTTGACACACTGCCTAACCTTGAAGCTGGAATGGTTCAAGAAGCAAGTGACTGACACTAAAGCGCAGAGAATGGTTTTCACTCAACTTGTCGGTGTTAACATTAAGAAGTACAACTCTGTATATGCCCTGGATGAGAACGGGGTATGTCTTAATACTGAGTCATTCACTCTGCAGCAGGATGTCATTAACACAGCAATGCCCAACATTAACAGGGTAATTGTCAACATCAATGCTGAAAATGCCCTGATAGGCCCCTGGCTCCAGAACAGCATCCACAAGTCCAAAGGAAAAGGAAAACTACAGAGGGAAAATAAGTATGGTAAAATGCCCGATGGAATCCATGGCGACGGTACCACCAAAGATGAATGGGCTGGACTCTACGCATACTGCATAAAGAACAACTGCGCCAAGCTGGCAGCAGCTATACACCTCTACTAAAGGACACGTGAGATGCACTTTCTACCCCCCATACTAATTAATTAATTAAAACATATTAAATTAAGCCCCTGAAATTCTCTCCAGCTTTGAATAAACAATTCTTCTTAACAAACTAAAACTATAAACAAATCCAGTATGACCATATAGTGAAGCTGAGTATAGGTCCAATTGAGTATATATTTCTCTGATCTAGATGGTTATACATGGACCTGTGAATAATCTAATTAATCAAAATTATACGTTGGTGGTTCTGACATGAAGTACTTATTGGGACACTTGACTAAATAAGGATGTGCCAATGACCACAAACATCCCACATATTTCCTAATAATAATTAATATGGTTACTAGATTAATTGCCCTCGCCTGTATAACCACTGTTCACAAGGGTACTTGCTCGTATGATCAACTTATAACAGGCTATTCCTATTCCAAACGCCCAAAACTTAGGTATTGTAATAACGCTGTGGACTATGACTGTATGACAATCCCTGGCATATGTCCATCGACCTGATTGCCCACAATGGGCCTGAACATTGGCTGCATATTAATTGCCTAATGCTAACCGGTAGCAAATATTACTAGAAACAGACACTTAATAATGCATACTGTTTAGCTACCGGTACTCTAATATAAGAATGCTACTATTTACCGGTACTTTATCTCATATAGAGACTTTATATTTAATATCAAACGGATCTAGTATACTGGTATAATGCCTTTTGATATAAAATGTTCTTTGCACTGTATTTCTGTACTTGCTTGGTTATTTGTATAGAGAGTCTCGTATGTACCAAACTATGGCATGAATAATCCTACCTTATAATAATAACTTCTGCTCAAAATTCAATCATAAAGGTACCATATCTTTAGAAATATTCCGGACACCATTCCCCCCTTTCTGACCCCTCTATGACCTCCCTCTCCTATAGGGTGGTAACAATAGATTCTGGGACCTTATTAAGGACCTGGGTAGCTAAATTAGCACAGACCCGGGTCCGGGTTGGGAAATGGGTGTGTGTGTGTGTGTGTGGGAGGAAAACCCTGCTGCCCATATTGGGGGTGTGGGGGTGTGAGGAGGGGAGGCTGGAACCATCATCTCTTCTCTTAGATTAAATGGTTCCCGTGGCATCCATATAGCTCATCAAAATTGTAGAAGTTTATTTAGTGATAGAAACCAATTTTTTATTGAGGTAAAAGAAATGGGTATTGACTGCCTAACACTCTCCGAGACATGGTATCATAAGGATATTAGGGATGGTGACATAGCAGTTCCAGGTTATCAATTTATAAGAAATGATAGACAAGCATTAAACAATAAAGGGGAAATCAAAACTGGAGGTGGACTCATGGTTTACTTGAGCGATGATATCATTTTCAGTAGATACAATAAGGGATTATGTGACCATAATGACAATGACCTTGAGTTGCAAATGTTGACAATTTCTAAGGGTATGTCCAAACCCCTCCTGATTATGAATGTATATAGACCAGACAAGGAAGGCGATCTCCCTACTGCCATAAGACTTCTGAAAGAAAAAATCCAGGCCCTGGATAGGAACAAGTATACGGAGATAATCATGCTAGGAGACTTTAATGTCAATAGTAGAGTCGCCAATCCCAAAAAGGAAAAGTTATTTAGAATGACAATGGGACTCAGGTTAAATCAGCTCATTACTGATATAACACGATATAACCTGAATGGTGAACACACTACCATAGATCTAATTTTTACAAACTCAGTCCATATACCCCGGTCAGGAACTGTTGGAACAGGCATAAGTGACCATGAGATGATATACCTCACAAGAGAGCATATGTCCCCTCCTAAGGTACCTATCTCTTTTACAGGTAGGTCCTATCTCAGGTATGTCAAAGATAACTTTACCACTGGGTTAAAAAACTCAAATTGGACTATATTTTGGGAAACCAAATGCCCAGAAAAGGCTTGGGACATCCTACAAAAACAAATAACCTACCTGTTGGACTTTACATGCCCAATTAAAACATTTATATGTAAGAAGACAAAGGAACCTTGGGTTGATAACAGGTTATTACAAATAATTAATGAGAAAAATGGAGCCATAAGTAAGCATAGGAGAACACAAAATGAGGATGATAAAAGAATTTCTGAGTTTCATATTAGGAACTGTCGGGCACTTTGTAGAAAGGCCAAAAGTGATTATCACCTCAATGAAATTGAAATCAATAGACACAACCCAAAAGCCTACTGGGCCAGCATAAATAAATTAATGAACCCTAAAATAAATGACCCTACCTATTGTTTAGTAAACCAGGAAACAGATGAGCAGGTAGACCAACTTGAGACAGCTGACTTTATTAACAATTATTTTGCAACAATTGGTGACAAATTGGCAGAAAAAATGGATATCCCATGGTCCCCGTCTGGTGATAAAATAAATCCACAATTTAATTTTAATCCTATTAAAGTTGAAGAATTAATCCCACTGATTAAGAGAATAAATACAAGTAAGTCCTCAGGTTTAGAACACATAAATACCCAAACCCTAAAAGATGCACTCCTAACCCTTCCATCACACTTCCTGCACATAGTTAATTTAGTTCTTGATTCATCAAAATTTCCTGACCCCTGGAAAGTAGCCTTAGTAAAACCACTCCCCAAAGGTGGGGACACCACAGATGTAAATAACCTAAGACCCATCTCAACCTTACCTTTACCTGCAAAACTAACAGAGAAAATTATTCATAAACAAACAATTAATTACCTAAATAATTTTAATCTATTATCTGAAAACCAAGATGGATTCAGGCCTGCTCGCTCCACAATTAATAGTCTAGAAAAACTCACAAACACTATTTACTCAGAATTAAATCAACTAAAGATAACAACAGCCATATTCCTAGATTTTAAAAAGGCGTTGGATACTTTAAACCATGACATACTCTATAAAAAACTAGAATTCTTAGGATTTAATAATAAAAGTACTAATTTGATAAAAAATTACTTAACAAATAGAATGCAAAGAACCAAAGCAAACAATATCATTTCACAGCCTCACCCCATTACCTGTGGTGTCCCCCAGGGCTCAGTCCTCGGCCCATTGTTATTCCTTACATATATCAATGACTTTGGACACTGGCTAGAGCATCTCCAGGTACAACACTATGCTGATGACACTGTGGTCCACCTGGCACACAATCCCGATTCTAATCAAGCCCCTTTGCTTATTAATTCCGATTTAGAAAATATAAGGGTCTGGTGTGTAAAAAACAAATTGTCCTTGAATGCCAAAAAGACTAAATGTGTTGTCTTTGCTAATAAAGCCCTAAGAAAAATGCATAGGAAGCCCCAGCTAAGTATAGGAGATGATAGGATTGAGCTAACCCCATCCTATAATTACCTTGGGATCACTCTGGACAACCAGCTAAATCTCAAAAAGCAAATTGGGATTACCAGGAGAAATTCCGAACACAAACTGTATATCTTTAGAAGAAATAGCAGAAATCTACCGGAAAAGGCCAAGCTTGATGTGTTGAAAACCATGTTGTTACCCATTATGGATTATGGTGATATTATTTATAGTGTCGCCCCAGCCACTATCCTTCATACCCTCCAACCTACAGTTAGCAATGCCCTAAGGACCATATATTGGTACAAAGGTACAAAAAACCATGAAAAACTACACAAGTTAGCAGAGATAAATCTCATGAAAGACCGCAGGGAGATGCATCTATTGAAACATGCCTTTAATGCTTCAATGATGGATGATAGGATAGATAAAAGGCCACTCCGTACAAGAGCGCATGATGCTAGGCTCCTTAAGATTTCCAGGGTTAAAAACCCAATTTATAGAAAGAGTCTGTACCACAGAGATGCCATCCTCTGGAACCAACAAAAGATCTCAACCAGACTGAATAGGACAGTCACTGGGTTCAATGCATGGTTAAAGGAAGAATATGACAAGAAAATAGCGTCCTTACCTGATGTATGACCAGCCCCCCCCCCTACTCCTCTATCTCCCACTCCCCCAGGAGGGTGGGGTGAGTAAACCCATACACACACATACATACCCCCCCTATACACACTTTAATGATAAATGTTACTAGCCTATAGTATAACATCCGAGGCTCTTGCATATATGATGAGTGGGCGCCATTGATGTGGCCCCCACTCATCTAATATTTATTTTTTATTTTTTTTTCCTTACTTTCTTCTAAACCCTTCTTTTTTCTTTTTCCTACACTATACTCCTTTCTTCTCCTTTCCTATTTTACACTACTCTAACTTCCATGAGGCTGTCAGTACCCTAAGTACCAATGACACAGACTTTAATACCTTGCCTCAGATGGGCCCAGAGCTCAACAATAACATTGGATATTCAGAAACTTTAATAACTGTTCATTAAACTAACACGCGGGTAGTAGGACTGTCCTACAACATCAAGGACAGCCCTACATCCCATTACCACACCTAGAAAGTAGGTATGTGGCTTAACTACCGCTTAACGGAATATTGATATAATTGCAAATGCTGTGGAATACAAGAATACAATCTATAAGGTTATGTACTTCCTCAGGATAAAAATAAATGAAATAACAACAACAACAATACCCTAACTCATGTCCCAACCCCTAACCCTATACTATATCTGAATGTGAGGTCATTATGGCACACATTGATTATGGGCTCAAAAGGGCTCATTAAGGAAGCCCTTTGTCGGCCTCGCCAGCAGGTCCCAGATTCAGTATACCAGCAGTGCAGTAATTTATTTACTGCACATCCTCTTTTTGTCCGCTGATCACTTCCTGCCCTTTTATCAAGTTTTTTCACCCCCCAAAAAATCTAAAAATCAAACCTTTTTTTTCTCAGCAGGGTGTCTCACCAAGGCGTCGTATAAGACACTGGTAGCAAAGCTACCTGTGTCAATTAGTTTTTTTATTAGTATCAGATTCATGCAAGGTTACATTTAAAGCATGGTGGCATTCAATGAATGGTAGCCATCTTGACTATATGGGGTGCCAACTGTTCATGAAAGAAGAATTAAATAGAATGTGTTTTTTCATTAGTTAAAATACTGTAGCGTCCGCCGTAATTAGGAAGGAGACAGAACTCGTTAAGTACAGTTGAACCGGAGATACTTTATTGCCCTGGCTCTCTTGGCCATACCAGCTAAGTCTTGTCGGAGATCCTCTCTGCTTCAAGCGTCAAACCAGACCGACGAAACCCTCCGTCCTCCCCTCCTTATATAACTTGCTAACGTTTCTCCGACACCGGAGACGTTCCGTCCTGGGCGCCAGCAAACTTCGCCGACGCCCCCGCTTCGAACGTTTCCGCATCGGAGGGGATTCCGCGGGCGCCGCCACTAATTGGCAGCTGAGCCAGCCGTCTCCTCCCCCTCCCGGCATATCAACTCTTATCCTATATGCAACACACGCCGGGGGGGCGGAGGGGGTCTGCCACAGCCCCCCCCCTCCATGGCCACTACACTCTCCCCAACTCATTAAAAACTAAGTTCCCCCGCCGTAACTTGGCGTCCTGACTTACCTAGTATGTTAAATTGATTACCGGGGGGCCCCCTACTGGGCACTGCCTCCCCTCCTATCCCTACTTTTCGTTACATCGCTATACTACATTACTTGGGGTAAGGCCCATAGTGTTTTCGTTTTATGTACACAATAATATCTTTTAACATAGTATCGCAAAATTCCCGGCATGGCGTTGGGCATGCCGCCGTAATTACTCTCCTCCTTGCTCCGCTGCCTCTGCTGCCTCCTTTGCTGCTTCACTCTGGTCGCTTATATATTACACGGCGTAAGGCCCATCACATGTCCGTTCTATGTACACAGTAATATAGTTCAATCAGACAGTATCACAATATCCCCGGCATGGCGTTGGGCATGCAGCCGTAATTACTCTCCTCCTTATGCTAGGACGACCCTCCGTTGTCGCCCCTCCTCCTGCTACGCCACTGCCAGCGCCGCGCCCGTCCGGTCTCCCCTCCGGTTCGCCGTCCCTTCCGACTTCCCGCCTGTCCCGCTGCCTCCAGTGCCAAGCCCGCCGTCGTCGGTTGTCTGATCCTGCAACATCAACAGCACCCATTGTTACTGCACTTCTTTAGTAAAGAGAAGGTTCCCCCATTTTCTGTTTGACTGCCATACTTCTTTACCAGGTTCTCCGGTTTCGCTATACTACCGAACCCTCTTTTTACGGCGTCTCCCGCTGTTCCTCCCACAGCTCCCTCTCGATTTCTGGTTGTTGCTACAGTGTATCCCATCGGCCCGAGATCCGCCTCCCCCTTCCTCCTTACTCCCTCCCGCTCCTCGTACTGGTCTTCCCCGGTACCGAGCCAAAGGTTCTGCTTACCGTGTGCTAGTCTACGATACCCCATCCGGCTCCTCCGTTCGCCGCTGCCCTTCTCGTATGGCGTAGCGGGTCTGGGTGGTCTGCACCACCTTGACCTCCCCGGATGGCAATGTGACCATGGACGTCGACACCTGGCCCCCACTAACGCCCTCCAGCTTTTCATCCTCCAGGGGCCCTGCTCTGCCAGCCTGGTGAGGGTGGCGAGCTGTTCGTTCAGATGTCTGTTCTCCTCCTTCGTCTGTTGGAGTTTTTTCTCCGGGCATATTTCCCCCGATGTCCCCGGCTTCGGCTCCCCCGAGCCCCCCGCTATGTTCCCCGGTGCCGCTTCCGGCCCCGGCGGTTTGGTGACCGTTGGTCCTACAGTAGATTCCCCTTCACCTACTGTTTTCGTGGTCGTCGCCTCCTTCGGTTTCCCGGCGGGTGGTGCCAGAGTCGCTGTTTCCTCCTTCTTTTTCTCCGGCTTACCCTCCTCCTTCTTTACTTTCTTGGCCGGGCGCTTGGTGTCTGTCTCCTCCCTTCTTCGCCTCCGTTTTGGCGGCTGCCGCCCTCCCTTCAGTTTTCTTTTTAGTTTTTTTCGTCTCCTCCGGTGCCGGCCCCTTGCTCACCATCTGGGAGACCACTGTACGGAGGGCCCCCACCGCTTCCTCTGGCCCCTTCTTTTTCTTTTTCGCTCTTGCTTTACTGGTTGATGGACTTGCCTGCAGGGCCGCCACCGCCAGTTCCCTCTCCTCTTGAGGCACTACTATCTTCACCTTCTTTGGCAGCGACTTCTTCCTTTTCGCCGGCGTTTGCGGCGCTGCCGATGCCTCCTCTGGCTCTGGCTCGCCCCGCCGGGGCGACTTCCTCCTCTTCGGTCCCGCCGGAGCTGAGCTAGCTGATGTCCCGGCTGTGCCCCCTTTTGCCACCCGCTTCTTCTTCTTGGCCGGCTCTGGTGCCTCGTCCTCACTGTCCCCTTCTTCCCCCATTGTGTACCCGGGCTTAGAGAGGTGGGACGTGGCCAGGAACGGTGCTACCGGCGGTCTCCCCCGCAGGGGTGGCGTTTCCTTCACGTTCACCGTTATCGGCGGCCCTGGCTCCCAGTCCCCCTGGAGACCTGTGTTGGGGTGTTTCGCCCGGACGTGGTTCTTCAATTCCGGCTTCCTGAACGTGGGCATCGTAATTCCACATTCCAGCGGGCAGGCGAAATGCACCTGGCTCACCAAATGTTTGGTTGTGATGTGGCGTTGCAGCCCATCCTTCCTTGCAAATTCATACTTTTTCGGCTCCTGTCCAGCCAGCTTACACGACTCACATATGTGCAGTTTAGCAGCCATGTTGTCCATTATGTCCTCCTGCCTTATCGTCTGGAGTGGTCTTTCGATGTGTTCAGTCTGGCGTCTCAAACCGGAATGCTTCCCGGGTAGCGCCCCGCCTGCCCTATATAGCCCTGGCTCCTCCGGCGCCGGTGTTCTCCGGGTCGCCTCCTCCTCCTACCCTCCCTGGTGGCCTACGCAGTGATTGTCTCTGCTGTTCCCACGCTGATCCCCCTCTCCGCCGGCCGCGCTCCCACTGCCTTTCCCTCCTCCTATCTGGGCTGCGTGAGTGTCTGTGGGGTGCGTCCCCCCGTGCCCCCAACACCCACCCCGCTCTCCTGTATTCCTCCTGCCCCCAGCCTCTTCTATCCCGCCGGGTCTCTCGCTCCCGGCTTGTCGAGCGGGCGGTTGGTTTGTCACCCCCTGGGGCTTCACCCTCCACTGCTAGTCCCGCCCCATCACCAGCGTTGTCAGGAGCATCCCCCTTGCGCTGCCTGTTATATGGCCGCGTGGGGCCCTGCTTCCCGCCTCTTCCCGATAGGCCACGCCCCTTGCCAACACCGGAGCAGTATCTCCCGTCTCCGGCTCCGCGGACACCCGTTCCTCGGTCTCTTCCTTGTACTGAGGATCCCCCCCATTGTTACTCGCCGGACAATGGGTTGTCTCTCCCCCGGCTCCTGCGTCTCCTCTGCGTCGGCGGGGCGTTGTGGGCACGCACGGGATAGCTCTCCCATGTGAGAGGACAGACGTTTAGAGCGTTATCTTAATAAGGCTATTAAGACAGTCTTAATAGTCTTAACTAGTGTGCACTGCACCGCTCGACCACCAAAAACATACTAAATGGAGTGGGGTTGGATGATTCCCCCTACTACTCCCCGGGGGTGTGGGCCTGTACTCCCCGGGACACTTTAATACACTATGTGACATGTCTATGAGTCTATTTGGGCGCCCGCCCTAGTCCACCACATCCATATATAGTAGCCTATAGGATAAATATTTAACTACAACCATATTCCTTGTCTTTTTTTTGTTCTTTTGGGTGTTCCTTGTTATATTTTTGGAGTGTAGGAGAGTCTTGTTGAATTGTGTATGCAATGGGGGGCTCTGCCCCCCAACCCCCGTTTCTCTGTTTTTTCTCTTCTTGTTTACTATACTTACTCCTACTGTAAGTGTAACTGATTGTGGATCGACCCCAGTATCATCAACCCTTCTACCTACCCAAACCTCACCCTAATCTATTAGCCCCCCCCTATAACTACAAAAAAAGTTCCGGTTACGGTTGGCTAACCCATTTACCTACCCTAACGTCACCCTAATGTATTAGGGAGTGGTCATTTTTTAACAACAGGGGGGGGTCGGTGGATTTTCGCGCAAGGGGGTCGGAATTTTTCTGGTCCCCCCCCCCCGCGAGGGGGGTCGAAAGTTTTTTGGTCCCCCCATCCAGGCAGGTTGAAATTGAGCGCAGCCGACCCCTTTGAGCTATAGTAACGCCCGGGCTTTTCCGCTAAATAGGGGTGTAATTTTTTTGCTCCTCCCCTCAAGAGGGGTCCAAATTTTTTTGGTCCCCCTCCTTCAAGGGGTCCAAATTTTTTTGGTCCCCCCCCCAAATCCACCAACCCCCCCCTGTTGTTAAAAAATGACCACTCCCTTATAACTCAAAAAAGAAATTGAAATGATTTATTTTTAATGATGAAAGCGGCCCTGGGTGAGACACTGAATTAAGACTTTAAGACTTAAAATTAAGATAACTCTCTAAACGTCTGTCCTCTCACCTGAGAGAGCTATCCAGTATTTGCGCGTTGTGGTGGCTTCTGAGAGCCCGCCGACGCCGCCTGCTCTTCGTCCGGTGCCTCTCTGTCTGGCTGTCCTTGATTGTTCCCATGGCAACCCCCTGTCGTCTGCTCGTTACCCTTTCCTTCCTCCGGCCCGCTCCGGGACTGTAGCCAGAGCGACAACACCTTCCCTCCGTACTGACGTGCCTAGCGCTCCTCCATCATATCCAAGGTCTTCCGGGGCAGGTCTCCGGTGCTCGATCACCTGGTCCTCCTTCATTCCCTGCCGCCGGCGCTCCCCTGCCTGTATAGGTCGTCCGCCCCGGGGGCGGTCGCCCTTCCCTTTTAGCCCTCTCTCTCCTCTCCCGCTCCGCCGTTTCATTCCGATGGTTATCCAACCAGGCTCTATCCACTTTCTGCTTGTATTGTATCCAGTGGTCCCTCCTCTCTCTCCATGCCGCCTGCTCCCTCCGGAATTCAGGGTCCTCCTCCCAAAGGCCTCTCCTCTCCTGTCTGTCCCTATTCCTCTCCTCCCTCCTTGTCCTTTCTACGGCTGCTCTGTCGGTTCCGCTCCTCCTTTGTCCGCCTCGTTGGTACCGGCCCCTGCTCCTCCTCTCCACCGCAACTTTCTTCAGCGCGTCGGGGTGCACTATTTTCGTGCTCCGGTCTCGCTTGATCTCGTACACCGCCGTCCCGATCCGGGATTTCACCACCCACGGCCCTGTCCACCAGCTCTGCAACTTCGGCAAGATCCCCTTCTTCTTCAAGGGGTGGAAGTAGTACACACTGTCCCCCACCTCCAACGTGGCCTCCCCGAACCTCGTATCGTAATTCTGGCGTTGTCTCTGTAACACTTTCCCCAGTGCCCCCCTCGCATACTCGAACGCCTCCGCCATGGTTACCTGCAACTGGGCTACGTACCCCTCGCCGTCCACGGGCAGACCCTGCAGGGGGTAGGATAGCGCCAGTGGTGTGCATGACTCTTTCCCTAGCATCATCAGATTTGGTGACAAGTGGAGGCATGCGCCGATGACCTGTACACGGCCATTACAAACGGTAGCCTATCCCAGTTCCTCTGGTCCTTGGCCACTGTCGTGGCTAGCAGCATTTCTATGGTGCGATTCGCCCTCTCCACCATACCATCACTCTGAGGCCGGAAGGCACAGGTCCGGGTCTGCCTCACTTCCAGCAGCTTCATCACCTCCATGAACAACTCCCGGTCCCATCCTGCAGACGAATTCCTCCACAAAGACCCGAGCCACTGTGCTGGCCAGTTGGTTGGGCATGGGGTACGCCTCCGTCCATTTCATGAAGTAGTCGGCCACCACGAGGATATGCCTGTTCCCTCCCTCTGACAGGGGCAGCGGCCCCATTATGTCCATTGCCACCCTTTGCATCGGTAAACCGGTGGGCACGTGTCCCATCTCCGCCCTGCTCCTGCTCCTCCTTCCACCGACCCTCTTCCCCCCGGGCTCCCCTCTGACGTCTCCAGTTCCGCGTACATTGTTGTGGCTCTGGTGGCTCTTCCGCCAGCGGCTCTTCCGCCGTGCACTGGTCCTTGGCTCGAGTTACCACCCTGCAGTGTTGTGGCTCCTCCCCCATCATTACACACTGGTGACACGGCCTGCAACCACCTGGCTACCTGCCCCTTCGGCTCCTTGAACTCCATCAGCCACCGGAGGGATGCATGGTCCGTCCTTACTTTCGGTCTTTACGGAGAAGACTATCGCTAGCAGCTCCCTCCGGGTCACACAGTAGTTCCTTTCCGGCTTGGTCAGCGTCCTACTCCCATACGCCAACACCCTCTCCTGCTCACCCTGGACCTGGGCCAGCACCGCTCCCAGCCCCGTGTCGCTCGCATCTGTATTGAGTATGAGTTCCCCTTCTGCGTGGGGGAAGGCCAGTATGGGCGACTGCATGAGGCACCGCTTCAGTCTGTCAAACGCCACCCCACACTCTGCCGTCCAGGCCAATGACCGTCCCTTCTCCGCGAATGCAGAGAGTGGCTTCGCTATTGAGGAGAAGTCCTTCACGAATGACCTGTAATACCCCACTAGCCCCAAGAAGCTGCGGACCTCCGTCATTCCCCGAGGCGCCGGCCACTACTGCACCGCCTCTATCTTCTCCGGGTCTGTACCGATTCCCTCTTCACTCACGGCGTGCCCCAGAAACAGGACCCGCCGGCGCGCCAGCTGGCACTTGCTAGGCTTTACCTTCAATCCTGCCCCTATCAGCCGATCCAGCACATCCGCCAACCGTTCCATGTGCTCCTCGAAGGTGCGAGAGAATACTACTATATCGTCCAAGTACACCAAACAGGTGCGCCACTGCAGCCCCCTCATTACCACCTCCATGACCTTTTCAAACGTTCCCGGCACATTGCACAGTCCAAACGGCATCCTTTTGAACTCATACAGTCCCCTATGCATGGTGAACGCCATCTTCTCCTTGTCCCCCTCCTTTATGTCTAGTTGCCAGTAGCCAGTTGCGAGGTCCATGGACGAAAACCACGCTGCCCCCGCCATGGTGTCCAGGCAGTCCTCCACCCTTGGTAGGGGGTGGGCATCTTTTACTGTCACCGCATTCAACCTCCTGTAGTCCACGCAGAACCGATTTGTCCCATCCTTCTTCCGCACCAGCACCACCGGGGATACCCACGGACTCTGGGATGGCTCGATTACCCCCGCCTCCAGCATCTTGTTGACCTCCTCCTTTATTGTCTCCCGCCGGTGGGGCAACAAAAGGACAAGACCATTGAAAAGCTTGAAATTGGTGGGGGGTAGGTAAACTTCAAATTGGCCTATGGAAAGTAGAAATAGAAAAAAATGAGGGAAATAGTGCATATTGCCCATCGTGTATGCCATCTTGAATTCCCCAGTGAGCAGAAGGAGGATTTCCCAGGACTTTAGGTATGTGTTTCAGTACCCTTCTGGGCATCTTCTGTCCAAAAATTGGCTTGTTCCGATTTTGTTGAACATTAGGTCCTCTTCTTAACTAAAATTCTTGGACTATAAGTACTACAGAGGATCTCACCACATTTGTTTACGAATGCAGCAGGGTGCTTCTCTGCTACTTTAACAACAGCGGAGATGGTGGGGTTTCCGCACTCTACTTGCAATTTTTTTTTACACCCACCCCCCATCAAGGGGTCAAAATCCCCCCCCCCCTCCTTAAGCGTAAAAAAATCAACGCACGCAGGGTCTCTTTGAATAGGTTTTTGACAAACCACACAGATAGCCAAGGTCAGGGGACAAATATTCCCTTCGAAAATGAAATGTCATTTTTCCAATGTGAAATTCACCTACGATCTTTGACAACTTACCCAGCTAACAAAAAAACGTTTTCCTAACGGTCAGAAAACGTTTGCAGGAGGTTTGCAAACGTTTTGGAAAAACGTTTATAAAACGTTTATAAAACGTAAAAACGTTGACAATAAAAAAACGTTTGCAAGAAAACGTTTTATAAACGTTTGCAAAAGGTTTGAAAAAAACGTTTGCAAAAGGTTTGCAAAAAGTTTGTTTGCAAACTTTTACAGACGAATTTGGATGAGAATCTAAAAGCCAGGCTGGGAGTCGAACCCACAACCTATAGATTGGGAGTCCTGGGCTCTCCTTGGTGAGCTAACGAGGCTGGTGTAGAGGGGAGCATAATTATAAGCCTAAATCGATTTTGTCTTAGGGCTAAAGTGAGAGTGAGCTGCATTAGGGACCTTTAGCAACCACGTAAAAGGTCATTAAACGCAGACATAGCAGTGCTGAAAGTTTAGGATACGTCTGTGTTAAATGAGCTACGTCCGGTTTGCTAAAGGTTCCTAATGTCTTAGGGCTGAGGTGTGAACATGAGAGATGAGGCGGTAGGGACCTTTAGCAAACCCGACGTAGCTCATTGAACGCAGACATATCCTATGCCTACAGCACTGCTACGTCTGCGTTTTATGAGCTTTTACATGGTTGCTAAAGCGCTGCTTCCACCAACGCGACGTGACGAATCCGTCATGTAACCCATTCTCTCCATCCGTCAACGGATCAGTCAAATCGGTCCAATTTTGAGGGATCCATCACTTTTCTGCTTCCACTCCTTCCATCCGTCGACGGATCCGTCCTTATTTGATGGATCAGTCACCTGTTCTGACGGATCCGGTGCGGCTTATTAAGAAGGGGGTGCGGCTTATACGCGAGTTTTCCCCAGGACCATTCAGAAGGCTTCTGCGGCTTATAGAATCGGGCTAAACTCGGGGTGCGGCTTATACGCGAGTTAGGCTTATACGCAAGGTTTTACGGTAGGCTTATTTTAAAGTATAGGGAGTATACCTGCACCAATCAGAACTGGGAAAATGGCCCTTTCTGTGCCTTGCCTTGCACTTTGACATGGTACTTGAAAACTAGAACACCATGCACAGGGTGCACATTCGTATGGAACACCATGCACAGGGTGCACACTCATATGGGAGCACCATGCACAGGGTGCACATTTGTATGGGAATCTGCTGTGCACGTGCTTGTGCTAACAGATATGTTGGCTTCATGGCCCCATAGGTTAGGTGCCTGCCTTCAGGTCCCAGGTTACAACTTGTGTAGGTTCGAGTCCAGGAGGTAGTTTTGTAAATAAGTGCTTTGTTTTATTTTTCAAAAAAGTGGTCTAAATCAAATGTAAATGTACGTTTTGATATGTGAATAATTATCAATGTACTTAGGCTTAGAGGTAAGAGAAATAAAATATAGCCCAACAAAAGCGTTAGACAAGGTTTGTACAAAAATGTTTGTTTCCAAACGTTTCAAAAACGTTTTAAAATGTTTGGAAACAAACGTTTTCTTACAAACCATATACAAACGTTTTAAAACGTTCTGAAAACTTTTTTCGTTAGCTGGGATATTTCTATCTTTTCTTCACATGTTAAACTACTGTTAAATGACTACCCTCTAAATGAACTCTGGATAGACTTCAAGGTTAAAAAACAAACTGATGGACGGAGAAATGGTGTTTTGGCCTATCTTGTCTCATTTCTCTCCTTTTCATCTAAATTTTCCCTCTAACTTATTTAAAATACCGTTTAGCATATTTGAAATACCATCCACACTATTTAAATTAACTTCCCATGGTGCTATACCAGGGTTGGTACTAAAACAGGCAAATTCTGGGCACTTTCTGAGCTATTATATATCAGCCATTGCAAAGTGACCAAGCTGGGCATTTCTACAGTTCCCCATTATTGACACTAGTAACATAGACATGAGAGGACAAAAGACAAAGATAGCCGAGACGGGGGGACATAAAAATTTGAATTTGGGCTCAAGTACCCCCCCGCAAAAACTAAACTAAAGCTAAGTACAAACTTTAAAAACTAGTCAGGTTGATCTATGAGCAGTTCAAGCAACTACTGGAAAAAGAATGCAGAGCCCATCTACTCAAGATTCTTTACAGTGAGCATGACTTGGAGTACTGCTCAGACCCACTCACACATACACAGGAGAACAAAGGATTTGGAGAGCACATGGTCTGAATACTGACATTTAGAGCATTTTATGCCTATTTACACCCTGGAACTTGCTGGAAACTATTGAACATTGAACTTTGTAAGATGTGTACATGCACTTTGATTGTGTTTGTACAAGCCAAATTCCTGTCTAAAACCACCCCTGGCCAATTTTACTAGTAAGTAGTATATGGAAAAGGGGCAAAGGAATCAGGCAACACTTCATTACAACAGCACTGGTACAGGTCATTTCATCTTGAAAACTCAATACCAGCATATAGGGAGAAAATGGCAACATATCACGTTCCAACCCCACCACCTATGGTACTTCAAGGTGACGTGGCTGAGAACTGGAAGGACTTCGAGAGTAGCTGGCGCTAGTACTTCCTTGCAACACAGCTCCAAAAACAATTAAAAAAGGAGGATGGCAGTCCAAGCCCTGAGGGAGCAGAACTTGTTTCAGCAACACTTTGTGCACTCATGGGTATTGAGTGTCAGAAAGTCATGATGAGTCTGCCATCGCTATCGGAAGCCGACAAGAAGAACCATGTGAAAATCCTCACAGAGCTAAAAGCTCATTTTATTCATCAACGGCATGTGCTGATGGAACGTTATAAATTCAACATAGCAACACAGTTCAACATGCTCACTCAGAGGGAGGACACAGTCGACGAGTTTGTTATACGCTTACGACAGCTGGCCGCTTCATGTGAATTTGAAGCACTCAAGGACAGCTTAATCCGAGACCGGTTAGTTATTGGGACTACAGACGAAGCTACACGGGATCGCCTGCTGAAGGAACGTCCAGTCCCTGACCTCAACCGCTGTATCGAAAGCCTGCGTGCAAGTGAACTCTCACAAAGCCACAAACAACAGATGTCGGCAAAACCTGTAACAAGTGTAGACTACATGCAGGGACGGTCCAAGCATAAGGCAAAAAGCAAGGAAACCTGGAATAAACCTACTCAACCACCCTCCAACAACGGCAACAAGGCCTGCCACTGGTGTGGCAGTACGCCTTCCCACGTAAGGAAAGCCTGCCCAGCCAACAGTGCTAAGTGTACACTATGTAAGAAAATGGGACACTTCTCAAAAGTATGCCAGTTTGCGAAATCCGTCAACGAAGTCGAAGATAGTGACACGGTTGACGTCGCCTTCCTCACAGAAGTTGTGCCAGCAGGTGATTTCTGGACAGTCGACCTCCACGTCAACGAGCAAGCTACAACGTTCAAGCTTGACAGTGGAGCAGGCTTTACGATCATCAGAGACCATACACCATGGCTCGAAATGTTTCCACCGCAACCAAACCTAAGACAGTTCCATGGAGCCGGAAACGTAGACCTGACAGACCGTGTCATAGGACACATTCCAAAGGCCCGGCTCAAAGTGGACGGTAGTACGATTATGGAGGACATATTCATCATGCGGGGACAAAAGCACAACCTGCTAAGTAAATCAGCTTGTCAAAGGCTAAATCTCTTAAAACCTGCGGAGTCAGTCTACAACATAGAAGGATCGCCGGACTTTCGCTCTGAGTTCCCGCAACTATTCACGGGACTCGGGTGCCTCAAGAGTCCATACCGGATATCCCTTCTACCAGATGCCGTTCCAGTGTGTCTCTACACAGCTCGAAAAGTAGCACACCCACTCCTCAAACAGGTTGAACATGAACTTAAAGCGATGAAAAAGCAGGGAGTCATCTCAGAGGTCACGGAACCAACAGCTTGGTGCTCTTGGATTGTAATAGCCCCCAAGGATAATGGCAAGGTGCGAATCTGCATTGATCTTACACCACTCAACAAAGCAGTGCAACGTGAGATCCACCCGATGGCCTCCGTAGACGAGAATCTGGCAAAGCTGAAAGGGTCACAAGTCTTCAGCAAGCTCGACACCAACTCGCGGTTTTGGCAAATCCCCTTGGACAGTCGGTCATGCTTGCTAACCACGTTTGTAACACCCTTCGGACGCTACTGCTTCAATTGAATCCCCTTCGGGATATCATCAGCACCTGAGATCTTCCAGCGCACCATGTCAGGCATCCTACAAGGACTTGACGGGGTGGTCTGTCACATGGACGATGTTCTTATACATGCACCTACACAGGCCGAACATGACGACCGAGTCAGGATAGTCCTGGAACGGCTGGGAAAAGCAGGCCTCACGCTTAATGACAAGTGTGAGTTCTCGAAGACAACTATAACCTTCTTAGGGCACGTAATCACCCGAGAGGGCATCCAAGGAGACCCAAACAAGGTTAAAGCTATTTGTGACTTCCCCCCACCAACGAACGTCACCGAATTACAGCGGTTCAACGGTATGGTAAACCAGTTTGCCAAGTTTATTCCTGATTTGGCATCACTGAACGAGCCGTTGCGACAGCTACTTCGGAAAGACAGAATGTGGACATGGGATACACCACAAGTAGATGCCTTTAACAAGATCAAGGCCAAAATGACATCGACTGAAACACTGGCACACTACGACCCCAACCGAAAGACTATAGTCGCAGCCGATGCTTGCGACTATGGTATCGGAGCGGTCCTCCTTCAAGTCAACCAAGACGGTGACAGGAGACCAGTATACTATGCATCAAGGTCACTAAGTGAGACAGAACAGAGGTATGCCACGATCGAAAAGGAAGCACTTGCATCTACCTGGGCATGTGAGAAGTTTTCTGACTATGTCTTAGGTATGCAGCTCACTCTGGAAACTGATCACAAGCCTCTGGTCCCACTACTTGCATCAAAAGACCTCTCAAGTATGCCACCACGCATATTAAGGTTCCGACTACGGATGATGGGGTTTGCCCCGACAGTAGTCCATGTTCAGGGCAAAGATCAGGTGACAGCTGATGCACTCTCAAGAGCACCAGTCGATAAGCCATCACCCTTGGACATAAGCTTCATCGAAGAAGTTGAACAATTCGCTTCTTTCACAGTGAAGTACCTCCCAGCGACAGAAGTCCGACTACGTCAAATATGCAGAGCACAGGACGAGGATGCTGTCTGCACCGAAGTTAAGTCCTACTGCAAAAATGGATGGCCGGGATATATGCCACAGCAACCCTTACTCTGTCCATACTGGGAGAAAAGAAACCACCTAACACTCAAAAATGAACTATTGATGTACGACCACTGCATTGTGATTCCTCAAGCCCTACAGCTCGAGGTACTGGGGCAGCTACACCAAGGCCACCTTGGTGTCACCAAGTGCCGAGCTCGGGCCATGCAGAGTGTATGGTGGCCACTAAGCAGCAAACAGATCGAGGCAATGTGCAATCTTTGCCACATCTGCGCTGTACACCGTCCACAACACAAAGAACCGCTTCTCCCATCTTCTTTCCCATCCTATGCCTGGGAAAGGGTCGGTACAGACCTATTTGAACTGGATAAAAAGGTGTATATAGTAGTAGTAGACTACTACTCTCGATTGATCGAGATCCAACGTCTGCTACAAACCACATCAGCTCATGCCATTGAAGCATTAAAATCAGTCTTCAGCACACATGGCATCCCTGACTATGTGGTATCAGACAATGGTCCACAATTTTCACCCTGCGAATTTAAGAACTTTGAACTGAAATATAGGTTTACCCATGTGACCTCTTCACCAATGTACCCTCAGTCGAACGGAGAAGCTGAGCGAGCAGTTCAGACTGCTAAGAATATCATGAGAAAGAACGTAGACCAGCACCTCGGATTCTTGGCCTACCACACTGCACCACTGCAGAATGGCCAAGCCCCCTGTCAGCTCCTGATGGGGAGAAACATCAGGACTACTCTGCCAACAACAACCACACATCTGCATCAGGGCCATGATAAAGAGACCGTCAAGGCTAACGAAAATATGTACAGGCAAAAGATGGCAGAAAACTACAACAGGCGCCATAGAACGGTTACTTTACCAGTATTGGAACAGGGTGACCGCGTCTGGGTATGGGACCAGGACCGATATGGTTCCGTCGTGGAAAGGACAGCTTCTCCCAGAGCCTACCGCGTAGAAACAGAGAGAGGCTCAGTAATAACACGCAATCGAGGAGCCTTGGTGCACACTGGAGACCACAGGGCGCAGCAGGACATACCAAGCCTACCAAGCCCACAGCCTTCCTCTCCCCCCGGAACACCGGTGCAAGAGGCCGCCACAGGAATGACCACTAGGAGTCAATCAGGAAGGGCGATAAACCCACCACAGAGTCTTGACCTCTAAGAAATGTTCATGGGCATAATAATCCCTGAGTCCTGAGGTCAGTCTGCCAATGAAAGACTCTAGAACACAATGTGAGTTATCTCAATAGAGAACATCTAGATATCATAAATCCAAAAGACTTCCATAGATATTCCATACATGAATTCATTAATTCAAAGACAGCCCTAAAGAGACCTACCGCTATCAAACATTACAAACACTTGTAGAGTATATCTAAACACCATCGACGAGACATTTCATGAGTATAGTGTCATCATAAGAATATGTACCTTTATCCTAAAAAGGGAGATGTGGTAACACTCCACCTAGTGTTAAGTATGAGAACTAGAGAGTTACCATACAGTGCTGCCACCTATCAGTAAACCTTTTTAACCTACATCCTGGCCTCATGTGTTATGCTTTTCCCACAAATAGAGGTACATAGTTAATACAGTGACATGTAAGAGTAAAACAGTGACATGTAGCAGTAGAACAGTGAAACAGGTAAATTAGTAGTTGTTTACACGAAGAGGTAGTATCAACTCATTCCATAGTTTTAGGTAAATGCAGAAACATAATATTATTTTCTGGTTATAATAAAGGGTGTGGTGGGTGGGAACTAAAAAGTGCTTTCTCTCTGCACGAAATCTGGAATGAAAACACACCGCATGGGACCACAATGCACTGGGGTGGAAGTGGAA
Organism: Harmothoe impar; assembly: GCA_947462335.1. Lineage (NCBI taxonomy): Eukaryota > Metazoa > Annelida > Polychaeta > Phyllodocida > Polynoidae > Harmothoe > Harmothoe impar. The sequence goes on from OX381704.1 coordinate 30,773,067, forward strand.
CTCTCCAGTAGCAGGAGAGGGAGGAAGAAAACGTTCCCGCCCTACGTGCCTGCCATTACCACACAGTTTCCAACTATGTCCCAATGACACAACACGAGAGCTATACTTTGGATATTTTAATACAGTTTGATAAATGCAGTTACATTTGTAAGTATATACAAGGTTAATAGAGGTACATAGATAATACAGTGACATGTAATACAGTAGAACTTCATTATTACAAACTCTGTTATAACGGCCGAGACGTAAAACAGCGGTTACAAGCTGCGGGGCACTCACACCCAAAGCCACATGCTTGCCCCCAGCCACCTGCTTCCCCACAGCCACCTGCTCACCGACAGCCACCACCTGGAATTTGATTTTATATCAAGTATAATATATCGGTTTGAGGTAGCGTTTTCTGGAGAATGTGATTCTGCTGTAAGAATTGAGAAATAATGTACTGTACTAAAACTAGGTACATGGTCATGGGCAATTGGTACTGCATATGTACAGTTAAATGGGGGCGGGGGGATCGGGGCCACGGCCAGGAGGATCAAGACAGATTTCGCTCTGACGAAACGAAAATTGCGAGTATCTTTGCTGTTTACGCTCCAATCTGCCCGATTTTCAGAACCGACGGAGAACTTCAAAATTGTTTTCGGGTCAAAATGGGTTTTGGGGTCAAAATCATCTGTACACATGTCGGCCGCGTGGCCGAGCGACACGACGAAACAGAAACGGAGATGGTGTCACTGCTGACGCTCTGATCGACTCGCTTTTCGGCCGAGACATAAAACAGCGGTTACAAGCTGCGGGGCACTGAAGCCCAAAGCCACCTGCTTGCCCACACCCACCTGCTTGCCCACACCCACCTGCTCACCTGGAATTTGATTAAGGTTGATCGCTTCTCAATGATTATGGACTCCTGCGCAGCTCTCTGCGCATATAGCTTAAACTTGTTAAAATGGGCATATATTGGACAAGTGGATATATATATACATGCATACTAAGCAATATCCAAAAATTGGACAATTCCGAGCAGAATTGAGAATTTCATTGCACTTTAAATATTTGGTGTGTTTGGAGCCAGTGATAGTTGCTATTTTTAACATGAATTAGAATAATTGAATTACTTACCGATAAATCATTATCGAGATTGATATAGATTGCATCACGGTGCTTAAAACAACCAAGGGTATAAAATATATACATCTGTTACCCCGATTCTTAGCATTTTACCCACTATTTTGGCCTTTGAATATGAGATTTAGACTGTTTTTGTCCTTTTTTTAAACTTCAAAGGGCCAAAACCCTAAAATTATGCGTGGGACCCCCTATCAAAATTACTTTTTTATGTTAGCAAACAATCTAAACAATTTTTTGAGAAAGTAAAAAAAAAGTCTGGATTTATTTTGCTATTTCTTAAAGATATAGTTGACAAATTTAGCATTAAATTTAATTAATCGTCCTAAAACCACCAATTATTTTCACAAAAAGGTTGTTTTTGGACCAACATTTTATTCTTTTAATATCTAAGGACACATTATAGAATTATTCATTTCAAATATAACATTGATGTGGGCAGTGGTTTACTAAGAAAAAAAATCGTGAAAATTTCACAATTTCTGGTATATTTTATCAAAAAAAAGAAAAAACTTTTTTTTTTTAAATCTGTAATAAAAAAAAAGTAGCTCGGGACCCTCCCTATTTTTTTCCATTTTCCATTCATTAATGATCAAAACTTCCCTCAGGCAAAAAATTAGGAAATTCTATGGATGAAAAGTTAAGAGTAGCGATCAACCTTAAATAAGGCGTGTCACCTATTAAAGTGGGTCAGTTTTTCCTGGAGATAACGAACCTGCGGTCAGAAATGAAAAATAACGTATTGTACTAAAATAAGTTACATGGTCATGGGGAATCGGTACTGCATATGTACAGCTGAATGGTTAGAACGGACAAATCGACAGGTGGTGCCCAGTACCATCATAAAACGACAGGTGGCGCCCAGTACCACCACAAAACGCCTAGTACCATCACAAAACGACAGGTGGCGCCCAGTACCCGATTTTGACCTACAACAACACCACACTCGCCGATTCTGCAGTTTAACAGCAAACTCGGCAGTTTTACATCTAAAATCAGCTTTTTAACATCAAAACTTGAGGATTCAACTTTGTTATATCACTTATTAGCGAATTGTATTGTTATATCGGCGAGTTCCCTTTACTTCAGGCACAGTTCTGGACCATACCATTCACCCAAAAGCCTAAGGGGTGGCCGCTATAGTCATAGGAAAATCCCCCGTTAAGGGCCGCAAACCGGAACTGCTGTGACTCTCGGCAATTTAACATTAAAACTCGGCGATTTAACATCAAAACTTGACGATTCAACTTTTCTTTTTGTTAAATCAGTGAGTTCTATTGTTATATCGGGCGAGTTCTATTGTTAAATCTGCGATCGAGTTCTTTCTCAAGCCCTCAAGCATACCTCCCGACCATACCATTTACCCAAAAGGGATGGCCGCCATCTAATGGCATCATATTTCTCGGCACACTTCTGCCAAAGATCAAAGAGAGAATGCACGGTTTGGCAATGAAAGAGAAATGGAGATTCATACAAATCGGCTCTTAATCAAAACAGGCTTTCATTACTTATTGTTTGATGAATCTCCATAGAAAAACTATGATAGCATTTCATGGCAAGGGAAATTTCACCAAATTGGCAATTTTAAGGGAAATTTCATTAAACAGAGTAAAGAATCTTACTATGAGTTGGTCTATCGTTCTGGGCCAAGTATTGATACTTGGGACAGGGTTCCCACTATTTCTCAGTCATGGTTTTAACTGACATTTAACTGACATTTACCTGACAGATTTCTTTTTTAACTGACACTTAAAAGATACATATTTAGTTCATTTGCAGTCTCAATGCTACAATATACATTATTAATTAGTAGGCCTACTGTAAAATCATGTGTGCAATCCCTTCAAACATTCATTTCAAGTCATACCTGGAATTTGCAGTTTTAAAGGCCTCCAGGGCAAATTCTCGTGATAATATATATGGATGATTTCTGAACGGGTGAATCTAGGGATACATTTCAGATATCAGGGGTGCGACCTGGAAAAATGCAAATAATCTGAGGATTTGTGTGGATGAGCAGATTGAGCCGAAAAAACTTGTCCAGTTGCAAATCACACCTCACAAGAGAACTAAGGGGGTTTAGGGGGCATGCCCCGATAACATTTTGAAAATCTTTTAGGTAAATGGTGCAATTTGATGTATTTTGGTGTCCTGGTCTATAGACAATTCCAGTCCCCCCCCCCACCAAATTGGTCACTGGTCTGTCCATTGATATGTTCAACTTCCCTTCACCATCCAGTCTTGATAATGCAGTTGAAATGCTCTGTCAGGTTGACTGCATGTGTGTAACCAGGAAATTCCAATTAAGTAATGGGAAAACCTGGCCTACCTTGGGTGACTATTTGTTCCCCCTGAGCAACGGCAGCAAAGTGCAGTGACTATACTTGGGGGGTTTGTGATTTTTGACTATAGATTTGAGGAGTCTTAATTTAGGGCCGCATATTCCATTAAGTAAACAGAGATAGCCTAAGTAGTTACGGGTCTGGGGGCTTCCCCCTGAGACAATTTGAAATCTAGAAGGCAAATGGTGCATTGTGGCGGATTCTGAGACCAGACATCCAAACTCTGGAGTAGAAAAAATCTGAGCCCAAGAATTTTTGGAAGTGGGGGAATGGATGTCCTGCTGAGCACCGCAAGCGAAGCGCAGCGGTCCAACTGGGAGGATTTGGGGGCATGCCCCCCCCCCCCAAGAATATTTGAAATTCTAGACTTGAAATGGTGCATTCTGATACATTTTGGGCCAAAATATATTAAGGCTCAGCTCTGTATTATTCTCTATGATTGGGGCTGGAACCGTCTTTTTGGTTTTGGGAAGGAAGGCTTTTGAGAAATCTAGTGTTGAAATAGTGCATCCTAGTTCATTTTTGCCAGAGAATATCATAGCTCAGATCTGTATTATCAGGCCTCCTTTTCGGTTGGTAGGCTTTTGAAAAAAAATTGGAAACCTAGACCTGGAATGGTGCATGCTGATATAATGTATCAGAGCTTAGATCTGTATTATCCAGCCTCTTTGATTGGAGATGGAAACCTGTTTTTTTGGAGGGGAAGGTTGGGAAAATTTTGAAATCATAGACTTACGATGGTACAATCTGGTACATTTCGAAACAATAATACCTTAAAGATCAGGTCTGTATCTGTTCATTATAATTGGAGCTGGAACCCTATTCATTGAAGGGAAAGGCATCGGAAAATCTAAAACTTTAAAAGTCTAGATGTAATGGTGTGATCTAGTGCATTTTGGCACAAATATATATATATATCCAGGTCTGTATTTGTTTAATTGGGACTGGGACAATCTGCTGGTTCGATACTTTACTAATGCACAACCTTTATTGGGGATGGAACTTTGCTTTTTGGATGCAAAGATCTTTGAAAATTTTGAAATTCTTGACTTCTTTTAGGAAAGAAAAGACGCATTAGATTCAACTGGAGTCTCTCCTGTTGCATTTTGACCTCAAGTCTCAGAGAGTGAAAAAAGTTTTGATGAAATATCTCAAATTTTTTTTTTAACTGACATTTAACTAAATCTGGTTTTAACTGACAAAAATCATGCTTTTTCTTTTTTAACTGACTTTTAAAGCAAAAAAAACTTAACTGACGGGTGGGAGCCCTGTGGGAGATTCATGATTGATGAGGTTTGTTTCAGTGTGAATCACATCAAATTCTAAATCTACATTACTTATTATTATAATCGAATTGAAATAGAGATGAATGTTGGAAAGCATTTTAATGAACCGTGATCACAAAATTAAGGGACCTGTCAGAATCTGGGTTCCCACAAAAAAAATTTGAGTTCCACGACAATCTCAATTTTCCACGATATTCATAGCATTTTTGTGGAGGGCAGGGGCCTTGAAAATTTCTAAAATCTAGAAGAAAATTGTACATTCTCTCAGATTTTGTAATATTAATTACATTACTTTCATTTTCCATGACAGACGGCAAATTGTTTACAAAATTCCATGACATTCCAGACAACTTTCAAATTCCATGACTTTCCATGACATGTGAGAACGCTGAGAACGCTTGCTGTAATTGTGTGAGATTCGTGCGGGAACTGCATTATCTGGATAGTGACAGATGAACAAAGATAACATAAATCTTTTGAGTTGATTTTATTCCACAATATCTCTTTATGAGTTAGCGTTGGGTCCCTTCCTGCGTCCAAATGTAGCAACTACGTTGACGAAGCGACGGTTGTATTGGAGACGGCGCTTGGCACGACCAGTGCGCTTCTTCTTCTTCTCCTGCTTGTCAACCTTGGGTGTCTGTCCCTTTACCTTACCGGCACGGGCAAGAGAACCGTGGACCTTACCTAGGGAGAAGTAGTCAATGTTTTAGTTAATATACACCTATTAAGATGCATTCGTGTACCATACTACGGTACTATACTACAGGAGCAAGCTAGTTAAGCTCATACTTTATATCAGGAACACCCAGATCATATAGTAGGAATTTTAGTCATTTTGAAGTTTCAGATCATATAGTGATTAATAGAGGGAATTTTATAATCATTTTCGTCAACTCTTTTTGTAAGAAATTCACAGAGATTTCAGCGAAAACTCGTAGGACTCAAGAAATCTCTGCCGCGCGTTTCTCCTTCACTGTAGTGGAATATCCATGTGAAAGTACAGCACACTACGTCTGAGATAGTAATGATATTTTTTCACTACATTGTTAACAACAGACCAGACACATATTTAAAACCATACCTCCGAGCATGCGGACATCCACGTCGAGTGTGTGGGAATCGGCAACGGAGGAGAGGAGGGTATCGTCCTCCATGGGGGCGCCGTTCTTGTAGACTACCATGTCGTCCAGGGGCAGGCCCTCGGCCTCAGCAACCTGGACCTGTAAACAACAAATCAGTATTTGTCAGGTTTTTCTTCATAAATACTTAGCCTAATACAGGGCAGGGGCGAGGAGGGCATTGTATTAAGGGGCCATCAATCAATTACATACGTACCAAGGGAGGTTGGGGTGCGGGGTCTCGGCTCATTTTGTGTACGCATAGGGGCGATTTTCTGATCATTTCAGACTCAAATGGCTATCATTTTAGCTCCAAATATTCAGAATTTTTTTGGGGAGAAATTCTCATATAAGGTTACTTTTCCATATTTATGTGGAAGTTTGTTACAGGATGAAGTTGTTAAAAGAGAGGAAAATAGATTTTGTTTATCCTGATTTATAAAAGGGATATTGTTTTGTGAGAATGTGCTGCTCTCTAAAGATGGGTGTATGCACATCAAGGGGGATGGTTCTAGGTTGCTTAAGTTTTATTGGTAGTGAGGAGGGTCGGAAAAAGTAAATCCTCAAAGCAACCCCCCCCCCTGAAATAACTTTATTTGATCGTGGGGGGGGGGGGGGGGGGGGGTATGCAATTAATGGATGGCCCCTAAGGTACAAAGTTGTAACCAAAAGTAAGCAGTGAGGATTTCATCAGGTAGACCTTGCTAAAAACCTTATCAAATGCAATCACACAATCTAGTGCCACAGGCATTTTAACACTTAAAGTTTATTGACGGCATGTCGCTAAAAGATGACATTTGTTGTCATGATGCACCAATCGGTCCAGTGCAATCCGGGGGAGTGGTTCTGCATTGGTGCATCATGCCGACCCTTCAGGAGTAATTGAGCCTGTAGGCCTATGGTCAGCATGATGCGTGGATTCGTGCATCATGACGACCAAGTCCAAGGACATGATGCATGAAGTAGAAAGCAGCTATATAGTCATAGGGATCCTATAGTATAGTATAGACTAATTATAGAGTATAGTGGCAATAAACAAGGACCGAGGTGTTGTTCCCAACCATGGAAAACGCCTGAAAAGATTAATTGATTGGTTTGTTGTACTGTAATGGCTCCTTATAGTATGTATTGCACAAAAAAAAAATCCAAAATGCAATTAAGTGATTGCTTGTTACAAAGCAAAGCAATGCTTTGCTTTGTAACAAATACGTTCAATAAATTGTTAAGTTGTTGTCCTTACCTTGACATCATAGATGGATTCCTCGCCTGTCACCTCGAGGGTGTGGGTGTTGAGTGAGCGTACAAAGAGCTGCATGTTGAAGCTGTAATAAACAAATATAAGGGTTAATGGATATATTTCAGCAGAGATTCGTGAAGTCGCAGGTTGTCTGTGAGTGTGACAGCGGAGAAAACGCGTTCAAGTCTGTTCACTGACAAGTGACAGTGACACAGCGGCTGCTCGATCTCACGATCAACGTCACTGCCTCAAGTGCCACCGACAGATTTATTGTGCGAATATTGCACTGCCATATACTAGGACATGGTGACATCGAAATGCCGACTTTAAGGCATTTTATACAAGATTATCGATGTTGTCTCCATGTCAAATACCCCCGCATGAAGCTGTTGTCACTGTTGACAGCACCGGCCCTCTGTCCGAATTCAACCAGTCCCAACAAAAACAATCCATTTGTTCAAGTTTTCAAGCTTCAAAATACACTAACATGGTACCTAATCGAAGGCGTATCTTTTATCCACTTAATTCGCTGCGTAGTTACTCCGATATGCTTTCTGACAAGCAGTAATTTCTGTTTTAATACACCTACCTTAATCCCACGTGTGGATTGCACAAGATGGCTGTTCCAAAAAGGACGAAAGATGTGTATCACGTGACTGACAGAACTTGCGTACTACGTCACGATTTCCGCGGACGCAATCGTATGGCGGGCGGTTGCCGCGCAGTTGGCACTACAGAGGGTAGAAAAATGAAACCATTGCACCATCAAATGGCAATGTCTATTAAAAAAGAGGAATGAATTGCGAAACCTACTGTAAATATTGGGATATAAATTTGCCCCAGTTTAAATGACTTAGACTGTCAGAGGGCAGTATGACAGCATCAGTTTATCAGTTATAACTTATATATAATATGGCAAGCCAACTTCTACCTGACTTTAATACACTGTTACATGTATCTGGTATAGTGAAAATTGAAATTAACACCGGGTAATTACGCGAAAGTAACCGCCCTCCCCCCACTACCTTCTGATTTTTGAGAAATGACTCCCCATAAACATATTTTATCATGACCACCCCCCCCCCCCCCATGGAGGGTTTTCCAGGTTTTGCCTCCCCCCCCCTCTATATCCACCAAGACCCCCCGCCCCCCCCCCCCCCCCCAATTGAGCTTGGATAAAATGACTCGGCACAAAGAGGGGGGGGGGGGCGCCTTTTGGCGCGGGAGCATATAAAATAATTAATACTTTAACTGATTATTACGGAAGTCGGTACCATGATTGTATTTTGATGAATAACACTGCATGAGCAAGTGAAAGATGAATGACTCTATTTATTCTTTATCAATAAACTAGTATTGTAGTATTGTTAGGTTTTGAACGAACTCTATAGAAAATAATGAAAAAGTAAAAACGAACGACACTAACAACTTTTACGTAACAATAAAGGCACTTTCTTTATTCACATCTGTATGAAAAGTAGTGATAATGGTCTATGTTGCATGCATGTGATCACTGATGTATATTGTTTTGACATTTAATATATGGGAGGAAAGCCATACTGGTCAGGTGGAATCTGTATACTCTTAGTAGAACTAAATAGGGATGTCATCGATACCCCCGGGGGCTACATCCCTGATACCCCACAATCCATATACCGACATTTTCGGAATTCTGATTATCGAATCAACAAAAGCATTACATGTGTATCGATATCGGGGTACATCATTTTGCAGACGGAAAGGCTCAGAATTTACCTTTCCAAACTGATAAAATTGTGTAAATATTCCAACTAGAATCAGCGTATCCTTCAGTGTGAATTTGAATATCACAAGATTTGAATATCACAATTTTAATCAGTTTTTCACATGTTCCTACCTTAAACAGGGTTGAGCCATGGGATTAATTTGACCTCTACAATTTTTCAGTGGAAAGTGACAGCTGAATATCTTTACCTAATCAAAATAACTTGAATGATATAATCGGTAAATCGAGATCGAAATAATTGGATATCAGTGACATCCCTACTGAATACATGTAATTATTTTCTAAGGCATACATCGTTGTTCCATATGTAAACATGGATTTAGAGCTTATTAAGGCATTCGGTACGTTACTTCGGTAGATATGATATGCACCATTGGACTTGGATCTCTAGGATAAAAATACGTTATAATAGGTTCTAGCGTAATACATCGATAGGGGTACATGCGTACTATGTAATAGTAATAGATCGTGAATATAAAAATCACAGGTATACGTATTGATTATATATACAATGTACATATTATATGGACACCGGTATATCCCCCTCACATAGGAGACTCGATCTTTAATAATGGCAGTGAAAGGTTTATTCATGTTATCGGATCAAGCCTTGGGACACCCGAGATTTGGGTGCTCTTTCAGAAACGGTGAGCTGAGACACTTTGGACGGGCTTGGTACCTGAGGAGCAGGAGCAGGACCCAACTACCTCAGGGCTGACCCTTCTGAGCCATAGCACCGATTTTCCAATTATGTTTTGTAGGTGCAACAATTTGTATTTCTCTCTGAGACTTGCTGACATGATGGACGTCCTCCTATTAAACCTGAAACGTTCTAGTAGCTGACACTGTATGAGTCCCCGCTGTCCGAGTCCTCTCCACGACCAGTTACGTCCTCTGTTGCGTCTTGATCTCCCTATGCATTACATGATACAGAAATATGTATGCATATCATTAGACAATCATTGTGAAATTATGATACTGTCGGGAAAGTACAGGTGGGCACATTTGGCTGCAATTTTGGGACTGTTAACATAGGGTAGAAGTGTTAGGATGAATTGATTGGTTTAAAATTGGTTTAAATAATCTGAAAATATTTATGTCATATCATATTTATGCATATAATGTTAACAATGTATAAATGCCCACCCTTTATTCATTCAAGCGAATTAAAAGAAGCACAACTGCCCAACTACTTGCTTGGCATTTACCCAACACGTTACGCCCCAATTTACCTCAACACTCTCGTCATCTGGCAAGCTGTCAGAGTCGCTATCAGACGCATTTGCATCAGCAGCCTGACTCATGATCTCCTCTCCCTAAAACAGAGACACAATTTTAGGGACATTTAATCATTGTCCCTTGTCCAGAGATGCCACTCGGACTCACCAGACAGGAAAGTAGGAAATTATAATATTTTGGGCAATATCATGCCGGAAATTAACGTAACATATTACAGAAATTGCTCTGAAAAGGCAGGGATTCCTAAAAAAAGTAGGAAAAGTGGCACCTCTGATTGTCAAATCAAAACAGGATCATAAACATATATGCCTATGACAGGATACAGAAAGCCATATTTTCAGTATGTTTACTATTGATACTAAGATACTCTGGTAAATCATGCAATCAATTACCCTTGGCCTAGCAGTGTCTCCTCAAATTGTTGTTCTCAACCTTGATTTCAAATTTACAAAGATGCCATACATAATTGTATTGGTTAGTGAGGTGTTTTTTTTAGTCTAGAAAGAGACCCAAAATGGCGCGGGCGGGGGTTGTCCGGTTACAATTAAATCCTTACCCTTAGATCACGGTTCTTTAGGTTTCCAAGCCAGAAGGCCTCCAGACAACCGTTGAGGGTCAGCATGGCCTTGACCCTGTACACAAAGTGCTCCAGGGACTTCTTCAGCACAGGAACCATGTTAGTGAGACTCACATCGCGTATGATCTGTACGAGCATAAAGGGGGACAGGTTCTCAGGCAATGAATAGGTGGTATATGGGCAACATGTATATACTCTGGGGGAAATAGTTGAAAGGCAATTGCATTGGTATCACATGTATACCTCTATTTGTAGCAATTTAATATACCGATACTTTGGTTCAAAGAAAAAGGTCAGCTCGCCAACCCTAAAGCTGTTGAAAGCCATTCTTTCTCTTATATTTTTCAATCGAAAATTGATGAGGTTTAATTCTTGCTCTTCCTTATCAAAAATTTTCACCCAATAGGACGCAGTACCCAATTAAGATGATAGCATGGTTCTGGTTACATATATATCCATGGCACATATTGATTACATTTATTTTTTACTGTAGAAAACGAGGTGTGTGTGTCGTAGAACCCCAACTACAAAAGCCGACATTTATTTTTTATCTTTATTAATACTGTACAAGCTTAGGACCAGGGCCTGTCTGGCATTCATACAGTTTTTGATTTGCTGGAAGCTTTTTATATATACCAGTGGGTCATAAAACAGTCAGTACTTCAAGGGTGGAACTAAGGTGCAAAACCCAGCAATGAAAGAGAAACTAAGTAGATGTCTGAGTGCTGCTTGCTGCTGCTCACCTTGGAGTGGCCGGCCATGTGGTGCAGTACACGTGTACTCAGCTGCAGGTTCTTGAGCAGACTCTGTACGTCATCCGCGTGGTGCCGGAACACACGGTCAAGCAGCGGCATGCCCAGTCGCAGAAACACATCCACAAACTGACGACCATACTGGAAAACAAAGAGAAAGTGTTGTCTTAATCAAAAGGCTGAAGAATAAAATAGAACAGGACAATTCATTGGTGAGCTGGTAAAAAAGATAAAAAATTATAAAAAGACGATTTAACCAAGCCTGGCGCAAATTATGGGCTGTGGCAAATCAGGATTATCATTGTGTAATTGACCAGAAGTGATAAGTTGCCATTTTTTCATTTCATCGTACACATACACATAACATAGTATTGTCAATGATTTCATGAAAAGTAATTGTTGTAATTCCCATTTCCCCGTTTACATGTAACATGAAATGCTAATAATCCTCGGGTAATAACCTAAATTAAGGGGAATACCTGTCGTTATTAAAACATTAAACCAGGGATATGGAATCTAATTTCTTAAGATTCGCAGAAAAGGAAAAGACCACTCACTTTGAGGATAGAGAGGAGGTTGGGCCTTGCGTCACATGCCTTGACTATATTGACATGGATGTGGAAGATGCGCACGGCCAGGTTCCACTGCAGCAGTTTGTCCAGCTTATCCCGGTCCGTGTCGTGCTGGCTGTATGCCGCAATGCTCTTGGCGCAGTCAACCAGGTGCGCAAGCATCACGCGGTAGAACACTGGGAAGGAGTTCCTGTCATAACATAGGGGCAGGGAATTATATTGAAGCTTGGCTGGAGAGTCATATAAAACTTTAAATATTGTTGACCAAAATCACATTGGGTTATATTTAGCTTACACTGAATATAAATAGGAATATTTATTTTTTAGCGTTCGCTCTCCTGGTCAATTGTCTAAGGTTTTGTATATTTTATTACTTAATTCGTGGAATATCTATGAATGTAACATTGTCTTGCATGAACTTACTTGGTAAGTGTTGGGTAGGTCTCTGAACTGGAGTTATTTTCCGACTCAAGCAGCTCAGCGAATCCTGTGGTAGCGAGATGGTCCAGTGCTGCCAGTGTATCCTCTGAGTTGGACAGGTATGCCCTGGGGGAAAGGAGCACATGTATCTTTCAAACAATTGTATTTATATTTAACCATATTACACATTCAAATGTATTCTGATATGTCCCTACCTGTTTAAGGGAAGTACTTATCACTTATTGTGTGCTCTTTATTAGACCTGTCTAACTTTGACTGAGGTGTATCGCAAAAATGACACGACTTTCACCTAACGGTATTATACTATGGAGGGTGTAATTAGACGAGGCTGTAGAACCGAGACTCTAGGTACGCGTTTGATTGTAAGTAGTAGTTACTAGACTATAAAGGTCTACACAGAACACTAACCTGAGCAGCTCTTGCAGTAACTCATTATGCTGAGCCCCTTTCAGTGGCTGTCCGTCTGGGCTCCTCCACTCTCTCTTCAGGAATGATGCAGCAAGGTCAGCTAATTCCGTGTGATGAAACGAGAAGGAAGAAAACATGATGACATTATTACTGCACCAAGTAATGATTCTGTAAACATACACATTGAGGATACCAAAAAAGTAGTACATAGTGTATTGAAATTTAATTCTTTTAAATTACCATGACAAGGTATCAAATATCACATGTATGGTCTTCCTGGGGTACTTTTACTACATATTGGTACATGTTTTCTATTTACCGAATATTTTTATAACAATTATATTAATAGCTGATTAAGGATACCGTTTATATCTATCTGAAAACCATTGACTTGTCATCACATGGACATACCTATTCTGGCACGGAGAGGTTTTTGGTCCGCCCTTTGTACCAGACTTGCAAGTGTGCGGATGAGAGTAACTGAAGTCGAGATGTTCGGGATAGTGCTACTGAAGTTTTCAATGTACTGGAAGCTTTGCCTACAAAAGGAAATGTTAGGTAATATTAAAGTATCCTTAACGCGTCATTCTGCTTGCTTGAATAGATCCCACTGAACCTTACAGTACATTGTATTAGACTTCCTCAGACTTGTCGACTTTATCACATGTATCGCGGTTCTAACTAAGATTTAACTGATATTCAAACAAAATCAAAAACTTACTGACTGCGGTAAATTCTCGCGTATAAGCCTAACGTGCATATAGGCTCTAACTTTGACAAATCTTATAAGCCGTAGAGAAGTTTTGATTATGGCTACATTAGTATTGTCGTATACCTCTTTAACCTCACGTATAAGCCGCACATAGGCTTTGGACCGCTTCTATAAGCCGTAATGGCGATCTGACTTGCAAACTAGCAGTGGCTTCTATGCGAGGATTTAAGGTACGAGAACTTACGTGACAAGTTCCAGTAGGCTGCTCTGTGTGGAGGCTGAGGTATGCAGACGGACAGACATGGTGGTCAGCATCTCCTTCAGCATCTCACGGTGGTCGGGGACGGCAAAGCCTGCCCTGTAGTCAACAAGTAACACTTATTTAGACAGAACTCCCTCTAACAGTGATATTGTTGATATAAATGTATAGTGATACCTGATTTTCTTAAGTTAAATGGAACTGGCAGAAATGAGACGTTACATCTTCTTGACATTACAGTCAGGTAAAAGTCATGATATTACACTCAGGTAAAAGTTGTTTTATTTCTTCATTTCTGACTGGCAGTTGTTTGCCGCTGAGTGCCGTCATTCTCTTTATTTTTCTATTTAATGTCCTTAAAAACTTGAATTGTTCACTACTGATGGTTATCTCATTTGGCTTTACCTCGTGAGATAACCCTCAGTAGTAGTGAACAGTTGTCGTGAAGCTTTGTCTATTTACCAGGAGCAGAGGGAGTTGATAATGACGAGTAGAAGCTGGAAACAGGAGGCGAGCTGTACAGCCTGCGGAGTGTTGGAGCCCGGCCCGTCAACCAGACCGTCATTCGCGGCTACCTGCGCCTAGAGTTTAGTCATACAACCGGTTACCAAATAGTACACATACCACACAAAATGGTTATGGATCCGCCTGTTACTGCTAGGCTTCAATAAGACTTTTCGAATACTTACGCCTCCTCTTCGTTAATATCATGATTCAAATTAGAGAAATACTAACTATAAAGTTGGTCAATATGGGTGATGACTGGATCTTTCCCCTTGCAAAATTAAGTTAAGATCCACATGGCATACATATACAAATGTAAAACTAGGTTTTAGGATGATATTACAATCTTCAATCAGCATTAGTCTTATCATTGTGTTAACCCTTTAAGGACAGATGTTGCTGACATGATATTTGTCGTCATAGTACACCAATGGAGCCCCCGCGAGTAACTCGCCAGTGCTGCATTGGTGCACCATACCGACCCTTCGGGAGTGACTGAACCCCATAGGGTCGGCATGATGCTTGAATGCAGCACTGGTCAGTTGCTTGCCAGGGCTGCATTCATGCATCGTGCCGCCGTTAAAGGGTTAAGACTAAAACATTGAGACATAGTGTGAGTGGTGGCATACCTGGAAGTAGCCGGAGGTGGCCTCCAGGTGGTTGCACAGGGCCGGCATTAACTTGACGACGCGCTTCACCACGGCCACCGTACCCAGCTGGTCCAGGTGCGAGAAGCCACAGCTCGGACGACTCTTACTCTACCCAGAGAAAAGTATAAGAAGGAACATCAAGTCTGGAAATGGCTCTGGCATATCTAGGTTTCATATCTTCAATGTTTGAAATTAAATTTTGTGAAGGATATTGCAGGTTCGTCTACACATCAACTGAATTTCTCTAAGGATATACTTTACTTGAGGTCAATAAACCTTTTTCTATGAAGCCTTATTTACCTTAAAGAAGGATCGGCGAGTTGACGACGAGGCGACCAGTATGTGTTCCAGTTTTTGGACCAGGTCGTCCAGTAGCAGTTCTAACTGTGGTTCTTTAAGTTCAATCTGTGTTGTGTCCTAAAATGGAGTTTCTGGT
The DNA here is from genome assembly GCA_947462335.1 of Harmothoe impar. Taxonomy (NCBI): domain Eukaryota; kingdom Metazoa; phylum Annelida; class Polychaeta; order Phyllodocida; family Polynoidae; genus Harmothoe; species Harmothoe impar. The sequence goes on from OX381704.1 coordinate 30,788,493, forward strand.
TTACTGCATGTATTTATGTGCTGTATCCACCCTCAAAATTCATGTTTCAAATATATTAACTTTAAGAGGTTAATAGTCAATCACAGTTATCATAGATTTTCTTTATGTTCCGTTGATTCACGACAGATTGTCTTCAAATTAGTAATAATATTTTCCTAAATCGAACAATGTATGCTCCTTTACATAATGTATAGATTTTACAGGTGTAAATTCCTTTTTGTATTCCGAAGCCACAGAAAAAAAAAGATTTTAACAAATGTGTCACACCTTTACATTACTCTCTGAATCCAGGCAGTGTTGAATGAATGGTTTGAGTTGCAGTACATGGAACACATCCATGTCCAGTTCCCGGAGGTAGGGTCGGTATGCTGCCCAGCACACACCTCCGCGACTACTGTCCGCAGACCGGTCAGCCTGCGTGCCTGCTGCCTGCGTGGTCGCTGTTACATCCATTTGGGATACCTGGTAGTAAAAGACACAATATGTACAATGAGACTTAATGTTGGACAGCACAATGTGTGAAATTTAATATCAAAATTTAAATAGTTGTTTATAAGTATGCATACGTACATTGTCCTGTATTGTTGTATCACCATCCACTGTTGTCTTATTGGGATCTTTCTCCTTCTTCTTCCTACATGGTACAGATCAATACAACTCTGCTTTAAAATGAGATGAAAATCGGAATATCTACACTAACAGAACCCGGAATCAAATCACCCGAATAGAAGATAACACAGCATAAATTAAAACTCAACAGCTACTCACCCTTTTTTCGGACGGCCTTTTTTCCCTGCCTCACCGCTAGCTGCAGCTGGTGCTACCATTTTACCTGGCTCCTCATCAAAAGACGCTGCCATTGGGGAGTACCCGCTACTGGCTGTAGTAAAAGCATCATACTTCTCGTGAGAAATCAGGCCTCTCGGCTCATTTATAGTCGTTTAGGTGCAAAGGTAATACTATTGGACAACATACAGTAAGGTCCCTGTAGATTGTGTTTATATGAAAGCACTATCATTGCATGATTATTACAGGCATTTCATAAAATGAAATCAACTTTGAAAAGACCACAATCTCATGACTTGCCATACAACCCTTACGCCTCTTCTACACTGAGCTAATCGGAGAACTTACCCGTTCTATCCCATAACCCTATGTAAATGTGATTAAGACACATCAAGAGATTATTGGTTCCTCACCAGCCATATATTTTGGAAGCTGATTCTGTAGTTCTGTGATGTGTTGTAGTCGTAAAATCACTTTCACTTTGACTTCAGGGTCGATTTGAGAACCGAATGCATTCACGAGCTGACAACACAAACAAGATCAAGTCAAAAACTGGGAATGGTTTGAAAAAGGTCTCATGGTAGAAAGTACAAATGGAACACAATTACATCTCAAAGAACGTTCAACAATTACATCAGCGCTAGGGGCTGGTGATGGGGGATTTTAGTTTGAGTCACAAATCAGTGACATAATTGTTGAACGCTCCCTAGATATGTGCATAATATATGCATCATAATGCTTTTTACGGTTAACAGTAAATGCTCGATACAGGGGCTGCGCAGTACATAATTGAAAAGCGATATTTCTCAAAATAGATTTTAAACAGTTTAAAGGTTTACCTCACGAAACCAGTTGATAGTGTACAGTAAGCTGTCACACATGGCATGTTTCTCGATCTTGGACATGGATCCCATCTTGTCAACCAATTCAGGCTTGGGGACATACAGCTGGCAGCCTGTAAATGACATGGAGTTTCCAAACTGTGTTAAAGAGAACTTGTGGTCTCAAATTTAAGTTTTGACAATTTAGTGACTTGGACAATGTAATTTTCAATATACCGTATAGATAGATTCATAGTTTGATTATGAGAAAGTGAAATACCAAGCAGGGCATCGATGTCGTCCAATTTGTTCTTATTCTTCTTTCGTTCACATGTTTGCAGTAACCGGAACTCGGGACTCAGGCATACAGGTGACACCAACCTTGGGCAGGGAGAACAGGATACAATGAGCTTTAGATAAAAGTCATCATCTAACCTGTCTGTTATTCAAATACAAACTAGCAGTTGGTGATCTATTTGAGATACCGCAAATTCCCGTGTATAACTTGTGGGTAATATTCGAACCGTACCCTTCACCTGTACTTGTACTTGTAGCCCCTGTCGCTCACGTGCAGGTACACATTCTTATTAAGTTATATCTAAACAACACATCATGCAATTTTAGTGAACAGCATTATTACCATTTCCTTAACATGTAGAACTCACCTTTCATCTGAGGTTGAGTCGTTACGTATGGATTTGGCAACGATAGGGAGGAGGTTGATGGCAATGGCCCCATCCTGGTCCGCGTCCAGGGAGTATTGTGCATCCATTGACAACAAAGAATCTCTGAAATGCAATGAAGGAATTCTACACTACTGAAACCTTTTGAGGCTAGGGAAGGGGGTAAGTACGCTCTCTGCTCTGCCTTACTCTGCCTGACGACATAACTCTGCTCTGCCTTACTCTGCCCCACTCTACATTACTCTGCTTTGCTTTGCTCTGTCCTGCTCTACTTTATATCAATCTGCTCCGCCTTGCTGTCTTACTCTGCCTGATTCTATTTTATATTACTCTGCTTTGTCCTGCTCTACTTTCCCGGGTCTGCTTTATACTACTCTGCTTTACCTTGATCTGCCTTACCCTGCCTGACTCTGCCATGCTCTACTTTATATTACTCTGCGCTGCCTGACTCTTTTCTACATTACTTAAATTACTATTACCAGTACCGTAATAAAATTCTATTTTAAAAAACTTACTGTTCTAGCGATTCTTCACTGATGTCCACAACAAAATCATCTTGGAAATCATTCATTATATAGTCGTTTATCCAATCCTGCAAGTAGACACAATAGTTATGATTCCCAACATCTTTTAGCATAACCTTTAAGTTGTCATCAGTGCATACTTAATATGAAAATAATGTCTGAATTTCAGAAATAACATTGAAATCTCTTTCACATTAATCACAGCACGACACTTTGTAATCAGTAACATACTTTATGGCAATTAAACATGAGAAAATCAATAAAGAAAGCTTGTGGGTTCTTATCGGCTAATGATACAAATACTGATAATACTGTTACATACCGTCACTTTGAGGTCTAGTGTGTGGGCAGATACCATGGTAGACAGTTCATCCATGAAGAGTGCGGTGACGGGTGGGTTGGCCGTTGTACTGGACCGCACCAGCGTCAACATGCTGGTCACCTGCTTCATCACATCAGGTGGCAGGTCCACCTCATCCGTTGTAGAATCTGTGTACTCAGGGCTGAAACATGTCAAGTTGGGTGGTTGTTGGGTTGCTTTATGCCATAATTAACAGTTATGTTTTTAATTTTTTTAATTATTGTCAAGTTTAAGGGAGCACGATGCAAATACATGTATTACTTCTATGGGTAGCCAGAGCTGGGCAAGAATTAGTAGTTATTTAGCGAGTTGCACAACTATGAGTAGTAATTTGAGCCACAGAGCTACTTGAGTAGCCTGTGCACCACACAAACCACCCACAGTGTAGTCCTGTAATAAACTAGGTCTCCCTCCCCCACTCATTGTAGAAATCCGTGACTGCCGCCAGCAAACATATACCTACTTAGGCTCATCACATCGAACCTCTCCTCACATCCCACTCATCCATATTATTTCCCTCATTTGTCTTCTGACAACAGAAAAGTGAAACCCCCATTCTATTTTCTATTTCCTAACTCTATCCCCTCACCTTCTCTTAACAACTTCAAACAATTATAAAACTACATTCTGGGTCTCTACCCATATCATTAAAATGGAGCACATGTCAATGGAATTAGTTTTGGTAAATAAAGGTTCAGCAGTCACGTAAAATCATGAAAATGATGTGGCCAATTTGAAACAAAAAAAACACAAAAAAAGTCACAGGTCATTATATGTTGGGTATTTCAATCAATATCTATGAGCGTGACACAATGCTTGTCTTGCTATTTTGTACAAATAACAGAAGACTAAATTTCAAGAACAGATCACAGCTACATGTTCTTGCTATTTTGTGTTACATGTACCACAGAAAATACTCAGGATATTTGAAAGATAGCCTCTCCCTCGAAATTACCTTCTATATAGATAATGTGCCATTATATAAGTCCCGATTTATCTGAAATATGAGTTGACATAGCTCACCTGGTACATATACTTTGCGCAACCATGATAGCACCAATTACGCCCATCTTTTTGTAACTGTAAAAACAAAAAGGTTCATGACAGTCAAAATAGCAATATCCTATTAACAGTGTAACCCTTTTGATAAGCTAAAAACTACTGACGGTATAATCTATACTGATATTCAAGATTCCAATATTTCGAATGACAATTAATTTAGAAGATTATTAATTACTGTGCACCTACTTGGTATCTGTATTTGAAAGCTGTTTCCTAATGATGATGTAAAGTTCGTCCTGCAAACAAAGATTAGAGACAAGATGTAATCAGCGTACTCTTCATAGAATAGTGTTTTGTTTATTTAAGCGAAACTCAATAGAAATTTAACTTCTATTTAATTGTAGAGAGTTATTCGTAAAATGGAATTGTCATAATGATATGGTACTGTATATCATATAGTATTATGTCCTCTACAGATCATCAGATGCTTATCCATACACTGGGTAGTACATCTCTCCCGAGTCAGATCAGAAGAAAAGGACACTGAATTAAGTCCTCTATAGTTAAGCACAACCTTAAAACCACGGGAAAACTTTCATTCCAGTAAGTTCATCGTTAATCCAATACAAATATCATGAAAACCACACCTTGATTTGCGATTCGCCTTGGGCACTGCGGAAGGCAAGCGTGCTCAACATACCATATAGCTTCCGAATCTGACCCATTGAGAGGTTCTCTAGGTAGTCGAGCACTCCCTTCAAAACAAAGAAATATATTTAAAAGGAGAATTGAAATAACTGCTATGGAATGATCCATTTAAAAATAGATAAACCAACGACCCCTGTGAATTGATCCAAGATGTATATTTGTGATATGTGATCAATTGAGATAAATCCTGTTGACATTAATTTTGTTTTGCGTGCATTTGGCTGCTGTAGAGCCCAGGTTGGGTACGGAGGCGACTACATTTAGAATCTATATACATTTTACAGTGAAGTACAATGGGGGTTCGATTTTAATACCTTGACAAATATACCAAAGGGTGCTATCTTCTGCGTGTGTGACTGAACAAGCTCCGACAGTACGTCCAACGCTATGTCTACCTCCCCAGGGATTCCACTGCCGATGTGTGTCACCAGACTGCCAACTATTTCCTGGTGAAGTAAAAAGTTCTTTACCATACACATGCTTTTTTCCCCCATTATATTCAAACGTCATCGCCATTTCAAATTCTATGTTCTTTTCGCTGGATAATATATTTGTTGTTTCTTCTGCCGTTGAAGAGAGTACAGGATTCTATAAGTATACAGATTAATTAACGCTATTTACACCACCCATATTGAGCCATCTCCATGAGTTATACATATTGAGGGTTTATGCTGTCCAAGCTTTGTTACAGCGAGGCACGATAGGTCACATTTTAAAAATCAAAGTACCCGTAAAGACAAAACTTGCTGCAGTGGGAGATCATCTCATCTTGGGAAAGGATTTTTTGAATAAAAAAGAAAAGTACCTGTTGGCAGTATGCGTCAAATGAGAGGAAGGCGTGTGTGTACATAGCCGCAGCGAAATGAGAGATGACAGGCTCGGCTGAACGCAGTAGAACCTCCGACAATGCCAGCACTGCAGAGAAATACTCTCTCAACACCTGAAATACACGTACAACCGATATATATCTGGCATTTTATCAAGAGTTTGTTGAATGACAAGCAACCTTCCCCCATATTCATGAAACAGCTATTCTATTTTCTTTGTCCATTTTATTTTTTATCATCTTATAAACATTACTGACAATACTGTGTGCTGTAACTTCAATTTAGAGGGGTCATGACCTCATACAAATGTACAACACACGCACTTAAAATAATCAAAGCCCCCTCTACTCCCGGCGCTTATACAAGATCGGCGCTCTTTTACAACCAGGCACTTTAAATGAGAGCATGGTAATTTTCTAACCTCTGTGTGAGCTCCAAACGCATCGCGGAGGAGTAGCTCGGTGAAGTGGCCGGCACGCACCTTGCCACGGACAAGACCCTCCACTGTCTTCTTATGGCCGCAGGAATGCAGGATAAGTACAACAAAGATGTCTATGATCCGGTGGTCACCAGAGGCCTTTACCGCCTCGATAGCCTGCAAAGGGAGATGTCCAATTTAATTTACAAGGAAACCTATCATTGCATGTGTAAAGGTAGCAGTGAGTGATCTTATATACATATACATGTATAGCACACACACACACACACACACACATACACACACACTATCACAGGCAAATGCATACACACACACATGGATGACCCCAATTAAGTGGGGACCTGCATTTATTCAATGTTTCAAGTATTGAATATAATTGCAAATATGTCCTCTATCAGCCTATAGTACGGGGGTGGGGGGGGGGGGGGGTGGGCAGAGGGAAGGCAATTTAGCTGTGCTAAGTAAAAAGTTGAAATTTCCATATGATTATTCCAATGCCTCTCTGACCATGAAATTCCCAAAGGCAGGCTCTGTTGATATGACTAGGGCATGGAGTGTCTTGATGTCAGAGGCAGCATAGAAAAGAAGAGCTCCTGTCAAGCTTTCAAACGCTTCGAAAATCAAGTCAATCGGACCAGCGGTTGCTGAGAAATCTAATTTTGAACATTTTCGGGAAGAGGCAAAAGTTCTTCCCGAACTTGATTCGCTTAGAACGCGTTAAAAGCTAGTCCCGAGGGCTACCTGCTTGAATTTTGGCGAGGACGGGGCTTGAACTAGCAAACCGTTTTGCCATCACACACCCGGTACACGCACCTACACACACACACACACACACACACACTTATAATGTCACTTCTAATAAACAACAATGAATTGATTGTTATTTTACATGTTATATCATTTTGAATTCTAATAAATTCTGAAAGTACTTTGCTCACCTTGACCCAACCATCGGCAATGCAGCGTTGGAAGCGGATTCCCGACCTGATGGAATCCAGGACAAGCGCTTCACTGCTGCGTTCGGAACTTTCAGACTGTCTGCATTTGTTAAAGAAGGTGAAATTAGATTCAATGCCAGCACCAGGAACTATACTTGTCAAAACAGAACATATTCCCATACCAATGTTCAAATGTAAATCATATAAATATTAATCACAGGAAGTGAAACATGACACGTACCTTTTTTTCCTGGCGTTATTTCCATTCTGGATTATTGGCGCAGAGAAGTTTGATTGGAAATCCAAATGCTGGCGGAATTCTGTTATCACCTGGAAAGAGAAGACCAAAATATTCATGAGTATTCATCATTAGAATATCAGTACCTCAGCCTCAGGCTGACTTAAACTTGTACAGCCGTTATAACACAATGTTATTTGGTAATCTCGATCTGAAAGTTTTGCATTGTGCATCCATCATCTTTAATAGTGCACTTAGAAAAATGCGTTTACATTCCTTTACTTGTATTTGAACAGATGTTGTAGTTGGACTTTCTGTGTGAGCACTCTAATGATAATCCCTCACCTGCACAGCTTCAGCAGCTGTCACTGTCTGCAGCAGGAAACGCACGATAACAGGCAGGTCCTCCACTGAGACTGAATCTAACGTGGAGATCACAGACCGACGCACCTAACAAACACAAAACACACTTTTACACATATATTCTATTGCATATACGATACAGCGGTACAGCTACAACTGAATCCCCCTTTCTTCATCCTGTTTAGCCTCCACCCCTATCTCTCGTCCCATTCTTTTCTGCTTCCTCTCTTAATATTCCTCTAATTCAAAAAGAAGTATACAGTCAGCAAACCCTCTTAACTACTGATATGAGATTTATTCATTTTTTACTCAGAGTAAATCGGGTATCTATATATGTCTATACTTGCAGTACACATGCTTAAGGGCATAATTGGAGTTACCTCAGTTAGGAGTTCCTCTTTGAGTGAGAGGTTGGAGAGAACATCCAGGATAGGGACGGTGAGTTGACTGTTCTCCGTCAGCAGGGTTCTGTGTGGCAGGTACAGCATGGTAAATCAGTACAAGTGAAACTATTGTGTATTTCTCAGATATCTTACGAATTTTAGGCCAAATAGAATTGATCATCAGCTTTGCAGACAACGCCCATATGCATTAAAAGGGGCCGCCTACTGTAAAACCTCGCGTAGAAGCAAAAACATGTACACAAATAACTCCAATGAGACATATATGATCCTCCCATGATAGGGGTGGGGCTTATACAAGATTCTTTATACTACACATGTATAGTACTAGAGTGGCCACGATCAATATTCCAGGTGCGGCTTATAGGGTTTTCCCAAATTGGGGGTGTGGTTTATATGTGGCGTTAGCTTCAAGCGGGTTTTATGGTATTATATGTCTTATATTCTACATATTTTCACAAAATTGCATCAAAATCCAAAAACATTAATATTTCAGCAAACAGTCAGTGTAACTAACGAGATTTTAAGTATTGATCATGACTATGGCATCTTAATATTGGTTTGTCAATTTTTTTAATATAAGTTCTAAAAAAAGGACTTCCCTCATGCTCAGAAACAAGTTAAACAATTTACTGAGGCACTATGCCCTGTACTTACTTGAGTTCATTGGCGACATTGTGATGTTCAGCATCATCTACGACCTCGGGGATACAGGTTATAATCTCTCTCTGAGTATCATGGGAGACCACACAGATTATCTCAAGCATCTTCTCTGTGACTTCCTGAAATCAAATAATGATAGGTTTACTCATCAAACTTCTGGTAGTTACGCTACCACGGTAGATAATCATAATGCGGGGGGGGGGGGGGGGGGGTCATGTTATGCATCTTAATACCCAACATGATGTCATTGACAAAACATTTTGCGCTAGCATGTGATCTTGTCCTCCCAACCTATATACTTACAGAAAAGTATTGGGAGAACGGTTAAAGCTCTTGACCATTAGAAAAATTGAGAGTCACATGGTCATGTTTGTCAACACACTAATACTATCCAACACGAAGGTCTTTATATCAATATTGTCTAACATACCTTACTATTCACAATGTTGTTGAGCCAACGGAACTGACTAAGGATGAGGCGGGGCATATTCACTTCTTCGTTCCCGTTCATCACAGGTCTGTGCACATTAACAGAAGAAATTGATGTTGCAGTAAATATTATAACAAATTAGAGGCACCGCTACTTATCATTTGGATACATTTACTTAATATAGATATGTGACTTACATCAAAGGCAATATTTAATTCATTTGGAAAAGGTAGATTATTTCTTCCTTAAATACCCGCGTATAACCGGCATCCCTAAACTTGCAATGGTGTATAACCCGCACTTGTGGTCTAAATAGGACTACTGTAGTAGTATCCTTTTAAGCAGCAACTAAAGGTTTGGACAGACATCTGGGATTTGGTTAAGAAATTTACGTATCATGTGCTATGTTTTGGCAATTTCCATAAAAAAAATCCTGGATGCCTACCCATCCCCCAGATCCCCACATCCATGCAGTCGTTGTTTTCTAGAATTCATGAATACGATATTTATAGATATCCATTTGTTACTTACTCTTCTCCTTCGGTAAATTCCGCCAGCTTCTCAAGTAGCATGTTCATAATGGCCGGCTATAATGTGAATAGTAAAAGTCCATATATAATTTATAATACATGGCTTTCTTTCATAGCAATATCCCTATATAGTCTACCATCCGAGACAACTGATTTGCCTAATTATTATCGTTTTCTGAAAACCCAAATCTGTTATATCTTAGATGAATAAAAGTTCACAATTATTGGAAAGTGTTAACGCATGATTATCTTCCATTGGCAATGTTCTTCCCTATTAATTTACCTGTAGTTGATCTATTCCTAAGAGCAAACGTAATAAACTGTCTTGGTTTCCGCTTCTGGCACTAAAAATATAAGAGAATTTGAAAATACATTAAAATATATTATCATAGTCAAATTGTCAGAATATTTCGTTTTTTTACTACTTTTCACGTATTTTTTAATTAACAATACAACAGTGCATAACTTACAAACAGTCCAACAGCGCAGGCCTAGGATTTAATTATTTTCTTTAATCTTAAGTGTCAACTACTGGGGGAGGGAGAACGCTAAATATAATAGCGCAAACATGATAACTATCATTTTAAAAGAAATCATAATTTCACTGTTACCTTGATTCACAAGAGGCTGCAGTCGTTGTCGGCATCAATGCACGTAAGAGTCTTCAGAAGAGAGAAGTTAAACGCATAACTTTTCATTAGAGCCGTAGACCTAATACATTTTATTGTACAGTTTTATGAATACACTCCTTTCACCTATTAAAATATATGGGAAATGTATTACCCCTTAGCCTGCTCATTTATCTGCAGAATAGCAATTTTGTGTCATGATTTACAAATTCTTAAGTTATGTTTATATAAATGTACCTGAATATGCGCTCTGTGCATTCATCAACTTGTTAACAGCCTGTAAACCGTCAAGAAGACCTTCTTATTATAAATTCCCCTGAAACACTAGAACATTATATAAGGATTTTTATAAATTTACCTCTTTGAATCTTGGATGTGGTTCGACAACGCCTCTGTAAACTCCTCAATTACCTAAAGGCAAAAGTAAATATTTGTTAGTTCTTTTATTTTTAGTAGGACGAGAAAATTGCCACCCGCGATGCAACCTTGAAACTTAATACTGTAAATTCTTGCTTCGAAGCCGCGGCTAGTACACGAGTCAGATCTCCAAAAAAAGGCCAACAAAGTAAGGACATTAATCATAAATACCTGAGGGAAGTTTGGATGACGTTTAATTGCAAGCTCTAAATCACGCTGGAACATTGTCTGGTCGGATGCTGAAACAGAGCAATTTTAATTCTATAACCCATGTGAAGAATGATTGAAGTTAAATACAAATAAAAAAGAGTAAGTTTGCCTATATATATTATACAATTCCATATACATGTATTATACAACTACCGAAAGGTTAGAGGAAGGATGTGCCTTGGGCAAAGGCAGTGTATATACATGTATATATACCGCGTACCACAGTATCAAATAAGAAATAAAAAGCTCTCTTACTAAGTTCATTTGCGTTGTCGCCAAGTTTAAGTAGGAATCCGGATTTATTCACTAGCTCGCCAAATACACTTGGGTCATGAAGTACTGCATCGCTGTCTTCCTTCCTTCGTTTTACTCCTGGAAAATATGTGTTTAGCCGAAGCCTAATAGTACCGTAAAACCTCTCTGATAAGCTAACCTTTTTTTTTGGAATTTTTAGCCTGATTTGGCTTATAGCATTTCCTCAAAGTGGGGGGTCGGCTTAAAATGGAGGTATTTTATTCAGTTCATTGTAGTTTAAAGCTCTCTAAATGACCCAGAATTCGGCTGATAGAATTCTCTCAAACTCGTGGTTCGGCTTATAAGGGAGGTCGGCTTATCTAAGAGGTGTTACGGTACTATTTTAAAAAGAGCAACTGGAGTATCACTGGGCAACAAGGCAGCATCACCAGCGGCATGATTTTTAGTAGAGCTTGCCCCCAGCTGGTGTTTTGCTGAAAGCTGGAAGAAATTTGGTAAAAGTTTTATTTACGCTTCAATCAACCTGGTGTGGTATGCTTAGCAAATATCACACGCTCTTGTATTTCCAAAAAAAATTCCATCAATGATGAAAAAATAGTTTTGAACATTTCGTAGGAAACGATGGTAACACTAACCTTTAGAAGGTGCATCTTCGGAAGATTTCCTCTTCGATCGCGCCATTTTGACGAGGAGAAAATTACTTCATCCTACAAAAAATGAATAATGCGTCCAGAGTTGGTTGAATTCCAAACAGAACCAACAAGATTGTAAAAGAAATCCAACCCTTTTTTTCATGATTAGGCCAAATAAAAAAGAGTTGTGTTTCCAGTAACCCGACCCTACCAAGCAAAACCAAAATATTTTTTTTAGCAATTTTTCAACAAATTTCCCCCCCCCCCTAGATTCTATAAAGCGCCTTTGTAATTAGAGCCAAGATTTGTAAAGAACGTCGTGACAGGCCCGATCAAGTCCGACGATCAGATCGGTCTACGGTAGCCTTAAGCGAGTCAAATGCAGCGTTAACATGCCTTCATTGCCATTGGGTAGATGGTGCAACATTTTTACAGTAAAGTTTGACTTGGGTACTTGCAGGTCCCAGCACCTCCCCCCCCCCCCCTCATAAAAATCCTACCCTCCCTCCCTAGCTTTTATCATGTTACCTGAAACACACCACTTTATTTTTTGGCCTTTATAGCACGGTAAGCACCTAATTAAAGAGGTATATGGCACTATGTCTATGGGGAAAAGCGTGACAGGGGGCAGGGGAGTGTCAAAAAGAAAATTTAAAAAAATTTGATCACATGACCTTGACATGCCCAATTGGGTCAAAGGTCACGAAATTCATTTTCGCCATATCTCTGTAAAAAATAAAAGAGACTCTGACTCTGGCTCTTGGAAGGCTTTCAGTCTTTCTACAAGATTTAAACTTCTAAGGGAGTGATCATTTTTTAACAACAGGGGGGAGGGTAGTGGTGGGTATTCGCGCAGAGTGTACAAAGTGTTTACACCCCCTGGTCAAGGGGTCGAAATTCTTAACCCCCCCCCCCTTAAAGCCACCGCAGACGGGCCCGATCCGATCGGTGGACTCGGTCGGCTGATCGAGTCGGGCCATATCAAACATGTTTGATTGGGCCGATTCGATCGGGAGGACGTCCCTGCAGACCCATCTGATCTGCCTAGCTACCGATCGAGTCAGGCCCGTCTGTGGTAGGCTTTAGGCCTACGGGTCGAAAACCGGCGCGTAAGCAGGCCCTTGAGGCATAGAAACTAGTCCAACACATCTGGCGCTACTGCGCCAGACTGCAGCTACATAGGGATCCTATAGTGGGAATAATAAGGGTGTTGTTCTCATAGATGTGCTCACAGTCAATCCCCCAAATTGTCAATCATGTTCCCCAAAAGGTACTCCACATGTCCAGCACACTTATACTGCTGCAAACATGTCAATATCAGTGTATGTCACACATTTGGATCTCAGCAGCAGGGAGAAGTGGTGGGAGGAGTGTCCAAGAGGAGTGGAGTTGACATCAAACAAAGCCAGGATTATAGATCTATTTATTTATGACCTGGGACATGTGGCTGGAAGCATTAGACTGAAGAGTGAATACTTCCATCAAAACATCTACTCTGCCAGATTGGCAGAGTGACTTGGTTAGCCCAAAGGCACATGGTTTCTACCTCTGTTACAGGGGTAGAAGTGTCGCTCTAATAGAAGCGTGCAGGCTTTTTGGCTCAAATCCGGTTACATTTGTTTTACCTCCCCCCCCCCCCCAAAGATTACAGGGTCCACATTTTTTACACCCCCCTCCCAAGTCAAGGGGTCCAAATTGTTTGCCCCCCCCCCCCCGTTGTTAAAAAATGATCACTCACTAATATAGGGTTTTGGGGATCGAGCATCCATTGGTAAAAGTGCCTGGAGTGTTGTGTATGTATACCTACCGGTAATAATAAAACAGTCAAAGTGGAGCATTGCCAGTGCCAGTGGTCACTTTGACTGTGGACCACACTTCATAGACTAGTCTATGTAGAGTATACATTAGTATACATGCAAGATGTCTGCAGATTAGTTGAACATATCTATTGAACCTTGTAGAACTCACTCTCACGATTAATATGCACTTAGAATTAAGTCGCTACTCCAAAAATTTGCATGGATATTCACGATCGAGCTCAGGATATAGTGCTATGGGGCAAGTCTTATGACCTTGACCTTAACATAACTAGGGTCATAAGAAAGTTTTTTAAAAAGCAGAAGCCTTTTGAGACATTGTGGAGCTAAGGGAGTGCTCATTTTTTAACAACAGGGGGGGAAGTGGTGAGATTTCGCGCGGAGCGTGCGAAATTTTTTCACCCCCCCCCAAGAGGGGTCCAAATTTTTTACCCCCCCCCCCCGGCAGGCCGAAAATCACGTGCGTTCGCGCCCCTTTGTAGCATAGTAACACGCGGGCTTTTTCCCTCAAAACAGGTTGAATTTTTTTGACCCCCCCCCTAAGAGGGGTCTAAATTTTTTACCCCCCCCCGGTCAAGGGGTCCAAATTTTTCACACCCCCCCCCCCAAATCCACCACCAATGCCAATGCACTTGGAATTAAGTCTCTACTCCAATTATTTACTGAGTAATTCAAGATTGAAGATCTTGGCAGACGTCTTGACCTTGACCTTGGCCATATTATGACCTAGCTGGCTTTGAGGGTCACAGGAGAACACTGCAGAGCTTAACAGCATATTATTCAACATACTGCATGATAATGATAGACAGGAAACATAAATGTAAAGAATTTGGGTCATTTGACCTAAATTGACCTACGGTTCAGCTATGTCAAGGTCATTATTGCATGACCTAGAGGTCACCGACCCTAAGGCATGCATACTATGAAAATTTCAAGCCAAAATCTTCAGCGGTTTTTGAGATATTCAAGAAACAAAATACTGAGCCTATATTTCACTCTTCTGAGGAATTCCTATGGTTGTGCCATACCAGTTTACACACTCGTACCCAAAGACATCAGCGAAGCCAACAGGCACTACGCTTCGCCTAGGCTAGTGGTGCTGGGCTCGAGTGTGACCAGTTTATATAGCATTGGTCTCCAAATACGGCCTCATCCTAGACCTTAAAATCGCTCTATATCGGCCAATAATTGGAGTAGAGACTTGATATTGGGCTTCTTGGAATCCTACAGCTTTGGCCTAGGCCTACATGGTCAGTAGGTTTGCTAAAGGCTCTGGGCTATTCAGGGAATTCATGATTGAATCATGTAAACAGGCTACCAGTGTGGAGACTGGAGGAGTGTGGTGGTATTAAAGCCTAGTCTAGATCATGATCTAAAGGGATCCTTTATTATAGTAATTTTTAAAAAGGTCTCTGGATAGGAAGCTCACTAGTGATACACTCTGTTTCTTGACAAGACTTGGATGTGTAATAAGTAACTGTTACTTGTTGCCAGACACAATTTTTACAGAAATACGTACCAACCAAACCAGAGTTTGTTTTCGTTTTTCCCGCTCGACTCTCTTATTCCTACGCGATTGTGAAAGATCGACAACTTAAAATGAGTTAAAGTAAGTTATATGTAAAACATATTTTTTCATCCCTCTCATAATAATGAAATATCTTATAATGATACAATTCACTATATGCTATATTTTTATGATCTCCTATATGCACTCCTTGTTTTGAGAAAAAATAGCCAAGTTATTGAATCACGCGGATAAGCATACAAAATGGCAGCCTCCACGGATCATGCCGGTCGTCCGGAATTGTTCGAAAAACTTACAGAATTGGGAATAGAAACGACCACAATTGACCATCCAGAGGTACGTCATATGTAAAACGTAGTCCAATTTATTTTCTTACTTTAAATCAAGATGGTAACGCCTAAGGTTAAGAAAGCAGCACTAAAGTTGGGCACCCGCGGCACCGGTAGGCCTAGCGGTAGCGCTGAGTAGGCCTACGCCTACGGTTACCGCTGCCGCTGTAGTCCGCCCGTTTCTGTGATCCAATGTGCGCCCTTCCTAATAGCACCCCCACTGGTGCATTGCACAAAAATAGCCCCCCTGACCTCATATCTTGAGCTATAAAAAACACAAACCCCTCATTTTGATCACAAGGCCACCAGAATGAAAGTGAGAGTTTACCGTAAACCGCCCGCATGCCTTCAAAGTTAAAGAATCAAAGGGGCCGCATGAAAAGTTCATTATTAATGTAATTTTTCATTATTGACAGTTCTTCAAATATCTGACCCATATTTTACATTTTTCAAAAAAATTAGGCCCCAGAAAACCCTGAAAATCCAGCTTTTTAGGGAATTCCTAATAATGAAAAATGAATAATGAAAAAAGGCCGCATCTGTTTTGCAAAACTCTCGGACGGTAAACTCTTACTTTCATTCTGATGGCCCAATATCATGGTAGTCCACATGAATGGAGACATAAGTAAGGTAAGAGTTTCTGTTTTCTGTGGCCTACCATATTATGGTGACATTCTTCATGTCAAAATGTAATAAATAAATATGACTTGTTAAAACTTGTTACCGTGGGGATGTTCGTAATTGTGTTCTTGAAGACATATGTGAAATTCTGATGTGTGTGTCATTGCCCAATGCTGTCCCTAGCCATTTTAAGTTGACCTGTTCAGTTAGAAGGGTGCCTACTGCCAGAGCTACAGTACCCCCAACTGCTGTGTAGGTGCCCCTCACCTGCCTAGATCACAGAAATGGGAAATATGTTCAGGTGCATTTACCATGATATATCTGGATCTAGGTATGATAGAAACCTGATCTTTACAGATCTGAAAAGCTCTCATAGAGATCGTTATTAATGGAACCAATATGTATTATGTAACTCATTTTTCAAAATTTATCAAACTCCCTACCTACGGCGACATTAACAGCGGCCTGGCCCAGGCACTGTGCCACAGTGGCAGCACCCTAAATTTGCCTAAGGGAGTGATCATTTTTTAACAACAGGGTGGGGGGGGGGCAAAAAATATTTGACCCCTTGACCGGGGGGGGGGCAAAAAAATTTGGACCCCTCTTGGGGGGGGGGCAAAATAATTTAACCTGTTTTGAGCCAAAAAGCATGCGCGCTACTATGCTTCAAGGGCCCGCACGCGAGCCGATTTTCGGCCGTAGGGGGGGGGGGGGGTAAAAAAAATTTGACCCCTCAACCGGGGGGGGGGGGTGTAGAAAATTGTGCGCGCTCCGCGCGGAAACCCACCACCCCCCCCCTCGTTGTTTAAAAATGATAACTCCCTAATTCCAGTTCGGGCACCTAGCTCCGCGGTTACGGTTACCAGGCTAGCGTTAAAATCTTACCACCAGTTCGGGCACCCTCTGGGTTTTCTCATTTATGGCCCTCCGAAGCGGTGGACAGCGTGCTGTGGCAGGTGTAGGAGAGACCGGGGCTAGTTGAAACACATGAAGCAATTTCGGATTTTTTCCTATATAGTTAAAATTTTTCCAGTTTTTTGGGAGGGAAGTCAAAAACAACCTATGGTACTATGTGCACGACTATTTTATTTCCATTTCATTTCAATATTTATAGGAATAAAGTCCATTTCCCGGGGCTAGTTGAAACACAGCTGGGGTCAGTTGAAACACAAATGTTATTTCTTCAGATTCAGAAAGAAAGAATGAGAATGAGAAGAAATCTTAAAAATAGGTAAAACTTGAAACAGTTACCTTGTAGATCCACTCATTGATAAATAAATCCACAAGAAGAATTACCCTCAACTAAGAGTTCTGCTTCCAAAGTTTGATGGTGCAAAATATATGTTGAAACATTTTTAGTGAAAATCATTTTTTTACATGAATGATTTCACCTTTATGCAACTTTCTATGGCTGGAATAATGCCCCGAAGTAGCATCAATTCTATTATAGAAACGTTATATTTGATTCATGATAGGCCTACTCTAATTGTCACAATCAGTCATAATTTGTGTTTCAACAGACCTCAGGCAGGGTCAGTTGAAACAAAGATTTCACCTGATTTTTTTTTTAAACAGAGCAATGCTCACTTTATTTCTTTAATACAGTTCATATAATTCATTCACATTGCTGAATATTTTTTGTAGGTCATATCGAGTGGTTTATCACTACAGATAAGCATGCAAATTAAGGTTAAACATAGATATCCGGATTATATAAATCAGTGTAGGGGCACGAATAATACGTGTACATATAAGGTCCGTGGAGTCAGAGCGGTAAGTGCCTCCAACGGACACTAGGTGGCAACACCTGAGCCATGTCCTTTCGGTTATCCGGTAGCAGAGCCAGGCAGGGCACTCCAGACGGCGCTACGGAGGAGTGCCACGTCGACACTGCTTGGTCCGCGCTCAGGGTATATAAGAGGCCGAGGTTGGCTACCTCACCAGTTAGTCCTAGGACGAGCTCTGACCCGCACCTTTCGTACCTTCGCTTTGACAGGGGCACCTACACCCCTCCCACGTTATGGACTCTGCACCAGCCATGCTGGCACAGAGCTTAACTGTCCGGTATCGCTAATGCTTCGAACTATCGATAGAATCCTGTGTGTCTTCGAATGGTTGAAAGACCAAGTGAACCGAGTGAGAAACCTTCGTGTACTTTTGAGGCTATGATCGAATAAAGACCTGTTGCATTCAAACCGAATTTGGAACCTGTGTTCGTGTTGTACGCATATGAAACCCCTACATCAGTATACATGTGGTTATAAAGAACAGTTATTTTTTTTCTTTTTTATTTAACACAAATCAGAATCATTTACATGATATTCATTCGATTTGTCACGAGTATTACTTCAGGAAACCTTGGCTTCATCATGGAGTGAATAATTAGTGTGATAAATTCATATTATGAATAATGGTAATATAGAGATATAGCATAGTGCTTTATAGGTATTAATAAAGAGTGTCAATATCTTTGTTAATGAGTCTCAAAAGCGCATATATATAAGAAATATTTCTATCTCTACCAATAACATACATGCTAAGGCTAAACAAAGATATCTGTTGTATATATGAGTATGTGATCCATCTATGATATATTGGTTGATCAGACCTTTTGGTATATAAACTACAAAGATTTCACCCGATTTTAATAGGGGTTGGTTGAAACACTTTGAACAATTATGTTTCAACTAATCCCAGATCCAATTTGGGTCAAAATTACATTTATTGCAGAAATTATACAGAAATTCTGCACCTAGGTGGTGTGAATATTATCCACTGTGTACCTGCACATATGCACAGCTGCAACTAAAGCTGAAAGGTGCAGTTTGGGTGGTAACTGGCGTATAGGGGCGCCTATGCCTCCAGTGAATTTGTTTCAACTAACCCTGACAATAGTGTTTCAACCGACCCCACACCACATAGCATAGTGCTGTCCCCTTAGACATTAATATCACCTGTAGTCAGGTAGTCAAGCCTTTAAATTATAACAATGATGATTACCGTATTCGACGTAATAAGCGCCCTGGGCGCTTATATAATTATTTTTATGGTGTTTTAAGTACTTAAGAGTTTAATTGTCTCCAAAATCGGGAAATTTGAGCCTTTGTTGTAGTCTAAAAATGCCCCCAAAAAGGTGGGGGGCGCTTATTAGGGGGAGGGCGCTTATTACGTCGAATACGGTATGCTAACTTTTGCAATCCCATTCTATTGTAGGTGTTTACGGTCGATGAAATGATGAAGCACGTGAGTGATGTCCCTGGTGGCCACTGTAAAAACCTCTTCCTTCGTGACAAGAAAAAGAAATTGTATCTGTTCTCTGCCAGACACGACCTGGATGTGAAACTTAATGACCTTGCGAAGAAAGTTGGCGCTCCTGGGGGATTACGTTTCGCTGATGAATCCATCCTGATCGAAAAACTTGGTGTGAAGCAGGGATGTGTGACCGCATTTGCCTTGATTAACGATAAGAACAGTGATGTGACGTTCCTCATTGATGAAGCCTTAACCGGAGACAAATATGAAAGGATCTTCTTTCACCCAATGGCAAATGATGCTAGCACTGGTATTGCACCAAAGGATCTCATCAAGTTTGTTGAAGCAACAGGCCACAAACCTACTATGGTGAATTGTGATTAATGGTACTCTTCGTTTGAATCACACATTCCTGGATGCTTGCATGAATAATTGAGGAAAGACACGTCGACTAGTAAATGTTACCGGTATACACATGCAGTATGTAGTTGTCATTTATAAATGGATCAGCTTGTCCCGTTGCCTTACAGAAAAAATAGCAATATGTGATTCTGTTCTCGAAAACAGTAGATAGAATAGATAACAAATATGTCAATCAATATATCTATTTATTTGTGATATATTATCACATTTACATGATTACATGTACTAAACATTTGTGAAAGCATGTTTCTGTAATCAATACGATCTGTAAAATCTGTATGCAACCGGTACCTCGTATAATCCGCAACTAGACCGATGAAATCCTGTAACCCGCATCTGGGGTCTTATCATAGCTACTTTAATACCGTACTTCACTTCTAAAAGCGCCTTTATATATAACCCGCATCTGGGGTTTGATTCTTTACGATAAGCGAATCTGTGAGCCAGTAAGATGGACTGCATTTTGTGATCAAGTGCCAGCTAATATTGATAAACCGAGACACTCATCCTACCATATTTAATATACCGGTACCCTAGAAAATAGATGTACATGTTACAATGGGAAAAAGCATGCTGCGAAGTGTGGTGGAATGTTACACATTGATAGAGTATTTTATGCCATGTCTGATTGGAGATTATACACTGTTTTATGTGTGATTCATAATATTCATTAAAATAACCTGATGAATTTTCGTCCTGTATTTCAAGGATGATTGAACTCAATTTCCCTAGCAATTCTAAGGCACCAAACAAATCTCTTGTTTACTGAGACAGCATTGTTTAAATCTGTCCTATGACCATGGCTGACACAGTTTCCCCTTTCGAAACACTTTGTTTCTCCTCAGTGTATTCCGGAAGCATCAGTAAAGCATTCGCTGCACGCATGCTCAATAGGCGGCTACTGATCTGGTTACCGGTAGTTTCAGCTACTGGCATCAGTTCATCAGGCTTCCACGACAATACAACACGGTGGTATTCCGGTCGTGGATCAAGGCGTACATCGAATCCCATCTAGAAATGATGTCAGATATCGTAATTCAAAAAGCCTATATTATCAGATGAGTATTATGGACTAGTTTCCACTAGGCAAAGACTTGAATTGAACTGAAAATTTTAGATATTTTGGGTCATTTATAATCGACAGTAGTTAAAGACTTAAATTGGACTCAAAATTTTAGATATTTTGGGTCATTTATGATCTGCAAATCAGCCTTGACAGACAGACTTCCTAGATGTGCAATGATCAAGCCACAATCAAATATCTAGATACAGAAGTAAAACTGACCGTGGCCTTGATAACAGTCCTCCTGTAGCTGGTGTGACCCGACATCTTACGGAGAGCGGGGATGACGTAAAGGTTCGATGTCACGACACACGAGACAGGGTTTCCAGGCAGACAGAAGAATAGTTTCTCTTTATCCTGCACCTCCATAGTGGCAAAAGTAGTTGGTTTCCTGAATAATTGGAAGTGATGTTGTGTATGATTGTTCTGGTATTCAAGTTCGGGAGCGCAAGCCCAATGGTATAGCAATATTGATTATCAGAAAATGGAAAACATTTAGACAGCCATTAGGGCTAGCACTACCGTAAAACCTCGCCAATGGACAGCAGCTCGTATGCAAGTCCGATCGCCAGTGCGACTTAAAGGATCGGCCCAACCTCGGGGTGTGGCTTATAGTATACTAGTACACAAGTTTTTATGAGTATACTACACAACAAAATAAACAAATTTTCAAACCCTCTTTGAGACTTATAGGATTTGTCAAAGTTAGGGCCGCGTGAGTTACGCTTAATACGCGCGGTTTTACGATAGTTAACACTGGAGTCAGCCGTTACATCAAACACAGTTTAGTCACAATAGTGTAAAAGTTGAACCCTAAGATAACTGCACACTTCCTATTGTTAAGAAACTTTCAGACCTCATGTCCCCGGGAACCAGTAACTAACGCACAACTACTAAAAACGTGTGCAAAATTGTTTGCAAAGTACACTGTATGCTATTAATATTACACCAAATACGGTAGCCACTTACCCCGGTTTCATGAAGACCCGTGCAAAGTGTACTTTGGCTCGGAGGTCCACGTGCAGGACGCGTTTAAGTAGGTCTTTCTCCCCCATGGACACCCCTCCTGACGTCACAATGACATCAACCCGGGACAGGGCCTCCCTCAGCATCTTCAGCAGAGCATCAGTGCTGCAATACACTCAGCACATTAAAATAGCCAATGTATAATGACATAGAGTAGAGTATGGGAGTTATGCCTAAGGTAACTTTGATTACATTAATTTATTCCCTGGTATATTTTACAACAATGCAACGCTTGTGGTGGCAAAGAAATTCATTCAGTAGTGAAAGAACCAGAGACTAATCTAATACAGGGTTTTACCTTTTGAGTGATATAGAACTGACGTCTAAGGACATGTAGATACGTTTACTTACGTATCGGGTGCAATACCGAGGTCGACCACTGGGAAGCCGTGTTCCTTGATCAGCGACATAAGAGTTGTCCGGTTACTATCATGGATCTTACCCGGGCGTAGTGGAACACTAGGGTCCAGCAGCTGATAAAAAAGAACACATCCATGTTTATTAGGGATCTTGCTTACAGTAACTAGTAGCGTATTAAGAGCAGAGTCTATTGGGTTCTTTCGGTTGACCATATTAATTGACTATTGGTACTTCAAAAATGTCTGCCAGTACCTAAAACCTCGCGTAGAAGCCGCGGCTTGTACGGGAGTCGGACTCGGCTTTCTTTTGATACCAAACATGTCTATATAGTGTGCAGCTCATACAAGACATTTTATAAGTATAATACAGTACCAAATTAGCAATTTTCAGAACCCCTCTACAGCTTATGTAATTTGTCAAAGTTAGGGGTGCGCCTAATACGCGAGTTAGGCTTATACGCGAGGTTTTACAGTACCTCATTTCCAGTCGACATGACGCCCACTACGGGCTGCCTGTAGCACTGCACCTCCGTCACACCCACAGTGGCCAGCAGTCCCAGCTCAGACGGTCCCAGCCGCATGTCTTTGGCCAGAATCTTCTCACCTTTCTTTATGTCAGAACCAACTTTCCTGGAAAACAGAACCATAATATTGTTTTAGCCTTTTTTTCCTATGGGTAAACTTACTGTAGTCCTACGTCATTCTACGTGTATATCTAGTATGAGGATTTTATTACCAGCCCCAATTTTTATCCATTCTGTCTAATGATTTGATTGGAAGGGGGGGGGGGGTTGGTATTTATATTGATTAGAATTCTGTATTATATCGCCAGAGTTCGGTGACACATGTGACGAATCATATACCGTACTAAATGTAGTATTGTATAATGTCCATGATATGGGGGTATTACCTTATACTTTGACCAACTTTTGGGGTAGAGAGTATTTTGATCTCCAGCTCTGAGCGGCCCTCGTCAGCGTCCTTGATAAGCTCAGTGTCCTCTACCATGACGACAGCGTCACCCCCAGTCGGTAGAGGAGCACCCGTGGTGATACGAATACAGTATCCATGAATCACTTCTGATTTAGGCTGTAATATCGAGTGATATAATGATAGAGTATTTTATCTTATGATTGAATAGTAGTACTGGCAATTTGAGTGGGGCGTGGTTAAATTTTACTTCATTATGAAGGCAAAACATTAGGAGAATTACTGCTTGCAAAGACTATTTTGTCATGAAAAAGTAACGTTCAAGCGTAAGGAATATCGTCACTCACTAAGTCTCCAGCGGCTGAATCTCCAAGCACCTTTCGCAACCCTGGTCCATCAGATGCTGTGGATAATTAAATTAGGAAATGGGATGCATATACATGTACCGTAATTCTGATGGTGTTTGCGTTACAGTCAACATATACTTCAAATTAATGTAGCTTATTGACTGTTTTTGGTCTCCTAAGACACGGAATCTTCTGATTTTGTCTTTTGAAAATTAATAGAACAGAAGTAGGAAAAAGTGGCATCTCTGGTTGTTTTTCAGGGTGTTGCACCTTACTAATGAGCTTTGTTTAACTGAATACCACCCACAATGTGTTCATCCAAAACAAATTACACACCTAGAACAGCATATCCATCCATTGTGGAGGCGGGAAAAGGCGGGAGCGGGTCCTGAGCATAGACGTCTTCAGATAGCACGCGTCCTAGGGCATCTGTGAACATAATAATGTTTTTCATTCCATTAATGAAGACCTAGTGGACTTTTTATTTAAGGAGAGAACTCTTTATCGCCAAACCCCGGTTAATTAAGTTTTGACCCCCCCCCCCTCCCCAGAGAAAACACAAAAACTAAGGCTCTCTTCTCAGCTGGCAGGGTATGGCCCTGATTCAGTACTCACCGGTGTAGCCGACCTTCTCGGCTGGCATGATGTGAGCATTACACAATACTCACCGGTGTAGCCGATATTCTCGACTGGAAGGATGTGGCTGTGACGCGATACTCACCGGTGTAGCTGACCTTCTCAGTTGGCAGGACGCGACTGTGACATAATACTCACCGGTCTAGCTGACCTTCTCAGTTGGCATGATGTGACTGTGACGCAATACTCACCGGTGTAGGAGACCTTCTCGGTTGGCAGGATGTGGCTGTGATTCAGGACTATTTCCACGGCCTCAGGCACAGTGATCATTGGGTAGGGCGAGGACCTCGGACGACGTGCTACCTTAGATACGTCCACCATGCTAGTGTTGCTATGGTGATGGTGCCCATGGTGGTGCTCGCCATGGTGGTGTCCATGCCCATGGTGGTGCCCATGGTGATGGTGGTCGTGTGAGTGGCTATGACTATCAGTACCCTGCAATGTTTAGTTTACAGCCTTACTTTTTGGGAACTTGCCCTCTAGGACTAGTCTAGGTATAATAGAATTAATTATCAGGATACCATAGATTCAAATATACAAAGCATGGGTTATTGTATGGTGTTTTCACAGAAAGTTTGTTGCAGTATCAGGGGGAGGGCCTACAGAGAAATAAGTTTAAATGTGTGATTTGCAACACATTTGACTAAGGGTGATGGTGTCTAAGTGATTGAATTGATACATTGAAATACATTTAGATAAAACAAAATGTGAATTATTTTTGTTGGCAATGAATCATTTGCGGATTCTCAGTGTAGAAACGTGCTCCTGGTTCAAAACCACCCCTTAAATCTTGTGTCACACTAGTCTTTCCATTTGCCAACTCTCCCTTTGCAAAGAAGAAAAAATCCACTTAACATATTGCTAAGAGGTATTGAATTGCTTTACAAAAACGTCTTTAGCACTTGGTCCTCCCCTAAGATTAGCATAGAATTGTATAAAATTGAAAGCTCATCATCACCCATTTTTGCCCTTCTTCTCTTTTTTTAAATTTATTTTTATTCTCTTTCTTCTCTTTTTTTTTGGTGGGGGGGGGGTATACGTAGGGTATACATTTAATATCGAAAACAAGAAACACCATGGCGTAGCCCTTGTAAATATTGGTATTTAATGACATTTGAAACTTGAAATATGACATATTGTACGATATCTGTGACACATGTTTTAAGTTTTCCCCGTGCAAGGTGTTTAAAACCGTCCTTTAAGACTTCGGGAGGACCCTGAGTCGATAATTCAAACACTCTTATTTGGCATTAATACTAAGTGGTCAAATATGTATTAAGAACTAACACACCCTTAGTAAGCAAGCAGCACATAACAGTCACAGTGCATACCTTAACATTAACAGGGCTCATACTTTTCAAGAACCTCCTCTTATTTAAGACACAACAAAATCTTTCAAGTTTTGACCAGATTCCTGAGAAAATATTCTAGTATGTACGATATATTGATTGTATTTATTACATTGATGGTACCATACATGCCTTCCTTAAGTAAACCTACATTTATATATGATAGAAAGGTTCAAACTGGTTTGTTTTTTCTCTTAAATGTAGTTAATCATCTCAGTGCATCTGCCTGACAAATCTGTTTGACTCACCCGTATATAAATTGAGTAACGAAGAATAGAACCAGATATGACGGTGAAGTCTACTGGCATGAAAAGTACAGGTGGGCACATTTTGCCATTGAGTTTACCCTTGTTGAACTTAGCATACCTATTGAACCCTGTTCACATTTTTAACATTTTCTGGCCCTACGAAACATGGATATAATTATGCTACATTCCAATATGTATCGGAATGTGTATATTTCATTGAGAATGTCAGTGTAATTTCAATCTTGGGACCTTTATACATTGTGAGCTATCATATAACTCTAATAATATTTTCAATTAAAAATGAAAAGACATTTGTGTGTAAAGTAGATTGACCTCTTTTAAAGAGACATGATAATATTATTGTGCACAAGTCGTTCTCTGATCACCAGTCCTTTCACTATGTGAATAATACTTGTTTATAGATATAAACACATGAGAATATAAAATGCAGGTATGGATTGGTTTAACCAAAAATCCATTTGCTCGTACATACAAATGTATTAAGCCGACGTCTCCTATCCTTTTCACAAATACTTTCAAGTAAGTCTTTTCACAGACATAGTTTCTAAGAGTCCCTATTGTTGCTGTGCTGCTGCTAACAAAAGTGCACCAAGATCATTCAGCGTGGCAACATCCTGGATGGCCAAACCGGCTGTCGTCTCTCGGCGGCTCAATGGACCAGTATTGTTAGTCCCTTGAGGTATCCCAGAGAATGCTCCAATATTTCTGTTGGCAGAAAGAACGGGTGACCGCAAAACCCGTACACCTGCTGGTACGAGAGGCGGGGGAGCACCTTGCGATAACCTTTGGTGCGGTTCCGGCAAACCCGCCGCCTGTTCGTTCACCGATGTCTGAACTTCAATAACATTATTACCATCAGCGCTCATGATTTCAGCGAGAGCCAGCAGCTCTGAGCTGGGATCATTGGACTTTAAGAAGACCACCTCTTGGTTGTTACCCTGCCCATCAGTAGTTAGCACAATCTGTGTCCTAGAGTCTGTGTCCCTGCTACCTCCTACCCCACTCGTCTCCCCCTCTGTCCGCCCCACACACATACCTGGTGTAATAGGCTGTAGGGTGTGCGGCTTATCTGGGGCCCGGAGCAGCTCTGATCCAGGGCCGGCAAGCCGTATCTGGGTCATTGTCCGCTGCTGCTGATAGTCCGGTACCCTGCTATCTGTACCCCTCTCCACTTCATAATCTGCCTCCTGCGTGTTAGCCACAGTATCTGCGTAGTTATAGTCACGTTCACGGCGCCGTTTCTTCATGCTAGATACAAAGTATGAAACACGTTTTTTTGACTTCTCCCCAGAAGCCTTGGAAGTAATCTTCCCCTTCTTAGAAAGGATATGTGCTATGTCTGCAGTGTTCGCCTTATCAGCATATGCCACAATCAAGTCACGCATGTCCTCATCCAAGCGCTGCTTGCCGGGCTCCGGGGGCAGCCACTCGATACCTGAGTCTGGGGCCACATGGTTCCCACTAAGATAGACCTTCCAGTGACTCACGTCACTCAGGAAGAGCTTCATGGTGAGCAGGATGGAGCAGTTGTGGCGGTCCTGCTTGTGCGACATTCCCTTACACCCTGCGACAAACAAAAAAAGTACCATTGGTATCAGTATCATGTTATTACCCATACGTTTTTACCAGTCGGTTGTTACATCAGAATCGAACTATTTGTAGTTTTCAGATATAGATACGGGTAGGCTATACAATTTTAAAATGTCTTAAGATTTAAATAGCTTGATGGAAGTAGCAGGTAAACAATGTAACAATGAGTCATAGTGTCTTATGGTTAACTGGTTTTGAACATTGGTGATTCAAAGTGCAGCTGCTTTGTGCTATGGAGTTCTTGTTATGTGAAATACCAATGCATTACTCACCAGGTAGACAAGTCCCATAGCCGCCACATTTGCGCTGACAGTTGCCGTGACCTGGACACCAGAGGTACCAGTTGACAACATACTCGTCCCGGATCCGCTTCTCCTCGATCAGCCCCACACGCGTCCTGCCCTCCACGGTCGGCGCAAAGTGGTCGTCCAGCCTATTCCGCTCATGGCACAGGTGACCTCGCTGCCAACTGCCCTTATCCACCGCCTTGTTGTGCCTCTCCAGTGTCACAAGGTTGCGCTTTATGTCACGCTTACCACGATTCAGATAGAGTCCCTTGACTAAGGGGTGGGTGGCTAGGAACTGCTTCAGCCCCTGCCCCACGGGGACCGTGTAGACTTTCTCGTCTCTGTGCTTACGGTGCGTCTTGGCCGGTAGGATAGCCTGCTCCTCTACCAACTCGGGCCTCGCTAACTGCACTTTACTGGGAGCGCTCCGACTAGAGATATTGGTGTCCTCCTGGACTGGGAGGAGTTCAGATGGTGTCGGGAGCTGCTCTATCAGCTGCTGGCCCTCTTCTGCTTGATGGTCTTCAGGGAAAGCAAAGTCACTTAGACTGGCTACGTCTGTGTCCACAATCTGATCACCATTGAGTGAGAGCTGCTCATGAGGGAGTATATGCTCGCCTGTTATCTCTATACAATGGGACAGTTCATTGGCCTGCTGCTGCTGCACTTGCTGATCCCCTCCCCCAGGTGTCAGAGTGAGCAGCTCAGCAGGCTCATGTTGGTCTGCCGCGCTGAATAGCTCAATGTCCTCCTCCTCGTCAATCTCGATTACCTGAACCACGGGGAGAGGTTGGGTGTCCTCGGACACAGGCCCTGGCGCGTCATTAGTCAGACCGACCCCGATGAGTTGCTCACCGGTGGTGGCTGCAGCAGTCTGTGCTGGCATCCTCTGTGGATGCTGGATGTGCGTGTACATCTGTAGTGTAGACTCCAGGATCCTCTGTTGGTTGGCATATTCAGCCTCCTGAGCGATAAGCTTCCTTGAGATGTCCTGCTCCTGGGGTACGGCTACAGACAAGTCGGTGACAGGGACGCTCGCTGAGAGCACCGGCCGGGCGACGTAGCCAGGACTAGTACAGTACCCTACCGCACTGTGTGGCTGTGGGACTGCTGTGGTAGAGCACAGTGTGAGGCACTTGGACACAGGTGTACTGTAGGAGTGTATTTGGTGGATGTTGGGCATGTGTTGGTTGCTGAACGGGAGACTACCTGGCTGCTGCTGCTGGGGCTCCTGTCTGCAGTCTTTCTGATAGGACTGGTTTGCCAAGGCCTACCCATACAAAGACACAGTAAGCAAAGGGTCGTTAATCTACTGAAAGGTACTAAGATATTTAAGGCCAAAAGTGCCATGGCTTATAGGGGCTTGGGCGGGGGGAAGCATAGCTATAACTGATTTCTGTGTATGGGTAGACCTCACCCTACTTATCTTAAATGTCTATGGGAATATTGACCTGTGACTTAAAATTTGACTTAAAAAGAAGATTAAAAACAGATGAGTTATGTCTGATCTGTATGCTTTATACAGTTTACTATTCTTATTAGTGATAGATGAGATGAGGAAGGTAAAGTCTAGACTCACCAACTCAGGACCAGGTTCAGCCTGCAGTTTGGTGTGGGTAGACTTGACTGCTTTGTCCTTGGACTGAAGCAAGTCGACAGCGTGGCCCAGGGCCGGCTGAATGAACGTTATACATTCCTGCAAAAGGAGAAATAAAACTAAAAAATTCGGTACCATAGCTGTTACTACAAGGTCTGAAATAGTATGTTGTGACAAGGAGTACATTTGTTTCATGCATAACCCTATCGTGTGCATGCTATAAATGTCAACAATACTGGTGTTCATTAAATAGGTTCGTTCAGAGCACGTTCATACATACTTGCACCGCTTTTCGGCTTCCAGGAAGATTGATTATCAGCGTTGTGCCTCGGATACCACATACCGGTCTGGAATGCATGATTCAGTATTTTAAGCACAGCACTAAGAAATTGAGTTATATTTAACAGTAAAGTGGGAAGATGAATATAAAAGGATAAACCAGATAAACATAGTTGAATTATGAATTTCAAAGATTATGTATCGAACACATTTGATAAGACTCTTATCTTATAATAGAGACGCAGTATTCATCTGGAAATTACCTGGATAGCATGGCAAGAGGAGTAACAGTCAGTGACCCCTTCAGCATAGCAAGTGATAGTCCAGGCGCTTCCTTGTGTAACACAGCTCTTGTACTCTGGAATGTGAATTAAGCCGGATCGTAATATCAAGTCTTTATCATGAATGAAACTCAAACTGAATTTAAATCCCATGTGCAGTCTATATGAATAGATATTCATTGATATAAATCAAGCTGTGTATAATACCTCTGGTGTAACATCTCTTGGTGCGAAACCCGTACCTCCGGTTGTGAAAACGATATCAAGTTTATCTTCATCGCACATTTCGATAAGTGAAGCCTGGAAGAGAAAACTGAGTGTCAACTATGTACGTATTATATGTATGGACCTACAATGCATTCCAAAATAGGGTGAATATTCGTGGTCCCGTCGACCCTTGCTTCCTCGGATTTGGAAAATGGAAAGAAAAAAGTTTTAAAATCCAAATATAATGAAACATAAGGGCAGTTGCAATGGCTACTTTTATACAGTGTAGTAGCCAGTAATCTAATACATTGTAAGTAAATCGTGTTTATTTATCGATGAGACAGCATTACCTTTATGTCATCTTGTTCATCTGGTACTATCCCGTACTTCACTACGCTGGCCTTCCGCAATCTTAAATCATGTATTATAGCATTACTCTTAACAGTTTTCAAAATGCATCAATTTTACCACTTAGGTCGAGTCGGAGCAACTTATTCACCAACAAATTGCTGGCAACTATTTGCTTGCTTAAGGCATTCTTACGTCACAGAAGAGCACACATATACCGGTACTGTGGATATAATTGCACCGTCCCTTCCCTCCGCACCACCACAATGAAGTGTGGCGGTGGCCGAACATAACCGGCACAACAGGAAGCCCCTTTGATATAATTATAAACCGATAGAGGCAGTGATGTAAAAAAAGATTGAACGTGTGATTAACATCACAGATGACTCAGGGTCAGGGTGATAAAGTGATTGAAATGATGGACTAAACAACTGAATCTGTAAATATTATTTCAGGAACAATGAATTATTTGTCAATTCTGAGAGCAGGAATGTATTCCTGGGTCAAAACTACCCTCAAATCATGTGTCACACTAGTATGTGATCATATTTCAGCTGAGCAGGTGTGTGTGGGCGAGCTGGTGGGTGTGGGCGAGCCGGTGTGTGTGGGCGAGCAAGTGCGTCTGGGCAAGCAGGTGGCTGTCGGTATCAGCGCCTGGTGGCGTGTAACCCCCGTTTTACGTCTCGGCCGAAAAGCGAGTCGATCGGAGCGTCAGCAGCGACACCATCTTCGGTTCTGTTTCGCCGTGTCGGCCGGCCGCGGGGCGGCGTGTGTAACAGATGATTAACTCCCCCCAGTCAATTACCACTGCCGACATATCTAGCAGAGGGGGGGGGGGGGTACTCACATTTCCATATAGTCTTTGTAACGATACGTGCATTGTCAGTGCAAAGTGAATCAGGGTTATCACAACACTGATCTGTTACACAAATAATATCAAGTAACCTCCCCTGTAAATTACCTCTAGTACTTAAGTGTTTGATAGATGTCTGAAAAAAAGCGTCTCACCTACCCCTCCCATAGAGATAGCATTGGTTGTCACGAACTATCCAAATTTGGGGTTATCGGTTATCTACACGCTCCCATAGAGCTCTATGCTGAAGCAAATTACCAGCAATTACTGCCTAATATTATTTTTCGTTTTTTAGGGGGTTACAGTTGGAATTTGTAAAAAACAAATACACCATTAGATAGATATTGTGGAAAGTGATCTAATGACACCATGCAAGATGCAAAGAGTGAAATATTGACCAAATGGGAGCAATTTCATTTTTTCAAGGAAAAGAGGTGTCCAGAATCGTCTCACTAGACTCAGGGCAGACCCTGAGTCAATTAAAACTGTAGTAAAAGCTCTACACTTTTCTCAGGGAACACAGGCTAGGGATCATATTAATTATTATGAGACATAAAGAGTTACAGTTGGTTAAATCGCTGATTCTAATTCTATATATACATATATATTGATTCCTAAGAAACTCGAAATACAGAGTTAACAAGTTTAGTATTTCTATAACAATGTATTATATCTCATTGTTTATTGTTCATGATATATCTTATCGCTTACATATCGCCATTCACAACGAGGTCCTTCAGTAATGCTCCACTTTTGTCCTCGGCCTTCCCTTGGTGACATGTATCACTGACTAAATATAAAAAGCAGAATCATGTTCACTACATATCAGATTTACTGTTTAAATCTACTTTTAATGGAGAAAACATCGCAATGGGCTTGAAACTTAACACGGGATGACTTTCTATTTAAAGCATCCATCATATCAACAATTCTTATCTCAAGTGTCTTTGCAGTGATAAAACATATCTGGTAGAATAGATCTACCTGAGTAGGGTTACTGGAACAGCATGCGTATCGCAAAAGGGAGTGTGTTTTTTTTTTGCTTAAAATCCACCACTCTCTGTTATTACTAAATGACTACCGTGCCTACTACCATAATTTGAAAATAAAATCGTTAAACGGACCCAACAGAGTGTTCATTTATTAGTTAAAGGGCGTAAAAAATTCCCACCCCAAAATTCTGACCCCTCTTAATTCAGCCCCTTTTAATGAAAAAAGTCTGCCCGGTACTATACTATATAGTTCAAAGGGGGGGGGGGAGACATTTTTGGTGCCTTCGGCGAGGGGGGGGGGGGGCACAAAACATTCTACGTCCTCTCGAGGGAGAGGGGGGGGGGCGTAAAAGATTTTCGCAACCTCTGCGTGAAATCTCACCACCCCCCTGTAATTGATAAATGAACACTCCCTAATAAAACGTTGTCCATATGTTGTATTCATCATGTCAACCTCCATGGTACTAGGGTGTGAAATATTTTTAACAAAAGGAGGGGGGGGGGGCGCCCGGTCATGCTACAGACCCCGAAATCATGGACCTGTACAATATCTTGTAGGCGCTACAATTCCTTGCCGAAATGAAGGGCCTGAGGTCAAAATGCCACTTTATTTAGACCATTCTTACTATAGCAAAAGTTGTCCAAAAGTCGCAAGGTCGCTTTCGACCCCTCTGAAGCCACTTTTAATACTCTGAGGGTAAAAATTGACAGGTGCCGTGAAACTAACCTCTTCTTTTTTTGGCCTATCTACAAGGCGCACTGAACCCATAGTCTGTTCGTGCCAGACCATAACAGTAGCCGGGCTGTGTTTCGGGCCCCCATCAGATCGGCCCGCCTATCGACGAGTTCAGATTAGGGGCCATTCAAATATTACGTAACACAATTTTGGCTACTTTTTGACCCCCCCTCCCCCCCTTGTAACACATTGTAACAAAATGTCGGACCCCCCCTCCATAATTACGTAACACAGGCCCATACCCCCCCCCCCCCCGCCACCAATCATTAAGTAAACCGTATTAAATCTACGAGCAGACCTATGTTGGGCAACAGGCCTATGTGTATCACTTTGTTCTCTTGATCATTTCTCAACCTTTACCATTAGTTTCATTTCAATGAACATATGTAGTATATAAGTGGCCAGGTGAAGGAAACAGTGCCTCCAGGGGGGAAATGGCTTTTCAAAGTTTATGTCACAGGCTTTAAAATGAGATAATCTTGAACTAAAATATCCCAAGTAGTTTTGCTGTAACTGGTTGTCAAACTGGGGTTGGTGTGTACAACTGAAAATGGCAAATAAATAGACAAAGGTGCAAAAGTAGAGTTCTTTACTGAGGGTTATTTCACGAGGCGAAGCCAAGTGAAATAACCCTCAGTGGGGAACTCTACGAGTGCTCGTTTGTGTTTATTTCATGTCATTATTAGTAATAATTGTCAAAATTCCACTTAATTACTCTGAAAAAGCTAATTTATAGTGGTTAAATCAACAATTTTGATCATTTGACAGGCCCTGAAATACGGACCAGGGTTATTTCACGGGGGAGTGTTAAATACAGCCTTCCTTCGTTAAGTCAATGGGAGTGCTGTATTCACCATGAAATAAGCTCTCATTCCACTATATCCTATCATGAATACTAATAATGTAAAAAATACCGTTTTGGAATAATGGAGTGTTTCCATGGCAACCAGAAATCGTCATATATGCCAATTTTCCATGTTTCCATGGCAACAAATGTTCCTTTTGCATTCCAAAAATGGAACGTTTTCAGTGGATATGGAACAATTCCAAACATATCACTGGATTCCCCATGAAAAATTGGTCTCAAGCATTTAGTATATTTTTCAGTGTTTTACCCATATACTGCCCCCTGGTGACCAAAACCAGTACTAAAAATCCCCCCTGGAGATACGTTTTCCCTCACCTGGCCACATATTATGCCATGCTCATGTCCCCGCAAATGCCTTGCATAACTCAAGGTTTGAACCAAGCTTCATGAGTGGCTTATAGGTAAATGGCAGGTCAGGGTGCAGGTGGTGCAAGGGTTTCAAATTAGAGATACATACTACTGTACTGGTCATTTTCAAAAACAAGGTGCAAGTTATACAATTACGTCAAAGGTGTAAGTTATCCTCATTATGCAGGTTATTAACAGGAATTTAGGGAGTGTTAATTATTTAATTACAGGGGGGTGGTGAGATTTCACAGTGAACAGTGCGAACAATTTATACAACCCCCCCCCCCCCCTCGAGAGGGCGTAAAATGTTTTGCGTACCCCTCGCCGAAGGCACCAACGTTTTTTCTCCCCCCCCTTTGAACTATAGTAACGCGCAGGCTTTTTTCCTTTAAAGGGGCTGAATATTTTAGCCCCCCCCCCACACTCAAGAGGGGTTAGAATTTTTTACGCCCCCCCCCCAAACCCACCACTAACTAATAAATGAAAACCCTCTTAGGGTGATAAAACAATACAGGGCTAGACAATCTAAATTCTCTGGATACAGGATCATGTTTCAATGTCTCTGGATGTAGGCAGGCTCACTATGATGACCAATGACAGGTAATGCATTAAAGCTCTTGGAAGGTTAAAAATATCTTTTAAGAATACAAAAAACTTAGGCCTCCTGTGTGTTTTTTTATTCCTGGTGGCAGGGCTGAGGTCACAGAAACCCGGCTGTTAGAGGGTGGTAGATTTCGCAAAATAAGATAGGCCTGCCCGTTTCTTTGATATTTTTTGAAAATTGTTATGTAACACTTGGCTAGACCCCCCCTCCCCCTGTAACATATTGTAACAAACTTCATGACCCCCCTCCCCCCCCCCTATGCTGTTACGTAATATTTGAACAGCCCCTTAGATGAACTATGAACCCAGGACCTAACCGTGTCGAGTTTTGTTAGTTGAACAGGCTCAAAACAAGTGATCGCTGAGAGGTTGATAGGTGCTCTCCTTGTGTTGAGCTTCCCGGGGCCCATATTTTTGTAGTAGCTGCGCCCCAACCTTGGGCGCACTTCCCTGTCTTTATTTCTCAATAAATATTCATGAAAGCTACTTTTCTGAATAGGGGAAGTCCTTCTCTTGAACGCTGGGTACTTTTGGTTGAGCTCCTAGTCTATTAATTTGGCGAAAATAGTAATTTAATTACACTATGCAGCCGCACCATAATCAAAACAAAGATGGCGGCAGTAAGATTGGGAGGGTGAATTTGGAAAACTTCTAGCTCTTGTACCACATTAAATATGACAAATTATCTTTTGATCTTTTGCAAATGGCTAGAGACTGGTATAATAAAGACTCGTTGGACTTGTTTATACCCAGTTATATCTCTAAACATATGAACCGAGCACTTGTAAACAAATAGTCTGCCACTTGCCATTTCCGCGAAGCACAGCTCTGCCAGTGTACACAAGTGACAGCGCCAAGAACCGAGACTCTACCATACATGATACAGTAGAGTCTCGGCCGTGACTAAGTTTTGTACGCAAATGACGTCGTGCCTTTCAGATCGCGCCTTTCAGATCTAAGTGGGTGATTCGTCCTAGTCGATTCGCCCTTGTGCCGGGACTAGGGGGAATCGCCCAGAAAGTAGTGCGAATCGACTAGGGCGAATTAATCATCTAGTAGTGTGAACAGTAGTGCGAACAGACAGTAGTGCGAATCATCCATTTCCCCTACTCAGGCACACAGTCCACAGGCCTACGCTTATGGCAATCTAGTCTATCAGGGCTGCCAAGTAGTACGCTTTTGGCGTATTAGTACGCTTTTTGGACTCATTTTGAGCCAGGATACACTTTTACATTTTGAGTACGATTTAGTACACTTTTGAGGTATGCAGTACGCATTTTGGCTCTTATTGGCTATTATTTCATATATATTGAGTACACACTTTAGTTCTAGATAATTCTCGCTTAGGCCCAAAAAAAAGGTTTGTTTCAGGTAAGATGGTCAGAAAATGTAGGGTCGGTAGGTTGGATATTTTTGTTTTTTTAACTTCTTTTTTTTAAACATGAAAGTACTGGCCAGCCTCTCCGAAGACACTAAAATTGACCCTAAAAAGGGTAAAAATACAGAAATTTCTTCAAAATTGCATAAGAAAAAAGTAGGGTCGGCCCTGTTTTGATAGGGTTGGTCGGCTGACCTGAAACAAACCTCTCTTTTTTGGCCTTATAGAACCCAGTGGTGAGTTATTGCCATTGTCATTGCCATTGAAATTGAGCACAGCCAACCCCTTTGAGCTATAGTAATGCGCAGGCTTTTGGGCTAAAAAGGGGTGCAATTCTTTTGTTCCCCCCCCCCCTCAAGAGGGGTCCAAACTTTTTGGGTTCCAACCCCCCTTCAAAGGATCCAAATTTTTTTTGCTTTGTACTATAATGGAACAGACAAATTATTGTGTTTTTGTTAATGTTATATTAATGCTGGCACCCTAAATCAAAAGTACGCTTTTAGTACGCTTTTGGGGGGAAGGGAGTACGCTAAATACGCTTTTCAGCCATAAAATGACCCAAAAAATACGATTTTGGATGTTTTGGGGTTGGCAGCTCTGAGTCTATTATCGCTCAGTAATAATTTGTGTTTACCGTGAGATGTAAGGTGATGACTGATGTTGGGGTAAATGTGGACAAACTTCAGTTAAGTAGATACAGTTTACACTATTTTCTTTATCAGTGTTGACCACTTGTTGTGTAATATGAGAAAGCATACCTGTTAGTACCCCAACACGAATCAAAACATCCATCGCGTCCGCCATCTTGAATGCAAATATAGACACAACGCCTAATTTGGGTGACCAATAGCCTCTATGACAAGTTTTCTGTCATAGGAGGATCCCTCCATATTTTGGAAGGCCGGTGCGACATTGTGCTATTTGCTAATTGCCAGTTGCCATTTGCTGCTTGTCAAATGTTTGCGGGTGCCCTTTGCTCATTTGATGTTGCCATTTGCTAGTCTAGAGGTTAGACACTCGTACATGACTAGCCATTTGCTTAATATGGTCGTCAATCAGCAATTTTGTCAATAGCCATTTGCTGATTGCCATTTTGTCAATTGTCATTTGCCCGTTTGCCAATTGCCAATGACATTTTTGGGGGGTGTAAAATATTCAGCCCCTTTTAGGTGAAAAAGCCGGCGCGTTACTAGAGTTCAAAGGGGGGGGGGTGGGCTGAAAAAAATTTCATGCGTTCTATGCGCTCTCAAGGAGGGGGGCGTAAAAAATGTTCGCGCCTCAACGCGAAATCTCACCCCCCCCCCTTGTTATAATTACTGAACACTCCCTAAATGACAACTGACAACCACCAAATGGCAAATAGCTACAATCAGCAAATGGCTGATAGCAAATGGCAATTAGCAAATGGCAAAATGTCGCACCGGCCTTCCATATTTTTATACTCCCTGTTGGTCACCCAAATTGGCAATCGCTGGGGGAATAGCGAAGCGGAAGTGGGAGGCAACTAGCAGACAGCTTCTTAAGTCACCTCAAATACGAGGAGAAGCGTTTAATTCAAAAGTTAAGGCGATATGTATACCATAGGAACTACGATCTGATGGCAGTGTGATGTACGATTGGATCCGTAGTATTTAAGAAGGACAATATACCTATTCTACAACTAGTTTTGCTACAAAACGTGAGTTCAACCTCTGCCTCTGTCACTGTCCAACACTGACACACTGACACTCTGTTACTGTCCAGCACTGACACACTCCCACAGTGAGTGACACACTCC
Organism: Harmothoe impar; assembly: GCA_947462335.1. Classification (NCBI taxonomy): domain Eukaryota; kingdom Metazoa; phylum Annelida; class Polychaeta; order Phyllodocida; family Polynoidae; genus Harmothoe; species Harmothoe impar. The sequence goes on from OX381704.1 coordinate 30,826,443, forward strand.
ACTGCCTCCACAGACCACACTGACCACATTGTACTACTACTAGTACTGAGTAGGCCTACTAGTCTGTGGGTTGAAACACATGCCCTACCGGGGGTACCGCAGTATTCAGTATAAAATACTATACCATGTAGGCCCTAACTGTAAGGTATACTTGTCAGCCAGATGGCTCTAGACCCCTAAATTCGATATGGCGACATGGGCATTTCTTAAAATCGACATGCGACATGAGGCCTAGTGACATGCGACATGAGGCTTAGTGACTGTGACAGGGGACATGGACATTTCTTAAATTGACATGGGACATGAGCATTTTAAGCGACATAGACATGCGACATGGTCATTTCTTAAATCCGACATGCGACATGGGGATCCCCCCATCAAGGGCCCCAGCCAGCTACACACTACAGGCCCTCTTTTGGTTGCTTCTTGTACGAGGATCCCAAAGATTTTCTCTCTTTGTGAAGTCTATTCATATCTCTATTTTCTCCTCAATTTTACACATTTGAAAGAAATGGAGAGTGCTTATGTCATGAGGATAAATGACTGTGTTCTATTGATAAATACATTCCCTTTCTCTCAAACCTTAAATTTTAAGTTAAACCTTAAGTTAAAAACAGCTGAGAAAACTGAGTTTGAAATAGACTTCGCAAAGAGAGAAATCTTTATGATCCTCGTACAATCAACCTCGGCTGTGAAATGGCAGTGATAATACATGGATATGTCATTATGTGCACACTAAGAATGCTGTGTGTACCACGTGCTACTTATACTAGATTGAGTACAGCAGGGAGACTATACGCTCCATGAGTACAGTACGGGTACAGCTAGTACCTATAAATAGTAGATCTATAAATAGGGACTTTCATAACCCAGCACAGTAGTAGCGGTCACCAAAGGCCCCTGTTTCTGTGATCCGATATTCACTGCCACTGAGAGAGCTCCACTCTAATAGTACCTCTCCCAACCTTAGTTACTAACCGACAAAAACAGTAAGGGACTCTTTCTTTTCACAAAACAGATGGTGGTCATTATGAATAGAGTCATCCTAGGAGAGGGGTAGAGTGGTAATAGTTTCACATTGGTATTGACTGAAACATTTAATTGATATCCTTAATGTCTAAATCTAATGAATGAATGGAGACTTTTTAAGACTGTAAGTGTAACCATGAGAATGCTGGTTATTATATTATTAATAACATATGTGAAATCCAGGTATGCCCGACATTGCCTAATGCTGCCTGGAGACACTTGAGGTTAGACTATAAATGAGGTAAAAAAAATGTAATTTATAATTAGGTCAAAGGTCATTAGCACATCCCAACCCAAGGAAAGAAGAGGATCACAGATTGGAGAAATAAAGTTTTATTCTAAACTTTATGATGAATATTGTAACTTGGTTGTTACCGTATTATGAACATGTTATACATGTGAATTATAAGATTATGAATATATACAACAATTGGTATAGACAATTGAGATAAAACAAGCCAAAAAGCCAAGAATTGGTAAGAGGTGGGATGGTGGGATTAAATAGTTCAGGCGTCCTTGAGGGCGTTTGAAATAGCTAGGTTTACAGGTTTTAGGTTATCCAGGTGAATATATTTGCGGTATGCGTCAGAGCGCCAGCCGCCAAATCTTTTAATGTCTAGTTCATTGCAGCCGGCCCGGTAGGCCTGAGTTGTGGCTGCCGATCTTAGAGAGTGTAGTGTGAACTTCCTCTCTGGTTCTCCCATTGCTACCAGCTGTTCTCTCCATAGTTTCTCGACGAGTGTCACTGGGGTTGGTGTTCTGTCCTCGTTCATGAACAGTGGTTCTCGAGGGTCTGCCGTCGGTACATCGCTCAGAGTCAGTTCGACCGCCCTCAGTGGGCAGGTGAGTGGGTCGTCGACCCTGTAGAGTGTCACCACTTTCTCCTGGTCGAATTCCTGTAAGTTCTTTGCTGCTTTTACTCGCACGGTCATGGAGTCTCCCCTCACCACTATGTCGCCTCTTGTGAGGTGCAATGTACTTTTGAACTTGTTGGCGCTTGGGGGAAGGACTTCTGACTTCCTCAGAGCAGCCTGGTATATGAGCACTATAGCAGCCCACACCAGACTGCCCTGATGGTTGTCTGGGAGGCGTGCTAGGATGGTTCTTAACAAAGTCATTCCGATCGGGGGCTTTTTGTTTGACTTCACCGATTTGTCTCTCCTGAGGGCCTGCTTGGCTCGGATTACCCTCGGGTGTGTGAATGCCTGTGTCACTACACCTGCCAGCACTAGATGTTGGTGGACGTGTGACAAGCTGTTGGCGATCGATCCTGGATGCTTTGTTGAAGTTGTGAGAAACTCTATATACCCACAGATCATTTGATAGTCCGGTCTGAGGGGGTCCAGAGCCATTCTGCGTGTGTAGAGGTACCAGAGACCCGCGGCCGAGCGACGGTTCTGCTCTGTACCCTCGGCGCGGGCCTCCAGCTGACGTTTGGCTGCTTTCTCCTGGTAATAGTTGTGTTCCGGATCTAGAAAAGACACCTGGGTTAACAATGCCCATGAAATACAAGCACCCTCCAATGGGGGACAAGTTGTATTTCCTGCACAAGTGCTCAGCTGTTTTAAGGTTACTCCCGCTCAGGTGTGCTCGGCTCAAGGCGTCCGCGACATCGTTGTCCCGGCCAGGTATGTGGTCATATGTGATCTCTACTCCATATAGCGCCTGAATCATCCAGCACGCGCGCGCACAATCTGTTAACACTTTGTCCTTGCCCTTGCCGTTCCTAAAGACTTGAACTGCCGCCTCATTGTCGCATTTTACAACGACATGGGAGCCTGTGTCTTTACTGTCAATATACGTGTGTAGGGCGAATACAACGTTTATTGCTTCCAGGTAAGTAATGTTCTTTACTGGGTCCTCTGTAGGTGTAACCTGGTAGGCGTAGGCCGTCCTGCCGTCTGTGCCCCCGACCCCAGATCCACAAGCATCCACGTAGAAGGTTCTTGTGGGTGGGGGCGTGGTCTTGATTACTCCTATTCCATTCCATTGAGATGCAAACTCTTGAAACCAGTTCAAATCGGCGCGCATGGAGGCATTGACATTTAGATACTTGCCTGTCATGCCGGGCAAATTGTCTAAGAGTCTTGAGACGAAGAGGCGTGCTGGGCCGATGCACTTTGCTATGTGCAAAAGGACGCCAAGTAAAGATTGTAATTGCTTTTTGCTCATAGACCTGCGTCGGGCGTAATACTTCACTTTGCCTTTGACCTCCTCCAGTTTCTTGGGTGGGACAGAGACTGTCATGGCTGCGGCATTGATGATAACACCGAGCCACTCCACGGACGTGGCTGGTGGCTGCAACTTCTCTGGAGCCTCCGGTAGGCCTAGTGAAGCGATCAGTTGTCTGGCGGTGTTGTAGTCGTCCATAGCTCTGGAATGATCATTGGAAATTATGAATAGATCATCCAGGTACATTCTGGAATATATCCCACGTGCAGCGAGTAGCTCCACAATTGTATCTGCTACTCGCTGCATGTGGGATGCACTGGCCCTGGAGCCAAACGGGACGCTCACATCCAAGTAATAGCTGTTTTCCCAACTGAGGCACAATAGAGGATAATCGCTTGGACATGTCATTAGATTTTTATAAGCACGAGAAATGTCTATCGTGGATAGAAATGCTCCGTTTCCTACTTTTGCTAGGTACTGTAGGGCCTCGTGTACAGTGGGTAGGCTGTGGTCGTGTAAAACCCCGTTCACAGTGTTCTTGTATATAAAGGCATTGACTGAATACTCCTTGGGGAACGTCATGTCACTAATGATCCGACGGGCCTCTGAGTCCTTCTTAGGGCGGGTCATAAGTGGACACGTGGGACCAGGGAGAGAATGGAGGGTCACTAAAGGGGCCCTGTAGCGCCCCCAGGGATATCTCCTTATCCACAAATTTATCGACGTGTATACTGTGGTCATTTGCACTAGGGTGGTTGGGAGTGTCTGTGGTGTCTGACACCGGGCCCATATAGCCCAGTGGGAAACCGTACTTGAGGAAGTCGAGGAGATCTCTCTTAGATGGGTCAGCACCGATATATTTCTCCCAATTGTCAATGTTGAGGTTACTGGGGACTCTGATCCTTGCACACAGTGCATTCGGCAGGCCTGTACTGCGCACTGCGTTGTACAATTTTGCTATCTCGGGTTGTTGTTGAGGAAAGACAAAATCGGGCCAGTTATCCAGTCTATATTGCCTAAATGCCATGGGGGAAATGTCAATGGTCCTGTCTATATCGTTATTTTCACACATAGATCTGATTCTATCGAACGGGGGATCCATACCTGATCGGTGTTGTTGTTGTTCCATGTTTGTCGTTGGCGGTGTCTGAGGGCGATCTCTGGCGGTACGGGCCGTGCCGGGCGATATATCATGGGCAGGCGGGCCGTACGCCGGGGTGTGGGGGCCTGTATGGGCCGGGCAGGTGTTTCCAGAGGCGTTATTGTTCGTGTAAGCATCAGAATCGTCCGTGTCCGGTCGATATTCGTGCCGTTGACCGCCATCTTTGTTGTGAACACAAGTAGTGGTGACGTAGAGCGCGGTTTTGGCGCCAGCGCATGAAGTGCTGACGTCATGCGGACTGCGTGGTTGCGAGGCGTGGGGATTTCCCCCGCCTTTGGTGACGTCATGATTTCCCGTGTGCGGGGAAGCCCTCTGTACAACTGTGCGCACCAATGTGGGAATCGGCGGCCAGTGTCGCATATCTGTCAAGTCTAGCTCCGTATCTGTCAATGTCTGATCCACAAGTTCATCATTATGGTTATAAGCATCCCGAGTCGTAGTGACTGGGACGCTCTCTAACCGTTTTTTGGAGTTTTTGGAGCCGCGGGTTGAGACTGTGGCGGCGTCTGTTGCTGCTCCGAGTGGGCGGGGCCTCGGTTGTTGTTGTTTTGGCCGGATTGCGACCACGTGTTCGCATTCCACGTGTTCTGGTGGGCGTGTCCCTGCTGTGGCGCGTGTCCATCTCGCGCTTTCTGGTTGCAAACCATCACACTGTGGTTTCGTTGCATGCCTTTGGAATTACAATATGTGCAGAAATGTGTACGGCGTGTGTTGTTGTGTGAGTCGCCATGGTGTAGATCAAAGCGGCAGCCCCGATGGGAGTTGAAGTCGTGGCATATCTGCTCCCCACCTTGCTGCCTGCCACCTGACTGACCTGATTGGCCATTTCTGTTTGATGTGGCGGACGCCTGAGCATGAGCACCCAAACCCTGGTTCCTCCTCCCGCCCCCTGTAAATGATATTTCTACCCTTGAGTTCTGTATGGCCTGGTAATCAGACCATTCAAATTGGCGCTTCTCGACGGCATCAAACACGCCGTCGAACCAGCGTCGGACATCACGCCAGTCACGTGTCATGGCGTCTTTGGTTACATTGTTTACGTGTTTCCCTATAAGCACTCGCTCCTCCGGTGTCCAGGCACTGTCCTCGTCGTGGACTAGGCGGAGGCAAGCATCGAGGTACTCCATCGGTTGTATGTCACCTTTCGCGTCTAGCTTTTGTTTGAGAGAGTAGCAGTTATCCCGCTCAATATACATGAACGGCTTGGGTTTCGTTTTAGATGGAATGATCGATGTCAAAAAACACATCTTACCCTCCGTTGCGTGTTGCTCATATCTCTCTCTCAACAATTGCTCTGAGATGTAGTCCCTGGCGCCGGGTTCACGGCGTAGCTGTGCGGCGGAGGGATATTCCGCCGTGGCGCTGGAAGTAGTCCCGGACGGGTCTGGTGTCTGATACGGGAGCGTGGTGTTGTTGTCGGAGTTCGGCGGTGTCGGGGCGGCCGCTGCCTGAGCGGCGGCGTTGTTGGCGGCACTGCGGGCGGCCTTGTGCCGTCTCCTGTCGTCCCTCTCCCTCTGGTCCGCATCGGTGCGGCGTATAGCCTCCTCCTCGCGTCGCTGTGCATCGGCTCTGATGCGTTCGACCTCTGCTAGGTGGGCGCGTTGTTGCTCGATCATCTGCCTGCTTTCTCGTTCGACCTCAGCTCGTCTGCGGTCGATATCCTCGGCGCGTGCCATAGCTAAGCGCTCTCTCTCCAGGCGTCGGCTCTCCCGTACGGCCGCCTGCTGGGACCGCTGCTCGTTTCTTTCCCGTGCATCCTGCACTAAGAAGTCCATGTTGGCGTTTACACCGGTCACATCAACAGATATCCTTTGCAGTTTCTCCTCCAGCTCATCAACCCGCCCGGCCATGATGCTGGAGCGTTGGGACCCGTTGGTCCTTTGTGACACTGAGGAGAGTTGGCTTGCCACGGAATTGTGGCGGGAGCGGCCATTGTTGTGGTGACGCCCGGGGGACGCCGGCGTTGCTAGGGACGCCATGGAGAGCCCGCTGGTCGTGGAGTGGCGGCGGTTCCTGGTGTTGGGGAAATTCACCTCGCCCGACGACCCGCTTGAGGAGTCGTAGTTGAGGGACCTTTCTATCGCTTCGGTCTCGTCTACTAGACGCTGAATCTCCCTGTCAGTAAACGTATCTGTCCTTGCCTTGTGTCTGCCCCTTGTGTTGTGGGGCGACACGTTTGCGATGGCCGGCATTCTGCTGTCAGAGTTCTTTCTGAATAATCAGAGGAATCCTCCTGTGCGTAGTAATCCCTGGTGCAGTGTTAAAAGTGGCTCATAAAATCAGGATCAATTTTTAAGATTTTAAAATTAACCTGATGTTCGTATTCTTTGACCCGGGTTCTATTTCTAAAAAGCGTCCGATCAGTACAACAAAGGGTCGAAGAATGCCTATACGCCGGTATGGCGGGAATGAATTTAAGTGTGGTTCCGAGCTTTCCCGGTGGGGGCGCCAATGAGCACGCATAGCCTCGAACCAGGCGATGCGTCAACAATCAAACTCAGGCCCATGCAGAATTAGGTCCCATGGTCCCTGATCCCTCAGTGAAGGTTGAGGGGAGGGGTGGTCATGAAGAGGCATGGCCACTCCACTCTACTCCAACCCCAAGTGCTACAAGGGTGCACGTTCCTGTGCACTGGGGAGGGGACACAAACACATGACTTGCACTTTTTAGTTTGACCTTTGTGAAGTTGTATCCACTTTGTAGGTGTCCACTATGCATCTGCATCCACCCTGCAACAATGGGATCAATGATGAATGCAGGTTCTGCCGCAGCTTTTGGCGAGAAAAAAAATTGAAATCGCAAAAAAGTGAAATTTCGCTAAAAACGGCCAATTTGGCGAGCATTAAGTTCTAAGATGCAAAAAGTGAAATTTCACTGAAAAGGGCTAATTTGCCAGGAAAAAGTTCAAAATCACATGATGTGGAATTTTGCTAAAATGACTAATTTGGCGAGAAAAAAGCTTAAAAAAATGCAAAAAAGTGAAATTTCTGTAAATACAGCTAATTTGGTGAGTAAAAAGTTCAAAAACGCAAAATATAAAAGTTATGTGGTTAAAGGAGATGGGTTCACATTTAGTTGCACTTGAGAACAACTTGAAATTTGATAATGTTTTCAAATTTAAAGATCCGGATGCTTAATCAAATACTGTAAACGTATTATATTTCGCGCTGTACATATTTTCGCGGATTTCACGGATTTGTTTGGTCACAGATGCACTTCTGATTTGAATAGCTCAATGTTCCATTTTGATTTCTTCTGAAAAGTCTGGTTTTAGTAGAGAAGTCTTTATTGTGAGTCTTGTAAGAGGAATATGTTTGCATCTAGCTTGGGACCCCAAGTTATATGGGCAGCATAGTATATCCACTATTACATGTACTGCTATTAATTCTATTGAAGTGTAAAAATCAATCCACTGGTCTGAGTATACATATATAATGAATTGACGGGTATAGTATTGAACTGCTGTGTTTAATTCTTTTGCATAGGCATCTAATTTGAGTGTCGACAATGGATCATGAAAACGAGAAAGACGAGACGCATTCCCCAGAAATCAAGGTTAAAGAGGCGGCGAAAAAAGTTTCCTTCAGCAGAGATTCTCAAGAGGTTACCATGGCTGACACTAGTGATGGCGACTTGAGTCCTGAGGTTAGTGTGGTACTTAACAGCTATCTGGATATCAATGTTAGTTATTCAATGTACCATGTACAGCCACATAGGTTTTTACTTGGTGTGAATACTGTAAAGATTAAACGCTAGACTCTTCAACTTTCTTGGTGTAGTATCCGGCTGGAATCGTTCACTAGTAGTGAAGGCTTCAACTGGTATCAACTGTTATTGAGAAATGAACTTTCTTTAGTACGCATACATGTATATTCTTTTATTTAACCTGTATTGAGTATAAAGGGGAATAGCCAAAGTTGTAGTCCTACCTGCATATCTATGATTAATATGCGATATTAATTATAGATATTGCATGGCTTTATTAAGTGCAATTTCCACGTATGTATTCTTGGTATGATTAGGAGGTGCTGCTGGCTGCAACATTAATCAAGGATGCCAAAAACAGCAGACACATGGACTTCAAAACGGATGAGAAATCAGTAAGGTAAGTAAGACGAGAAGTCCTATATTATAATGTGCCTCTACATGGGTACCCGCAATTTTGACCGTGTCGCCGGGTGGAATTTCAGCAGTAGGGCAGTGGCATTGTGTCGATTTTTAGCTATATAAGAACATAGAGAAAAACCCCTGTGTGTCGATTTTTATCCCCGATTTTCCTGTGTCCGTCGATTTTTAAAAGGGCCTAAAACGGCTGTGTCGCCGTGTCGCCTGTGTCGATTTTTACTTGTACTACATGTACCGGTTTTAGTAGAGAATATATATACAGGCAGTCTCTTGGTAACTACCGATACTCCAGGCTTTCAGAATAAGCAGCAGCTTGAACTTATCTATTAAAACCGCATACAGCAAAACCATCCTCTTAATGTTATGGGAACAATTACCAGGCCTGAGGGGGTATCCTGGGTAGATTAAGGTGCTAAATCAGACATGACTTGTTTAATAAATACCTGTGAAAAATGAAATTGTCTGGTGATTTCAGGTCCTATCTTTTGTTTCAACATTGGGTCTTCAAATGGATCCTACACATCTTCTTGTGGGCAAATATGGCATTAGCTGTCTTTGAGGAACCAGCTGTGCCTGGAGTAAAACTCCCATATTGGGTGAGTCTTCTATCGTGAGAGTTACACGTTTCATATATGTATATATAGTGGGTCAGATCAGGGAGGTACATAGATTTATATACCCTTCCTGATATAATGCAATGAACATACTGTATACCGGGTATTTAGACCTCTTATTTTTTAGTGGTTCGGGCAACCCGACCCTAGCTGCAAAAGAGGGCCGATCCTAGTATTTTCCCCAATTTCGTGTTTAATACATTATACAGATATAATGAAAGCCTCTCGCACTGGATCACAACAACATGCTCTATGATGAAACCCTTTGTTTCACATTTCAGGCAACAATCATCATGGAAGTATGCTTCCTCAGTTACTTCCTATTCAGATTCATCCACCACATGTCATTTGATGTCCCCCAAAAGTTTTGGAAGGACCCAAAGAACATCACTGTTCTTGTAATAATAATAGTAAGTATAGGGGGCGAAAGCCTACCCGTTTACATTCGATTGTGCGGGTGACGAAAACCCTCGAATCAGGACAGGAAGTCACGGCGCGGTACGTATTAGGTATGGGGCCTCGCAGAAACTTGCAGATATCTCCTTCCAGAAGCATCCCTTCGGTAAAAAAAAGTATAATTCAGCAGGGGGCATGTCTGACACACAGATTTATGAAAGCATTCCCAGTAGAGATCTTTATTTGCTGAGGATTAATATTTTTTCCACAATCGCCCATAGCGTGACATCGCTTCCTGTCGTGATTCGAGGTTATTTGAACACCCATTTTTTCTGTTGCACCGGGTTACTTACGCACCCTATTCATGGCAATATTCAGTTAATACTGATACCGGTAAACATTTTACGTATCTTTTTCCATCACATCTATATCAGAGCACTGTAAAATGTTTAATGGATCTCCTCTCAATATTAGCTGTCAAAAAGACTCAAAATTTTAGGGAATACCTTCTAAATTCCTAGATTAATGTATGATAAAATCGTTATTTTCCATCTCTGTACCATTAAACGGTATAATCGTTATCAGCGATCCAGAACAATAGTCTCATTTTGATCGTATTTTGTTATGATTTTCAGTTGACAGCCCTAGATATGCTTGGCTACATTATTTGGGTCAATGTAGCAGTGACCTCACATCCTTTTCGGTGGTCGCGCCCATTAAGACCTTTCCTTATGGTTAACTTCCCAGAGGGGAGACAGGTAAGCATAAACACATACCACTCACAATAATTAAGCCATGAATTATTACAGTTTGGGTTAGCTGGGATACTACCTGTAAGGTAGACTTGTATAACGCTGGATATCTTCTGTTCAAAATAGGACTTTGCGATATTTGTGAAAGCCCTCACATCTGGACTAAAGCCCGATTGATATTAAGAATACAAACAAACAGTCTTGTTTTGCTTCTAACAATTTAACATTGTATGTGAAAGCAAAACAAAATTGAAAGATGGACTTCATGATATATCTATATATATGTCCTTTTCCAGACACGGAAGGCCCTTCGAAACATCCGGAAAACTCTTCCTGACATCTTCCATGTGCTGGTGTTGTTCTTCTGCAGTTTAGCAATATTCGCATTAATGGCCCTCAAGTTATTACAGAAAAGGTATATATATATTCTATATATTAATATTTCTCTAGCTAGAATCGTCGTTGTTAATAAATGGCCACTCTCTAACCATGGTAACGTTCTTTAATAAACAGTTTAAAAACATCAAGAATATGATGACGTTTGATTTTCTATTACCGTATTCGACATAATAAGGGCACAGTGCGCTAAAAAAATGATTTTAGTAGTTAAGAGTTTAATGGGGTCAAGAATTGAGATATTTTTGGTTATTTATATTATAAAAATCGGCCAAAAACGGGGGGTGTGCGCTTATTAGGGGGTGTGCGCTTGTTACGTCGAATACGGTATGTAGAACCATGCGGTATTTTAATAGTGCATGCATTACGCATAATTATTTAGTTTTAGTATGTATACAGTTATACCTGATTTCCAAGATTATTTTCAATGTTAACCTGTACTTGACATTTGATTCACATGTGTCATTGCAGGGGATTGACGTATCCCAACAAGACTCCTTATTTCCAAGATTACTTCGACGCCTACTGGGATCTCTATGTTCTCGTGACAACAGCTAACAACCCAGATGTCATGTAAATTCACAAATAGCTTCTACCTCTTCCTGCTTTCTGTTCTTAATAATATTTTTCCCTCATTTCCCCCCCTTGATAACATACCCTGTGAGATGTTTCTGAAATATTGTGTGTTTTTGTATACAGTATAGCATGGTGTGATCACTCAGAATCCTTAACCAAACTAGAATATGCAATGTAATATGTTTGTCATTCTATATTCTGCCCTTCTTCTTACTGTATTCCATGCATGTTAACATTTTGAATGTTGTGTCGTAGTGATTTTAATTTTGTGAGGTTATTTTGCTTTACACATTCCCCTTATGTTTGGTTTGGTACTTTACAGGATGCCAGCCTATGACCACAATCGAATGTTCGCAGTTTTCTTTGTTCTGTTCTCCATTGTCAACCAGTACATCTTCATGAGCATTGTGCTAGCCTCAGTGTACAACAACTACAAACGCCACCTCAAGGTTCTTGCCTTAGCCAATTCCTCACCCTTGTCATATTCAATTTAACAGATCCCATTATGCGTAAGAGATACATTTATATCTTTTGATTTTGTTTCTGTTGTTGCCCTTTCTTGTGGAGGCTGTGTTGTGATCTGAGATCCTCTCATCCATTATCTTCTCTCTATGAATCATTAAATGCAGTGTAACTTAAATTAAGGAACTTGAATAAGTGCTGGTGGTGGTGTTCATCATTTTAAAAAAAAGATGTAGAATAAAAAATATTTCGAAATAATTTTAATTTTACCATATCCAAATTATAGGAGGAGGTTCGCACAACTGTGTATATGAAGCGAGGACTTCTCGGTCGGGCATTTGATGTCATGAAGGTCAAGGATAGCAGCGGTAAATATGTGGTCCCCAAATCACGATGGACTGCGGTTATGAAAGTAGCTCAGCCGCAGCGAAGTGAGACACAGACAGACCTACTTCACTACGTACTGGATGAGGACTGCACTGGTAACATAGGTGAGTATTAGTTTCACAGGTGTCTGTTTTGTTTGATTACACAAGGGTGAAAATAGATATCAATGTGACAGTGTAGGCCTACACCTCCTTCTACCTACCTGGAAATGGGGACGGGGAGTTAGCTCAGGCGGTAGACCGTTCGTCTGGCACGGACAAGATTGCAGGTTCAAGACTCAGCATCACCCTGCTGCTAGAGCTGCGACCTCCCCCTGCTGTGGTGGATATACAGCATAGCAAAGGCCTGTTCATCTCATACTATGCCTATGTAGTGTGGGATGTAAAAGAACCATTGTAAAAGTGTAGGGGCATGTTTTCTGCCTTCATTCACCTCATAGATGCGATCACCATCTTTGCCCTTGAAAAGACCTTAGTTGTTATCTAGGAGGTAAAGCAACCTTACAACCAACCAACCCAGTAAACAAAGAACGTTATACGACATTCTGTAACGTTATTTAACGTTATATGACGTTTCATGCTGGTGATTCCACCTTTAGCCATTCATTCCATCCTAATGCAGATAAGAGTGATTTCTCATTAATTATATCATTTTTTTCATATCAGAAAAAAAACGGTTCATGCAAGTGGCTGACCTCCTCAATGTAAAACTGACGGAAATTAAGGATCGGATGACAATGCTGGAAAAGAAGTGTACTGGCTGTTATACATCAAAACCTAGTGAATGGTTGCAAATTGCTGTCAGACACAAGTATGTACAACATGATATATTTCTCCACAGACAAGCAAACGATTTTGTGTACATGTACTAGCGGTAGTTTATAATGCCCATATGGTGTAGCTATCTTTTGGCATCAGGAAATCTATCAGAGTCAGGATACATAGTTAACTATTTAGATCTCATAGATATGTAATCAGTATAAATTGAAATATAATCTTCTCTATGTCACAGGGCATTCCGAATCTTCTTTGACCTTGCCATCTTGGTGAATGCTATTTGCATCGGTCTGAATCTAGAAGAAGCAGAATGGTTCTTCTTGGGACTGTTCTCATTGGAAATTGTGCTAAAGATGTACACATACGGACCAGCCAAGTTCTTCAGGAGTGCATGGAACATGTAAGTATATTATCTAAGACATAATAGTCAATACTAGGTGGCTTGGATTTCCTCATACCTACTTCGTATCCGTTACAGTTAAAATACGTTTTTTTCTTATATCAAGTTTGAATATCCAATCTTTTTCTTTAGAAATGTCAATGAAATGTCAATGAATGTCACAATGAAGATCCCAATACATAGTCAGACTTATGCTGTTTTCTGTCTCCTCCCACCCTCCTTGTAGGTTCGATTTCTTCGTCATATTAGCGGCTGCCATAGCTACAGTGATTGAAACAATCAACGGCCACTGTAAGTACAAGTTGTATAGCATGAGATTCACATGGATATTTACACTACCCATTAACATTTGTGCTTGCTAGATTACCTTACATATTTAATGAAGATTTTGTTGTCCTATAATTTTTTTTCTCCTTTCCACATACATTGAAGTTGTGCTTTTGCATTAATACCGGGTAGTATTATTGTATTTTTGCTATATTCCCTGCAATTTTATGCATTATAGATATTGGTAGATATGTTCATTTAAGTGTAGAAAATAAATAATGTTCTTTAGAAGTATTAGACGAACAGCTAATATGTAGTATCTAACAGAATGTGCTTTACAAGTTAACATTGTAAAATATGAAATTAATTTATATGGCTTATTGCTTTTTGCAGTTACCGGTGAGAAACTTGTTTTGCTTTCTAACATTGTAGACTTAATTCAATTAATTTATTTTGAATCATAAATCGTATTGTATGCCATGTAGTGGATTGGTCTGCCAATAACTGATACTTTCTAGTTTATAATAAGCCTGGTCATTTAATTTATATATCTACCTACGATCATGGAGCTGTTCAACTTGGTGTTTGTACAATTCCATGATGCAATAGTCATAGCTTGTTTGATTCCATATAGACTTGACGGCATGGATCCTAATGGACATCATCATTTAGATAATAATATTAGACAACTGGCCTTCCATTTCAATGTTTTCAGGATGCAGTATTAGATTAATAATCACTATGGACCTCTCAAATCCAGTACAGAAGTAATTCACGTTACTAACAATTTACCAGGTATTCGTTAAGGGTTAACGAGTGTGGTGAGCTTCATGGGAACTCGTCTATGTTACATTCTTTCCTTTAAGGGGTCATTTACTGTTGTTTGTTTGATGTTTTGTTCACTAGATCATGACAATCACCTTGCGCACACACGTCACCAGAGTTATTGTTCCCACCATATACATATACCAATAAGCTTGGGCTAGCAGGGTCGAGCTTACCTTTAATAATATATTTTAAGTTTTCGGGTGACTTGTTATCTTTTATAATTGCACCCGCACTATTCTCTTTACGATAGAGAATCTTTTCGATTTATCATCTACCAAAATACACCTGGGTGCCATAAATACCTTCATTGAAATTTATTACATATTTCAGATGCTGAAAGAGGAAGGACTCTGGACTTCATTCTTGTGTTGAGGGTTCTCCGTCTGGTCCGACTTATAGGCAGCATTGAAAGGTAAGTAAGGCCTCTGTGGCACATCTATATTGAGCATGATATTGACCGATATACATGTAGTATTAGTAGAATGAATCTTGGACATCTAACCAAAGAAAATTTTGCATAAGGGATTCCCCGGCTGCATAATATGAATATTATCTCTATAAAAAACGTTCTTATTAAATACCATTTGATATCAATAATCACAGTGTCAGCGAATCTATCGGCCTCCACCTTAGGTAAGGGAGTTCAAACGGTTTCTAAAAGCGCTTTAAGGTTCATTTTATGTGCATGCAATACCACACAACTAGTATTCATTCTGAAGTTCTTTAGTTGCCTTCTAAAGTGGTAGGTAGTCTCAGATTAGTATGGCTATGTTACAATTACTATCTGCCGTAGTGAATGAGATCCATGTAGATAAACAACTTAACAGATGGGCTTCATTAACACAATCAATGCATGACTATTTCGCTTTTAACTAAATGATCTATCTCTTTAGTGCATCTCATTTAACTGCTAGCATGTTGTTGTTTGTTTTTTTGTTTTGTTTTTTAATAAAAAATAAAATGTTGCACGCTTAAGTACAATATCGGGACATGATGTTATGTATCCAGTCTTGTGTCACAATACTAAAGTCTGGTAGTTTTGATATTTAAATACCTGTTTGCGACACAAGGAAAGACCCAAAAAAAGTGAATATTGAAAGATACACTCCTATCAGATATATGTATTAGTTTGCACGGGTTCCAGTACTATATAATTCAGCTTTGAATGCAATGTTTCATGATGAGGAAATATATCTTTCTCAATTGTCGAGAATAAAGTGTCTACAAGGAGCAAATTGATTATAGATACACGAAGTACTTTTATTACACTACCGGTACTTAACAACCCTAAATGATTTATTCCGTTAAACGCAGATTTCAAATTATCATCACAACGGTGGTGAACATTGGACCGTCCATCCTCACATATGGAAGCGTTCTCTTTGTAAGTGTACCATAGAATTTCTATCATAACTTATCTAAGATGTGCAATTTTCTTAAATATTGTGAGCTTTCGTCAGTCAAGTAAAGAATGCATGTATCGTCAAAGCTGTCACGTATATGCTTTTCCGTAATATATGTTGTTAGGCAGTGAAATGTCGCGCGTCTGCACAATCTTTTGGGGGTGAATTCTGTTTATTCCCCCAACCCCACCCTAAATCCACCATCACCCCACCCCCCCCCCCCCCCCCCCCCCGTGTTGTTAAAAAAAGCAGCACTCCCTTGGTGACTTATCTTATAGACTAGACCGGTTTTAAATTGTAGTTGACGACCATGTCTCTCATTCCTCTTGCAGGTTCTGTACTATGTGTACGCCATCATTGGGATGGAATGTTTCAACAATATGTTCAGATACAAAGGTCCCTACAACAATAACTCAATGGATGACGTCAACTTCTGCAACAATACCAAACTGAAAGGATCCGAGTTTGCCATCAAGCGCTATTGTAACAACAACTTCAACGACATCCAACGGTCCTTTGTGCTCCTCTTTGAGCTGATGGTGGTCAATCAGTGGCATGGTATCCTTTAACTTCAAATAGTTAATACCCCTACTTTCAATGTCAGGTAAAGGCTTGGTTAGGAAAGAGCAAATCAACTGTTATAATTAGGCCTAAGGCAGATATATATTGAGCATACAGTACACACACAAGCTAATTGTAGCACCCATAGACATATACATATATATAACTGAGTACATTTTGTACATGGCTATCTCAAGAGCTTAATTAAAGCTGGGAAAGTCAACCATCTAATCCCTTATAATGTGTACATTGAAAAGAGTGATAGATAATTCAGAGATGCCCTTTAACACCTTGACTTTGTCCAGTGTTAACGCAGGGTTATGAACTTGTGGCACACAAAGCTGTCCGGATCTTCTTCATCTCCTTTCACATGATATGTGTAACCCTGCTGCTCAAGTATGTTCAGATTATTTAACACTTAATCTATTACATTATGTTCAAAAAGGCTCATGCCCAGATCCATGACTGGTTTAGTTTAACGAACGAAGTTAAAGAAAACATCATGTTTTGTAGTTCATGCACATTAGAATACCAATTACAATGTAGTTATTGTTCTAAGCAATTATAGAAATACAAAGAAATGAAACAAGAAGAAATACATATATTTAACAAAGTTGTTATGGATTTTCTTTCTTCAGCATATTTACAGCCTTCGTCCTGGAGGTGTTCCTTCTAGAATACAGCCTATCTGGAAACGCATTGGAGGAGTCCATAGAGGCCAAAATCAAAGATATGGGTCTCAGTAAAGGCCTGTAAGTATATCGCTTGAATTAACAAGCAGGGAATATGTGGCAAAAGTTCATAATATTTATCAAATTAAGATAAATTCACCCCGTCGCTTTTAGACCTAGGAACTATAAATGTGAGGGGGAAAACATTCTGAAGATTTGATGTTCATGTCACTGCTCTTTACGTTGTCATTGACTCAGGGTTACCCTGAGTCTTGTGCGATGGGTTCCAGTGGCTCTCTCAGCCTAAAATTGAAAACAGCTGTCATTCCTTCAAAATTGGAGCTTTTTCTCTCAATTTTGTGTCATTAGATGCGTTACAATGTTGTCCTTCCTATGTAGTCGCGCTTTAATCCATTTTCAAACGCTCCCTCCTGAAAAGCATGATTTTAATTTTGTGTCTAAAATGGTGGTAATTTGCTTCAGCATAGAGCCCTATGGGAGTCTGTAGATAACCCTTAACATTGAACATTTACATATTGAACGGGCTCAGTGCTATGTCTATGGGAGAGGGTTATCTGCAGTGACACTACAGGGGTGAGATGTTTTTTTTCAGACATTCTGACAGCTCTAACCTTAGGGTAATTGACTGGGGGTTACTTTGGGAATGGTTAATGCATGGTAATTTTGTATTGTGTGTGATATTGAACATGTCAGTTGGGGAGGGGGGCACTTGATGGGAGGGGGTCCTCATGCCCCCTGTTGATTAAAGTGAGTATATCCGATGTGTGGGACAAAAAAATAAATTCCCCTAAAATTGAGTCAGGATGTTCCCAAATATCATACTTAACTTCCTATTTACTCAATTCTCCCTCATTCCCACCGATATTGACCAAATTTTATTCTATTTCCTAAAATATTGTCATTTTTGAATAGAATCGTGCACGATTTTAATGCTCAAAGGGAAAAACTCTGAAAAAGACCATGGTTGGACTCCATGTGACCCACTTTCTGAGCTGCTACTGCCCATGGATACCATTTAATGTGCCCCAACCCATAAATAATACACTTTTACAGTATTTTGAACACATTTATGTAGGATTTAGAATTTGGCAAAAATCGGATATACCCACTTTAAAAAAAAAGAATTCATGTCACCATATCAAATTTCTTTTTTGCCATGTTAAGACCTTAATAAGCATATAGGATGCTTAGGCTAATATAAAAATGTGAATAAGGGCTCAAGTACCCCCCCAAAAAAAAAGTCAATGCACACATTTTTTCTGAGTATACCCTTTTTTTGTGCTGGTAGCCTCACTCGGTGTGACTTTCTCAGGGCACCTGCGTCATGTGACCTATAGGTTGTGGGGTGCAGGCCTGGAGGTAGTGTGTTGTCAGCTCCTGATATGTTATACTTGTGACGCACAATTCGGGTATGCTATCCGAAACGGTGCAGCCAGGATACAAGAAAAGTGTGTGAGTGAGACCAGGTTGAGACCGGGTATCCATGGCAAAGGGGAAATGTAAAACAAACATTCTGCCACAGCTTTAGCTACCCTGAGTCTTTTGTGATTAGGATCACACACTCGATTTTTTCTATATGTTTTTTTCGGATTCTCAGCAAGTTGACATTGTATTTGAAATCAAGCTTGCACTTGTTCCATTTGCTTTAGAAACCCTTAGAAATAAGGCTACGTGCATGCGTTTTGAAATTACTGTGAATGGGCCATGTTTCTTAAGTATCAACACTAAAGAAAAAAGTAATTTTTAACAGCAGGGGAGTACCCACTCCGACATTAATTTGCTGTCTCTTGTCCATTCACTCCATGTTGACGGTATCATACTGTTGCGTCTTTAACAGGACCCCAGTCGGTCGTCGCATGACGTTAGACAAGGTTTGTTTGGTGGATGACGGAGTGTTTGAGGAAACTGACTCAGATACTAAAGCCAACAATAATGTCACGCCACCCCAACTCGGTGCCCCCAACGACATCACTGAGCTACCACCACCAGGCCTGGAGGATGGCTCAGGGCGCTACTTCAAGCTCAAGAGAAAAAGTAGGTGTCTGATTCATTGGTTACCGATAGTTCACCCAAACTACTACTATTAATAATTAGCACATACTCTAAAAAGCCCATACTCTTCATTGGTTGAATTCATACTAGAAATGACTCAAACCTCTTTTTGTGTCCCGCATCTAGGATGCAGCAAATTAACTGGCTAAATTATTAAAAGCTCCCACGGTTGTGATTTTCCTAGTCAAATAAAACCATTAAACCTTTCAAAACACAATCAAACTCTAAACTCCTTAGGCTATTTGTTAAGGGCACTTGGTGCTTTCTAGAAGTAATACAGCTTTTTTTTGTTTGTTTTTATTTTATTTTATTTAAAAAAAAAGAGAAAAGTAGTACTGTGTGCTTACTGCTGGAGTCCATTTGTTGCAGCCAAGAAGCGGTTGGAGGAGCTACTCCAGGCCATGTTCCAAAGCGAGCTGGAGGCTGAGCAGGCTGAGGCTGAGCAGGCTGAGCAGCTCGACACACCCCAGCAGTCACAGCCCCGGGCACGCCGACTCACACTGGAGACAGTAGACGCCTGAAACACCCACGTACGAGTCACAACATATATACAACATTATGTAGAATGGCATGCAACAATGCAATTAGAATGTTGCTGCTGATCAATGTCACAACTATTATACATGTGTATATAGATATTAATATATGTAATTATTCTTTTTAGGGTAATTTACTATCAACAAGGAGCATATCATTTCCAACAGCGACACATAAATCAGTGATATTTTTGTATCAGTTTACAAGCTTCAGCGTTTACAGAGGCTGTTGCATGCTCGCAGAGTTGGCGGTTCAACATTCCTTCATGTAGAGAACAAAATGCGTTCATATAACAATACCTCCCACCCAATCTCCTACCTTGAAATCCCACCTAAAGATATCAAGCTGATAGATATGGCTTGTATGCCGAACTTTACATGTTAGTGAATTAGCCGGTTTGCATCACATTGTATCCAATAGTAGGCCAATAAGCAACACCCAGAATGTTCTGTGAATTTAACACAGAATCAGGATAGAATTGATCATACTCCCAATGGTCATGTGCAATGTAAACTGACGTCTCGAAAGTAGTGCAATATAGTTAAGACTTATATTTAGTGTGGATTCTTTGAGAAATCGTCTTGCAATACAGTCCAAAAAAAATCCAACGGTAATGATTTCTGGTACCCGGTAGTATCAGGTCAGGGTTGCGACCGTCAGGGAAAATCTAAGGGGAATAATATTTGTTTCAGGTCAAGGAAATGTCGGAGTTTCAAATCCCTGCTATTAAATAATGACCACTCCTTAAGTAGTGTCAGTGGCAACCCTGCCTGCGTTCATTAGCATGGTCAACCGATGGCAGTGAACTACATATTACTGGTAGTTTTATATACCATACTTAACAAAACGAGCAACTATGTGGTCTTTCCATGAACAAGCTTAATGTGCAATGGTTACCTTTGATATTGAATATATTTGACCATACTCACTATGGCATTCAGTTTACCATGTTAATCAAATGCGTTGTGTTATAAATACTGCTTTTATACACGTATGTCTATGCGAAGAAGCTGATTTTCTGTTGTTACTTTCAAAACATACTTTTTGTATGGAGGGATTCCTCAGAAATATGTGCAATAACAAGGAAAAAGTGCTGGAATACTTAAGCAACACCGTTATTTGTTTTTGGTGCTGGATGACCAACCATGTATGTATTCTCAGGCTAACACTATTGGTGAACTAATAACCTCGGCTGTCGAAATGGCCATTACTCACTATCTCATTGATGAGTCAAGGGACGATATGATTTTATTACCACAATGAAACACCATCTGAACAATTGTATACCTCCTCTTGATATACTGTAGTATCTGCTGTTTCATAAGCAGACATTGGATATGAATGTAACCTCATTAGTATGTGCAATATAGTTTAAGGTGTTATCTGATTTAGATCCATTTGAGGCAAGATAGGCTACTCTTGATCATCGTTTTACTCTGGAGAATTTTAGTGGTTCAATATCATTGGAATATATAGCTAAAATCTAAACATTGTGAACATTGAACACTTGCCGTTGTCTCATACATACTGATGGTCAGCATTTTTTCATGGTTGTGAACATAAACTGAATATCTAACAATGTCTGGATTAGCTAAACGTATTTATTAATTGTATTCTTCTATGAATGGTTGATTAACAGGTGTATACATCCTGTATAGTATCGTATGGGTTTAGTGATTTTGCCGATATATACCGGTGGTATCTAAATAATGAGGGATACTCATATGTTACTATTAGTAGTAAGAAAATATATTATAGTGTCTACATAAAACAATTGATCAAGCCAGAAAGTGATTCGTAATGAAAGTCTTTGTATCACCAGGAGTCCGCTTTAACATAAATCCTGGCAGTGTTCATGTAAATACATAATACTGTGCTCATCATTAAGAAAATAAAACAATTTTTCTTTCAAGCTCACTTCAACCAAAAATAGTGTTCTCCTTATTACTCAAGATCTAACGATAAAATTTTCAAAAACACCATCAAGTGAAATGTTTTACCCCCTCCCCCCGGTCAAGGGGTCGAAACCTTTTGCACCCCCCCCCCCCCTTGAGGCCAAGTCCTTGAGACTTGAGGTGGCTGGGGGCATTTTTATTATTTCTTTATTTCGTCTTCCTGCTTACAGCAGCCTACTACTACAATGTACTAAAACCTACACATACCGGTTCTCCATGTGTATATGTCTTACCACATGCATCTTGAATGATATCGATATGAAATCCCAGGATCCCCCGTCTACACTCAATGAAACGAGATTTTCAATGGTTCATCATGGTACAATAAAATATGTTGAAACCAAAAAGGTGAACCATAAATCCTGGTAGAGTTCGTGGAAATAGACACAACATTGTTCTCATTGAGGATTAAACATTTTTATTTCAAGCTCACGTCAACCAAAAATAGTGTTGTCCTTATTGCTCTAAAAAGAGCTTCATTGTAATCATTCATCGTATCACCCTACCCAAAGTAGTGGGTAGTAGATTTACCTGAGTGTCCACCTGACGAATATACCGAAATAATCCTAACATATGAAAATTTAACGTGTGATCCTAATCACAAAAGACACAGGTATTTGTTTTTCATTGGATAAACATACTTATGTGTGAGTGTAATATGTGTGAGTGTAATATGTGTGAGTGTAATATGTGTGTAGTGTAATATGTGTGAGTGTAATATGTGTGAGTGTAATATGTGTAAGTGTCATGTGTGTAGTGTAATATGTGTGTAGTGTAATATGTGTGAGTGTAATATGTGTGTAGTGTAATATGTGAGTGTAATATGTGTGAGTGCAATGTGTGTAGTGTAATATATGTGAGTGTAATATGTGTGAGTGCAATATGTGTGAGTGTAATATGTGTGATAGTGAATTTGTACAACTCATGTCCCAACCCCAACCCTATCCTGAATCTGGGTCCTGCTGGTGAGTGCTTATCATGTACTTAGATACAGTACTCTCTTATAATCATTCATTGGTCAATTCTGGCATCAGAAATGAATTCCTTGTTAAAAGGTACCCTCAAGTCATGTGTCATACATGTATGTTATTCCATTTTAGGCCAGCAGGTGGGTGTGGGTGAGCAGGTGGGTGTGGGAGAGCAGGTGGCTGTGGGTGTGCAGGTGGGTGTGGGCGACAGTTGCAGGCTGCGGGCATGTACCGCCTTCTGTCGCTATCAAAAAGCGAGTCGATCGGAAGATAAACGGCAAAGATATGGGTGGTACGATTTCGTCTGCACACGTTGAGATCTCGCGCAGTACGAGAAGTACCAGTGGTGCCACTCTTTGTTTGACAAAGAATGCAGTAATTTATGTACTGCGCGTCCTCTTTTTGTCCACGGGAATAGACAGTGCCCTCTTTTATCGAACTTTTGGTCTTAAAAAAAGTGTCTTACCCCACGAGAAATCTATGTTTATATTGAATTAACTACTACTGCAAAAAAGGACATAAAGTCTATTCTAGTACATTCATGTTTGTCTACAGTGCTGAAAAGTAGGCTCATTTTTTGATAGGTATTTTTTGTTCAATTTTTTAGGGGACAACCAGTCGATAGAAATGGATGATTTTTATATCATAGAAAAGGAAAAATGTTGAACTTTAGGCTATAGGGCAAAAATTTTACCTCAGCCAAATTTTTCACCCCAAAAATAATCAATGACATTTTTTTTTCTTTTCTCAGCAGGGTGTCTCACCAAGGCGTCGTATAAGACACTGGTAGCAAAGCTACCTGTGTCAATTATCGGACACAATTATAAAATGTATATTCATGCTACAAATCACACACTAAAATACTTGAACTCAGGCATTAATTTACAAAGACTAATACAGTTTTATCTAGCTTTGTTTTTGTTTCATTCGGTGTTGTTTGTAGATTTTAAAGGTGTCCTTGGCAAAGATGTATCCTATACCAGACCAGAGTGTTGTTGCCGCTGTGAGATACCTGCAGAAAAAGGGATACAGTAACACTCAAAGCAAATGTAAGCGATTATCAATCCCAGTAAATAGACAGAGCAGATGCTCACTTGCGCGTTATTGTGTGAAGGATAGCATTAAGGAACGTGCTATTGGCTGATACAACAAAAACACTCAGGGTGCTACTCTAAATGGTATTTATATAGGATACCGGTAGGGCATCAAGACTTGGTCAGCAAATAATTTGCACGCTTAGGTTTATGGAATAGCAAGGTCTAAGATGGTTCAAGTTACAATACAGCAGAGCCAAGCAATTAGATTTATTAAACTCACCATAATGCTTGTAAGGCTGGGTGGTCCACACAGTTCACAACTGGAGCTGCCAGTGTTGTAGCCACCAGACCGAGCTGGATAGCTGTGTTAGCCTGGAAATATAATGGGAAATCCACTTTAGTAGTCCCTCAGCATATATTTTCCATTCTCTTTGATCGAAACCAAATATCGGGTACTGATATCTAAGTACACGTCGAAGTTACTATAATAACAAGTGAATCGGTGTTTTTTTTGTGTGTTTTTTTCTTTGGGGGGGAGGGGGGATTTCAAAGATTTCCCCTGACCAAATTTGAAATTCCCTGCATGTTCAGCTATTACTTACCTTACTTATAAAAGTAGGCTTCAGTTCAGCAGTTTGGTTGGAAATGTCAAATATTGCCGCCAACGTAACCTGAGTGGCAATAAGCATTAAAGAAACTTTCTTAGAAAGGTATTTCAATATAGTATCACTCAGTAATATTGAAAGACATCATATCCAGTTTACATTTAGACTACAGTACAGATTACCAATCTATGTTGTATTGGTATAATTACCGAACCTCAAACATATATTACGACATGTACTGTGTATACCGGTAATTACTAAAACACAATGAATTACGCTTAACTTTTATGGTAAGTTTGCTTTTGGGACATCCATGGTCACGAAAATGCTTGTGTCGAAAGCTCACGACATTATAGAAATTTACATTTTGCTATCATTACAATAGGGCAACACATCTCTCTAAGCATTGGCTTCAAAATATCAATTTGAAAGAGTAGGGCGGTTAATTAGCTGTAACTAGGCACACTGCTAGATAACATAAGAAACTCACCGGTGGTGGAAGTGAAATGGTGCGTATGTAAAATGCCGCAGCTATGAGCGAGATGTCTCGGAACACAACCAGACACGTCAAAGGGGCTGGACATAAAGACAACAAATATATGAACAAAATATAAAATATGATAGCATTTCATTTTATATCATTGTTGTAGTAACAATTCTGTATACTTGGAGACGGTGCCATTGCATATCAGTTATGTCACCGCCCCCCCCCCCCCCCCCGGCAGCCCCCTCAACCATTATGTAACTTTAGCATAGTCCATATGCACTGACCACTACAGGGGATGGGGGGGGATGCCTCGCTACACTGCATGCATACTGGGCACGGAAGGCACGTGCTGACCTTCTACCTATATACAAATATAGCCTACCATTAACCCATCCCCAACTTACAGGAAATCAAAGGAGCACGTGTGTTGGAGTAATAAAATTTATTATTGTTGAATAAATTTTATGAGACATTTTATACATAATGCAAATCGATTGAGTGTGAGATTTACATTATTATAATATAAGTATTTTACAAATGATACAGACATTTGTAATGATTATTTACACACAGTAATTATGTATGATGATACAAATAATGCCGGATAAAAGACCATTTTAGGTACAATTATGATAATTAATAGACCATAAAAGGTACAATTAAATATTAAAAGACCATGTAAGGTACAATTATGAATAAATAGTAATAGACCATAAAAGGCCGGATTATGAATTATTAAAAGACCATGTAAGGTACAATTATCACATATTATTATGAGGAGTGGGTGGGTGGGAACCGAACTGGTCAGCGCACGGTGCAAGCGGAGAATGGCGGTAACAGGTACTGGAGGGATACAGGTAAGCTTGTAGTTCTCAGGTTTCCCGTTTGGGGGCGTCAATGAAAGCCCATAGCCTCAAACCAGGCGATGAGACTACCATTAACCCATCCCCAACTTACAGGAAATCAAAGGAGCACGTGTGTTGGAGTAATAAAATTTATTATTGTTGAATAAATTTTATGAGACATTTTATACATAATGCAAATCGATTGAGTGTGAGATTTACATTATTATAATATAAGTATTTTACAAATGAT
This sequence comes from Harmothoe impar, assembly GCA_947462335.1. Taxonomy (NCBI): domain Eukaryota; kingdom Metazoa; phylum Annelida; class Polychaeta; order Phyllodocida; family Polynoidae; genus Harmothoe; species Harmothoe impar. The sequence goes on from OX381704.1 coordinate 30,852,178, forward strand.
ACAGACATTTGTAATGATTATTTACACACAGTAATTATGTATGATGATACAAATAATGCCAAAAATCCAGAAGTTCTTTAGGGTGGGATGGTGGGAATTTCAAGTATTAGCTAGAGCGTTTGAGATAGCATTGTTCACTGGTTTCAGGGATTCTAGGTGTATGTATTGTCTATGTGCGTCCGATCTCCATCCCCCATATCGTTTGATGTCCAGCTCTGGACATCCCTGCTTGTATGCTTGGGTCGTAGCTGCGGCTCTCAGGGAGTGCAGGCTGAATTGTCTGATTGGGTGTCCCAGCTCTTCGAGCTGTTGCCGCCATACCTTCTCGATATAGGTGACTGGTACTGTCGACCTGTCTGAGTTCATGAGGAAGGGCTCTTTGTCGTCTATCGTCGGCACTCTCAGCAGGGCGTCCTTTATAGCTGCCACGGGACATGTCAGCTGGTCGTTCACGCTGTGTAGTGTTACTGTTTTCGACTGGTCGTGGAGCTGCATGTTTTTTGCAGCTTTGATGTGTATCGACACCGAGTCCGTGTTGACCCTCACGTCTCCTCTTGTGAGGTGCCACGTAGCGCGGTACTTCCTGGCGCTGGGTGGTAGTACTTCCGTTTTGCGCAGGGCCGCGTGGTATATGACTAGAATGGCAGTCCTGACTATACTCCCCTCGTGGTCGTCCGGCAGCCTGGTGATTATGGCTTTTAGGAGTGACATGGGGACTGGAGGTTTCTTGTTTGACACCACCGATTTGTCTCTCGCCAGGGCCTGTTTGGCTCTGGTCACCCTGATGTGTGAGAACACCTGTGTACTCACTCCTGCTAGTGCTAGATGTTGTGCCAGATGGCTGATGTTGTTCTTGATGGTGCCCGGGTGTTTGCTTGATGTTACCATAAGTTCTATAAAAGCACAGATCATCTGATGTGATGGGGCGAGAGGGTTCATGTTGATCCTTCTGCAAAACAGGTACCACAATCCTGCTGCTGATTGACGATTCCGGTCGGTACCCTCTGATCTGGCGCCTAGCTGGCGCTCGGCTGCTTTCGTCTGATAGTAACTGAACACCGGCTCTGGAAAACAGTGCAGGTGAGACAATATCAAACATGTAGTAGCATCCTTTGATGGTTTTGAGGTTTTGCAGTGAGATAATCTCTTCTGCCTTCCTCCTGTCATTCCGGCTCAGGTGTGCCCTGCTTAGAGCGTCCGCCACAGTGTTCTCCTTTCCTGGCACATGGTCATAGGTCACAGTCAGGTTGTAAGTGGCTTGCATCATCCAACACGCGCGCGCTGCGTCAGTGAGGATGCGGTCTGTTCCTTTTCCATTTTTAAAGACCTGTACCGCGGCCTCATTATCACACATGATCCGTATATGGCTCCCCCTGTCCTTTTCAGAAATGAACGTGTGCATCGCGATGACCACATTCACCGCCTCCAGGTGCGTGATGTTGTCTATGGGGTCTTTAATCGGGGTCACCTGTGCGGCGTATGCAGATGTGCCGTCTGTGGCGCCCACGCCTGATCCTGACGCGTCCACATAGAATGTTCTGGCTGTGGGGTTCAAGCTGGGGATGAAACCTACGCCGTTCCATGTGGCACTAAATTCAAGGAACCACTGTAGGTCTGCTTTCATACCCGCGTTGATATTGAGGTATTTGCCCCTCATTGCCCTCAAGTTGTCCAGCAATCTGGAGACAAACAACCTGGCAGAGTTCACGCATTTAGCGACATGCAATAATACACCCAAGAGCGATTGTAGTTGTTTTTTCGTCATGGAGCGTCTGCGTGCGTAGTATTTTATTTTTCCTTTGACCTCTTGAAGCTTTTCGGGTGGCACTGAGATGGTCATATCTCGTGCGCTGATATCTACCCCGAGCCACTGTACGGTCTGTGCTGGGGGCTGGAGCTTGTCTTGGGCCTCGGGTAATCCTAGGTCCGCTAGCAGTTGTCTCGCCATTGAGTAGTCCTTCTGGGCCCTGTAAAGATTTGGAGACACTATCAGCAAATCGTCCAGGTACATTCTGGAGTACACACCATTATTAGCTAGAATTTCGACAATTGTGTCCGCCACGCGCTGCATGTGGGAAGCGCTGGCGCGCGACCCAAATGGGACGCTCAAGTCCAGGAAATATTTGGAGTCCCAATTCAAGCACAACAATGGATAGTCCGCTGGGTCCGTAACCAGGTTTTTGTATGCCCTCGAAATGTCTATTGTGGCGAGATATGCCCCCCTCCCCACTGATGCTATGTGTTTGACTGCCTGTTGTACGGTTGGTAGACTGTGGTTGCGTACTATCCCATTTACAGTGTTTTTAAAGATGAATGCATTTACAGAATTTTCGGTGGGGAAAGTCATGTCAGAGATGATGCGCCTGGCTTCAGAGTCCTTTTTGGGTCTCGACATGAGGGGTGAGACATGTGACCAGGGGTGGAATGGAGGGGAAGTGAAGGGTCCTTTTAGCGCTCCCAGCCCCATTTCCTTCTCAACAAAACTGTCAACGTGCGATTTAAACTGTTCAGCACTTGGGTGGTTGGGGGTAAGTGTGGTGTCAGACACTGGCCCCATGTAGCCTATTGGGAACCCGAACTTTATAAAATCGAGCAAGTCAGACTTAGACGGGTCGTGGGCAAGGTATGACTCCCATACCGGGATGTTTAGCCCGCTGGGGACTGGTATTCTGGCACACAAAGCGTTGGGGAGGCCGGTGTTTTTAACAGCTGAGTACAGATATGCAATTTCAGGGTGGGAGTCTTTATACACAAATTCCGGCCAGTTGTCCTGCCTGTACTGGCGGAATGCCATAGGAGAGATGTCCATCGAGAAGTCTATAACATTTGACTCGCACATTTTTCGGATCTTATCAAAATCCGGAACCGTACCTGTGTTTGTGTTGTCGACTGAGGCCGTGTTGTGATGCGGCTGGTTGTGCGCTGCCGTGGGGCGGTGGATCTGGCGGTGGATCTGGTGCCGCTGAGTGTGATCTGGGCGGTTATTGTCTGTACCTGCACCTCTCCCGCCGGCTCCTGCCTCAGACCGCTCATCTGTAGCCCGGGAATGTTCAATATTCGGATTATTATCCGTGTTTTCGGTGAAGCCGGGGTCCGGTTCGGCGGTAGCGTCTGTGTGTACACCCGAACCTGTGACGTAGGGCGCGGATTCAAGATGGCGGCTGTTTATGTGCGGGTTGCGTGCTACGTCATCGGTCTCGTTGTGAGCTGCGAAGCGTGTGACGTCACGGGGGGGATTTCCCTTCTCCGCGTGGCGGGGGAAGTCCCTGCCCGGGGTTTCGTTCTGTGCGGGGTGGCCGTCCGAATGTGCAGCTCTGCCGGTCGTAAGCTGTACATTATCTGTTATATGGACATTGTACATTGGGGGGAATTGCGTATCATAGTCATTCGATGCGGATGTACAATCTGCGCCTGCGATGTGAGGCATCGAGACGCAGCTTATCCGTTTTTTGGCGGTTGGCCATTCGATGGCGGCTGGGGGGCGGGGCCTCTGTTGTTGTTGTTGGGCTGCTGCCACGTGTTTTGAGACCACGTGGCGTTGTTGTTGTTTTGGTTCCACTGCTGCTGTCCGTTCTGTGCGGAGGGATCTTTCGTTTTCTGGTTACAGATCACGAGGCTATGGTTGTTATGGCGACCCCTCGTGGCGCAGAATGCGCAGAAATGCACCTTCCTACTAAATTGTTCTCCGTGATGCGTCGAGAACCTACAGCCCCTTTGGGAGTTGTAGTCTGGGCATGGCTGTTCTCCCGGGCGTGTATGCGCGGCTTGGTTGTTGTTGTTAGAGGCGCTGTGACCATGACCTGTGCTGTGACCATGTTGCTGTGACTTTGTGGCGGACGCCCCGGAGGGAGCACCGGAGCCGGACTTTCTACCCCCCCCTGTGAAGGAGTACTCCACCCTGGCATTTTGTATGGCCTGGAAGTCGGCCCACTGGTACTTATTTTTCTCTACATCATCGAACACCTTGTCGGACCAGCGCCGTACATCTGGCCAGTGCCTGCACATGGCGTCACGTGATACATTGTTTACATGTTTTAAGATAAGCATGCGTTCCTCCTGTGACCAAGCGCTGTCATCATCCTGCACCAACGCCAAAGCCGCGTCCACATACTCTTTGTCGCCGATGTCACCTTTGACATCGAGTTTTTGCTTCAGAGTGTGACATGAGTCACGCTCAATGTACATATACGGCTTTGGTTTGGTGCGGAACGGGATGACAGAAGTGAGGAAGCAAATCTTACCATCCGATGACTGTTGCTCGTACCGTTCTCTGGCGAGCTGTTCCTGCACGTAATCTCTGGCGCCCGGCTCCCTCCGTAGGTCGTTGGCGGTAGGGACCTGGAGCTGGGGCCGGAGATTGTCGTGTGCCTGTGCTTGGAGAGCCGGCCCGTTGCCATGCGCGCCGTTCGGGGCAGGGGCGGTCTCCGTTGTGTTGTTGTCGGGTCGTGCGGCGGGCTGAGGCGGGGTGGCGGCGGGCTGGGCGGGCTCCTTCGGCCGGGCCGCCTCCAGCGTCGCTGCTTCTTGACGGCGTTTTTCCTTGTCCTGACGGCGCTTCTCGCGGCGTTCCTTCTTGTTCCGTTCCCTCTCGGCGGCCTCCTCGGCGGCCTGCTTTGCCTGCTGCTGTAGGCGTTCGACCTGCTCGATCTGCTGTCGTTGCCTCTCGGCCAGGTCTGTCCGCTGCTTCTCCAAGTCCTCCCTTTGTTGTTGGACAAGGAGGTCGCGGTCCTTGCGTCTCTGCTCACGCTCCTCCTGTTGCTGTTGACGTGCCTGCTGGCGCTTCAAGGCGTCAGCCACCAGGAACGCCATATTCTCGTTGAGTGAGGAGACGTCTGTGCCCATAGCGTGTATCTTCCTTTCCAGGTCCAGGACTCTGCCGGCCAGCTCGGGGTCGGCCGAGGCCCTGGAGGTGCTGGATGCGGCGGACGCCGCTGACGCATTCCTGTGGCGGGAACGCGCCGGGGACAACACCGGCGTTGCTAGGGACGCGGCTACAGATTGGTGCCGTGTCCGACGGGTGTTTGGGAAGACGATCGCGCTGTCGCTGTCGGCGCTGGATGAGCTATCGCCGTTTAGCGTCCTCTCCAGGCGTTCCTCCATGCGGCGATTTTCCTCCATGAGGCGTGCAAGATCCATGTCGACCTGACTCACATTTTGTTGTTGAGCCCTGAATCTTGTAGCATGTGGAGAGACGTTCGCTGCCCGTCCAGGCATTGTTATTGCCCGTACAGGATTGTCCAAAGATGTCCAGTTAAAATATTGTGCTTGTAAACTAGCATGTAAATGTTGTGCGAACGTTAAAATTCAAATTCCCGCGCTTCAATGTAACAAAGCTCTGTGTGCAAACCGAACTGGTCAGCGCACGGTGCAAGCGGAGAATGGCGGTAACAGGTACTGGAGGGATACAGGTAAGCTTGTAGTTCTCAGGTTTCCCGTTTGGGGGCGTCAATGAAAGCCCATAGCCTCAAACCAGGCGATGAGACTACAATGACTGCCGCCTGCGTTCCGGCTCAACAACCCTGAATTTGCACAAACAGATCACAGCCAAAAATAATTATCTCATTTCAAGAAAATAACATTATTATACTCGACTGGCGGACAAACCACTTGTTTTAAGAAAAAATATTTTCTTAAAACAAGTGGCCAGTCGAGTTTAATAATCTTATTTTCTTGAAATGAGATAATTATTTTTGGCTGTGATACTGCCCTAAATGAACGGTGGTCTAAAGGTCAAGATTCCGTATTAAAATGATTAAAATGTGAATTTAATTTTCAAACAACAACCCTGAATTTGCACAAACAAGTTTAGGTGGCAGAGGGATGACGAGGTGTACCCGCCCCCCCCCCCCCCCCCTACAGCCTTACTTGACCACCGCCTGCCAGACTTGCCTATTCGCCGTTCCGGCTCAACAACCCTGAATTTGCACAAACAAGTCTGGGAATGTGGACGGGTAACGATGTACAGCCTAGGCCAAATAATAAAAGTTTGGTTTCCTGTAACATGGTCTGACAAACCAGTCCCAGCCGGTGGGATTTTTTCTTATCTTACTTTTTTTTTCCTTATATGATTTTTTGGTTAGTATTTAGGGTTTTCGTCCTAAAAACCTTCATATTTATCCGATTTACAAACCGTAAAAAACAGAAGGTAGCAAAAAAGTTGAGAAATGGAAAGGAAAGAGGGCCACCCAGCATTGTTTTGGTAGACCCGGTTGGGTTACCGCAAACAAACTTTTTTTTTATTTGGCCTTACTTGACCACCGGCTGCCAGACTTTCCGACCCACCGTTCCGGCTCAACAACCCTGGATTTGCGTAAACAAGTTTAGGAATACCGCCCTAAATCAATGGTGATCTAAGGATTAAGATTCCTGGTTAAGATAATTCAAATATGCATTTAATGTTCAAACCATGTACTTCCGGTGAATCTTATCTACATGATGTCTGAACAAATAGATGATATCTATTTGCAAAGTATGTATAAAATGCAAATCCCTAAAGTGTTAGTACAGAAAAAGCTCCCCATTCAATTCAGTGCTATAACAGAAAATTAACCCCATTTTTGCCACAAAACACTGAATATCACCAAAAACTTAATTGAAATGTGAACTTTTGAAAACATGTCCAGATAGCTATACATGTTGTGCACACAATGCTAATACTGAAAATCTCAAAATGAGTTTGTATCAATGTGCAATTTGACCACTTAGATGACCAAACCACCTAGATCCAGGATCAGACCTCAGTGACTAGTAAAGAAGGTGCCATCATTATAAAGATAAAAAGATATAAAAATCAATGGCACCGTCTAAATATAACGTTTTCAATTTTGATAATACTGAAGAAATCTAGGATTTGTGGTCCGTTTATATTATTTTTGACATAGGTCACGTTGTAAAGGTATAGTCTGGACTACTGGTAGGCATACCGGTATTTCTATTTCTATCTTTTTCGATAAAACATCACCAGCTTTTATTTACTCGCGTTTTTCGTCCTCTTGAATTATAGTGTTTACACAAGACAGCATGGTAGACCGTGACTACTGATCACAAGGATTCCATCTATAATTCACTTATATTGTTCTAGATGTGTTGATCATTTTGACATATTGATAAAATATCTCATTCTTAGCAAGTATCCACACTTCACTTTTCCAGTACTACTCAAGTCAACTAACGAGTGACCCGTTTAATGATGTGGAGAGTGGGGCTGCGAGTATCATGCAGAATGTTCTTACCGGGGATGAGGTTGACCATGGTGAGGGTGATGAACAGAGTGCTGACAAGGAACTTGTCTGCCAGAGGATCCATGAAGCTACCAACTGGTGTCGCCTGGCTAGGATAACGTCGTGCTATCCAACCGTCCAGCTGAAATGACCAATATCAGAGCATGTACGTTATTTTATGGTACATGGATCAGACTCAATTGCTGTGCTGTCTTATGCATTCTACCAATTCAACGTTATAATGACTATGCTTCATGGGTATCCAATATAAATCTATCGGTATGGTACCTGGTACTGATGCTGCTAACATCAGGGTAATACTGTGGTTATATCTAGTAAGTTGATAAATATTTATCAAATGTTAAGTCCCAATCAAGTCAAGAAGTGTGTGTGTGTGGGGGGGGGGGGGGATATAAAATATTCTGACTTTCTTTTAGGAAATCTGGGTGATACATGTACTTGACATTGTGGATGTGGGTCCGATTTAAACGGTTTGAATGACAATATATCTTACCACGTCTGTAATCCCTGCGTATAGGAACAGTCCACAGGCAGCTGGGTAATTTTCGGACAAGACTAAGTGGCCGAGGTACGGGGTCAGCACTACCCTGCTGATTGTCAGTAGATTAGGAACAGTCAGAAGTGTCCTCCAATTCTATAAAAGAAAGGGAATATCTGTTAGGAATGGCGTTGATCCCGGGGTTGATCAAAATATGTCTATTCGTACCGTACCTGGCAAATGTAGTCCCAAAAATACACAGGACGCTATATTTTTAGATTAACCAACAGGTGTAAAAATATGATTTTAAACCAGAACAACTCTGGCCTAATTTAATAGTAAAAAATGTAGCCAATAGAATACAAAACAATACTTTAATCATTAAGTTACTTTGTATTGATATTGTTCTTTGGTTGGTTCGTCTTTATTGTCCTCTTTTGGGTCGTCCCTCTCATTTGCTTCTTTGGATGTCCTGGACGATGTAGAGAAGGCACTCAGTGATAGAAGCTGTGAGCCTGGAAGTTCTAGATGATCATACGTTCTAGTAGACCAGTGTTGTTTGGACTTCAAGTGATGGTGCACCCCTCTGTTGTTGCTCATGGAGGTCTCCTTGGAAAATCTAGTGGCATGTCCACAACTGGCAGAGCATGTGGTAGATATAGGACTTGTAGGGGTTCTCAAACAGTTCAAAAATGGACGGGGTGATATCCTTCCACTTTGCAAACGCCCACATGATGTAGGAAGAGTGGCAGTACCACAGTGTCTCCCTACCCCTAGCCAAACCGTTGCACAAGATGTGGGGAAGGGCTGGCCTTTTCCTGATAACCATTTCAATTGCACCCCATGTTTCACAGTATTGATACAAACACTTGAAACAGCATAGCTTGCCATACTTCACTTGCTTATAAAGGCATGGGGTTGTAGGCTATATTGGCTCTGTACTATGGTCTACAAAAGAAAGCACAGGCTCAGCAACAGCCAGAAACAGTCCTGGCCTGGGACAGTCTGGGATAGCCTACACTTGCACACCACAAAGGACACCACTACCAGTACACAGCCGACCGACCACAGCCAGGACTCCGCAGGAGGCCTACCGGTAGTAGATCTAGCACACACAGTGACACAGTGTCAGTGTGTCTAATTTAAGATTTGTGGCACTGACAGCGCATAAATTACATGTAACTTAGGATCTCTAGGTAACTGTTCACCGTGCACATGATATGTTAAAGATTTAGAATAATTTTTAGAGGCGAAATCCATGAAATTCTGTGAAATACTGAAGATAAGAGGGGCACCTGCCAGTCCATTGCCGTGACCTCTTCAGTACTGACCCCTTGCGTGAACCGGAAGAAATAAGATTCAGGGGTCACATTACTAATACGACCTCTTGGCGCTTCTTTCATTGTGGTAACTTACAAATGGAAGGCAATACTTTCCAGATAAAAAACTCCAAATCATAATGTCGTTTCTATTTCATTTCCACCCGATTCCCGCCAAATTTCAAGGAGCGCCAAAGCGTTATGGGTGAGTGACTGTGCCACGCCCCCACGTCCAATTAAATTATTGTCGTGAGACATGAATCATTGACACATGTTCCGGTGACGTCAGAAGCAGTACTGATGGGCTGGCGAGTGGAAAGAAGTAAAATAGCTCAGCATTTTAGCGATATTTGACCCATACTAAGGATATAATTTACATAGTGGAGTAGTCAACTATATCACCAAGGATGGCCGCCTTATTTGGGCTGGAGAAGCGAGAAGTCATACGGATCAAAGTAAAAGTAAGTGTCTACTCGCTTGTTTGTAAACACTGCCACAGTCACTCACTCACGGAGACAGACACTCACACTCACAGTCACATCTGCCTGCAGTGGAGCTGCTCAGCCACAGCCCCCCCCCCCCCCCCCCAGCCCTCACTCAGGTCAAAACAAATTAAAAGGGAAAACATCTTTTGGGAATAACCCGGGATCCAGCTCCTAGGCTATTCCTGGTACCTCTGCCTGGTATAGGGGAAACAAACGACGCGCGGTGGCGCTGCGGTCGTTCCGCATGGCGGCTTCAAAAGTAAACTGACGGCCTGACACCACAGGCCGAACCTCTAGATGGCGCTGGGGTGGAGAATTGGGTTTACTCCTTGTACTGTCAAGGTATGTAGGATCCCAGGCTGGACCTTACACCAGTTCCCCCAAGCCTCAGGAGGTGTCTGATAAAGGACAGTTATCAGAATACATTGATGGAGAATAAGCTATGGTCTGAAGTGCAGTTCTCAATAAAGGTATTGCAGTTATCTGGTCAACCTGTCATTCCTTCATTTCAGAGAAAACAGTTGTCAAACCCAGCCAACCATATTTACACCGATTCATCCTGGGAAGTCAGCTACTGCAGATATGTTGCACATGCCCAGACACCAGATGTCACCCCTGCCCCTCCCCTTCTGGGTCAACTCCTCCCTCCTCTCCAAGCAGATCCCCAGTGCCTGTTCACTCTGTACCTAAAAAATGCTTGATGAGTGTATGTATACAAACATCTGTTGGTAGCCGGCAGTATATGGTATATTCATTATTTATGGCAGGGGTGGGGGTGAGCATTTGTCAATTTGAATATGTCAAAAATAATTGCCCCCCCCCCCTCGGAAAAGATTGAAAAAAACACGCCCCCCCCCTATGAATTTTTTTTTTGAACCCCCCCACCCCCTACCTCAAGACACATGAAAGGTTTTGCCCCCCCCCCTCCAAAATGTCAATATTTTTCCCTCTACCCCTTTTGAACTTGATAACACCAGGAAGGGTAGACTAGGTGAAACTATAATTTTAAAGAAAAACACCCCCCTGGAAAGAGGGTCAAATGAAACAAAATTTTAAAAAATTTATCCCATAGTTAGGAGCCATAGAGAAACCAGAAAAAATTGTACGTTTTTGGTTTACTGTTATCACCTTGACCATATTCTCCATCTAAATCATATGTGTTGATATATATTTCTCTGTAGTGTCTGCTGTATAGCAGAAGGAAGAAACAACTGAATGATTGTGTTTAATGGATCTTTATTACCTGGCTTTCTCTGCCACACCATCTAATCCAAGGCTTGTTCTTGATCGTTGGATTAAAACTCAACAATATTTCAGCAGATATTTAAATGATTAAAAGCCAAAATACCTTAGACAATGTTACTCATGCGTTTGACACCAGGGGGACCCACGTTATTGTCTGGTGAGTAGGTTGGATTTTTTTTGATTTTTTTAATTAACAATCTTAAAATATATTTTTTAGAAAAATGTCTGAAGACAAATCAGGGGCAGCCCCAAAAACCGACGGCCGGTCTGGATACCAGAACACAATTAATTTTAGGTATTACGGTGACAAAGTATGCCTCATATTATGACAAAGAGTATCACAAGCGAGCCTATTTTCGACCCTGAGGGGGGGGGGGATTTTTACCCCTTGACCAGGGGGGTGGGGGTTAAAAACTTTCCCCCACTCCGCCCAGAAACTCCCTACCCCCGTTGTAATCTACATGATATAACTCAATTTGCATACTAGTTACTTTAATTTAGACTGGGGCACAGGGGCTTTCAAGCCCTCCTTTTTTGTAAATTATGAAAGAGTTAATTTCTCATTTGTAAGACCCCAATTTAGCCCAAAAAACATCCTCATTCTTGTGCCAAGAGAAGAGGACCTTTAACAATGCGCCACTGACTATTAATCTTTGACTTTGAATGACACAAATTGTATCAGGGAGTGTTAATTTATTAATTACAGGGGGGGGGGTGCTGAGATTTCGCGCGCAGGGGCGAACATTTTTCACGCTTTGTGCCCCCCCTCGCCGAAGGGGCCGAAAAATGTTGGCCCCCCCCCCCCCCGCTTTGAACTATAGTAACGCATGGGCTTTTTTGCTAAAAAGGACCTACATTTTTACGCCCCCCTCAAGAGGGGTCACAATTTTTACGCCCCCCCCCCCCTCAGTAGGGGTCGGAAATTGTTTACGCCCCCCCCCAAACCCACCACCCCCCCCTGTAACTAATAAATGAACACTCCCTTAGAATTCAGAAAACAGTCAATTTTTAAAGGAAATCATATAAAAGTGCATTCTTCTTAACTTCCAAAACATTGTTTCAACTAATTAGGTAAGCATTGACACAACACCAATAATGAAGCTTTATTTAATGATGCAGTGCTGACTGGCATAGTATGTCAATCAACCACGGTCCACATCACTGTATACCACCTTTATGCCACTGCCACTGCCAGCGCTGAGTCAGTCCCGCATGGCTGCTACCTCAACTCCAGGAACAGATACTCTCGGTTGACATCTCTTTGCCATCACTGCAAGTCTTTGTTTTCTGTATTACCAGGGTAAATCAAACAGTGATAAATTTTATTCTTATTTTGATAAAGATTTTCATTAAAACATATATTATGTGAATTGTCGTGAAATGATAATCTAACTTTTCGGAATATCTACTCTCATTAAAAGGCTAAGAGTTCATAAGATTAATCTAAATATGATGAGATGAAGTTCTTGATGCACTGTATTAGGTTACCATGAATTTATTTATGAGTTTACAACTATATAAGTTTTACCCCTTAATTTCATTTATATAATAGGCTTCGAGAATGGTCTTTTTGTTTACCAAGGGGGTGTCTCCCCCCCCCCCCACTTTTATACAGTAGTTGTAATGTGTAGGTGCTCATCAGTACAGGTGTCTGATGCTGGCAGGTACGTCCTCAATGCCGCCAGCCACTCGTCTCTAGCAGGCGCTTGTTCCTGTGAGGCAATTGTCACATGCCAGCATCTCTCTGGTTTTCCTGAAAAGAAAAATGTATATGTATAAGAGATTCATAAGGGAGTGATCATTGGGGTCATTATGACGTCATATAAGAAACGTATGGTGCACGGGCACCCTGGGTAGGCTAAAGGCGGAAACATACAGGGCGCGCAAACGTCAGCGCGTAAACAACGCCTAAAAGGGCATTTCTTACGCTCTACGCTGCCGTCGCCATAGCAAATTAAAGCTTAAGTGGCCGAAAATACCCCCTTGTACTCTATGTGCCTTTGTTAAAGACATTTATGATATTGTGAACAAATTATCAACAACCCGGCGCTGACGTAAATGTACCTCTAATTTGTTAATACAGCCAATCTTGAATGTTGAATCTCTTTAGGCCACTCAAAAAAAAGAAGTGGTTTCTCATCACCAAGGACTGAAAAATCTGACGAAGGAGGCTTTTTTTTTTTTTTTAACCCGCGGGCTAAAATGTATAGGATGAAATACATTTTTGGTGACCGAAATTCACATTTAAGTAGTTAAGAATTAATTGATCTTTGAAAGTGGGGAAAATGTAAGTTATTTCTATTCCACTGCATTGCTGTCAGTACAAGCTTTAAATTAAACACAGTTCGGATCAAGTGTACAGGTTGCGAATCACAGGTTTATTCAGTCACCTAGACAGGCAAAGCTATATCAGTGTGAACTCCCTATAGAGTTCGGAGCGGGTCAGTAGGCTTGTAGCGGATACCATCACAGGGCCTGTCCTAGCGTGGATCCAGAGTGACCGATGAGTCCTATCGGATGCTGGCTATATATAGGCTTATACTCACGGCGGGCGGTGTGTATAACAGCATATATACACGCCACCATGTATAGGGCCTACTTGTATTGACAAAACCACTGTGCATATATATATAGGGTAAAAGGCTACAAATAATATTATGTTGTTCTCAATTTGCATTACACTGATACAGCCTAGATGTTTATGCTGCCGTGGTTATTGTGCAGAATTGTACATTTCCCTTATTTTTAGGGGGTTCCGAATCTTTCCTTGGTAGGCCTATAATTCCCCCAACCCTTTCCTCCTCCTCTCCACCATTTCGTCGTGTATATAGTGGAACTGTACACACGCCTAGTTGAGCTTTCCCAACCTACTACTATGGGTATCGACCCCTAAAATCGACATGGCGACATGGCCATTTCTTAAGATCGACATGGCGACATGGCCATTTCTTAAAATCGACATGGGACATGGCCAGTTAAGTGACATGTGACATGGGCATTTCTTTAAATCGACATGTGACATGGGGCTTAGTGACATGAATAGAAAAAATTCTCATTTAATGTAAAGTATCCTACTCGAATCTTTCTTCAAATTTCGTCCTTGTTGGTGGTCAAATTCCAAAATTTTGCTGGGGCCTACGGCCCCAAGAGTCTCATAGTTGCCCCTAGATTTCCCCCTTAGTGACACTAGTGACATGGCTTTTTCCTTAGTGACACGTGACATGGCAATTTCTTAAAATCGACATGCGACATGGGGACCCCCCCCCCCATCTACCCCCCCATTACTACGTGTAGGTTGGGCCGCCGCTGTACGGCAATTACTGGGGACTCTTTGAGCTTACCAAAATTCCCCGCCAGAGGGCGCCACCGTCTATGGGCCCCAGGTACTTTGCGACCCAGCCTGGGTCGCATTGACTCCCAGCTTTTGCCAAGCAGCGCCGGCGTAACCCACAGGCGTAGCCACAGTGGGTTACATCGGAACTACACACGCCCGTCCCGTCGTGCGTACAGTGGCGCTATATCACGTATATCACTTTCCAATATTTGTCCATTTTTATCATGTTTTTCATAAAAAATTTAAAAAAAAAAAAAAAAAAAGTTTTCCTCAAAACTTGATTTTCATGATGCGCGCGGTGATGAGAAACCATTTTATTTTTTTAAGTGGCCTAAGTAGGGGTACGAGAGAGGCCAGCCCCCCCCCCCCCCCCCAGCCCCAACTCCACAACTTTGTCACCAGGCCTGCCAGTTTACCGGCGATTCTGGCGGAAAACTATTGCCGATTCTGACGGCAAACTATTGCCGATTCTGACGGCAAACTATATATCGCCCCAAGGAGCCAGGACTTACCTGTGCTAGCCCCACCAACAAGGAAAAGGCTGTGACCAGCTTCTGCCAACTTCTCTGGTTTGCTTTGGTGTTCAGCCATCTTGTATATCTACCACATGGCACCCACAATGCACCTCCCTGACCTAGTTCACTAGGCCACACCCCCTGCCAATACAGAACATGCCAAAAAAATATAAAACATACACCATCATTTCTCTTTCCTATGAAAAGGGATGCTTTAATTTTATTATCACCTATCTATGAGAGATTCATTATTTACTTAGCTTATTTATCCATTTGCTGCTGTGCTACAACTTGACCTAGTTTCAGCGTTCCCACACTCTGGTGAGTCTTGGCAAAACAAAGTTCTGACGAACTTGGTTTTGCACATGCCTGACACCCAAAAGAACCGCCTCTTACACTGAATATGCATGAGCTTTTAGAGGCCTGACCAATCAGAGGGCTAGAAAATGACCTATATTTTGAGTATCAGGTCCAAATGGCCGCCAATATCAACGAAAATGCTTCAAAAATAAGAATCTCCGGTTGTCTTTTCAGTAAACGCACCGTAAAACGTATGATACGCCATCCTTAAGCTAATCATACCATAAAACAAACTTCTTGCTTTATTCCTACCTACTTTTTAAGGCATATTAGGGCCGTATACAGGAAATATTAGACAATTTCTGACTCCCGTTCAAAATGCAATCCAGCATGGCCGCCACCGTTCACGTTTTGGCGCCCATAGCGGGCCTGCATAAAACTCTTCTACAGGCTAAAATACACAGATATACGTCTACTGTACGATCCAAATGTGAATCATACATATGTTTGTAAATTTGGGAGGTCATTTGGGGTATGACAGATGAATATGAAGGGAATTAGAAGAAAAATAATAGTGAGTGCGGGACCAGCATGAAGACGTCGACAATGTAAACATGGCGGCCATGAAGCCCAAGGTGGAGCTGTCAGACTAAATTATTGCTGCTGTAGTCCATGTCCAGTCGAGAAACTCGATTAAAAGTAGGCACAATGATAGATAGGGACGTTATTTGTTTGATGAGACACTTTTCTGGAGTGAATCATATTGTAGAACGCTGAAATGAGTGATAGTCTGGTTTCGGTAAAAACATAGATTTTAATTTTATATTTTTTTCTAGGAAAAATTTAATCAAATTTCGATCGTTGTATCTTCGGATTCAATACCATTATATTTGGATTCCTCATTTTCTTCTCTTTCCAACCGTGTATCATAAATAATTCGATGTCTCTCCGTTCAAAATCACCTGTAGGGCCTACCTGGTAGCGAAGAACAAATGAACCACATGAAAAAGATAAAACCTAGATTAGGGAGTGTTCATTTATTATTTACAGGGGGGGTGCAGGGGTGGGCAGCTGTCGCCATGTCGCCAAATAATGGCGACACTGGCCTTGAAATTGGCGACAATGCCCTCCTGGCCCCAAGCTTTCCAAAACTGAAAGAATTTTGTAAATCGTCCAACTAGAACTCAATTTATGATACATTTTTAAATTGCACCAGAATACATTATTTGACTTCAATGTTTTCAAAATTTCTAATTTTCAAATTGAAATAGCAAGTTTATTGTGGTTATTTTCTTGAGATTTAGGCCATTTTGATGAAAACAAAGGTTTTTTGTTTTTTTTCGCCTTTCTAGGGGGATGACTCTTGCTAGGACCATATTGGTAAAGTGAACCCCTTCTACTAAGTTCTAGTGCACTCTCTTTTTAAAAACGGCCCAGTGGCAGATTTAGTGGGGGAGGGGGGGGGGGAAGAGACACATATAGGCCCTGCCAACCAATAATAGAGGATGCACTAATATCTAATAGTACTATGTGCCAAAATGCATCAGATTTTACCATTTGAGGTAAAGTTTTTTAATTCTTTTCAAAACCTTTTCCTCCAAAATAATTTTCCAGTCCCAATTAAAGAGGACAAATACAGCATGGAGCAATAAGATATTTTGTGCCAAAATGCACCAGAACACACCATTTAAAGTCTTGACTTCCAAATTTTTCTTGAGGGGGGGGGTTAGGGGCACCCCCCCCCCTGCGCTTCGTGAAAAATGCCCACAGCGGAGGCCCTTTTTTGCATGTCCTTTCAACACTTGTCCATACAATGACTACAACCTGTTCTCAATGGGCCCAGGGTTTTCAGATATGCCCACCCCTGGGGTGGTGAGATTTCGCGCGGAGGGGCGACATCTTTTTACGCCGCCCCCCCCCCCCCTCGAGAGCGCGTGGAACATTTTGCGCCCCCCCCCCTTTGAACTATAGTAACGCGCGGGCTTTTTTGCTAAAAAAGGGGCTTAAATTTTTTGGCCCCCCCCCTCAAGAAGGGTCAGAATTTTTTACGCCCCCCCCCCAAACCCACCACCCCCCCTGTAAATAATAAATGAACACTCCCTTAGTGTAGGGGTTAGATAACCCGCACCCTAGAGGAAAGCCTGGAGGGTGAAACGTCCCCCCCCCCCCCCCCCCCCCCACACACACACTGGTAGGACTGCCGCAATGAATGAGACCGTGGGAGCATCTCAACTTGGTCGGGTTACGAAGAAGCAAACCGCATTACTGATCTGAATAAAAGGCCCTGGGAAGAAGAAGTCTGGTCAACGATGATGGGCTGAATTGCATTTGGTATGGTATGGAAAGCTTCCATCGCTGCGAAAGCTAGGGTATCTCTATAACGACTTGATAAAGCCCCATTGGTCTCCAGTGGGTGAGAATACCTGGTGCTAAACACCTCTAAGAATCTGGGGTCTGGGACTCTATAACTGCTTGATAAAACCCCTCTCTGGAGGGAGAGAAAGCCCAGCCCCGGAGGATCTGAATCTGGAAGAGATGATGGAAGCTGGTGAGGGTAGTGACGTAGTGTAGGGGCCGTATAACCTGCACCTTGATGGAAAGCTCGGAGGGATGAAACACCTGGGTGATCCTCCGCCTCTGTACCATTCCGATCCATTAACATGGAATGCGTGTTGGTGGCCAGCCAAGGAACTGTGGTGTAGTGGTTAGCATTCCTGATTCCGGATTGGGCGGCCTGGGTTCAATTCCCGGCAGATCTATAAAATGCTTTTCACTTATACGCGACCCCCACAATAGCATAGATCTACCCGGAAAACTTCTATTTTGAGAATCTCAATACTAAAAACTATTTTTGATTCCTTATATATATAAGTGTACAGCTCTAGGGAAATGTAGTAAAGAATAAATTCACGTGTCGTAGGAAGGGGTAGTTCTTTTACTACTAACAGGGTTAGGATTAAAGCGACCGCAGACATGCCCATTCCGATTGGCAGACTTGATCGGCCGAATTAAGGGCGATGAAATCATGCAATTTCAGGTAGACTGCCATTCCATCCCAATACACATTTTTTAATTACTTCTTTCAATTATACCTGGTAGGTGTTGATTACACAGTAGCCCCAAACAACTGTCATTCCCCCCTTGTTTTGTCCAATACACACCCTTGATCTCTTCAATGCACACAAGATTGAAATGCAGCCCAGCCTATACCATAGTTTTGAGCTGGGAGTCCGAGACTGGTCTGCGATGGGCTTTGGGGGAGGGTGTAAGACATTTGTGTAATATTAGCCAGTGATCCACTGCTGCGACTTGCTGCACGAATGTCATTCGCAGCAAAATCGCAGCGAATCTTTGTAGGTCGATTTTTATCCTTAATTTTTCTGTGTCTGTCGATTTTTAAAACTCCTGTGTCGCTTGTGTCGATTTTTAGCACCCCCGTGTCGCCATGTCGCCGGTGTCGAAGTAGGGACACCATCCTCCTAGGCCAATACTTTGTATTTGTTATTTGTAACCCTTCTTTATTTCAGAAATGTGATGGTCTTCTCCAGCCAGAATATAAGAAGCTATGTGTAGACCCAGAACTTACATCATTTGAGATTATTAGAAATCTCCTTGGTCGGGCATTCAACATTAAAGAGTAAGTACCCTGGTAATCTTACAATAATAGTGTAAAACATTTAAGACTGGTCATATAAGTGATCATTACAATGTCCATTCATGAAACTGCTAAAATGGCTACTGTATGTTCAAGTTCTACCTCAAGAATATAATAGAATATTATACGTATTACATTGTACTATCTGAAAATACCTACTACCGGTACATATATACATCATATTACATGCACATTGTAAAAATGATTATCACCGGAGCTTTACTCAACCATCGCCTGTGCTGTTGACATTTGACATAGATAGCGCTCTCGCCAGGAGTCATTTGACTATTGATTAGTGTGAAACATGAGCATGGGGGTTTAGGCAGACAGCCACCAGTAAAGCGCAGGGAGATAGTTGCTTTATGGGGGTAGGGAGTAGGGTGGGACGAGGACGAGTGTTGGTCATCAAATCTAATGAAAATGCCAACTATACCACATATTATGTGAGTAATAAAAGACACGGAAATGAGTTCTTTTACTGTTACTGGTGGTATCACATTGTCCTGTGTCATGGGATCTTACAATGACCATTTTCAGTTAACATCTAGGCCATATATCAACTAGGAATGTCATTGGTATCATAGGTATCGATGCACCAACTTATCTTCTAAGATTCAGGAGGTATCGAAACAATGTGTATCGATACCCACTGAATCTCAGCTTTCCACCAATGAAACAATTTCTCAGATATTCCTATTAGAGGCTGTGCTATGGTCTTTTAACCAATATGACAAAGGGAATTCTAGGGCCTCATACAAGCATTATAAAATACTTCTTTAATAAAACAGCCTCGATCCTTTCTCGTACCTGGCTTATCTATTCATATTTACTGTGTTAATGCAGTCATTTTGAGCCACAAGACACGGTTTTACGGTCAAATCTACCCTCTTTTAGTGATATACCAGTAACCTAATAACTGATATATCGACACCAAAATATTGAATACTAGTACCTGATAACCTATAAAACGCGATAGCAATGACATCCCTAAGATCAACCAACGTACATTGAGGTTTGCATATTACGTGTATATGGCATGCCATTTCATGCTAATTTGTATGTACAAATGAAAACGTTAATTATATTGTTATCTTGATAAATCAAGGAAGTTAGTGCCAACCTAGACATGTAATAAAAACCCTCTTTGGACGGATATTGTAGTTGTGTCCATATCTCAGATATCACATGATTACCCCGTGACTTATGGTTATCTACTGATAAGGCGGTGTTGATGGAAGCGGAAAGTGGCATTGTGTCCCACGAGGCTGACGTGTGTCCTTGTATGGCCCACCGTGGTCGGAGATGGACCTGCCACTGTGGGCCTCTCCACTCACCATCTGCCCTTACTTTCACCTCTGTGACCGGTTAGTACAAGTAGCGAGACTGAGGTGAACTATCAAGGATTGTGTGGGAGGGTGGGAGGATACTGGAGGTTACACCCCCTTTCCTATACCACTATTAGGGCACTATCAGACGCATATATACACCCGTTGTAATAACCCTGTGCAATATTTTGATTTCGGTGCTATCTAACATGGTGGTATGTCCTTAACAGGGAGTTCACCATCAGCTACCTGGCTAAGGATGAGAACAGTCAGGATGCCTACCTGGCACTGCTCTCTGACTGGGACCTGGATGCCGCCTTCCTGTCTGCCTCGGACCCCTGTCTACGGCTTAAGGTGGACCTCAGGCCGTTTGAGGAAGGTGAGTACCACACATGTGTTATTGTCATGTTATTGTAACATGACAATAACACACAGACACCACTAAAACCAATAATAAAACGACAGAAAAGAAGTTATTGTAGCAACTGCCGGATAGTTGCTACAAGTACTCTTCTTTCTTTTTTACTGGACATCGATTCTCTGTCTCTTTGTAGCTCTATAGTGATCGATGCCCAGTTTTATACTTCAGACCAGTGGCTCATTTTGGCTGTTTTTTGCCTCACAGATTGCTCCTAGTGCAAAATCCTGACTAGGTGTCAATGTATTCTCTATGCCAATGTGTAATATGAGGGTAGAAAACAGTGGAACCTCAGTTAGAAAAAATCCTACTGAACAGTTTTTGAGAAAATTAGGGTTTTGTTGCCTTTTTTTGCTGTTTTTAGTACATTTCCTACATAACCCGTGAACGTCAGCATTTCTCAATTTTCAGGTATTTAGAATTAGAATTTGACATTTTTTTACTCGCAGTAGGATTCCTAAATACCGAGCCATTCTACACAGGGTGTTATTTTGAAAAAATATAAATCATTTGATAGTGTATTTGGTCTCCGAAATAGAGGGAGTTTGGTCATAGTTTAATTGATTGTTGACAATCCACTCAAGGGCTATTAGGTTCAGTTCAGTGCAAGTTGCAAAACAAGTGACTTGCAGTTTTTAACTTGACCTCATGTCCACTATGTAGGTCTTCACTATGCATGGGTCTATCCAGAGTACATCAATGGGATCACGCATGGAGGCAGATTCCGCAGCTTTTGGCAAGAAAAATGTTCAAAATCGCAAATAAGTGAAATTCGCCTAAAAACCCCCTATTTGGCGAGAAAAAAGTTCAAAATCGCAAAAAAATGAAATTTGCCTAAAAACACCTGATTTGGCGAGAAAAAAGTTCAGAATCGCAAAAAAGTGAAATTTGCCTAAAAACACCTGATTTGGCGAGAAAAAAGTTCAAAATCGCAAAAAAGTGAAATTTGCCTAAAAACACCCTATTTGACGAGAAAAAAGTTCAAAATCGCAAAAAAGTGAAATTTGCCTAAAAACACCCTATTTGGCGAGAAAAAAGTTCAAAATTGCAAAATAGTGAAATTTGCTCAAAAACCCCCTATTTAGCGAGAAAAAAGTTCAAAATCGCAAATAAGTGAAATTTGCCTAAAAAAACCCTATTTGGCGAGAAAAAAGTTCAAAATCTCAAAAAGTGAAATTTGCCTAAAAAAAACCTATTTGGCGCGAAAAAAGTTCAAAATCACAAAAAAAGGAAATTTGCCTGAAAAAACCCTATTTGGCGAGAAAAAAAGATCAAAATCGCAAAAAAGGGAAATTTCCCTAAAAACACCCTATGACTGTAGCATGAATGCAGACACTCATGGACACAGACTCACGTACAACCACACAGACATACACATAGGCATGAACATGGCCTTCTCCTTCATATAGCAACCTATGTATTTCTACTTTGATGAGACTGAATATAGCTTTCTGTTAGAAGGACTCTGATACATGGATGTCGATGTCCAGTTTTAGATATATACCCATATAGTGCATTGGAGTGCTATAATGTTGGACTGCTGTATATATTTTTATGACAATTTAGTACCGGTTATGATAGGTTTGATTGCCTCCCAAATTGTGAATGTTTGGATATTTCTAGCCATAAACGGTCATTAGGTTCAATTCTGTACTCATATACAAATGGCATCTTGGTTTCTCAGTTTGTTATACCAATAGGATGCATATTAAGAACGATTGTTAGCATAAACGGGTATACTGCCAGTATGTGTGTGGATATATATTCAATGTACCAGTATTTATTCCCCAATGTAAACACAACTTATCTTATTATATCATCGAATACTATACATGTACTGATTCTCATCACACCAGCTACTACACAACCGATAGCTATGTTGCTAATCCACCGTATTTGACATCCATCTGTCTATGATAGCAGTATTATATCCTCACAAAGGTATCCTGATGTTACACACAGAACAAACACACGAGTTGACAGGGGGCCCCTATACAAGTACGCAGTAGCTGCACAAAGGCGTTATGGGTGGCTTGCATGTAAATTATGGCTTTATTTCAGACTTTTATGACGCGTACATACTCACTATACTATTAAATGCAAATTTCAGTCTGCATCCCCATTGAAGCCATTGTTGAGGTTATGATTGATTTGTTACGTAACTGCCATAATAAGGGCAATTTAAATTATTCAGGTGTGTTAATGATTTATGGTTATATGCTTACAGATGTGAAGGGGATGACTCAGTCATACATACGGAGATATTTATATATATATATATATATATATATATATATATATATATATATATATATATATTTATATATAAATATATATATATATATATATATATATATATATATATATATATATATATATATATATATATATATATATATATATATATATATATATATATATATATATGTTGATATCGTTAGGGTGAAACGAGGCGCTGAAACTATGTTAATAAATAGGCCGTCTATCCAGCGGCGCGGATCCCAAACAGTTCCTGTGTCGCCTCACTTCCCTTGGATAGATTAATATATATATATATATATATATATATATATATGTTGATATCGTTAGGGTGAAACGAGGCGCTGAAACGAGAGCGCAAAGGGTCTAGATACATAGCAGGGCTCGACAAATCGTTTCAGCACATGTGTGTCCACTGGGCACAGAGACAAAAATATGTTGTGTCCAGTCAGTTGAATCTGTGCCCGACGGGGCCATGAAAATGTTGATAAATACTTTCTCTTTAACTATAGGATAATTTACAGGATCTTGTATCGATATATTGACTTCCATATCTAGAATCCTGATACTACCAGCTTTCCAACAGTGCATAAAACTCGTTATTTGCCTGGTGGTTTTGCTCATGGAAATATGGTGCAAAATGTTCTCAGTTTGAGTTGTGTCCACTGGGCACAACTTTCAAATTTGTTTGTGTCCAGTTAAATATTTCTGTGTCACGGGCACTGGACACAGCGATTTGTCGAGCCCTGCATAGGCAACGAAAACTGACCTTTTTGCGATTTTCTCTCCAAATAATGCTATTAGAACATAGTGCATCTCACATCTGGAGCATATTTTTAATATCTCTCAGGTTTTGCAATGTATTTTTTGTAGGTAAATCTAGATCTCTTGCGGTAAGGATTCTTTGAGGGGGGAGGGGTGTTATCTTAAGAGAAATACGCCTGATAAGGGCCATGCTGTACTGTGTGACGTAGGTTCTGCTCCCAAGAATACCCGGGGTACATCCACACTAGGTGTACTCGGCCCAACGTAGGATGCATCATGAAATATTCATCACTGACATGTAACGCATCGACCTCCGCCAAATGTCGCGGAAGTTGGACAGAAAGGTCGGGGTGACTGACAGGCGGGGCATGGATCGTGTTTGTGTTGCGTGAGGGAGTGGTGGGAGGGGGGCGGGACCGAATATTGAGTATTTAGGGAGATATGACCAGTCTGTTTGATAACCGAATTCACTATGCAAAGGTTGATATCAAGCGACGTGAATGACAAACATTTGAAATGTATGCCCTTCATTGTTTGTGAAATATCAAACCTTACAATCAAAACTCCCTTTTTAACGGTAGATATACATATATGTTACATATCACAAATAAATTGCATGTTTTCTGCCAACCAATATATACTGAAGTTCCTCCGTGGGATAGTTATACATTATGAAATAAAATTGATATCTTTACCCTTGATTAACAAACATTGGTTGAATAAACACTTCGGTGTGTTGTCTTTTCCAGGACTCGAGGATTTTGAATTGAGAAATGGTTATTATTGACTGTCATTTTGGTGTACTGGGAACTTTTCCTTTTTAGATATAGAGGTGGAAGAATTTAAATTAGTTTGTTTTTCCTATTGGTATTGGTCTATACATAAGTTTTGATCGCTCAAATATGTTTAGCGATAGTAAATAAACAAGTAGGTTCACCCCTGGTTCTAGCTCATATTATAGTGATTAAGGCAAACAATTTGTCCATGTCTTTTACTGATTGCCCTCTAATTGCGAGGGTCCTCCCTTTTACATCAGTGTATGCCGAAAAGTATATGCTGAGTCATCCAATCTTATATGTAGAGTATTTCAGTCTGAGGAATAACTTTGGTAGTACCATAAGCCCACTCTTCAAAGGCAATTTCCCAGTATGGAAATATAGTATATAAGCCGAATTTAGGGGTATTTGAAAATTCAATTCACTAGCTACAGTGACATCAGACTTGATCTCTTAAGTTATAGGTATTTTTATCCAGTCAAGTATACATTTTGTACAATGTATTTGCGGGGACTCGCGTGGAGGCAGTTAGCCCCGTCCAAATACAATATGATAAGTAATTAGCAAACAATATGCAACGTTACCAAATAGAAATGGATTTTTATACCCATCAAAGTTAGTTACATCGTATTGGTAAATCATGCAGCAGTAGCTGGCTGTGTGATATAGTTGTACATGTATTAAAGGTTTAACTTTTGATGTAACAGTTCTAATTTTGTCATCACTACTATTGTACAGGGCTGGAGGACTGGGATATCGTGGCACCGACTGACGTCAACCAACGCAACGCGTCGGGGGCTGACGGAGGCTCCCTGCTCGGCACCATCACTGGCACTATCAGCTCGTCCGTCGGCAAAACCGTGTCCACGGTCTCAAAAGCTATAGGTATGTCTCCGTTAACTGCTATTTTCATACCTGTAGGTTCTGCTTACCACAGCAAGAGCATTAGGGTAACGGTTTCTTTCCAATAAATTTATCACATTGGTTGCCTATGTATGTGTGAGTATGATTGAAATTGGGTGTGTGCCAAGCAATGTTATTTGTACTACATCAATACATGCATTGTATTTTTGTAGTGTACTGAGCTTTTTTTCCCCTTTTTTTCCCCCCTTTTTAAAAAAAATCTTATTTTTACTATTCATCACCTTGGGAAGGGAGATGCAGGTGGCAGGTGCAGTTTTGTACTGACACATTGCTCAGTATAGTGACCTCACTTTCACTGTCACTAAAGACTATACTATTATAATTGCAGGGCTGAAGTCGGAGACGGAGGAGGGACAGGTGAAGCCGGTGAAACCACCAATGTCAGATGCAGAGTTCCATAACTTCTTGGATGCCGTAGGTCACATGGTGCGCCCGGAGGAGTTCCGGCTCAGTGTCTATCTGGGGGGCGTAGAACCTGCTCTACGCTCCGTCGTATGGCGCCACCTGCTGAACGTCTACCCGGAGGGGCTCACCGGACGAGAACGATTTGAGTATCTGAAAAAGAAATCTAATGAGTATTATCGTCTACGTGATGACTGGCGACACCTGTTTAGCAGTGGCCGCGGCACAGAGGAGATCAAGTTTATCACCAACATGGTGAAAAAGGATGTCTTACGGACTGACCGATCACACCCGTTTTATGCTGGCTCAGATGATAACACTAATGTCCTGTCATTGTTCAATGTGTTGGTGACCTACGCATTGACACATCCAGATGTGTCCTACTGTCAAGGCATGAGCGACATCGCCTCCCCACTGCTCGTGGTGCAGAAGGATGAGGCTTATGCCTACATCTGTCTCTGTGGCCTTATGAACCGGCTGGGGGCCAACTTTCTGCTGGACGGTCTGGCCATTACAGTCAAGCTTCAGCACCTGGCTCTTCTGCTGCAGCACCGTGACCCAGACTTCTATGCTTACCTCAAAAAGCATGATGCCAATGACATGTTCTTCTGTTATCGCTGGTTGCTACTGGAGATGAAGCGCGAGTTTCCCTTCGACGACGCGCTACACATGTTGGAGGTGATGTGGAGCTCGCTACCCCCTGAACCTCCTGAAGAAGAGATTTGTTTGACCATCTCCGATTACAGCCCAGCACGCCTAACGTGTTCCCCCATCTCACCCTCGCTAGCCAACCACGCCCATATGTACCTGCGTATGCGCTCTCTGCGGCGCCAGGCCTCCTCCAACCTCAAAGCCCAGGAGGCTGAGAGGTGTGAACCAGCGGAGCCAAGAGGCCCGGCAAAGCGACGACCCAACCTGCCCCCCTTAGCTGTCACACCCGCTGAGGAACGAGACATGGATCCAAAGGAATACCTGCCTGTGGAGGACATGGCCACACAAGAACTGCAGGACAAGTCCTCCACCATTGACCGCTCCCTAGAGAGCCCACCAGCGTTTGCAACAGCGCCCAATTCTGGGTCTGAGGCCCTGGGAGGGAGTACGCGTATAATGGTGAATGGGTCTCCCATCAGTCCGGAGATGGTGGCTGACCACATGTCCGCCGCTACCTGCCACCCCCTAGCTGGTAAGGTCCAGAGTAAAGAGTCAGTTGATGAAAAACACTCACCGGCCACTGATGATAAAGAACTATCAAAGACAATTCCATCAGGGCTTGACAGAAATGAAGATAAGACTAATTCAGAGGATACCTTGTGCACTCAGTCTGACAGTAAAGACAAGGAGGCTGATGGTGACAAGGACGTCCAGTCTCAAGGTGGTGACACGTCGTTAAGCAATAGTCCCTCTACGTGCTCTTTACCACCTCCCCCTGGAAGCCCGAAGAGACCGACCGACATCCCCATCAAACCAGCCTACAAAGCGGCACCACCGCCACCCCAGGAGCCACCTGCTGCTGCTACCGGCCCCGCCCCGGCAGAGGCACAGAATGTGCTCGTCAGTAGTAAAGACGGTATTACTGAGCGCACTATGGACCTGGTCGAGTTAAACTCATGTGAAGAGGCGGTGGAAAACCCTGCCATTGACTTTGCCCGTATGCCCGGTGCGCTACCAAAACTGCCCAGTCCAACTGAATTTGGCTTTGGTAATCCATTCCTGCTCTTCCTATGCCTAACACTGCTAGTGCAGCAGCGCGATCATATCATGAG
This sequence comes from Harmothoe impar, assembly GCA_947462335.1. Taxonomy (NCBI): domain Eukaryota; kingdom Metazoa; phylum Annelida; class Polychaeta; order Phyllodocida; family Polynoidae; genus Harmothoe; species Harmothoe impar. Next base: position 30,879,379 of record OX381704.1, read on the forward strand.
GAACCGTATGGACTACAATGACTTGGCCATGCACTTTGATAAGCTGGTTCGGCGCCACAATGTCTACAAGGTACTGCACCAGGCTCGGTCACTCTACGCTGTATACCTCCGCTCGCAGGCGCAGGCCGCACAGCAGGATAACTCTAGTGGTTCTGACGATGTCAGTGTCTAGTCTAGCGCCCAGCGCATTGATGTGTGATCTGCTTGAATGTTTCTGTGTTCATTAGAAAAGAGAAGCATATAATGGGTGTTAATTATAATGTATGTTTTTTTTTGTTGAGTTGGACAGCACAAAATGGAAACTCCAGCTGAGTTATTCCATAGATCTGGCTGATACCCTTTACAGGTACTATGGTCAGTCAAGGTCCCTATCTCATGTTCCGTAGCCAACAGGCAAGAGAAAGGTACGTGATGTGCGAATGAGAGCTCTGTGCAATGCTATCATTAATACTTGTAACCAAAAGGCATATTTGTCTACTACTGGTATGTTGATTTAATGAAATAAAACTGTAATTGGACGGGATTTCCTTGAGAGTACAGAAAAGTATATTTTGGTGCATAGCTATTTAGATGCTTCGACACTTGAACATACTGAATGCATTCCCATGTGGGTTTAGATGTTTCAGTCACATTTTTATGCTTCAATGAACTAAACTTTCAAAGAATGTCAAAGAAGTTTCAACACAAACTTTATAAGACAAAGGTGTTGCAACTAGTGATCAAGAAGAAAGACCCTTTTTTTCTGATTGTGCGAGATAAATAGTACCGGCCTTTATTGGACTTTCTTCGAAATTGTACCATACTTCCAAGCAAATGTATGCGACTTCTCTTCCTATATTCGAGTACAGATTACCATATCTTCTCCTATTTTATTTTTTCCCCCGATCATGAATATTGCATTCCGTTGTAGTCAAACTGATTATTTATCATTTCATGATTAATATATCCATCCAAAAATGATTGGCATGAATACCTTGAACAGTATGGCGAGATATACTCAAACTATTAAAGGCATACGTGCCTTTATATGACAGTGAATAGAGCTGGAACGCTTCCCACATGCTAATGCTACACGTGGTCAAAGACCGGACTTGATTGTATATCTATATTAAATATACCGGTACTATGTATCGGAGACTCTTACTCTTCATTAAGGAAATGGTGTCGAGTTGTAAAACCAAACGTGGTCGAATTATGGTCAAAGTGTGTAGGGGCTTTCATCAGACGAGATAAGATGGGTTTTTTTCACAGTCATAGCTATACATGAGCTTCCTATTCCTATTGAGTGTGTAACTTGAGAAAGATAAAGCAAACTATTTAATAAAAACTATGATAATGTGTTGCGCGATCGGATGTGATGTAACAAAACCATTCACCTCAGTGCTACGGTATGCTTGTTTATAATATCCTTAAACCTACTGCGAACAGCATAATCTTGTTACATGAACCCGTCATAATCTACACGACTGTGACTAGCATCTATATTATTGTAGTTTACATGAAAATGAATCGCCTAAAATGATGGGGGGGGGGGGGGGTGAATATCTCCGTCTTTTGCATTTTTGAAATCTGCGGAGTTAAAATGCTACTTAAACCACTCCATGCATGCTGTATATTGTTGCCAATTAAGTTATTGTGGATTTAGTCCATTAGCAGAAAAAAGAGGAATGAAAGGTCCTGTGTATATTTGCCCCATTTCAACATTTGCCGTAGAATGAGCTAGAGCAGCTCTGTTACCTATCACAACCATGTGCCTATATGTAGCTAGTGGTGGTGTTGTAGTCACATGTTAGCTATAACACTGGTAGTGGGATCCTTCTAGTCACTCCTGCTCATGGGCAACGCCCGACCTATGACTTACAAATGTGTGATAAATGAAATATCTGTATTTCAAAAATGTATATTGATGCTAATTGGACGCTCAATTAGCAAATCTGCTGAATTATTTTCAGTGTTATGGCGCCTACATGTTTTCTGTATTATGCAGTTGTGCGTGCACATAATTTGATAATGTCGAAACTATGAAACCCGTGTGAGAGAGAAGTTGGACTACCGGGTAGATTTTTCGGTTATTTAAAAAAACCTGAAATCACCGGGACAGTAAGAGCACTCAAGGTATTCCTGGATGTGTTAGTTTAAACGTTTATAAAACGTATAAAAAAATATAAAATTGATCCTAAAATGGTTTGTTTTAGGGGTGGTGCTGCATGGAGAGTTGTTGCCATGTTCATTTATGACTTCCGCCTTCTGTATGAAGCATTTGGGGAAAGTCGTCCACCATATATGCTACATAGATATTATTTTGAAAAGATACCTGTCGATAAAATAGGATTATACCCAACTCACTGTGACTTAGACAAGACATATTACCTATAGACATGAACTAGGACTTTATCCTTTCCCCCTTTTTCCAATATGCATATAAACGTGTAATAAACCACTAATTGGGGGTATTGCAACTACAACATTTATTTAAGTTGAACTATAGAAATCCCTTCCAAAGGGCTTTATTCCTATGATATATTGATTAATTGAAACTTTAGTTGACTGATAAGGTGAGGCCCACACCTAGACATGTGGGCCCGGGATCAAAATTCATGTTAAGTCATTATAAAAAAATCATTAGTCGCTAAATCAATTGTGGGAAGTATATAAAAATTAGCAATTCTCTAGATATGGACATCCAGTCTATTTAAGATCTGATACCCAATTTATCCTTTACCATATACGCCTGTCCCATGAAGGTGTACATGGAAATACAGAATGCCAATCGCCTTTTGTCAAGACAGCTGACAACACTGTCTGAAAATAGATCTATTATGTGCCCTTATAAAAAAGCCCTTCATTTACCGGTATGTTTATATTAGGTTCCGTTTGAAACCAGTATTGGTTTTATCGTTACATTCTTCTATATAGGCATTACAATGTTCTCTATAATTCCTACATAATAAAGCATTCCTTGGTTATGGAAAAGAAATGTTATGAGCGAATAGAATATCTGATTATACATACATGCGTTTATGTATTCCAAGGAACATAATATATCAGTACGGCATTGAGGAGTTGGGGAAACCTCCCATAATATTTCTACATTCCCGGTAAATGGTTTCTGTCGAGTTGCTTACAATGTCATGAAGAATTGATCCTATTATATCTTAAGATTGCTATTTACACAGCTTATTTATGAAATAAAATGGTTCGTTTTATTTACAATATGTTATTGTTGGCATGTTTTTCAGTATTGAACTTGAGTCCTGGGATATTATAAGAGACAAATGCCAACGTCCATTGATACCTTAGTCTCCAGAGCAAACAGCCGCAAATCCATCTGCGTTGCTTCGCGACACTAATGGCAGCATCAGTCTGTCGGATGCTACGTCAGATACCAGCTTTCCTCCGATATTGTGAGCTGGCCAATCAAACCAAGCAGACTCCCGCTCCCAGGAGCACGTAGCAACCATTCTAGTGATGTCATCAAAGTGTGCTCTTTGCTACGTCCAATGGGTGTAACAGACGTCAAATACGTTGCAAATCAGTTTGCAACGTTTACTGCTATTTATCTATATTACACGTTATTGAACCAACAGATCCTTATAAAAATAAGTCCCAGCTATCTACAGATATTTTTGCATGTCCTCCGTGAGGATAGCATAGGTTGAGGAAGTATAAATTAAGTTCAAAGAAGACACTAATTTCAAGACGCCACTATCGTCCATGGTAGGATTTTTATGCTAAAACTTTTTACTGCTTTATGTAGAGGGTGACGTGGCCCACTCTATGTCCACGTATACGTCTACGTTCAGCCTGTAACTCCCTAATATAACAGGTCCCCCATTTCATACGTGGGTCTAGCAGGCTCGAAACCTTAACTCTGCTTAACTTCACGGTGAATAGCTCAAAAAATATCCATGGGTGTTACAGAAATTACAAAACCCAAAACCAATAGCTGTAACGTGAAATAAATGCATTGCTCTCCGTCATCATGTATACTTAAGTCAAACACATTGTTATTTTAAACTAGATATTTATTGCAAGCATAATCTCCACATCACAGTCGTGCATAAATACTTTAGTAACATTTTAATGACAATACAGCTTACTTTTTCCCGTCGGCAATCTGAATAGATAGTCGATTTGAAAACATTATTGAATTGTGGGAATATTCAGTGCGCCCTTTAAAATCTAGATAAAGTGGGATATACGATGGCACTGAGTGCGGCCGATGAACAATGTGTATGAAATGAAAAGGGTGTTTTATCCATCTTATCTGACCCCCTCCCCCTCCCTCAATTTATTACCATTGCCCTGATTTTCGTAAAAGTTATCTGTTTCAATGACCCTAACACAGTCATAATTTCCTGATCTTCATCTTTCATTATATATTACTTTCAGTGTTCATTTTCTCATACTATCAGATGTACCAGTAGCCCCTGATACAAGCAGCAGTGGCTTAGGTGCTGCATGCATTGTCGAGTATTGTTTAGTGGTCTGGGACGTTGCTTTTTTCTGTAGCACAGTTCAATGAATGGTTGCGGTAGTTTCCACATTTTCCAAGATCCTGCAAGATAAAGAAAAATGGCTTTGGTTATTTCTATGAAACATTTACAGTAGCTAGTAACCTTGATATTGCAGTATGAGTAGCGTATGCAAGTCTATTTTCGAGATAGGGTTAGAAGAGAGGTAGGCCGTAGAATGGTTCCCGGGGTGGGGGGGGGGGGGGGGGCGTGCGTCGTTTCATGGTCTGAAAAAAAGACTTGATACATCCAACAGGTATGTAAAGGGGAAGACGATACAACTATGATCTAGTCGATTACTAGGCGATTATTCGGCAGATCACTGTACAAGCTGACAATTTTATCCTAGTATAATAAACAATTTATGAACTTGAACTTGAACTTCAACTACTCATTTTATGCGATCAAAACATGCATCTACCCCTTCGGCCTTTTAACCCAAAACTGCATCTATTCTTCTTGTTCTTATTCTAAAGTTCGAAGTGTGGCTTACCTCTGTGAACTTTTGTGATTTTGCAGCGAAGATGGTGGGCATAGAGTGAACTGTAGGGGCACGTGATCCGTAGTCTGAGTTACTTGTCCGGTACACGGGGTGGCAGGGCTTGGTGCTGTATCCTTTGATCAGCTCTGAAAGATAACGGATATCATGCTTTACAGCTACTTTGATAATGTATGGCTACTACAAAGGGAGTGATCATATTTCAACAACGGAAAGGGGGATTACCTCAAACTTTTCATTAACTGTGTCACTTACTCACAAATTTTATGTTTTGGATGATGTATAGGGTTGGCCCTGCTTTGCTAGGTAGGCTCGGGAAGCCTGACTGAGAAACACACCTTTTCGGGGGGGGGGGGGGGGCTTCTTTAAAAAATGATTACTTCTTACTTAAAAATGACTACCGCCCAAAACGTTCCTACTGACATCTGATACCCAACAACTTATCATTTTAGATTTCTTTAAATTGACTGTTTGATTTTCCAAAAGGAGCATTTTAATCATGAATATAGAAACTTTACCGATTATATGATTCGATATGATAAAATTTAGTGTGCATTGTAGACTTCATTATTTTGTTTATGTATTCCTAGTTATGGCTACGGGTAAATTACGTTGGATAATTAATGTTGGCCTTTACTAACCATCCGGTGACTGTTCTACGGCAGGCTTCAATGGTATTTCCAACATGTTGGAGAACACTGGGTTCCCAGAGGAGAAACATTTCCCTACAAGCGACGGACAAGAGTCTTTATTAGACATTATTGTAAACTGATCACGAAACCTAAAGTTATCATTGGCCATTACAAGACATCATTATTTTGAACAGGCACCACAGAAGGTCTTTTTTCCCACAGCTTCTGTAAAGTTTGAGTTCACCCTTCCAATGTCTTTCTGAATAAATCTCCTTCGGATATGTGTTCTCTGTAACGGCCAAGGGCTACTTTTGGTTTTCGTGTCAGGATGTAAAACTTAATGCGAATTACCAGGTTCATTAAATCGAGCAGGAATATCCTTGGTTCGGTAAAAATCAGAAGTTTTCGAACCTGCTGGGACTCCCCCTGGGCCCATCTGTGAAGCATCAGCCATAGCCTGGAATAAAAAATAATGAATTAATTCAGGTGGACACATTCTTTGAAAAAAACATAAAATGAATGTACATAACAATACTACTTCAAAATGTAGGCTAAAGTGTAACAAAAAATTCTTCTTTCATCCTTTCCTCCATCAGAGTGGACATTTATTATTTACAATGGGGGAGGGCGCCAAAAAAAATTGCCCAAACAAAGGAAAGTCCATGATTTTTTTTTTTTTTTTAATTCAATAAGCCCTGACAGCTATTTATATTCATAATTGGGTTGCCTGTCCAGAGGGAGTGAGTGGCACATGAAGAACCAGGTAAACATCATGACACTAAATGGCCCCACCCTTTGAGCCGTAAAGAAGAGGTGGGGGTTGTCGACCTTCAATGACTAGACCGCCCAGCTACCCAGCAAGTCCAGCCCTGGCACAGCCAGGGCTGGGCAGCATGATAAGGACATCTTGGCAATATTGTGTCCCTCACCTTGCCCCAAATGATTATAATACATATACGGTACGGTAGTATTGTTTGTGTTACATATCAGATGCAGTTTGGGTGTAATTATCCTCCATACTGCTTCAAAATTAGAATTTTCCCTTCTGAGTTGGTGGTAAATATTTTGCTTTGTCAAAACGTGGCTGATTGTGACCTTTATGACAACTTCCTGTAAGCTGGTTACCTGAGGTCATCTAGGGAATGAACCTTATCTAAAATCCACTGTGAGAGTGTGGCTATCTATCCCCTAACGAACCCACCAAGTCTATTGAACAACATCCAGTCATGCATGATTGGACACCAACACTCAATGCTCCCTCACCCTATAATGCACTGGGCCTGGGTAACATCCACTTCCAGTTAGTTCAGTCATATTGTAAACACTCCCACAATTGCCTGGTGAAAAATACATTGTTTGTGCCTGATTGGGATTATGCCTTATGATCATTATGGCACCATGTAAATGTTTGAGCCTAAGCAGGATGATTACCTATTTCACACACACATGAAGACAGTTAGTTAGTGAGTACATACATGTACTTTTATTTAGAAGTGCAAGCCTTTTTAAAGATCATCACCAGAAATTAAACATAGGCTACCCGGTACTTGCTCACCAGCCAAGCTTGCAGCTTGGTTGGTGGGCACTAGTTAGGGAGTGCTCATTTTTTAACGGAGCGCGCGAATTTTTTTCACCCCCCCCTCTAGAGGGGTCGAAATTTTTTACCCCCCCCCCCGGCAGGCCGGAAATCGCGCGCGTTCGCGCCCCTTTGTAGCATAGTAACGCGCGGGCTTTTCCCCTCAAAACAGGTTGAATTTTTTTGCCCCCCCCCCCAATAGGGGTCTGAATTTTTTACCCCCCCCCCCCGGTCAAGGGGTCCAAATTTTTTACCCCCCCCCCCCCAAATCCACCACCCCCCCCCCCTGTTGTTAAAAAATGAGCACTCCCTTACCCAGTGATTTGTTGTTGTTGACGTTGTTGTTGTTGCTGGACCACTGATAAACCACCCTAAACCACTAGGGCGCACACATTTTGAAAATCTCGAAGTCAACTCATATCTACATGCAATGTCTCAACAGAAATATTCTAAGCCCTAAATCTGGCTATGAAACTTGAAAGACAATGTCTAGAATTTTCTGAAAGACTTCGTCTTCAAAGTCAAAGAGGATGAACAAGCACTGCGAACAAGGTGCAATAGTTCAAATTGGGGAGTTTGGGGTGCATACAGACAGTATATACATATGTGTGTGTGTTAAAGAAGAGCTTACCCCTTGTGTAGCGGCCATTGTTATCCCAAAAATGCCTTTTTGTTGTCAACAATGAAATAAAATGTGCAGTGGTTGGTAGCCTTTCCACCTGACAGCCGGATGTAAACAACCTCTGTTGCCATTGGCGACGGGGTTTTCCCTGCGGTGGCGCCCTCTGTCCACTCGTGTAAGTTCCACTTCCGGCAAAACAAACTCGCACGTGAGAAATTTGTCCTCCCTGCAGCAGGTACTTGAAGCTGAAGGACTCCAAATGCACGTTCGCTGTAGGATCGTGACTAGATGACGAGTAGGTAGAGAAGATCATACCTACAACCGACATGGGTGGAGATGGACAGTTTTCTTCCGCCCTCATGGTAAGTTCCACAACGTAGGCAGTGCCAGTGCCAGGCAGTGTGGCTGACTGACATTACAAGTTCAAGTACGGTACCGGTAATAAGTTCTAGTCCTACTACTAGAGTCCTAGTACTCCTAGACTGACACTGTGACTGTCTGCCTATATTATGTATAGCCATTGCCATTGTTGTCGCTTACCAAACTCACTGCCCAAGTTAGAGCAGTTATTCTTGATCACTCACTATGTGGATGGGTATACATGTCCTCAGTCAATCATCTCAATGCCAAATATTGGAGAAAACATGAAATCCGAAATACTTGAAATATTAAAGCTACTGACGGTTTCACATATTCGTGATATTGACTCATTGAGGTATGTTTGAGGCCCTCAGGCATCAATATTGAGAGACACAAGTTCATGAAGAACGATGGTAAGATAATCAACAGTCCATTTGATACTTCTGAACTAGTAGATTCTATTTCTAAATTGAATGGACATTCTAATCCCAGTGCCTGTTGCAAACTGTCCTGTCTGTGTTTAGCAATGTGTCTCTGTGACATAGGCCTATATATGTATTATTGTATATTCAGAGTCTGTCTCATCCTGCTCTGCCAGATTGTGCCTGTGGTAGGGAGTTTGATAATTTTTTTAAGTGAGTTAAAGAATACAAATTGGTTCTAGTAGGCTAGTATAGATCCCTATAACAGCAGGGACACCTACACAGCAATTGGGGGTACTGTATCACTGGCTCCAGGTAATTGAGCTTTCAACCTCGGCTCCCGCAAATACGACGCCTTGCCACACAGCTATGGCTCCAGGCACCCTTGCAACTCATGCAAAACAAGTCCACCTGACATGGCTAGGGACAGCATTGCACACGGTCATACACACCTGAATTTCACATATGTATTAAAAACACAATTACCAACATCCCCATGGTACCAAGTTTATACAAGTCATATTTATTTATCATATTTTGAGGGGCGCCTCTAGGAAGGGCACATACTGGATCACAGAAATATGTTGACCACAGCGGCAGCGGCATCTCTATTTCAAACTCCCTACCTGTGGCTGCCTGCAGTGTGGTTACTCAGCTCTTTTCCACTGTACAGCACTCTCAAACATTCATACAACAGATATCCTTCTTCTATTTTTTGCATTGTCTCTGTACACCTCTTTTCCATGTAACTCCCTGCCCTGGGTGCTGTCAGTGTCAGAAACACATACTGAATGTCCATGTAGTCCAAAAATGTGTTTTTACATTTTATTATAAAATCACATATTTCAAAAGCAATAACAACTTTGTGCAAGTTAAATACGTTCAGGTGTGATATGTGACTGTGTACCTGAAGTGTGGCTTCAACAAGCGGAAGGGGGGGGGGGGGGCGGATAACACTGGAACCTCTGGTACCTGAATGATTGTGTTCACTGTTAACAATAATATATAATATATATACATTAAATCAGTTCCCCTTTGTTTGCAGGCAGGTGCTATGGCAGGGCTGTCCGTGGACATGTCTCTCTTTCCAATTGACACAATAAAAACACGGCTGCAGAGTACAGATGGGTTCTGGAGGGCTGGCGGCTTCAGGAACATATACTCTGGACTGTCTGCTGCGGCGGCTGGCTCGATGCCAACTGGTAGGTTCATGTACATGGCACTAGCACATCCTAATACCTCAGGTAGTCGGGGGCTAAACCCCATCTCCTTATCAGGCTCCCCTCACACCTCGAACAAAGGTCCTGATAAGAAATTTTCCCATGATCCACTGCTCTGGAGTTGGGGGCCTAATGATAATGCATTGCTCTGAGCCAAGATGGCGGCCCCCATAGCCTAATGCGCTAGTCAGGGACATACCGTCAAGTGTCGTGTATAAAGCTGCGGTGTGTACGAGAATCAGAAACACCAAACATGCCTATATAGAGGGTGCGGCTTATTCGGTGCCATAATCAGACTCCCAGTGCGGCTTATATTATTCTCCCAAATTAGGAGTGCGACTTAAACAAGGGGTCGACAAATATGCGAGACTTCCCAATGGCCCAGTAGCCCTATAAATGTATCTCACGGAGTGAATCTCTGTATTTATTTAATGTGTCTTATGTGCTTTATCAAACCGCAAAATATAAGATCATTTATAACGCACCCACTATGCGATTTATTTAACTGGAATGGATAAACACATATTTAATCTGCGTTTCTTTTGATCCTTCAGCTGCCCTTTTCTTCTGCACCTATGAGTTGGTGAAGAAAGCTGCATCACAAAGTGGTATTTCTGCACAAGCCATGCCGTTGGCGCATAGTGCAGCTGCAAGTGCCGGTGAAGTGGTAAGTTTCAAATTCAATTTATTTTATTCACATCATCGTGAGAGGTAAAGGAAAGAAAATAAGAGAAGGTATTAACTTAGCCTCAAGTAGATCATCTATAGACTAATGTACTACATGCACTTCATAGGTTTTTACATTTTTATTTCAAAAGTGCTGGATAATAAAGTTTGGAAAACATTTAATTACGATTGTTTTATGTATTTAAAGGATACGCTTGAAATAGATGCAAAGTGGTTTCCGAAAAAAATCGTTCACTTCTAAATTGTATGTGGTGCAAAACACAATACCCGTACACATCTAATCATTTCAAAGATCACAGTTCAGACCAGACTATATTAGAACACCCGATAGTCAACATATACATGCGTTAATATCAGTTTCTGTTAATGCTATTAGATGGCTTGCCTGATCCGGGTCCCAACAGAAGTGGTGAAGCAGCGGGCACAGTCACAAAGAAACGTCACTCCACGACAAGTCCTTCTTGCCACTTTGAAGGCTGAGGTAAGGAAACTAAATCATGCTCTGTGCTCAATGTTCTCTGAACACGAAATGTACTTATCGACAAACATATCCTCCTGTGATTATCGCTTCCCCCCTCCTTTAGGCCACACCAAAAAAAAAGAGTTGGTCAATGGATATCACTTCAATGGATTTTCTAGATGTAAAAGTTCTATTCTTTTTTTACCCAGCCTCTGACAAAAGTCCTCATTGAACCCAGAGCAAAAAACACTTTGCTTGATCTGCAGGAATAAAAGAACAAAGAGGTAAAACGTAATTGACAAAATAAAAATTCAGTTTACGAAAATAAAGTGCGCGAAATCTATTGACCAACTTTTTGCTCATATTAACAAAGGACCTCTCTCTAACCACCGGTACGCTGTAAAGCCAACATCAGTAATCAAAATGTGACAATATACCCATTATTTGCTTTGCAGGGGATTCCTGGTATGTACAGAGGATTCTTTACAACAGTTATGAGGGAGGTCCCATTTTCATTCCTACAATTCCCTCTGTGGGAATTATTTAAGGTAAGTTTGCCTTTTTCATTAGTAGAACATACTTTTTTGGGAATAATATATTAGTCAAGGAACACTCGCCTCTTCGTTCGAAAAAGGCGAGTAGAAGGACAGAAGGACTTTCAAAAATCAGACCTACCGGTACCTTTCCTAATACTTGGACCATGTTGCCTTGAACACCCCGTGGTACTTTGCATGAGCTACTATGTGTCTCTGCCAAATTAATCATCACATTTTTAAGATCAGATTTTCTTTCCCTGTTTAGGATAACAGTTTTGCATAACCATTATAATGAACTGGATAAGTTACCCACATATAATGGTCAGTCAAATAGATGATTTTCTATAAGAATGTTTTCCCCTTTTCATATCTTTCAGAAAGAGTGGGCTGTCCGAACAGGACAAGAAAAAGTAGATGCCTGGCAGTCAGCCGTCTGTGGGGCAGTCGCTGGTAAGGAGATGTGTTTATAACAATATCATCTTGTTCTTCATTTTTGGTGCCAAAAAGATCTAGTAAATGGTTATCAATATATATTGGTTTGGATATTGTCATGCAGATGCTGGACTAGTGATGTGCTCACAATGGATTTCACATTACTTAGTCAACACGGCTATATATTTATGCTACACTCTCTGCTGTAGGGTTGTATAATGTTACAGCAAATCGATTTCAATTTTAATTTGTAATGGCTTATTTCTGAGCACCAACTACCATAGGTGAGAAAATTGGTGCATCAGGTTTTCATGTTGGTGATCACCTCTACCAGCAATCTGAGCACGCTAATGAGTCTTTTTCTTACAGGTGCTATGGCAGCGGGATTGACGACTCCACTTGACGTAGCCAAAACTAGAATCATGTTGGCAAAGCCAGGGACAGAGGAAGCCAAGGGACATATGCTTCTAACAATGAGGCTGATTCACCAACAACGAGGTGTTCAAGGGTTAGTACATTTCACACAAATCTGCAGCTACTAGTTTAAATTGAGCTCTTTTCTTGACCGTCTTCAGCATGGAAGAGCAATATAAAGAGGGGGGGGGGTATGTTACCAATATATAGGATATCTGTTTGTAGTTGGTGCAATATGTATAACTACCGTAGGTTTTCTGAGAAGAACAGTACTTTAAATACAGTAATGTCGCTTATCAGGTTGCGGTATGCACGTAGGTTTGAGTAGATAACGATTTCTTTTTAATACATCCCAATCCTTAATTTTGCATTGTCTATTGTCCTTTTACTTGTTGCAGATTGTTCGCTGGAGTTGCACCCCGTATGGCATGGATCTCATTCGGAGGCGCTATATTTTTGGGTGTATATGATAAAATGAAAACTGTTCTAAGTGATTCTATAGAATTCCAGACTTAATACATGTACCTCTTTATTTTACACGTAATATCGCGATATTTTACATGTGTTCATATTGTTACATAATCGTAGCTAGCCATGGGCATACTTCTAAACTTGTCAGTTTTTACCAGCAGTTTACAGGTATGCATTACCTCTGATGATTTGATAAAAGATATACAAACACTGTTGAATCTTCGTTTGAAACTTACGTTTATTTTTGTACATTGAATAAAATTCTACATAAAGTATCTGTGTTGTAGTACTGTTTTATACATGGCATGGATATCGGCGTACCATATCTCTCTCTCTCTCTATATATATATATATATATATATATATGAATTAGAGGGCTTGAACTGCGAAAACAGTGCTAAGAACGGGGGCTACCGGTATATGTAATTGACACAGGTAGCTTTGCTACCAGTGTCTTACACGACGCCTTGGTGAGACACCCTGCTGAGAAAAGAAAAAAAAATTTCATTGATTATTTTTGGGGTGAAAAATTTGGCTGAGGTAAAATTTTTGCTCTATAGCCTAAAGTTCAACATTTTTCCTTTTCTATGATATAAAAATCATCCATTTCTATCGACTGGTTGTCCCCTAAAAAATTGAACAAAAAATACCTATCAAAAAATGAGCCTACTTTTCAGCACTGTAGACAAACATGAATGTACTAGAATAGACTTTATGTCCTTTTTTGCAGTAGTAGTTAATTCAATATAAACATAGATTTCTCGTGGGGTAAGACACTTTTTTTAAGACCAAAAGTTCGATAAAAGAGGGCACTGTCTATTCCCGTGGACAAAAAGAGGACGCGCAGTACATAAATTACTGCATTCTTTGTCAAACAAAGAGTGGCACCACTGGTACTTCTCGTACTGCGCGAGATCTCAACGTGTGCAGACGAAATCGTACCACCCATATCTTCGCCGTTTATCTTCCGATCGACTCGCTTTTTGATAGCGACAGAAGGCGGTACATGCCCGCAGCCTGCAACTGTCGCCCACACCCACCTGCACACCCACAGCCACCTGCTCTCCCACACCCACCTGCTCACCCACACCCACCTGCTGGCCTAAAATGGAATAACATACATGTATGACACATGACTTGAGGGTACCTTTTAACAAGGAATTCATTTCTGATGCCAGAATTGACCAATGAATGATTATAAGAGAGTACTGTATCTAAGTACATGATAAGCACTCACCAGCAGGACCCAGATTCAGGATAGGGTTGGGGTTGGGACATGAGTTGTACAAATTCACTATCACACATATTACACTCACACATATTGCACTCACACATATTACACTCACATATATTACACTACACACATTGCACTCACACATATTACACTCACATATTACACTACACACATATTACACTCACACATATTACACTACACACATATTACACTACACACATGACACTTACACATATTACACTCACACATATTACACTCACACATATTACACTACACACATATTACACTCACACATATTACACTCACACATATTACACTCACACATAAGTATGTTTATCCAATGAAAAACAAATACCTGTGTCTTTTGTGATTAGGATCACACGTTAGATATTTTAAGGGCTGGAGCAGGCTACAAGCAGTTCCCACACCCTAGCAGACACACTAACAGAATGAGCTTCTTCAAAAAAATCAACAGCGTTATATGCCCCTTTAGGTGCATCCTGATCAGTTGGTTCAGTCAGCTGACCTATAGACATCATTTGCATATAAGATCTGAGACACCTTACAGCAGAGACATTGGGCAAATGATTAGTAGACTCCAATATAGCAATCCACCCTACTCACAGATATCACAACTGATTCATTCCACTTTATCTCGGATTCCCCACGGTGAACTTTTATGCAATTACCACTGAGTGCTGCTCTTTATGTGAAGCTACGTTTTATAACGATTGTTAAATTCATTTACATCATTCATACACAATCTCACTTTCATTCTCACAATTCTCCACTGCTGTCTATACTGAAGTGAAAGTCTTGATCAAGACCCCTATTTTTTTTCAGTTGACAAAAAGATTTATTGCGCGAAAACAGGACAATATTTCTATATTTTAATACCTTCTGCACATGACAACAACCATTTTCAAGTTTCATACATTTTAAGCATTTATGCATTCCTTTTCACACAACTACACCGAAAACAACTCGGTAGCCCTCGTTAAAAATCCTCCGTAGCCCTCGTTAATAAATAAAGGAATTTGACAATACTGCAGATGAAGATATGTACAGAAAACTCGGAAACTGGTCACATTTGATTAGCACCCCAAACTAATAAGAGGACCACAGACGTGTCTGACTCGATAGGCTGATCAAATTGGCCTGTGTGCCGTCGTCATTATGTGAAAAACGACATATTGTTCCCCAAATTATTTCACATGAAGTTCATATTACAAAATTACCGGTAGGAAAATAAACTTGTACTTTAGCTAAATAAAATCAATACATGAAATAGAGCATTGGAATCTAGCACACATATCAATATTTATGTCTTTAGTCCAAGGCATACTTCTGAAATCCGTTGAAGTGTTCATATTCGTCATTGCTGTGCCTGGAGATTAACGGTAGCTAATCGTTCAATATCGTCTAAACTCAAGGAACTGATCGTCTGGTTGAATTCCTGTAAGAATGAGAAAAATATGTTTTTAACTTCGATGATGTATATTTTCCTTTTATAACTAGGGCTAGAAATGCTCATTGTACTAGGTAGCGTCATGGTAAGCGGAAGTTATTCACTCGTCTCGATAGATTCCTTTATAACCTACGTCAACATAATACCCATGTACTACAGACTCGCGTCGTGTACTCTGCATTATGGTTTCCATTACTCTCCATCATTGTAATATCGTAGCAATATCCGAAGCACATTTTGGTTGTTTTAAATTGTTTGAAAAATGTTCAAATATGAGGACAAAAAATTTGTCCCTAAATTCACGTCTAATTTGAGGATTTGACAACATGGCCAGCCATTATGACCATTAAATTCCTCGGCCAACGTATTTTTGGCAACATGATTGGGTGCCGGGTGTAAGTTTAACCTACCTTTTTAAATTCATGAAGCACCTTTTCTGCATCCTGTTCTCGGAAATGTTTTCTCAGTAGGATGTTCATCTGTGTCCACAGAGCTCCAGACGTGGCAGCAGTAGACCGAGACTCGGGCGGAGGTGTCCCTAGTTGGTCCTTCTTGATCACAGCATACAACTTGTCGCCTTCCTTGAGACCACAGTCTCGGACTGTTTTATCGTCTGAAGAAGGACAATGAACAATGTTAGCAAATTAGTGTAATTATGTCATTAAATGTAGGGTAATGGAGGAAATCAGTTACCGCTGGAACGAGACAATTCAGAGTTGAAGTGCCTTTTATATTGTGTACCGGTCAATCATGATAATATGAAATCCAGAGATAATGTTTATTCAATAGAGCAGAAATGAATTCATAGATATTGAATATTTCGATAGCACATTGTGGCAGATGCATGCCCAATTTGGTTGATTATTGTGAGTACCGTATTCGATGTAATTAGCGCACGCATCCTAATCAGAGAACACGCCACTACACAACCTATTCAGATTTTACTTTACAATTATAGAATACCGGTATACGGCTTAGACACATTGAGGGATGGGGGCAGCCATATTGGGGCAGAACACCCCCGACGCCCATATTGGATTTGGCAAAGGAATGTGGGTAATGCCTTATCTGCCCCCTCCCTAGCCCAGAACAAAGGTCACTGCTAAGACTGATAGGGGTGATACCCTGCACCCCACACCTTTGTTCATCTCTGAAATTGCATTTTGTAAAGCATACAATATAATATCAGCACTGCTTGAGGGATTGCTTTGCCACTCTCTGGTTATCTCGTGGACGAACACTGAGTGAACTTTTAACCAGGACTAAATAAAAACGTATTAAAAATTTCTTCTCCATTGTCTCTGGTGTGAAGTAAGGGGATTAACTTGAGTGTCATATCCAGATAAGAAATTACGCAGAAACCAAGTGTGCCAATGGGGGGGGGGGGGGGGGGTCTTATGCCCAATTATATGACGACCTGTCTCAGCCGTATATATATGAACCAAAAATTATTTCTTGTCCAATCATAATCATAGGTACTCGAGATGAGATCAGTATTACGGGTATAACTTGTTAATCGCTGATGTTCGCTAATTGCGTCGAATACGGTAAGGGGATGGGTAGGACCAATCATATGACGGGATAAGGTGGAAAACTTAAAATGTTATTGGGCCAATTCTAGATGTTCTGAAAGAGCTTTACCTAAGGATTATGCAGCTCCTGATGAAATGAAAAATAACCAAATTGTTAAAAAGGTCTTACATATGTACCAGTTATATTACTGTCTCAGGGTCAGGGTGATTATGTGGTTGACACGTACATGTACTTGTTAACTGATCAACAGACATAAAGACTGATCAACACACACATTGACTGCATTTTGTTGAAGTTATTTCAGATACAATCATGCGTTCATGGATTCTGGGCTCATCAACATGTTCATCACTGAAAACTACTCCCATATGATGTGCCACACAACTTAACCAGATTAAGATTTCGTCTAGGTTTTCTCCCATTGACTTACTATAGAAACTGTACATGTATATAGACAAAATGTCCACGTTAGTACAGTAGAGTGTAAGTGTCCACGTCACCTTTTCCTCATGTTTTCAAGGGTCAACGTTTCTGTTGTTTTCGGAGGACTTTTGAATGGATTTTCGAATCTTTCATTTGGCATGATGTAGAACAGCATTTTAGCTTGTGTACAGATTCATTTTGAACCCAGTGAAAAATGTAATAGAACTTTAAATGTAATTTCTGACAGAGCGTCTTATCTAGGCGGCACCTATGACTCGGGTGTGAACCCTGAGTCCCGGGGGGGTCACTCTCACATTTATGGATACCATGTGCGTACATCACCCTGAAATTGGACCCCTTTTGCCGGGACAAAAATCCATCAAAACACCCCCCTTTTGACGGGATAACCCCCTGAAATGTGAAAAAATTAGGCCCCTTTTAGTGGGACATTACCCTTCATCGGCCAAAATGAACCCTTTTGAAGGGATACTCTAAATTGGCCAAAATTGAACCCCTTTTAGCGGGGTACCCACATAAATTGGCCAAAATTGGACCCCTTTTGTTGGGATTCCACCCTTATATTGGGCCAAAATCCAAGAAAAATATACCCCTTTTTACACGATTTATTTTGACTCTTTGGCTGGATATTCCTGGCTTAAAAATATACCCCTATTGCCCCAAAATGGCCCAAAAAGGACCCCTAATGGCGGGTCCGGCCGGACCCGCCAGTGGGGCCCAAATTGGACCCCTTTCCCGGGATTTTGTGTACGCACATAGTTACTATAGATCATATAGGGAGTGGCCCCCCCGGGCCCTGAGTCTACAATAACTTTCTGAACACTCACAAAGTTGGCAAAACATTGTTCAACAAAGAAATAAAAAAATATTATTACAGAATTACGAAGCAGGAAAATATAGGTCAAATTGTACCCACCTGTGAGAGTGCGCCCTTTAAAAACCAGGCGAATGGCATGAGCTGGCGCACCTAGATTTCCTTCCACCAAGTTTTTCATTCTTATTACATCATCTGTATCTGTGACCTGGAACAAATAATGTTGATGCGCATCATGTTTCTACATGCGAGTTAAGTTGTTGAACTTGCGTTACTGGTCTTCATTGCATTGCCGTAATTGACACTGTGAACTTTAGGTTACCTTTGGAACTATCAGTGAACAACATGGTCTTTTGTCATACCCGGTCGGTTTATATAACAAAATCAATCCTCTCTTCTCAATTGATAGATCTATTTTGACCAATGGTGACCAAATCTATGGAATGAGGACACGACTTTATGATTTACAGCCATGATCAAATCTGGACAGGAATTTAGACAAATTAAGCGAGAGAGTGACCTCACAGATGAGTCAGGGTAACCCATTCCCCCTATTCAGGTTTCCCATAATGCCCGTGCATAGGCAGTTTCCGGTTTAAGCCGGTCTCCCTCACCCTACTAGCTCCCTGAGCTTATGCTTCCTACAACTTTTCTTACGAAATTAATATCTCTGGTTCAAAATGCCACACAGACTTTTATAAGCACTTGTTAGAAAGGTATTTGTTCAATCTATCCAACCATATGAGTAAGAACGATGTGTAAAATAGTAAACATGGTTTTGAAGCCAGTTGAACTTGCATACATAGCATTTTTAGCCTTCATTTCCTAGGCCACTGGGTCTATGCCTGTCAACTTAAGAAATTAATTTGGATGGCTTTAAACGTTACATTGAGTCAATTAAGATCTGATTGCAAAGGCATTTATTCACTCTATCCGTTTGTATATTTCAGCACAACATTTAAAGTTGAACATGGGGTAACATAGTCTCATAGGGTTTCGGGCACTGAATTAGGTTAGGCTATTATAGACATTTACATGTTATAGGGGCCTACAGAACTAACCTTGCTTTCATTCAATCACCTCCAAGTTATATTGCGTAAATATACACATGTGAATATAGCCTCCATGTGACATCCTATATTGAATAATCCTTGTCAATAATCCGTGAGATTGAGAATAACAATATCTGTCAGGGTTGTTTTTGAGACTGTGTCAGTCTCCACCCAGCTTACAGGGCCAACTAACTGAAGACCCTGCACATGAATGCTAACTTTGGCTTTCTTGATGCTACCCCCCCCCCCCCCCCCCAAGCCTCCTGGTTTGGCAGTCAGCCTCAACACCTCCAGGTGAGATGTACCTGTGAGATGCTCCTGCCACTCATGCCCCCACCTTCCTTCACACCTGAGGTGGGTGTGGCACTGGTCAAAGTGGTGTCCCACACTAGCCTGCACTTTGAGGTTGACATCTGAGACACATCTCTGGGAAGAGGGGGCATTTTTGAGATTGAGTGTAATCAGAATTTCAAATAAAGTTAGAAATAAAGTTCATATAAAATTAAACTTTTTGCATTCCTAATACAGTAAAACTTCGTTATTACAAGCTGTTATAACGAATTTTGTTTATAACGAACTAATTCTCAAGATAATGACTTTCTCCTATACATTCCCTTATATTGTACCTTATGCCGGACAGGGTTGTGTCATGCAAAATACTGCTGTACTATCTACGCTCAGGCTATATCTCCAGATAGAGACAATAATGTCTATGCATTTTAAAGTATATTCGAGCAAAGGATTACAAAGTAACTACTAGGAAAGAATGTTTGAAGACATTTCAAATATATGATAAGATTACACCATGAGCCGGACAGCACTATGCACTGTACCTTTCTCTTAGCCCCAAATATAAAGGAAGCATTGCTAATAGTCTTACAATAAATATTATGAGGTCTATATTACTAATAAAAAACAAAGGAAACCCAAAGTGTCCGACATTAGGTAAAATTGAGAAATTTAATTTCCTAACTTTGAAGAAGAATTTTTCATTTAATACCTCACATGGTAGTGCACATTTTATGAGTCCCCTATAACGTGTCAATACCCCTCTTTCTATAGGCACCCTCAGCCTAGTGCTGTGTGGAATACTAACGGAGCTATAGCTCAGAGAAAAGGTGTCACATTTGCACTGCCAACGAGCGTCCGGAAGTGGTGAATCTACCCTAATTCATGTACATGTATAGGGATAGAAGTGGGCGTGGCACCTGTCAAACGGGATTGGGGAATGGCACCCTGACAACATGGGGAACATTTTGAGCATGTCCCGTTATGGGCACCATACATATATCTTTTATAATTACCCAAGAATTTCTTTTCATCCCTTTTCTGCTGACTTAGGCAAAAAAAAAGGTTTGTTTCAGGTCACATGACCAACCCTAGCAAAACAGGGCCGACCCTACGTTTTTTGTGCAATTTTGAAGAAAATTTCAAATTTTTACCCTTTTGGGGTCATTTTTAGGGTTTACACGGAGGATACTTTCATGATAAAAAGATAAAATAAAATAAAAAAAATATCCGACCTACCGACCCTTGTCTTTCTTCCCATGTTACCTGAAACATACCTTTTATTTTTTTTGGCCTTAGATATTGAAATTCCTGGGCCTACAGTTTTAGTTCCGGGCCCCCCACGTTCTCAGACTGCAAGCCCTGGTGGCCCATGGTCGATTTTCAGTTTTGGAGTTGTCAGTTCTTTAATATTTTGATAAACTTTGGACAAATAATTGTTTCAAAATAAAATGGTTTCTCTTCTCAGAGGTGTGTCTCAGATGTCAACCTCAAAGTGCAGGCTAGTGTGGGACACCACTTTGACCAGTGCCACACCCACCTCAGGTGTGAAGGAAGGTGGGGGCATGAGTGGCAGGAGCATCTCACAGGTACATCTCACCTGGAGGTGTTGAGGCTGACTGCCAAACCAGGAGGCTTGGGGGGGGGGGGGGGGGGGGGGTAGCATCAAGAAACCCAAAGTTAGCATTCATGTGCAGGGTCTTCAGTTAGTTGGCCCTGTAAGCTGGGTGAAAACTGACACAGTCTCAAAAACAACCCTGACAGTGTTATTTTCATGGATTATTGACATGGCTTCTACTATACTTTAGTTTGAGCAGTCTCTTCAGAACAGTGCAAAGAGCGTCTTGCAGCCTATGGGATCGGCCATGGCTGAAAGTTGGCTTTAACATTGCTGTCTAAGGAAGGCAAAAAACTGAGTGCAAAAATTGGGTGCAGAAAGGGGCATAATTTTTTACGCCCCCACCCCCCTCCTCAAGAGGGGTCAGAATTGTTTACGCCCCCCCCCCCCTCAGGAGGGATCGGAAATGCTTACGCCACCCCTCCCCCCTGTAACTAAGGGAGTGATCATTTTTTAACAACAGGGGGGGGGGTGGTGGGTTTCCGCGCGGAGTGCGCGAAATTTTTTACCCCCCCCCCCCGGTCAAGGGGTCAAAATTTCTTACCCCCCCCCCCTTAGGGTCGAAAATCGGCTCGCGTGCGGGCCCTTTGAAGCATAGTAACGCGCGGGCTTTTTGGCTCAAAACAGGTTAAATTTTCTTGCCCCCCCCCCCCCCAAGAGGGGTCCAAATTTTTTTGCCCCCCCCCCCCCAAACCCACCACCCCCCCTGTTGATAATAAATGATCACTCCCTAATAGGCCATAAATGAACACTCCCTTACCCCGCCCCCTCCCACCCCCGGCAAAGGCTTGGCAAGGGGTCAAAAAATGTTAAGACAGGCTGCCCCAGTGAAGCTGGTGAGAGACTCCTATCAGGCAGGGGGGGTATTCTCTCTCCTCACCTTTTTTATCATCCAAACTAAATGCTTGTATTAAATAGGGATTTCATGAATGGACCAAAGGTTGTCAATCATTTGATGTATGCTGATGATTTGGTAATATTTACTCCTGCTAGTCATGGACTGTCAACTTTATTGCATGTTTGTGGTCAATATTATGGTGTAGCAAATGATATTAAATACAATCCACTGAAAAGTGTGCCTACTGTAGGCCCTACACCTCTGTATACAGCTCAGTTATGCTGTATCATTGTATGTGGTTTCCCTACATGTGGTGCTACCATTAGAAGATTAGTATACAGCTTCATGTGTCTACTATAACGGTTGGCTAATTGGCTGATAAAAAGGTTGGTGGACCCCACAAGTGATCCTACAGCTCACATATATGGAGATGCTGGTATCGAGATCTGTATGTTCACTTTGAATCTGTTTGATGTTCCACAGATTTATCAGTTTTTCTCATTGTATGTGTGCATCTATGTTATATGTCTAATTGTTCTGTGTTTTTTTTTTGTATAACGTCTATTGTCAACTGGGGTTTCATGATCCTATGGACCTTTTGTAGGCCTACTTCAATTGAGTCTGAAATAAGGCTTTGAATTGAATTGAAATAAAAAAATATTAGCCCTTCCCCTCCTTGGGCTTGACCCTGTTCACAATCACATTGAACTCCCTTTATGCCATTATGGCTTTAACATGCTTAGAGTTGGACAACATAAGCCTACCTCAATAGAACAATCTGGTCCCGAAATTCTCTTCACTGTTATCTTCATTTTGAAAGCGTGCTACTGTTCCATAAACCAAAACTATGACAAATATAATGCATAAAACGTGTTATGAGTGTGACTTCCTTCTGCTGAAGACACAACACATACAGATGGTCCCGCACACGTAAATTTTCACACACATAATCAAAGAAAGACCATATATCTAGCCAAATTAAATTACCTAGAACAAATATCACTACTACAAATGTGCACCATGTGATTTAGTTTTGATTGATTTTCCATAATAAAAAAGGGGTTATATATTTTATTTCCCCTTTGCTACATTAATTATCGTTGTGATGCCTTGGTCTAAAGCTGCTTCCGGTTTGGCGAGTTTGTTTTGCTGAGGCCGGTACGAAAAATAAATAAATATGCCTCTTCCGGCAGCATTAGCCGCACGTCTGGCCAAGCGTGGACTGATTCAAGTTGAAGAGGCACAAAAGAAAGGTAATTGCATTTGAGAGCCCTTTAGAATAGACAGAATGACCCTACATTAGGACCAAGCCTGAGCGATAATGCAAGCTTTTGTCACTCATGGCCCAGTCTCGGACTCCCATAGTGCATACCAACACCACAGCTCCGGTTCCCTGTGCTGAGTATGGTATGGGAGCAGACCTTCATCTCATTTGATACTTATTAATTTGCACCATACTACACATTCAACAACAGTCAGCTTCTCATCAAAGCCTTTGATGAGAATCTGACTGTGGTCAATATTTGACAAAGTCAAAGCCTTCAATAAGACAAAGTGGTCATTAAATTAGCTGGGGGCTACTGGGTATTTAAACACCCTGACAGAAGTAAATAAAAGATGTGCATTGGGGTTGAATTACTGCCAGGCTATCCAACTGGTAGGATAGACGCTGTCCGAGGCTCTCCTGGACTACCTGCCCTGGCCGCTTACACTACGTTCTCAATCTAGGGCAGGTATCGGACTCAAATACACATCAGGGTCGTCCTCCCTCAGCTCTGGCAACTGCTGGCATGCGGACGGCAGTGGGGGAGGGGGGATGTGTATTCTCGAAATGTGTATTCTCTACACAGAGCCATGTCCATGGTTGCAGCCCAATACGCATCACGCTTCAGTGCACAGACCCGACCTTGAGCCAGGCTGACCCCCAGATATAGACTGGCATGCCTGATCCCGAGTGGGAACGCTAGTGGGAGTGGCCAGGGCAGGTAGTCCAGCCTACCCCAGATAAGGCCCGCCTGTATGTGTATTTGAGGCCTCTTCCTGTCCCAAGGTACAGAGGGTCAGGCCGGGCCAGTCTGGGCCGGCCGTGGCCCGTTGGAGATAGGCCGGGCAGTTTGCTCCTAGCCTCCTGTCTATAGGCAACATCTCATATTATCAGGACACTTAATGAATTATCTTTCAAATAGTATATAAGAGTAATGCTATCATAGAATGCAGGATTCCGAGGTTATATTTATCTATTATCGGTCACGCTTGAAATAATATGTCTGTATGTCCTAAACAGGGTAATGTACGCCCTCACTAAGCCTATCCCCAAGCGTAGATAGGGACCCAAGAATCCGCAAGGTGCACCCCTGTGCACAGTGCACAGAGCAGGTGGGTATTTTGGTGCAGCTAGCTATATAAGAAATAGGTGAAACACTATGAAGTTGTGAATGCTACCGGTTGCTACTTGGTATGTGATATTGTCCAATATGTTGTTATATGGTGTTAAAGAATGGAAGCAAACAGAGGAAGCTCTCACCTGTTCCTAGACCAAAACATTAAAATGATTATGATTGCGTCATTAAGACAATTTGTTTACGGTACTCTATACTTACACCCACTGAGGTGACTTGCAGTGTATTGGGTGATCATGTTAAGAGGGTCTATCAATCATGGCCCAGCCTAGCCAGAACTCCAGATGCCCTCCAAACCCCTTACATAACTACCTCCCACTCACCTGCCTGAGACAAATAGGGACCACCTTCTTTCAGATTGACTCCAACAATTAAATAGAAGATGTACTGGGGGAACTTGGTGGATTTTGTTGGCACATATCTGATGATTGCCCAGGTTTTATGATAGATAGTAAGACAATTCCAAAAGATTTACATTATGTTTCTTATGTTCTTCATTATAGAAGAAAAGAAATTGACCTTTTAATAATTCTCAATTTTTTCTGGAGTCCCTAGCGTAAAACTAATTTATAAAGATCTATGTTCACCCCGACCACTACCAACCCCCCACACCCAAGAAATCTTTGAAAGTCAAGACTTGAAATTGTGCATTCTAATGCATTTTGGCACGCAATACATTGTGGCTCATATAGTAAAGACCTAAGCATTTGGCGAAACACCCTACTTCAAGGTTGTTTTTCTCAATTATAGGAGGTAACATCAACATCAGATACCATCACCTCACACCACTTAAAAAAACATCTAAATGTTCATTTAGGAGCAGCTCACCCTATTCTGATCATTACACTCTCAAACATCACAGGTTTACAGTGGTCATATATGACAGACAGTGGACCCTGGAGGTGATAAAGCTTACTACTGGTCATTTAGAGTTGCTCCTATCTCAGAGATGTCAATCCTCCTAATGACCCCTTTTAGCTTTATCAATTAAGTTTCCTCGGCTTCACCAAATTCTCCGGTCTTGACTATGTCTATATTTAACCCCGCTTCTGCTGCTACTGAGTTATTGTAATGACTCTGAGGTGTGGCTATCATGGTGAGGTCAATTTTACAAAGCACTGCAACTGTCTATCCTTGCCAACAGCAGACTTTGATGACCAAGTGGTTCATAGTTCTCTGAGTGTCTAGTGTGTTCTTTAAAATGTGCACGTTCTTTTCAAGGTGATATCGAAGAGGAAGTTTTTGCAGAAGATTATGATGACTTGGGAGCAACTGCCCAACCGTCGGTTCCATCAGACACTGAGGTACGTTCAGGAATATCTAGCATTCCCTGTTTTGAATCTGAACACTCAATATATCATTGTAGGCGAATCCAACGGGAATATTACCATGAGCCTCCACATATATACATACTACACGTTTCATTTCTGAAATACCCTGGAGAAAATCATTAAAAACCATAATGCAGGCGTGTAAGTGTTACTGTCTGAATTAAAGATCCTTTAAATGTATGAATAATCTGAAAATTCTGGGAGCAAGTCTGCCTGGATTAGTCTGTTTCTACAAACTACTTTTCAATATGTATTTACTAGGATGCAGAACCCGTGGATCCTATGGAAGAGGAGGACCCTGATGCGCCAGTCGTGTATGAGGCCTCTGCGTGCCCCAACAAATGGAACCAATTCCATGAGTGTGTGGCTTACTGCAAGGAGCGCTGGGGGAATCTCAAGTTCAAGTCCGACGCCGTCAACGAAAGAAAACGGAATCGTATGCTTCGGAAATACCCACTGCCAGATGGATGGAAAGAAGTAGCCGACCCATCCACGTAAGTCTTCTAATTCTCAAGACCAAAGCCGACTACAAACGGACTGAGTCTGATTGAGTCAGTGATTTGGTGTAATCTGTTCAGGAACATCAAACACCTGATCTGACCTTTGATTACCCCCCCCCCCCGCCACCCCCCGCCCTCAAAATGTACCCCAAGTCTATTTCTAATAGGCATTCGTAGTTTTATTTTAACGTTTGTTTCGGTATCTCTGCCATGTTTATAATATTGTAGTATGAAATAAATAAAAATAACCATTGCCGCTGATAAAAAAAAAAGTGGGAAAAAACCACCAGCCGTTAATACCAACAGCTAACATCATTCTTAAAATGTGAATCAGCAGGTGGTTGTTTGATCTTGGTTACATTATGCCAACTGTCTTGCCTCCAGGGGACGGTTTTACTATTGGAACCAGGTAACAGACCAGGTGTCGTGGCTAGCCCCGATGCACCCACGTTCTGTGCTGCACATGTCCAAGGTCACTCCACTCCAAGGTAAGCAGCACCAACCTATACACGACACCTAAAAATCAAACATTACATAGAATTTTGAGATTACCGGTATATTGTATTTAAAGTTAGTATCCCAGCTGCTGCGGTGTCGAATTTGGGTCCTGTTTAGTGTTGGACGTTAAACTACCCAGACAAGCAAAACCCTCACAGAAACAAGTGTTCTATTAATCTGATTACTATGTGTCAAGGCGTTTAGTTTCAGTTTCAGTTTGAATAATGCATTTTGAATTGATTTTTCATTTAATAGTACTGTATCATAAATAATAGTACTGTATCATAAAGAAAAAGATATGTACATTTTGCTAATGTTGCATTATTTATTTCAGATGTGGTTGCAGCGTATGGTGGGTCTGTCTCTGGAGATGAAGATGGAGAAGAAGAGGATATGGAAATGGTAAGTTTTCTATATCATCAGGTGTATTTGTTCTGCTTTAAAAAGAGTAATCCTCCGACATGCAATTCAGATTAATAAAATAGTGAAACTAGGATCAATTCATTTAGAATTTTCTTCAATATGAATCACCGGTAACAGATCCATACTAGATCTACATGTTATATGTTTGCTAATTTCTTACGAAATGTTAGATATAGGTATAAACTGCAATATTCTATCCACAAAAAGGAGGACGATATGGCTGACAAGGAGTTTGAGGAGATAGAGAGGGAAGTCATGCAGGAAAAGCGACAACGTGAAAAGGAACGGAACCAGGCCCCGGGCCGAGGACAGGGTCAAGGACAGGGCCGGGGCCGTTCCAGGGCGGACGCAGACAGAGACAGGAGGAAAGGTATGTACAGTTTAAATAGAATGCAGCACATGTAGACAGTAGAGACAGTAGAGACTCGTTGAGCCGTATTCTTGGGAGCAGCAGTGACGTCACACAGGTCAGTGTAGCCCTCATCCGGCTTTCTGACACCTGATAAGTGATATGGAAAAGGCTTACTTTAAAGAGTTTTATTGGGTAAATAATAACATATGTAGTATGTTATACATTGGATTCGGCGTATTGTTCTCTCTCAAAGACTCACAAGTCTATTCCAGGCAATAATTAAATGGGAAACTTGGCTTCCACACCCAAAGGAACAATTTCGCTAATAATTAGAATAATCAAGTAAATGCCACATAAAATATCAATTGTGATTCCTCATATTTCATATACCGTATTTTCTAGGTCGGGCCCGGGCGAAGGATGAGCTCGATCCCATGGACCCTGCTGCCTACTCGGACATTCCTCGTGGTAACTGGTCGTCCGGGTTAGAGGCGCGTGGTACAGCGAAGACAGGAGTAGACGCCACAGCCAATGGGCCTTTGTTCCAGCAGCGTCCCTATCCCAGCCCCGGAGCGGTCCTCAGAGCTAACAAACAGATGGACAGCGATGACGAGGAAGATGAATGATGAGTGTACTTTTGAATGTATATAGAGTAACTGGTTGTCCAATGTGTTTTGTCTTTATAGGGCCACACTTCTGAGAGAAACCTTATACTACATTTGACTGTCGGTCTTGGGCGATATCAAATAGGAGGGATTTTGAGAAATGACCGCAATGGAAGGTGTGACTTTATGACAGTGTGAAAGTGATGGAGTGTGTGATTACTGAATGTGATTTCAAAAAGTTTGAAAGTTGAACATTGTTTTAGTGTCTGTATATTATTACACAATAAAACTGAGGTCTTATACTAAACTGGCTTTTTGTTCTAGCTTTCAATCCTAATTAACTCGTACTATTTAAAAATGCCACATAGAACCAAAAAATGAACTTACTTTACTGTATCAGTTAAAACAAGGAATTGTACATTATACTTTCCATATCGATAGTTAAAAGGAGCCGTAACATGTCTTTTTATATCTCGAATAAAGATTTCGAAATTCAGTTTTCTCTGTAGAAAAAGAATTTAAATGGCACATTAGCCATCATGCCTTATTTCTTAAGTTTTAAATTTGGGATATATTGCACATATAGTTAAAAATTGATATATTAATTACAATTTGTACAAATTACTATCGATACTTATCAGTAATCTAGATGAAATATCAAAAAATACCCTTCTAATGAAAGTGATAAGTGAAATAAGCAACTACCGGTACTTAGTAACCAAAAGTTCAATGTGACATCTTTATTTTAACTAAATGTATTTAAGTCAAGTTCAGTTCAGTTTCCAAGTTTTAATTCGTATAACACAGTCATACATGAGGATTTTCGTCGAACGACAATACATTCACGAGTTTTACCGGTAGTTGATAGTTGTCACAGGGAAATGTCGGATTAGGACTCAAAGCCACATACAGAGCCACAAGATGATATTTACAATGAAGCACTGATATATACACAACACATACCATACTTCAGAACCACCGGTCCTACATATTCACAGCCCTTGTATCCCTCTTTGGCCAGAATGGTCAGCTACAGTGGATTACCTGTATGGATTTTACACCAAAGATCTACTTCATATAGATGTGACATTTCAATTTCATATACTGTATTTGACATAATAAGTGCCCTAGATGCTTACATATTTATTTTTAGTGGAGAACTCTGCCTCAAATTTTCATTTTAAACAAGCCCCCCCCCCCCCCCCCATGGCTGTCTTATACAAAGTACTGGCCCACCTCAGTGGCCTCTACAAGGCTTCTATTCAGCTCTATGCCTTCACATTGACTTCGCCTTAACACCAGTACAGGTGTGAAGTGCCCCATACCACGCAAAGGTGTGAAAAACAAGAACAAAATCAG
Organism: Harmothoe impar; assembly: GCA_947462335.1. Taxonomy (NCBI): domain Eukaryota; kingdom Metazoa; phylum Annelida; class Polychaeta; order Phyllodocida; family Polynoidae; genus Harmothoe; species Harmothoe impar. The sequence continues at coordinate 30,908,977 of OX381704.1, forward strand.
AGGAACCCATAAAAGAATCTGGAAAAAATCTGAGAAAGGATGGGGGCGCATATTATATTAGGGGGAAGGCGCAAACTACATATGAATGGCAAAATGTAATAATCACATTCCATGAATTCGCATAACAAACTCAAGCTGGTCTAGGTAGACAAATCGAAGACTGGATTAATGCATTTATATGCCATGAAGACCATAATATAACTAATGACATTCACTATAATAACACACGCAGACATCTTAGCTGGTGGCAGAAAGATTAGAAAATATGCCTATCACCTACTTGCTAATATTCCAGTGAATATATATTTGATGAACATGGTACCATAACCGTATAATAATATTAAATCTAGCTTCGTTCATTCATACTAAAGCCTAACCAGCCGATAAAAGGTGGAGATGCACGCTCCTACAAAATGTACTTTACAGTTGTGTAGTCAGTCACGAAGACATACCGGTATGGGTTATTAAACCAACGTGCTTACTTTCACAATAATATTTACAACAAACCACATAACTGCCACACATCTTTTTGTTGCAGAACAGTATTTCATATAGGTTCTTACCGCCGAAAATTACACTTTACCAGTACTCTTAATCATTCAACCAATACAGGAAGCAACATATCTGAGATTATGAACATCTGATACTATGCACTACTTCTAACTCGTGGCACCGGTTTACAGATAAGACTGACAACTAATATCAGCGTATTCCTATTCATAAGGGCACATATAGGACAAACATGTACATCAGTTCACACATGTGCTACAAATGTAAATGCACTTATCTCATGTGAAGCAAGCCATATTAAAATCATTTGCACCTTGGTGCCCCATTGTTTAGGCATGTGGAAGCACTGTCTCAGGGAGGGGTTTCTTGGCAGTGGAGATTATAGTGCTTTAATGCATTATATATGCCTTTGGTCGTAGGATGAATAACTTAGCGGTGCTGCAGTTACACATCCTGCTGGCCCTTTAGGCATTCATCAACCCTCAGGGTTTGAATATAGCACAGGCAAGTCACTTGCCAGGACTGCATTCATATAGCATGACGGCTATTGGTATAGTGCAATAAAACACTACTTGACCATTAAAGGTGTAAGGACGGTGAACGTTAATTGTATCTATGATATATGTATAGTACCAGGACAGCACTAACTGTAACAATGTCAGAAAAAGTATTCCAAAGGGAATCCCTAGCATCAATCTTGGACAACTACATCTGCAATACACGTAACAATGTATATACTGCTATACATAGGGATACCAAACCGATAGTTGTAATGTAATATAACCCGATACCGGGTACCATGGTAGTACCAACTCTCATGAGTGTTCATATACTTTGTATATAAAGACACTCCCATTAACATTATCAACAGCACCTGGTAGTTCTAATTATGGGTACTACAAAAAGGTGTTTCAGGCAACACTTAGTAGGTGGGTCGGAACTTCTTTTTTTTTAAGGTGAATGAGTCACAAATCGCCACATCAACTTGTGGGCATCAGGACGACTCAATCATTTCTTCAATAATTTCTTCAATAACTATGAAAATTGTTGGATAGTCTTGTTAAAAAGTAATTTTTTAGAGGTCAGACAATTAGTTAGGCCACTGAAATCAGTGGGAGCTTGTATCTTCCTGGCCATTAACTGCCAAAACAAATATTTAAAAAGAGTTCCCCAAATTCTGGAAAAAATTGTAGGGTGGGCCCTTTTTTGAAGCTAGGGCTGGATTGCCTGAAACGTACCTTTTTGACCCTATTATCTTAACAATTGGCACAAGTAACCTATCTGGGAACAACCTTTCTATAGTCTTTCAAGTTTTGTTATACAAAAGATGATTTCAAGATGATTTCAGACTTCTGTCAAAAGTCTGTCTCTGGGAGTAGAATGGACGTTGCAGCATCAATGTAGTAGACAAGGTTAGAAAGTTTGCGTCGGACGCTTTCCCAGGCTTTAGCTGAGTCGATCGTTGCCCCTCTCGCATTATAGAGTGTTTCAGCCAGACCAGGGAAAGTAGAACCACTGTAGGAGTCGTATGCCGATGTACCATACACTACATGCCTGTGAGGGAAACATAGATTCCGTGTAAAAACTATGAACAGAAATTACTATAACTTGAGAAGTACTGTAGAAATGGTTATTGCAATATGTGAGTGGGACCATGGGAGGGGCATTATCAGTAGCCTGGAATAGTAGGTACTAATGCTGAAGCTGGAGGAAGCATAATTATACTAAATTATATCGATAGTGGTTCAGCATGTGGTTATCCTATCAATTAGAGAGGAGCCTTGGCATAGACACTAGGGGCCATAATGATAGAGCATACTTGGCTACTTACCATGACAGTGGACTTTCTGGAGTTCCCTCGGGATCGATGAACGCCCGCTCTAGATTCATCAATTGGTCGTTTATTTTCCTCACCTCTAATGGACTGCAATGGTTAAAGACCCTCATATTTAATCATATATGCGTTATCAGTCATTGGTAGTCCATCTTATAGATCCAATGTAAATAAGCTAATGTGTTTGTTAACCCTCAGGTAACTGAGTCTGGTGAATCAGGCTCATGGCACTGCAGGGTGCTGAGAGTTGAGTGACCACCCGTCAAACAGTCATAGGCACTGGGGGAAGAATGCCACTCAATTTAGAATCTAATAGCTTTACCACTATGAGCTGACCCAATAGTCCATGCATGGAACATGGAAATAATGAAATCATAATCTTACTTTTTTAAATTAGCCGAGGCTGCTCTTTCCATGAACTGCTTTGAAACTTGCTGGAATGTTTGTGCTGCCGCTGTCAGAAAGTCTGCATTAAAATAATAAAAAGGGAATTTACTTCCTAATCGTACAGTTCCAATGATACACCAGTAAAGCTACTGGTGTCTCATTAGAATCCGGTATGCATGTACATTTGCGGACTATAATTATCTGGCTTATGGCCTACGTTGATTACATACATCTTATACAACTCACAGAGGTGCTATCATTGATATTAATGCATCAATAATTACAAATTCAAGTGTTAAAGCAGGGCGCCGTCAAATTGACCTACCCAATTCCTTCCCTAGATTACGACTGTGCAGTTCCTGTCCCTCTAAATCTATGAACCTCTTCACATAGGTGTCGATGGTATCAGCATAAACCCTTGCATCATATGGAACTATGAGAGAATCAGCAAGTCGTCTTGCATATTCCGCTCCATACCTAGATACAGCTAAGTGGAACTGAAAAAGAAATGAGAGATTATGGGACAGGTTTATTATTACAATAAATGTAGTACATCACCTGCATTAGGCTACCCTATCTTAATTGGGGACTAGTGTATGTAACATAAATGATTGGCACTGGGGAGCAGGTCTCCCAAAATGAGCAGCTCATTAGCTGTCTTCCAAAATGAGCTATATTGTGAGCTGCTCCAGCGCAAACAGGGGGATTCTATGACACCCTGAGAAACCCGATCATATACTGGCCCGGGTCAGTGAGATAAGCGAGAGCATGACAGGGATGCCTCACAGTTCCACCGATGTGTCACTCCTTAAATATGTATAATATACATCTTAGGTTTATTGTGGTCTTTGACAGGATTATCGTATTAAATCAATTATAATTATGCGAAGTGGGTATATAATAGTGCTGATGGGGTCAGACATTATGAAGATTATATATCATATGTATCACCTCCATCTGGTATAAATGTAACCAGTGAGCACCCTCATCCATAAGAGATGATGTTGCTCACTGGACCTACATAAAAACTGTTCTATATAAAATGCAGGCTATACGCCTATGTATTGGGTAGTATATATATACAATTACAAACAAAGAAAGAAAGAACTTACCTCAAATGTGGGATCAATGAATTTCTCTACTAGGTGGAATGTTTCATAGGATGTGTGATAAAGAGGGTGTGAGGAAACCCGTGAATCCTGGAGGAGAAAATGCAATGTTTAAGATTATCTGACGTATTGTACGTGTAATTATGCGCTTACTACATATATGTAATTGGCATTTGAACCCTTGAATACATAAATGTCTGCAAAGGCTTTAATTACAATAAAAGGACAATAGAAGGATAATATTACATGTTACATGAACATGAACAGCGCGTATAACTATTATAGCACACATCAAAGAGCTAATATACGTTGGTATTAGTTCAACTTACTGGGTCGTATAGATAGCGGATGTCAATTGACGTCACCCCAATACGTCCTACAAATGGAGCAAAGTCACTGCCAGACCCCAGCAGGGGAATTCTGTGGAAGGAGAGTTGATATATAAAAAGCTGATGCTCAATACCAGCATACATAGTGCTGGGTCAAGCTATCCATGTCAGTATACTCATCGAATTAACATATATAATTAGATATACTATATTAGATGTGTCAGGGCGCTTCTTCAAATTATAAGTTTAAAATAGGCTCTACAGGACTAATACTCATTTATGACTTCATTTTGATATACATGTAGTGTATTTATACATTTCAACACTGAGGTACCCAGTGCTTATTCCAAACTGGTGGTATCAGAAGCACTGGCACTTATACAGGCCAATATGGTATTTGACAGCTACTGCATAGCTATCTACAAATACTTTAGTAGCAGCAATAATACTTTAAACAAGGGTCGGGACACTGGTCATCTCAGCAAGTGCCATTATAATCAGTGTAGGTATTCCTATGATGTTTGTTATCTAATGGGGCCTACTTTGGCTGGCCTGTCCTCTCCCCGTCTTCATTCTTCTGCGGGTATCTCTCTGCCCATGTCTCATACATGGTCTTCCTCCCACGAGATCTCTCCAGGCTGTCCGGATTAGGGATCTGTCAAATGTTTGAGATGTTAATAGACCTATTAGTACATATATTACATACTGGCATATCTAAAGACGGGCTCTTATGTACGTATATACAGTATCTGTGATATGAGCTGATGAGAAAACATTTGAATCAAACAAACATTCCTCATAATTAGGCAGCACTGGCGTACTATCAGGGCGCCCGAATCCAAGATACACACATTCAACTCTTATATATATAATGTAAGGGTACCTTCACCTCTCAATCTTTCAAATATAATTATTATGTTTACATAGGCTTACTTAAAGTATCTTTACAGATCATACCTTTTTGGCAACGTCATACATGAGGCCATAGGCCAGTGGCATACCTCTCCCACGGAATGTGAAGTTGCCTGCAAAACATTTCAGATTGTATTTTATTTGTTTTAAGACAGTCCATTCGATATCACTACATGGATTAGGCTTGGGACCTCTAGCTGCAAAAATGTAACCCCAGGGTATTGTTTCTCCACAAAGTACGGACGTCCGCAATTTGCGGAATTGGCCTAAACTGTTTCTGCTTGTCAAACTCTGTATAATATGGACGTCCATGTTTAAATGTGTACGTCTGTATTTGTATGGTTAACTACCATTTGTGGTATAAGAAACAATTTCATATATCATTTTTATCAGCTCCACAAATTACAGAATGTTTTGTCCGCAAATTGCGGACGTCCATACTTTGTCGCGAAACAGCACCCTGGGTCAGAAGACATATGCTAGCTGGTTCTACTGGGTAGTGACATATGTTTAATACATGTATATGTATAATGGCTCTTACCGCTGGCTGCCATGTCCATATTGATGAGTCCTACAGTTCGGCCACTCAGCAACTTTGAGTATTGCTAGCAAGTAAGGGAAATAACATAATTTATCATCAACAGCATAGTTTCTCGTTTGGGGCCAAAATGTTTTAAGACCCCCGCACCTCCTCCCAAACATTTAATATCATGAACAGTTTTGGACCCCTCTTGAGGAGGGCACCAAAGAGTTTCACCCCTTTTTAACAAAAAAATACCCCGCACGTTATTATATCTTAAAGGGGTCGGCTGCGTTAGATTTGAACTGTCTTGGAGAGGGAACCAAAAATATATTGATCTCTTTGCCCCCATGTCAGAAAGTCCACCCCTGTTGAATATACCACTCCATACATTATTCCCCCACGCTGGGCACACACACAAGTTGAACTACTACTGACAATCATACAATTCATATACTACTCACACCCACAGTCGACAGCTTTCCAGCAAACAAAAAAAAACATTTACATGCATGTGTATACAACGTTTCAGAACGTTTCTCCGTGGCTCCTTATCATGGCCAAACGTTAGTAAGTTCTTTTTTTCTTTTACTTACCTCTACCCACTCGTTGGAGCCAATGAGTCCATACTCCTCGGCACCCCAACTACAGAAGAGGATGCTGCGACGGGGTCTCCATCCTGAATAATGCAAAGTATGAAACGGGTGAAATGATTTTCCAACAGTATGGTGTAACGCATCATGGACGTCTATTATGTCTAAAGAAACACCAGTATGGGATAGGGGAGCCTCATTTATCTATCTAATCTACTGATCAAAATGAGAAACTATTACTCAAACTCGATGAAAATATTTTCTGACAAGATCTAAGCACCCCATGTTTGATATTACATGATATGACATCCTCTTTCAAATCCGACATTCCATTTGCAGTTCACAACGCTCAGAGAGTAAAGCCATGGCAACACCTAATTTTACATTTTTGATATTTATAATTTAATTTGTTTTGGCAAAACTATAGAGAGTTCTGGCGGTGAGCGGGTTAATCATAATGATAGCAGGGAAGGTGGTTGGTTGGGGATAGAGGCGTATGTATGTCATTATCCTACCTGTGGCGAGCATCTCTCCCATTGCCCTGGCCTGTTCCATGCTGACAGCAGTGGCTGAGCTGGGATCTACTGCCCCGTACACCCAGGCGTCCCGGTGGTTGCTGATCACTACATATCGATCTATAGTGAAGGAAATGATATAACTAGTAGCCTTTATTTATTGTTATTTCCCCCGCTTATTAATGCATCAAATAGTGCTTCAGATATATTTAATAGTTTAATATTATATTGCAATACATTGATATATTAGCAACTATAATCATGTCAATAATTGTAATCGACATAAATTGGATGTCAAAGCACATTTGATACGCTGATGGCACATTGATCACTCAGCTCGGCAAAATGAGGGAGTTCTATTCCAAAAGATTTGAGGGGACGCGCTGGGCTATTGGACCATGGATGGTGGCATAAGTATATCATAAGTGGGCAAATTGGACAAAATACCAGGGTTACACCAAAGTCAAGACCCGTCGATATAACTTCCTGATCCTGCGCCTATAGCATGCTCCCTATAGAATTCACGGGTGCAATTTATTTCACCACTGTCTCACCACCGGGTGAGGGTTATGGGCACCACCCTCAACTCAACTGACAGCTACTCGTAAATGCACCACAAGGGAAGGATAAATTCCTACATTTTTTTATTCACAATTTCTACTCTGTAACAGCCCTTACCTGGTTCTATGCTGCCCCTGATGATTCCAATGGCATTGTAGGTTTTCCGCACCTCGTTCTGCACAAACACCTTCAGTTGAACTTTCCTGCCAAGTAAATATTTCGTGTATTATCTTTATTACACCCCCATAGGAATACAAGGATATATACATATCTGATATCTGCCTGAGCACCTAAAACCGGCTTAAAGGCATGCATAGCCAGAGGCAAACTAACTGATAGTCATATATAACGTCAAATATGGTGAACTTAACAATAATAATCATCAATGTTTTTTCTAGAGAGTATTTACATGACAAGCCTTAATAGGGCATGGTTAGGCTAATAATAGATTTGTCGTCATAATGCTCCCACCAAAGATACAACTATTCTCATCAGAGGCAGGCGCAAGTCTATCAAGGACATCACGTCTAGACAAACAGACATTGGCACCACACCACTGGAGGGATCGCATTGCCGGTGTTGATCATCCATATCCATTAAGAGTAATTAATTCCCTAATTGGTGAAGTGGTGTGGGTCGTTCATCAGGAGGCATATTGTCACTTACATGTTAGGGTCAGAGAAACCGGGACCTAGACGATATGTCAGGTTTAGGCTGCCGCTCCATCCACTAGGGACGACGTCTCCACTCAGCCGCCTATATATAGATATATACATGTATCAGAGTACATTATGCAGAGCAGAATAAAACAGGGAGAAATTTTAATAATACAGAGAGAATTGGTTATGTCGGGTCTTGAATAAGGTACCACCCTCGTTCTAAGAAAATGTCCTAACGGGAGGAGATGGGGGAGGGGGGGGGGTCATCCATAGGAGATGGGGTAGGGGGTAGGGTCGGACATCACTCGGTCATCTACATAGGGAATGTATGGGAGGGGTCACCTATCATCATTGTTTCTGCGACAATTTGTCAAATATTATGAGGGAACATTAACACGTAGGATCTCAACATGAACATATCATTTACATGGTTAATTAAAGTTATGATAGTTGGATAGAGCTATCGTGCCCTTCGTTAAGTGTGGAGTTAATTGACTTACGTGAGGAGCTGCTCGGCATCGCCATAACCAATAGGGTGCACAGGGATCCGGGGCAGCTTGGCATCCGTCTCCTTTAGGCGGTAGGCACTATCTGATAAGCAAACAATACTGCATGATGATTCACTAGGGAGATTTGAATGTGTGTGGAGATCGGGGCTATATAAGAATAATGTCAAGGTGCCTGATCAGAAATGTAAAGGCTGATGGGGTGGTGATGTCGGTGATGGGTGGGTGGGTCCGGGAGGGGGATCTAAGATCATGCTACTTTGTCATGGATGTCTGAAACATGGGTATACCAGGGACATAGGACAATACAGTGGCGGATCCTGGGTTTGGAAAAGGAGGGGGCGCGCCCCTTTCTCTAAGCAAAGGGAGGGGGCGCACCCCCTATTTTTGCTCCCCCCCCCCTCTAAATCCGCCACTGCAATATTTATTGATAACGATCACATCGAGACTGTGTAATAGCACTGACTTCCATGGACCCTTGTTTGAAATGAAAAATCTATTTACAAAGGTTACACACTTGAGAGCAAAAGTGGAATATATATAAAACGCAACTAATTGGCTGTCTGATATGGCGCATGCAGACATGTAAATTGTAATTGACCTACCTATATATGCAGACCTTTCTGAGCGATTTCATTACGGATTACCATGAACCTGAAAGTCTATATATGATATACAAGACACCAATTTCAACCATTATATCAGAAAAGTCCAGTGGCTTTAATATACTGTATTATACCTAGGTGGTGAATGGCTCACCTAGGGCGGGGTAGCCGGGGGTGAGGGGGTCTCCCTCTATCTGCAGGGACCCTCGCTGCACGCCGCCCTCAGGCATCCACCACGAGTCGGGGTAGCCTCCAACCTCCTCGTTATTAGCGTAATTAGCCGGATCTGTGTACAGGATAAGGCCAACGGCACCAAACTTCTCTGCTGTCGTTGCCTGAAGAACATTTCTACATGTTTATAACAGGTTTTTTTAACTTCTAAAATTGATCAAAATCATTTGGAAGTCCATGGTCAATTTCTAACAGGGGTGCAAGTGGGATCCCATATGACTCATGCAGTAACGGGACATACATTTATAAGTATAGATTTTAAGAATTGCTCATCTAGGCTGACTGGTAGGGCTACCGGGTAATGCACAAGTTTTATACTATATAGGTATATGATGGGTCATGGCCAGGGCGCCATTGATTCCTTCTTTTCTACATCGATGTCTTTAGCCCGAACTGCATATGGGCGCTTTGATAGATACCAGACCCTTGCTGGAAATGGGGTAATGGGCATGTCATGTACGCAACCCTGAAGTGTCTGTTAGGGAGTGGTCATTACTTATCAACTGGCGGGGGGGGGGGGTGGTGGGGGCCATTTTGACCGTTTCTAAGGGGGGCGGGCGGGGGAATTTCACCCTTTTCGGTGAAAGCCCGCACATTACTAAAGTTCAAAGAGGCGGGGGGGGGGGGGGGGGAGGGGGAAGGGAGGGCTCAGAAAAATGTTGACCACTCTCGAGGGGGAGGGGGGAATCCACCAACCCCCCTCCGTTAGTCATCGTCACCTTGGGAAGTATACACGGTAGGAACTCTGGGTAGAAACTTGGGGCCGAAGTGGCTTGAATACGCTCCCCTGCGCAGATTTACATTTTGATAGTACAATATTATACATGCGCTTGTACAACATCTGCGTTTTTCCAAGATACAAAAATGGCCCTTGTTTACTCTGCGCTTATACGAGACCTGCATTAAAAAACTACTTATGTGAGGCCCAGTTGCTTATGCAGGCCACTACGGTAACTGGGGGACGGGTTCACAGTAAATGGCATTAGTACGTATACAAAGATGATCCATGACCTCACACTCAACACAACCCATAAATGCGTCATGTCTCACACTCAAAAAAAAGAGTCCGCGGCATTGTCCCCCATGCCAAGCGAACCAGGTCTGGCATGATGAATAGGCCTAGAGATTGAGCCACAACATTACTGTTGATCCTTGGACCCTGAGTAATCATCAAGGCCACAATGGAACTTGGAAAGCGTATACACATAACCTAAATGCATGCATTATAATAGATAACATTATCCTTCTGTTATCATTATTAGCCAGAACACTTTACAGATAAAACACCACATGGCCTCCATTATCTGCATAATACCATTCAAAACATGAGGGCGTGACAAGTTCCATTAATAAATCCAATTATAAAAGGGCGGCAGGCCCATATTCCACTGACCTTACTGCCCCTGAATATCTTGCCGAAACGAGCAATGCAGATTTTACCACTGACGTCGATGCCATTATCGCTGAGCCATTGAAAGTCCTCCTGACGCCCATAGTTGACATAGACCAGGTCTCCCTGCAGACAAATAATGAGAACAGTGTGAGTCATTCAACTACATGTACCGTAAATTCTCAAGTATATGCCACGCCCCCAAATTTGACAGATCATACAAGGTGCACAGGGTTTTTTAAAAATATCAAACTCTCTAGTATACTTATGAAAACCCTCATATAAGCCGCACTCTATGTTTGGTGTCAGATGAAAGCTGAGTCAGACTGCGAGAATTTATCTAGGATTTCGCTAGTATGCTTGTTCTTTTAGCCGATCTGGCGTATGTGGATGAATTCTGATCCATAGCCAGATTAATCATCAATTTGACTGAAATGAAATAGTACATTACAAAATATGTCTAGACTTCTTTATATCACAAAATGAACGATGATATGGCTAAGGTATACCTCACTATAACAACTTATCTGGGTTTGAAACTGCGTCCACTATACTATATATGAAACTAGTATCCACCCCCGGACTATCCACTACTACTTGTCTCTAACTAATCATCTGAACCATGTTATCTGAAACACATAATTCTAGCTTTATCAAATATTAGGTGGCGGTCTTTTATATATTTTCTTGACATAATTATTAGGGCTGCAGCAGCTTGGCCATCAGATGTGATTTAATTCGAATGATTACTAAAAGCTACAGCATGTTTTTTTATGTTGATAGGACCCTAGGGACCATGAAAAGTGATGTTGTGGTCGTGATATCTCGTGCAGGCTATATGAAAATTGCCATTGATTATACACATTTTCTGTTATTCTGGTAAAAGCAAAATAATATTAATTTTGTCTTCCATTCAATAAGAAAGACTCTACACCCATTATAATCAACATAGAAATATGATTTAAAGTTCTACATGTGTTCCTGAAGTCAGGAATTCAGATTTATAATTTATGAAAACATAAGTGGCAGCCATCTTGAATTTCTAATGAGGTCGGGCAGCGAATATCTGAATATCTTTTAATATGTGGTTTCCAGTTGTTATCAACATGCAGAACCACCTATGTTTGATAAAATGAAGAGATAAAACTTGAAACTTAGCGCGTTGTATGTGACAGCCATTTTGAATAATTAATGACATTGATGACACAATGTCCAAAATCAGACTGGCAGTTATGAACTGTCCGATCCTGTCAAAATAGAAACACAATTAAAGATGTAGTGATGCCTTTCTTGGGTCAAGGGACTATGATTCCTTATTCATTAGAAGCTGTATAAGTGACAGCCATCTTGGATTTTTAATAAGGTTGGGTATTGGAAGATCTGATTCTTGCATATACCTGTCAGTTTAGGGGTCCAAGGATGCGCCAAATAGTGAGCGACAGGCAAAATTCAAGCTCTAAGATTCATACCCAAACCTCATGATGCCTTCATCAAAACAGTCAGAAACCGTCATATGGCACCCAAAGAGCCCATTTAAAGTCATATAGTTGTGATTATAGGGGTGTTACCCCCTCTGGGGAGGTGGTTGATCCTTGGTAAAATACTGATAAATCAGCTATTTTGAAGGTGTATGCTCTCTATACTGCTTAACATTATCAGGCAGTTTGAACCCTTCTGGAAGGCCTCCTATTTCTGTTAACTACCCCCTATGACCCCCCCCCCCCCTCCACCTCACTCTAAATTACAGTAACATTCCGTTATAACAAAGTGCTTGGGGCCAGCAAAAAAGTCATAAACGAATTTCGTAGTATCCAAACAGAGCATTCTAAACAACTAAAATACTGTTGGAAATTATAAATAACACCGGAGTAGATCCTATATTTAGGTCCTCTATGTCATAACAAAACATGATTCCGAACATTAAGGCAAATAAGATAATATTAACAAAATACTCGGAACTCCAGTAACCCCTCACAGTCACTCACCTGACCAGAGTATGGACGTAAGAGGGAGAGCTTCACAGGTGGGTGGGGAGGTGAGAGGTAGAGAATGGGGTTGGCCACTACATTCGACAGAGCGACATGGGCATGTTGAGAGGTGGAGAGACTCCCATCACCCACCTCTGCCTGCCACCCTGAAACGCAGCTTTCACAGCTCCATACCCCCGCCTCCCCCCGCAACCCACCTGGTCAGTAGTCTCTCGCTGTCAGACCTGCCCACCCTTGTTCACCCGCCCGAGCAGGGTCTGGCCCAGTGTCTTATCAGGGCTGGGGGCGGCGTTGGATTAGCAGTACCTTCTCCAAGCAGACATTGCTTTATGGCCTCACCATTACTAAAGATCTGATGGAGAGTGACACGCATGGACGCCGACTGGTCACGCTACACTTGCCAAGTATATACTTTGTCACAGTTAAGCTTGAAGAGTGTAGGTACACGCTGCTGCTGCCTCCCAGTCTGTACATTATATCCAGACGGAGGCCGAGTCTACCTGGTCAGAGGTGGCAGGAGTTGCTCTTGCACCTCCTCCCCCCATGCACAGACACACTCCTCACAGGGCTTTGGACTCTTTGATCTCAGGTTTGATGTCCACACACACCTCCCCAGGCTTCTGCCTCTCATTTCTGACCTGTACAATATTTCCCCCGTTTTTTCATCAATAAAACTTTACAATAGACGTTAAAAACTTTCTTTATACCCGAATTTAGCTGTAAGATTCGCTATAACAGGATTTGTTTACTATAGGAATGTATAGGACAGAATTGTGGCAAAGCCATTGGTTTGTCATAATCGAAAATTCTTTATAACCGAATTCATTGTAGCAGAATTTCACTGTAATGGCCATGGAATGACCCCCCCCCCCCTCGCCTCCATATTACATAATACAACAGAATGCCGGGATCTTCCACCATTCTAAAGCCTGATGTGTCTTGGGAGTAAGACAGTGCTCAGTAGCTGTGGTTAAAAGATGGGTATGGGGTATGAAGAGGCCCAGAGCCCCCCACCCCCCAACCCAACACCTTTCCCAAGAGGGGTGTGTCACTCCAACTGTCAAACAACCCCTCCCTTTATATTTCACAGTGCATAGCATTCCCCCTCATGTGTGGTTAAAAAGTTTGAAGTTTAACATGTTTATAAAAGAGGAGGCCGACAGCCCCCACCGCCCCCCCCCACTACCTCATTATCTAATAGTTCATTATCTCTCATATTGACATATGCTAATAATTATACCATCTTACACAAGGAGGATAAGCACATGTATGTCATTCATTTTAAACCTACACCTGGATTTTATCGGAAATAAAAGTTCAATTTATTCTCAAAAAATACCTCAAGGGTCCTTTTGATAACCCTGGCATTGGTGCCTGCTAGTGCCTGCTGAGGGAGTTGGGGTTTGTATTTTACCAAGGACTAGCCCCCTCCCCAGAGGGGGTAACAATCCAGTCAACATTGCTTAACTGGGCCCATATGTGTTTTTATCTGGGCAAGCTGATTTGCCCACCCTGGGTTTCGGTCCTTTTTGTCCAGGGCTACCAATCGGAACCCAGATGGGTCAGTCCGGAGTCAAAGTGCCAGCCCGAGCCCAGATATAGCACACGCTATAAAAATGTACAATAAATGGTAATTTCTGGAGGGAAATTGGATGTCAGTTTGTTTCGAAATCTCATTAGATATATAAAATGACTGCCACATGCATTATGCTAAGTGTTGACTCTCAACTCCTTATTATCAGAAATAAAGTATCTTGAACCAAGAATTTGTTCTGCATTCTGATATGAACTAAAAATCACATTCTCAAAAGAAATTCATGTATTCCTGTGCCCAACCTCATTAAAAATTCAAGATGGCTGCCACTTAAGTTCTCATAAATAATGAATTTGAACTCCTTGACCTTGGAAATGTATATTTTGAACTTAAAATTATGTCTCTATGTTGATTACAACCAAAGATATATTATTTTCAATAATTTATAACATTTTGGCGGCCATCTTGAAATTTTTGGTGCCTGCACGAGCTTTCATCACCACAACATCACTTTTCTCCATCCAGAAGACTTGGAGAACTTAAAAAAACATGCCATTGCTTTTAGTAATTCCTCGAATTAAACTCCAGAAATAAGGCTCTTTTGGAGGGTCTGCTGCAGCTCTATATTGCGTTACTTATGAATATCCTATCAATATCGATTTGGCTTTGCATTCACCAATATTAGAACTATTTTATTTCACAATGGTCAAGTTCTGAAAGATGTCAGCGTTTGTGTGAAGAGGGGGTACTTTTAGAGCCCTAGAATTAGAATTTGCTATATAGGGGTATGGTGTATACATATTAATTACTAGTATACACCCCCTATTAAAAGGAAGCCAGAATAGTAATCATCAATGCCGTAATTTTATAATCTTCATTTCGTCTGAACTTAATGCTATCTATAGCGTTATGTTTTGGCATGGGCATCCCATCTTCTGCACAGACCTGTAAGTAACAGGCTGAGTAGCTGTAGCAACCAAGGAGGAAGAAGCTCTATGCTATAACCTTCAGGTCATTTCCTAGTAGATTATGATCTCTGCCACCATACCTCAAGAGACCGACGTTAGGTGCCCCTGGGGAGAGGATGTGGTGAGAAACACACTGGAGGAAACACAGGTGTGACACGAGATCACCTCCCGGGTGTGCTTGAGCTGGGAGCCGCCTATCTGGTGGTCGTGATCTAATGAGGGGGTGTTGGAGGAGGGGCATCTGGTCTCAATATGCATCACCAGACCCCGGCAGCACACAAGTTATTAGGGTTTGACGCGCTCTCAAGGTTACGGAAGTGTGTGTACATGGTCATCTTCTTACAGTAAGGGTATTTCTTTTCCATCTATGATGATGATATTTCATCTTTCGACAGCAGTTTAACTTAATTAATGGCAATGCAAACGTGTGCAACATGTTTAGTCAGCGTTGAGCTAGCTATGAAGTTTTATTGGGGACAATGCATACAGGAGCTATAATTATTATATAGGACCTAAGTAAAAGGGAGTAGGTAGGTGCCCAGTGAGCCAGTCCATCACGCCTATCTCGCGCGGCGCCGAGCAGCTCCCGCCGAGCAGTGAGCTGCTCATGTGGTAGTGGGCGGCCAGCTGGGTTCAGTGAGCTCGTTTCCTGAGGTCAGAGGTCAGGGGGCGAACTGCTCTACCTGCTCGTCGCACCTCCAGGGGGTGCGGCGCCCCTCAGGTGCTCATCACAGGTGGGTCACAAGGTGGGCGGGCCTTACAACCATGCCGCACAGACTCCACATTCCTACATTCCCATCGATACATGGAGCATATAGTACACATTACAGTGGCGGATTTAGGTGGGAAGCGCTCCCCGTTTTTGAGCAAAATTTACAGGTTTTAATAAAAAAAAATCTGGCTCCAAAGTTAGGAAGGGGGAACTTTTCTACAGCGCCACCCCCCCCCCCTTCAAAATCCTATTTTCATCTAGTGATGTGTGATGGAACAGACTCACTACCGATACATGCCTGTACACGTACTAGGCTAGTGCTAAGGCCATGGGAACACACAAATGAGTTTACCGTCCAAGAACTTTTTATTATTCTTTTTTCATTATTATAAAAATTCCCCAATATGAGGGATTTTAGGGGTTCTGATAGACATTTTTAACCCCCCAAATATCACTTTTTGTCGAAATTTGACAATAATGAAAATTTACATCAATAATGAACTTTTCATGCGGTCCCTTCAAAGTCATGCGGGCGTTGGACGGTAAACTCAAGTGTCAGTTCTCATGGCCTAAACATGTGATACTGTATCTTCGCTGTCGGCATACTTAGTATATCCGCTCGGCGGGTATGCTGATTTCGGTTACATCAGCCACAAGATATTAGATTACAGGTGTCATTTAAAACCTGTAAACCTAATTAGCATTGGTGATGGGAGGGGGGGGGTGCTTGCTACATCAAGATGTTATCAGGGAAGCGTAGGTTGCAGCAAGTGGCCGTCTCCTTCTCAGGGTTAACAGCTGGATTTGATTTGCTTGGATCACAGCTTTTAATAGACACTGTAAAACCACACAAATAAGCCTAACTCGCCTATTAGCCGCACCCTTACTTTGGGCCAATCCTATAAGCTGCACTGGCGTTCTGATTATGGTTATATTATTACTGTACCATAGTAGCAAAAACTCGTGTATACGCCGCACAGTGACTTTGGAATATGACTACTAACTACCATGCCATACCATAGGCGGACCAATATATTAAGTAGGGGCACTTCACTGTGACTTTCGCATGTCTCCACATTTGGAGAATGTGGAACCCCAGGCGGATATCAGATTTCGCTGGTACCCGTCAGAAATTATAGAACAGTACTAAACAGGAAGTTACCAGCTAAATTATTTTCTGCACATTCTCCAAATGTGGAGCCGCGCGAAAGTGCCCTTACCCAAACGCTGCATCTGTCGCCATAACGCACCAACGCATGAGTGCATCATGTACATGTACATGTACTAGTATTGCAATGTCATCGTATGTTAAACCCGGTTAAACCAACATACAACTAGCTTTTCAAATGCTTTGATCTATTTGCATTGATAATATTGTATATCTGTGCGCCAGATCAGTCAGGCGTCAGGCCGACGAGGGACCGGCGATCCTCGGCCGGCGGCCACTATTTGATCAGTTTACAAGAGGATAAAATTTATCCACTCTCAATCTGTAAGACGCTAGACTGAGATGACAAATGACATCACCGTCAAATTAAAACCTACCTTTGCCCCCAGAAAAATGTAACACTGAGTATTATTAATTTACCTTGGGACTCCCTGGGGCAGAATAAGCAGAAAATGGAGGAACAACACCGGTTCCGTTTACTCCTGGGCGGACAGCAGGCTCCTCTAACTTTGACATGAAGATTAGCTTATCTCTTCTATCGTACAACTCCACCCGACTGTGTCTCTTGGGGTCAGGGTAGGACAACAGGACGTCATACGACACTATTTTAGAAGTGTCAAACCCATTTTCCGTCCAGAAATCTCGCAATCTCTCCGCTGTGGCTAGATCTGCAGGGGTCCCGGCGAGGTGAGGTGATGCTGACAGCTCTCTGTTGGAAAATCAGGTTGATGTGATAAATACATTGGTACAAATGTATAGGCACACATGTATTGATAAAAGGCATATTATAGTACACAGAATCTACCCAAGAACAACCGCATAATTCAAGAAATTGACTATTGTAGAATCTTATTGGTTATCTACTCCATAGATATAGTGTTTGATTGCACATATATGAATGACCTCCAAATATACAGAACAGTAAAATGGGGGTGGATGGCTAAATTCGACATGGCGACATGGCCATTTCTTAAAATCGACATGCGACATGGGGCTTAGTGACATGAGGAAAAAAATAAGTGACATGACATGGGGTGTTTCTTAAAATCGACATGGGACATATGAGGTTCTTAAGGGCGACATGGGACATGAGGATTTAAGGGACAGGCGACATGACCATTTCTTAAAATCGACATGTGACATGGGGACCCCCCCCCCCATCTAGACCCCCAGTAAAACAAAATAGGGAACGTTCACAGTTAACGTCAGCTGTTTACCCCCCACCCCCCCATTCAAGATCCCTCCCAGCAGTAAACAAAAAAAAAGTTATATAACGCTTCTCTACGGCTCCGTACCTGTTATTTAAAGCTAAAATACCGGTAAGGTATCTTTGCTACACACACAGAAAAGTGAGAGTCATTGTCGCTAAAAGGTAGTTTTAGCGACAATGACTCTCACTTTTCTGAGGGTGTAGCTGGAATACCCCGACACCCCTTCTCGCGATGCCCAGGGGACCCTCGATACTACCTTGGATCCAATGAGGTCATTACCCAACTGTGTACCACCGGTCTCAAAAGAGTGCCGGTCTTGTATATAGGCACTAGGGCTGTTGTATTTCACATTTCTATTAAAGTTTGATGGATTCTATATTAGTAATGGTTCTAACCCTCGGCCAAGAAGTAGGATAGGAGCCCCACCCCGCGGGTAGTAATATACATTATTATGAAGTTTTCCCTTAAAATATGCTCGAAAAGAAAACTCCAAAACAATTTTGGTGACGCGCGCGGTAATGAGGCCAAAAAAAATAAATGGTGTGTTTCAGGCAACCCGACCCTAATTTCAAAAAAGGGCCGACCCTAGCATTTTTTTCCGATTTTGGAGATTTTTTTTTTTTTTTGCAAAATATTCATATCTTTTTCGGAAATTTTAGCAATTTTTTGGTCAGGAAGAACAGAACACATGCCTAATTAACTGTCCAGCCTCAGCAAATTGCTTATTGACAAAAATGTCCAATAATTTCATGATATTCCTAGTTATAGTAAGAATCAGTGAGTCGTCTTGATGACCCGCGAGTCGATATGGCAGTCCGCGACTCATTCAAGGTACCTCCAACATAAAAAAAAAAAATCAAAAAAAAAAAAAAATCCGACCTACCTACCCTAAATTTTTGGACCATGTTGCCTGAAACACACCTTTTTTTTTTTTTGGCCTGAGAATCAAGAATTTGTTTTTGATTGTTTTGATTTGTTTTGATTGATATCACTCATTCTATTATATCACTCCGAGGAGCCCCCCTTGCGCTTGGACAAGACCAGCGCTTATTCGAAACCAGCTTTTAGCGCCTTAATCTACCCCTAACGCTCATTTATGACGGGCGCTTATTCGAAGACTAAACAAGCCACTACTGCATTGCTCTGATTTCTTGGGATGTGCATTTGAGTTTGGCAAGGTTGATAACCGCTGTATACAGAGGGGCACATGTGACACTGAGTTGTAGCCTACCTACTCTCGTGTAGAGCCTACGTCTCTACCACCGACTTGCCTCACCTACTCACCTATATCCAGCATGGCGCGCTGATTTATGAGGTGTTGCATAGCCAGGGTGCTTTAGACTCATTTAGAGTTGGCCACTACGCTGTATCTCTTTTTTTACTACAAGATAAGTGAGGGAGAGAGCAGCTCTGCCAGCAAATGAGAGATAGCTATAGGCTCGTGGGGATTGGGGGGGGGGGGGGGCTGCTGAAGGTGCTTCATAGGGGGTATCCTTTTGGAAATTGTAAGGACTTATATCACTGATGTACTTTTCATTAATTCATTCGGTTGGGCTTTGCGTCCCCCCACCCCCACAGTTAACTTGCCTCTTACACACCTGCAGAGCATAGACGAGTTACAGGAATTTAAGTTTTTCTGTGCTGACTATGGCATAACATAGGGACCCATCCTTGTACGAATGAGGCTGCTTCTAGTGGAGTGGATGAGTACTGCAGGCCCGGGGCGGGGGGGGGGCACTGAGGTATGGTTTGGATAACCACTGCCGCAGCTCCTGTGGGAGCGGTAGCGGTGGGTTGACAAAGATGATGAAAAGTAGGGGCGGTCAGCCCCTCTTAGAATGAAATGGAGGGGCGGTTACCCCCCTTATATAATCGGAAGTAGGGGTTATAATGCTTCCTAAATATCGATTTCCTGTGTATATATAGTAATATTGGAGCACAAACATGCTTATAAGTGTAAGAAGGTGCTAATTGGTAAGTTTGCCATGGTTATGTCTGGCATCTAATGCTCAGATGGGATTAAAGTAGGGGGCTATGATTTCATTTAGCCTATTTAGGGGGGTGGTCACTCCCACAATTTTCCTCAGTATGGAAAAGGAGGGGCGGTCAGTGACCCTCTTAGCTCCCCCAGCTTGAGAAGGAGGGGCTGTACCGCGGCAGTTGCCACTTACCAACATAGAGTCAGTGCCCACCCCGGGACTGCAGGGTTAGCATCCCCACAACGTTTACTCAATACAAAATAAAAATCAAGTTCATGGCCTAGATGGTAGTAGATTGAGTCTAGTACCAACATCTGGAATCACTGTCTGATTAGCGTATATCCTGTAGATATGTCTTTACCAAAGGGAAGTGGTGAGGGTATGTTATAAAACATGTTATAACCTCTGAGTCTGAGAACTTCAGCAGAGGTGTCCAGTGATGATCAAAAGGGCGCGTCCTTTTTATTGCTTGACATGGGACCAGGGTGTGAACATCTAACGGCTAGACCATTTATACAACAACACACAGGAATGGCTTCATTATACACCCCAGTAAACAAAAGACACGTTATACAACGTTATTATATAACGTTTCTCTATGGCTCCTTATTATGGCAAAACGTTATATAATGTTGAAAAACGTTATTTCGAAAAAAACGAACGTTTTCCCAACCTTTGCAAACGTTTGGTGGAAACTCTTTTCATACATACTTATAAAAAACGTTTTCAAACAAACGTTATTAAAACGTTTGCAAAACATTTTTTTATAGCTGGGTTGTTTACAAGATAACACTGCACTGACGCGGTAAGGGTCTTCTTTTTATAAGTGTGCAGACCTTAGGTCTAACCAATGTTTGAAAGTTTATATATATAGGATGAGCAGGCCGTGCAGTTGTACGTCTCCTAGCTGTACTCTACATATATTTGCTCTGTTGAAGCTCATCAATTTCAATTACTAATCCTACCAGTGAAATACGCTGGGGCTGTCTACCTCAATCTCACACAAGAGCTTCATGCAAATTCTCTCACAATCCAGGATCCCACTAGAGTAGAAAATTCAAGGGTGAGGGAAGGTGACTATTCTGGTTAGTGATTGATGCTTGCCTCTGTATGTGTGTGTGGTGCATAGGGAGGGGTCGGGGTCCCGGTGAGAGCATGCTCCTCCTGCTTACAACTAAGTACTTCCAGAGCTCACCAATAATAGGCTACCGGTAACTCAATTGGTCCCTTTTTGCAGGGTAGTCCGCCTCCAACATCTGACCCCACATAATATGTTCTACTAGTATCCATAAAGACTTTTGCTGATCCATCTCCTTCGATATAAAACAACTAGATCTTCTGGTAGATGCATGCTACTGTGTGTATAGTAGAGTTTGTATGTGTATTTATCAGGCTAGTACAATTAACGGTTAAGTACTAGTTAATACTAGAACAGCAAATTATCCTATAGTATACAAATCCTGTTTAAAAAGAGAGAAACACCTCCCCCTCCGCTGGGGTGGTGGCCTTTGCATGTATTTGAGGGTTCTAATGTGGTAATTAGACACCCAAGAGTTAATGAGGTCGCCAGGTGAATGCTAAAGGCATCTGGATAGAGCAGATCAAGTTACCCAGTCATGACACCCTTGATCTATAGTCTAGAATATACTGTATAGGCACAACCACAACTTCAGTAAACATGATTTTACCTCCGCGGCACATACATGGGTTACAGCATTCATTTCTATTCATGATTAAGTATGCAATGTGTACCCCACAGGTGGCAAGATTAAAAGGGCTAACTGATAGCGTAGAAATAACAACTCATTCATACATTTGAACTGAAGCTAACTAACTGATAGCGTAGAAATAACTACTCATTCATACATTTGAACTGAATCTAACTATCAGTGTGCATGCCGAGAGGGTTTTACATATATGCGCAGGTATTCTATAGGCGCAGGGTGAGTAACGGCATTGAAAGGGAACTATATGACACATTAGTATCTTGAATAAGCGCATGCCTTGTATAAACGCATAGTAAAAGGTATCATCAGAATCTATATGGCGCGCAGCGTGGCTTTGGACAGCACAGGCTGAAACTGAGCATGATGCTTTTGCTGGGAATCAAAATAATTATAAGGATCCTGCTCAGTTTAAACCTGTACTGTACTGTACTGGAGAGTGTATCCTTGCAGCAGACGGACGGCAGCAGGTTTAGGTTAGGGGGAACTCAAAAGAATAGTTGCGCTGGGGGGAAAGGGCCTCATAAAAACGTCCCGCTCAATTTACAGAGGTGTGTGTAAGAGTTGTATACGCGTATGTTTAGCAGTTGGCGGATAAACTGGTCTATTGGGAGGATACAGGTCGTTATCACTGGTCAACCCATCAGTGACCATGTCCAACCCAACGTTATTTCAGCAAGGAGACGCTGTATGGTCAGGCATATAAATGAGAGGAGCATATACATATTTATGTATTTTCCTTTCTTTGAGCCAACGTAACCAAAGTGCTGGTATCATGGAACTTTCTGCATGTGTTGGGGGAAAACTGTGTTTCAGCAGGTTACGTGGTCTGAAAACCTATGGTACCAGCAGAATGTCGGAATCTGTTAATACATGTACAACATATTTCGTTATTCAGGCCTGAACAATATCATTATCCAGAAATTGACTTGTGCACAGGGACCTCCGCCTCGAAGTCTGAAAAATCAAATTTACTGTTATTAAAGGTGACCTACAAATATATTTCAAAAATCAAATTTGATAAGAGATTTCTAGGTTCGGACCTGTTTTACCTGGTATAGTCGGGTAACCTGAAGCGCATTTTCTCCTTCTTTTGGCCTTGTAAAGAGCCGTTGGGAGGGACTTCTGGGCGGTACCTGCCTGGGGGCATGTAGCCTCCACACTTTCAGGGTTGTCGGGGGTCAGCGGACAAACGGCGGTAGCAGACAGCCTGTTTACTTGGTCGTGGCAGGCCATTATCGACACATACAGCACGCCGACTTTTAATGAGAAAGATCTCCAGGCGCTTTAATGGCCCAGAAAGAAAGCTTATTTAGAGACGGGTGGCATTTTAATAGACGGGTGGGAGGGGTCAGCCGCGCCACATACCAGGTAGTGGGGATGTGAATTGATATGCTGAAGGGGATGCTTTAATTAAGTGACAAGCGCTGGGAACACCCACCGAGATGGGACAACACAGTGTGGCCGATAAGGCAAATAATGCACGCGGTGCGGGTACATGGACACAAATAAGACGTGTATTAACCGCATTTAGGAGATACATTTGGGAAGTTGAATGTGTTATTGTATAGGATGACCATGGCACTGGCGTCCCCCCCCCCCGAAAAAAAAACAGAAAAAAAATAATAAAAAGAAAACACACACAAAAAAACACGCGCCCAAATTAAAAAAAGTTAATTTGCACACTTTTTTCTTCATTATTGACCAGACCCATAGTCCGCCCATGCACAGTCCAAATGCCCTTTTGAAACTGAACACAATTATATCAGCCATATTATACACCAGGCGATTATACATTTCTGTGGCGCTTTAATATCCCTTTAATATTGCAGGTAACACTTTAGTGCTAATAAATTGAGCGCTATTTCAAGACCACCACCCCCTACCCCGGCGCTTACCCAGTGGGCACAAAACTCAGTTCAATGGTGGATCAACGTTGTATCAACATTGAATCAACATTGTCAACCAATTTTCAATGTTGATGCAATGTTCTGTGCCCACTGGGTATACAAGAGGTATTCAAAGTATCACCATGGTCACGGGTATCCAGGGCTTGGTAACATGAAACGTTCTTGTGGCCACTATACGTTATCAGTGGCGGATTTAGGGGGGGGGGGGGGGTGCGCGGGGGCGCGCGCCCCCCCTTTTATGGGCAAAATTCAAATTTTTTTAATGTAAAATTTGACACAAAAGTTAGGAATGGAGAATATTTCCTATAGCGCGCACCCCCCTTTTCAAAACCCTGTATCCGACACTGTACGACGTACATACAATTGTCAATACCTCAAGGTATGGTAGTGGCCACTAGACACCATACACTGACCACTGGAGTCTCTCAGTGACAATGGCCCACCCGCGGCACACAGCTCAACGAACAGACACCCATTGAACCCACACCCTGGAGGAAATGGTCAACCACCAGCTCCCTAGTCACAACACTCAGGCTGGCCATCTCGAGCATACCACCCTGGGCAAGGGTCGTGGCATTTGAACTCTGACATTGGGGTCGTTGACTTTCTGCCAGTGCTAGCCGCCACGGGGTATGGAGACACCTCCACATGGATGATCATTGGGAATCTTCACCACTCCATCCCCACCACACCAGTCCTGTTATGTCTACATCTTGGAGGAACTTCTACTGAAGGTCTGCCAAGATATGGCGAGGCCGACAAAGGGGGATATAACAGATTAAACTGCAGGGATCTACAGACAAAACGTGACACTCTCTGAGGGGATATCCGCGGGTGGGTTATGTGGTCAGGTCTATCACCTCCAGGGTTTTAAATGGAGACACTGGAGCTAGATATCGTTAATCCTAGTCCGGGGTCTCATTAATGAGCATCCATGAGCTTCTCAAAGGGTCGTGAGACTGGTGTTACGTGACGGAATGTAATGTTAATGAGATAGACCTCTTATGGGATAATAGCACCACCCAGCGTGCATGTGGGCTGGCCTTCAGATGGGAGATTCACTACTACTATACTACTAGTAGTACTAGATTATATGGTGGGTCCATATGCAAGCGATATATGTTTCATGGTGTCTCATATCATTGTTTGATAGTTTCAATGCAGGCCTACAAAGTTACGGTAAGTTACCATTCCTCAGGTAATATATTAAAGCTGCCCTGTTAAAAGTCCCCCCCCCCCCCATGATCTAGCATATTATCATTATGTCACAAAACATTGAACACAAAATATACAATGCATCATTATGTAATGATACGATACTGTCAATATAACGTGTAATACTTTTAGAATGTCTTACTTGAGATAATTGCGGATATTATCGGCTTTCTGTGCGTCTATGAGGCGCTGTGCTACAGCCTGGTCGCCGTCTGTGATGATGTACTCTGGTACTCCCTCCAGGCAGGGGCCGGGCCCGCCCCCCGGGTCCTGTCCGCCCGTCCGCCTGGACAGGAAGCCGGACAGAAAGCCCACCACGAAGCCCACCAGTAAGACGATGATCACCAGGCAACATAGAGCTATCCGCGATAAGTCCAACTTAGAGTCTGCAATTGAATAAAAAAGTTAAAAAGTGAAATGATGGGGGGTCGGGAGGTCGGGTGAATTTCCGCCCGGGGGCGCTCAAAAGTCACCCTCCTCAGCTGTGTCCAAATTGCTTCTTGTCACGACGACAAATGACATAATGCATTAAACCAATCACAGATGCGGCCTTGTTAAAAGTTCAATGATGAAACCCCCACCGGCCCTGAGGAGGGCCCTGGGGGTTGAGTATACCTGTCCCGCCTCCTTTCCCACTGTTGCTGTAGGTTCTAACATGTTGGTCTTTAAGAAGATGACCACTCCTGCATTGGTTTGGATGATTTAAGCTACATTTTAACTGGCTGCATTGCAACAGTTATATTGGTATGGTACTTCAGCTACATTCGATTTGAACTAATGGGCGTTTAGCATCATTAAGTATACAGTATGACACTTAGTGCATTCATGAATGACTCATTGGCGGATCCAGGGGGGGGGGGGCGACAGGCCTTGCCCCCCCCCCCCCAAAAAAAAAAAGGGAAAGAAGAGAGGAGAAAAGGGGGAAAAAGAGAGAAGGGGGCAATACCATATATACAGACCATCAGCATTATCTTAGGTGGGGCGGGGGGCATGCCCCCAAACCCCCCTAGCATGGCCGCTGCGCTTCACTTGCGCTGCGCGCGGGAATAGAGAGTCACTCCATGTTTTGCCAGGTTTGCCCCCCCCCCCCCCTGTGGCAAATCCTGGATCCGCCACTGAATGTATTGGGCATATGATATGGGGATACACCCTTTAGTGGCCATTAGCACATTTTAATTCAATATCTGTTAGTATCGAAAGCTTTCTGTGATTTGAAACAGATTGTCCTACGATGACAACGGTAAGGCTTATTCTATGTTAAAACAGTCACATATTATATCATAAGTGATGGATCATAACGCATTATTTCGATACATTGTACAACATAACCAGGTAGATTCAGGTGTATGCGCGCTTTACTTACCTTTCCGTTTTCTAGGCGCCTCCATGTCACCAGCTGAATAGAATGTGGATTAATTGACTCCAGTGTAGAAAATGAATATAGCTGGCAATGCTTATATGCAATGAACAGTCTTTATCGCATTTATGACAGTTGTAGTTTGAGAAATCCTGTAACTGTGTAAATGATAATCCAACGTGTTCCAAGATCCTTGTTTCAGCTACACTAGTAGTAGGTAGCTCCAAAAGCTTAGCAAATGATAAGTGCTTTTCTACATTTTGATGACACATTCATTTCAAATATCCAAACAGTGTGTTCAAAATTATCTGAAAAAATGATATTATTGCCAGAACTTTCCTTCCCTGCATTTGTGAGAACTGATGCTGGCCAACATCGACCATGGAAGACCTTACTCCAGTATGTGGTCCGGCTTTACAGACAACTCCTGCACAACTCCCCTGCACGGTCGGGACGGGGCCCAAGTTCTACTCTCGCCACTGAAGCACTTCCTAGCGATGGAGTGGCCTGCCTCCTGGGCGTGCTCACTTCACTCATCAGGGGGTGGCCGCTATAGTAGGGATTAGTCCATGATGATGAAGGTGAGAAACTCATAGGGTATGAACTGCCCCTGAATATATTAATATAGTTATGAAAGAAGAGACAAAGTATGTGCCAATATCACAGTTTACATTCTTCATTAATGGAGTAAAGCAACAGTGTTTTCTACAGAGTGCCAAGCATGACGTGACATGTAGCCCTCTTTTCATTGATAGCTTTCAAGAAAAAACTTTGTATACCTCAACATTGAGCCTATAGTTTCCCAGTAAGATCCGAGTTGCTACCTTTTGTCCACATACATGTATATCATTATTTACATTAGCAGCCTATCTTCATTGGGTAAACATCCCATAGGCATATTAGTTAGGTAGTTTTTGGGTGTCACCACTACAGAAGTACCTAAAGTGGCACGGGAGAGTCAAATATGAGTGGCCCACAAACAGTATAGGATAGTATATGGCAATGTTATGATATGCCAGGCTATGCTAAGCACCAAGGTGTAGAATGAGATAGCACCAAGGTGTAGAATGAAATCCGTGAGATCTATTCTCAGATTGAATACGAAATACATGGGTGGTCCCCTATAAACAGAAATTGGCAGATACCAAGGGGCTAAATGAACAGAAGACAGCCCCAAGTAGGCTAGATAGGAGAGTAAACCTAAAGCTAATTCTAATAGGAATACATTAGGCCTATCATTAGGCCCATTAGCATTTCTGTGATAGAGTTATAACCTCAAACTTCAATCTTCTACGTTTGTACTTCCGGTTTATATGTTGTAGCTACAGTTACTGTCAACCCAACTAACCACAAAGTAATTCTCAGCTGTATAATTATTTTGTTTATAATAATTGTCTATCAATACTGATGATATTATTATCTTTATATTTCTTTTTGTAAAAAGCCAAGTACATGTTGTATCATATGTCAAAGCACTCGAATATCATGACAATGAACAAAGTTGAAACTTGTTTAATATAATGGCATGAATACTGATTAGAGAGACCAGTGGATACAGGAGATAATCTCTTCTCTCCACTTTTTCGAGTATTCATTGTCACAGTGCAATGTTCACGAATACGTTATGGCATGAGTAGGCCTACTGCTTAACGTGTGTTCCCTGTATTCAGAAGTTTCCCAAATTATTCAATCATGAAAACCGAAATTCAAATACTAAAATTATGCTACAGTTGTTGCATAGAAATGGTATTTGAATCCAAATTTACTAGAATGTAGAGGACAGGCTGCTAGGGCCCGATTATCCAGTATGATAATTGAATCTTCCAATGAAAGGGAAAGACATGCTAAATAATGTCGACTGTGATAGACATTTTCTGTTTAGTTGCATTTATATATAATTACCGAACTCCTGTTCCATCTGTCAGTTATAATAGACGCCGACTGGCGCGGGAAAGTCCCACGGACGCCGTGTAAATCTTCAGTATAAAAACCTTAAAGGCGCGCATTCACACGAGGCACTTCCTGTTTAGTAATGGCTCCGTCACGTTGTCATTGAGCAGACTAAGGCCGATTCCCAATATGTTGTCCAATATTGAGTTTACTGAGCCCACACACCGCCAAGAACCGATCAGAATATGCATCCAACAACAACTCGAGAAATGTTTTTAGGGTGGATGGCATGTTTGAAAGGAGATCTCTTCAGATGTGTCAAGTAAAATTTCCAAGTGAGCATCAAACACCAGGATGGCCCTAGACCCCTAAATTCGACATGGCGACATGGGCATTTCTTAAATTCGACATGCGACATGAGGCCTAGTGACATGCGACATGAGGCTTAAAAAGATAGTGACATGGGACATGGACAGTTCTTAAAATCGACATGGGACATGAGCATTTTTAAGCGACATAGACATGCGACATGGCCATTTCTTAAAATCGACATGCGACATGGGGACCCCCCCATCAAGGGCCCCACCAGGTAGGAGGAGTGGATTCTTTAATAATTAGTCAAGACAGGTCAAGTCCTCAGTCACGTCAGTCAAGGAAACCACCCTATTCAGTCAAGTCAACTTATTCGTTTGCTAGTGAGTTAAAAAAGTGCCGGTAATTAACAAGTCCCCATATGTCTGTGCCTTGAAGATGCAGTCCTATGTCATACTAGGGACCACGGAGAACCGCACCACTGCCCTCAAAGTAGCAGTCACAGCAGACACTCTAAAATTGACCCCCTTATGACAGTGCAACTGGGGTGACCCTATGCATTATTTTTACTATTCAGCTTCTATTGACAATAGATGAATTTGCAAAGGTGCATCCCCGGGGTGGGCACTGAGTGTTTGAGGGTAGATAGCAACTGCCGCCCTACCGCCCTACTTTTCAGAGCTTGGGAGATTCGACCAACCTACTTTTCAGAGCTTGGGAGATTTGACCACCCTACTTTTCAGAGCTTGGGAGGTTTGACCGCCCTATTTATGTGGATAATCTGTACATGGACCGCCCTACTCCAACCCACTGCATTTACTTGCTGGATGAGATATTATAAGTTTAGGTCTCTCACAATTTTGTACAAATTCATTTTATTCATCCCTTCTAGCAATAATCTTTACTAATCCGCGCCTTACCTACTACATCTGACCGCCCCCCTTTTTGGGATCTAATGGAAATTCACCGCCACCGCTTTTCAGAGCTGTGCTGCAGCGGTTATCCAATACATGGCAGAGTAGCCCCCCCGGGGGTGCATCCTATGGTCCTTGATTGTGGCCATTCATTTTTTATTTATAGTTGTTCTTTAGATGACACTCATCAAATAGTAATGAAATGGCACTTTTGCAGAAATAAGGGTAATCTCTCACCCACAAAATTTGATTGAAATATTAGCGGCCCCTTCCTCTGTTATCAAATATGTCATATATCATTTTACAGCCTCTTTCAAGAAATCCCAAAGGGTTTTCTAGCTTCCCCTAAATAGTTTCCCATTATGGATTAGATGAACCATAACCATTATTCTAATTTTCAAAGTGTTCTTGAAACCAATAACATTAGAAGGGGCAATATCCTCTTGATGTAATGGAGTCATCATATTGCAGATACATCTGGATGCTTTTGAACATGAGGTACATTTCTGAACCAATACACAAGGTGAGTTCGGTATCAGGTTTTTATTGATCGGATCTACCAGCCTGCCTACTACCTGAGCCCACCCCTCACAAAGACCCAGCTAAGTTTTACTGAAGCCTGTTCCTTGCGAGGGGTGGTCTGGGGGAGTAGGCAGGCTGGTAGATCCGGTCAATAAAAACATGATACCAAACTCACCTACAATATCATGTAGAGAAGTTTGAAAGAATTGGTTCAATGGTGAGGCAGTAGGTGGCACAACCAATATCACT
Source organism: Harmothoe impar (assembly GCA_947462335.1). NCBI lineage: Eukaryota > Metazoa > Annelida > Polychaeta > Phyllodocida > Polynoidae > Harmothoe > Harmothoe impar. The sequence goes on from OX381704.1 coordinate 30,939,291, forward strand.
GAAAGGGTTTCAGTCTCTCCACCTCTCAGTTGGTTCTGACCATTAGCACACCATGTCACTAGCTATCCGTGGGGGACCATGCTGCCATCCTAGATGTCGGTCTTCTGACCATACACTGAAAACCTCAGGTTCGTCATTTTGACAATGCCAAAACTGACAACTTTAGGTAGTCAAAGTGACCACCTTAGGTCGTCATTGTGACTACCCATCTGAGCCATTCAGACCAAAGTTGTCACAATGACGACCTTAGGTAGTCACAATAATTAGGTAGTCAGAATGACTACCTTAAGTTGTTAATTTATGTATTGTCCATTTGAAGACCTAAAGTCATCAGTAATGACAACTCTCAAGTCCTAGGTTGTCCCAATGACTACCCTATGGTACATAATTCTATTCCTCACTTGCTACTTATGGCACACTACTGCCACCTGGTTTTTCATATTTGCATAACTATATCTGTCGTGAGATATACACTGGTGACAGGGAGCAGAGTGGTCTCTATACCTTTGGGGCCATCATTCTCACCCATTGGCAACTTATTTATAACAAGTAATGCTACTTAGTTCAATAAAGACTACACCAAATATGTGAAAAGGATGTCTCTCATTAAGAAGTGAACTAATTAGAGACTATATTCATACACCATTCTCCACTCCGTCTGCCATTATTCATTATGACTACCTAGGTCGTCATAATGACTAGGCTCCTTGCTCTGGGTTTTCAGTGATACTAAGTGTACCCTGCCACCGCAAACTGAGGTCAATAGAAGGTCAAATATAGATCATGAGATATTATCTATACAGATTATGCCAAATATAATGTACAGTCGGCCCTCACTTCCTTGAATTTGGAAAATGCAAGGAAAAACTATCTGAGGAAGCAAATTATCCGAGAAATCAAGTCCAAATATAATGGAACATAGGCCTATAAGGGAAGTTCCCAGGCAACTGTCTGAGGAAGTGAGGGATCCAAGGAAGCAAATGTTCGAGGTAGTGAGGGTTGACTGTATCCTGAAAATATAGGGCTAGTGTGTTTGGTATTAGTAGAAGAAAGATGGTTTGCTATTTCTGGTGCCAATTTCTGAAAGCTGCCCCTGTACATTTCTATAGTAAGTATTTGCTTCGGCATCCCATGCACTCTCCCATCGATTTCTCCAGTTAAACACACCATAGGAGCATAATCAAAAGTGTTCTGAACAGGATTCAGTGGCCCATTAGCATATGTGATCATAAAATCCGCAATCTACAATTAAAAAATATTTCCAAGTGCCTACCTATGTGGAAGTTTTTGCTCAATCATTCATTAAGTACCCCAGGTACACAGTGATCGAGCTTCTGTAGGCTACCCCAAGTACACAGTGATCGTCTTAGCATACCTCAGGTATGCAGGGATCGTCCTACTGTACCTCAGGTAGAGAATGACTCTTCTGTACCTCAGGTACAGAGTAATACTTCTTCTGTACCTCAGGTACACAGTGGTGCTTCTTCTTTACCTTAGGTACACAGCAGTAAACCAGACCCAACATCTGACGCATACATCTGCTGCTGCAGGAGGTGCTCTCTGATTGGTTGAAATCTCCTGTCTACCTGAGGTAGGCAGCTAAAGAGTGTACCTGGAGTTAACGTCTCGTGTGTCTAGTGGGCCAGCTGCAGCTTGACCATTAGACGCCTGAGACATTACCTCAGGTACACAAACCACATGCTACCTCAGGTACTCTGATATCAGCGGTAGCAGCACATGCTTCTGCCATGCCTCTTGATGGGTGTGTTTGGCTGTGCTGTGTACCTGAGGTACAGTAAACTGAGCCTAATTGAGTAATTGCACTAAGTTACAGAGACCACAACTCAAGTATTCATTCTGTACCTCAGGTACACCGTGGGCATGCTAGCTACTGTACCTCAGGTACACAGTGTCTGCACTGTACCTCAGGTACACAGCGATCCTACCGTACCTTAGGTACACAGTGATGATCCTGCTGTACCGCAGGTACACAGTGCTCACCCTTCTGTACCTCAGGTACACAGTGGGCATGCTAGCTACTGTGCCTCAGGTACACAATGGATGCACTGTACCTCAGATACACAGCGATCCTACCGTACCTTAGATACACAGTGATGATCCTACTGGGTACACAGTGCTCACCCTTCTGTATCTCAGGTACACAGGGTCATGCTAGCTTCTGTACCTCAGGTACACAGTGGTTGTACTGTACCTCACATATACAGCGATCATACTGTACCTTAGGTACATAGTGATGATCCTACTGTACCTCAGGTACACATAGCTCACCCTTCTGTACCTCAGGTACACAGTGTCCTTCTGTACCACAGGTAAACAGTGATCATCCTATGTGTACTTGAGGTTAACATTTTAACCCTACTGTACCTTAGGTACACATCCCCACCCCTAGCCCTCCTGGCCTAAATACCTGCTACACATGTGTTTTCTCTTCTAGAAATGTAATTGCAAGGAATGCTCTAGTATAACATGCTGTGTACCTAGGGTACAGAAGGATGTGTACCTGGGGTACAGAAGGATAGCGACTGTGTACCTGGGGTACAGAAGTCTACTGTACCGCAGGTACACAGTAGCCAACCAAACCAACATCTAAGAGACACAACAGATGCATCTGCTGCAGCAGAAGGTCGATTCCGATTAGCTGATTATCTGCTGTTTACCTGAGGTAGCCTCTGGCTTGTGTACGTGAGGTAACATAGATCTCAGGCTGCCGTCGAGCTGCCATACCATACATCAGGTATGATATTGGTGCTAATACCTCAGGTACACAGTATTCATCCTACTATACCTCAGGTATACAATGGGTCTTTCTGCACCTCAGGTACACAGTGCTCATCCTCCTGTACCTCAGGTACACAGTGCTCATCCTTCTGTACCTCAGGTACACAGTGGTCTTATGTACCTCAGGTACACAGTGCTTATCCTCCTGTACCTCAGGTACACAGTGGTCTTATGTCCCTCAGGTACGCAGTGCTCATCCTTCTGTACCTCAGGTACACAGTGGTCCTAGTGTACCTCAGGTACACAGTGGTCTTATATACCTCAGGTACACAGTGCTCATCCTTCTGTACCTCAGGTACACAGTGCTCATCCTACTATACCTAAGATACACATGCACACCCTATTGTACCTTAGATACACATCCCTACCCCTACTGTACCCAAGGTCCACATCCATGCATTTATATTCTTATACATCAAATATGTTTTGCTTTCATAGGTAGAGCTTAACATTATATCAAAGAATTATAAATAGTGTTTGGACAAAATTTGTATTCCTATTTCTTCAAAGGTATTGGTTGTTAATGGTATGGTCACCAAGTTATGACTTGACAGGGATTTGACCTTAGGTCCTCTGCATCATGAATCCAACATGCTAACCACTACTCTATGAGGGACAGGTGACATAAGGAATGCCCACGTACAACCCAATCACAATACTCAGACCCTGTTTGTACACTAATGTCGGACATGAGATTTGGCTGAGCTGGTTGCTGGAGGTTGGGAAGTAAAGGCTAGCTCTAGAGCGCCCCCTGACTTTTCCAGATATTAGTTCCAACAGACCCCATCTGGTGAGGAATAAGCCCACTAGTTAGTGCACACCTGACTCCATACGAAACCATTTACCCCCAGGATACCGTACTACAGCACACTGCTGCCCCCTGGATAGTGGCCAAGTACTAGCCCACTGGAGCTACTGGGTTAGGTCTCAACATTGGCACCATGTTTCTATTTCTATGGTTGGATGGTTTGTAATGATGTGATCATATTGTGATTTTCAAGCAAGTTCACAAGATTGGACTCACTAGTTTCAGCCTTAATGAAATGTGATGTGCAAGGTGTGGCTGGGATTGTTAGACATATACTTGGGTGCATAATTAAACTGATTATGGAGAACAGTTTGATGTCCAGTTTTCTCTTTGTTTACATGGGATTTAGTGTCTAGGATCTCTGAAAATGTCACACGCAGGGGGTCACTGTGGCATGGCACGATAAATCTGATTTCTAATTTTTCCATGAGCTTTCTATGGTTATCTGAGATTGGTTATTGTATTCTGAACATTTTTTTAAATAGCAAGGCTTCATGGTAAAGGAGATGATAGAAAACAATAGACCGTTGTAGGATAGTTTGACATATTTTACTTTTCATTTCATGGTACTCCCCGGTTCACAGAAGGTACAAAAATAGTCTGTATTGAATAAAATTCACCCGAGGTAGTTCAACGGGCAGTTTTAATATTCTGTCATAATAAATGCAATGAATGGCCATATTTTAAGCCATATCCCATAACATGCCAATGTAACAGATTAAAATGTGTGGCTTATTTGCATTCTCAAACTGATCCTCATAATACCTGATAGACTGTACAGAATACACAACTGATGTATACCGCAGATTCATATAGCATGCACACTATTAAAATAATGAAGAGGAGAGAGTTCCTACTTTGTTCTAGCGAAAAGTACAATGTTCATAACATGGTATATGCTATTCCTATATCAGAAAACGAACATGAACACTCTATCTACCGTATTCAACATCAGGAGCCCCTATGTTATAACCCGAAATATTTTAATTTAGCTTAGCGTAATGTGCACGCCAGAGGCGTAGGAAACAAAACTTCATGGGGGGGGGGCAAGGGGGCCTACCCAAACCAGCTTTAAGCATTGGCTTTTGTACTTGATGCCGCATATAAGGCTTATATTAGTAATGTTTGAGCCCCCTTTTGTTTTGATTTGGACCCCATGCCCCTCTGCTGCCATAATTGCTTCCTTATGTGGGAGAGGTAAATTTGGGATTTTTATGTACTATATTACGGGTCTTGGCAAATTTTGGGCGGGCCTCAACATATTCATGGCCCCCTTCTCTGTGATTGGGGGAGCACAGGCCCCCCTGGCCCCCCTTTTCCTACGCCACTGCACACATTACATTGAATACGAATACGGTATCTATATTTAAAGGCAACTATCCTTATCATCAGTACAGACCTTGCTTTAACAGGGCATTAAAATGGATATCATAGCACCGTTTGAGTTACATTTACTGTTCATAAGAAGACACATATATACTGACACAATAATCCACACTATGACTAAAGATACACTAAAAGTAGTTTGTTCAACCACAATACATTTTGTATACTATACATATTACTTTGGTGTACCGCTCAGCTTTCTTAAATTTATTTTATGCGTTAATTTCCTGATGGTACTTCTATTCAGAAGCCCTCTGCACAAGCACTATTTGTCTCCTTAATATCTACATACATTGTATTTGATCCTTCCAGTTGATCTATTTACTATTAGTGCAACATAAAATCAATTCATGCAGTTTTAAGTTATCTTATTTTGTTGAACAGCAAACCATCATAAATATATAAAACTAACATGGATACATAGCCCATTTACAACTCTCAGGATACCCGCTGATACATGTATAAAAACGTTTACAACCAATGATTCGGCACGCTGTAGCTGGTTTGGGTAGACTGTTAGAAGACACTCTATTGGCGCCTATGTGAATTTATGGTAGCTGGCCGGCTTCATGGCAAGACTGGCAGCAAAAGTCGGAAAAGTAGACGTGACGGCAAAGACGGGCCTGCACGATGAGTACACAGTTGGCTAACCATGGCTTGTCCGTACAGTTCACAGGCAACCTTAAACCTACAGAGACAAGCCAGAAAAAACAGTACGTTATTATTGGGTAAATAATACAACCATATGTAACATTCAGAGATGTAAGTGGGGTATGGATAGATTCCCTGAAAAGGTCAATGTGGCCATGGACGGTTTTGTCTCCTGCTGCCAGTAGCATTTGTCATGTCCATGCATCCATAGTCAGTTATCTCCTGGCAGCAGGATTTATCACATCCATGTGTCCACGGACTGGTGGCGCCATCTGAGGATTTAAGGCTGCAGCATGAATATTAACCAATCAGGAGCCAGTATTCCTTCATTTTCCCCTGGATTTGTAGTCCCTGAAATCCCCTGGGCCTGGGAGCCCCATAGACACAGTGCTAAACCCCTGAAAGATGCAAGCTGGCCCCACATCAGTGTGAGCTTGCATGCATGTATGGTAGAAGAGGTTGTACTGTCATTGGCTCTAAGTAGATGAGAAGGGCAGGGGGATGTAACACAGAATTGTTTACAGAATTTTGACAGAAGCTAATTGATTTTTCTATTTAAAATATATTTCTGGATGTCCTACAAATCCCTATATTCAGGGAAATCCCTGACCACTTACATCTCTGAACATTAAGTGAATCTCCAAGGTTTTGGCGAGACCCACAAATGGACCACAAATTCATTTAACTCTAGGGGATGATTAACAAATTGTAACACGCCCAGTGGGAAGGGATTTCTTTAAATCTTGGGGTCAGCCATGTCAGACCAAGTTATAGAGCTTCCAGAATTGTCAATACATACCGAACCTTGGTACATGTATAATTAAACGACACCCACAGATGATAGCACTATTCTCTCCCACTGCACTATATCAAAGCTGGCTTTACCTGCTATCCTGATGTGTGCTTCTACTGAGACGCTCTCTACGCCCCTGGTGGCCGTGCATCTATATGTGCCCTCATCTTCCGGTACCACGTCCTCAATGAAGAGCTCCTCCTCTGGTGTCATCTTAATGCGGTCATCAAAGAAGACAGGTACACCATTCTTTGTCCACTGTGTTGTCACGTCACCGTCACCCGTCACGATACACAGGAGTCTGACGTCACCACCGACGTAGTTGGTGTCATTATGAGCTGACATTACTACTGACAGAGGCCCCAGGGCTGGGGTGGAAGCTGGATTCAAACAAGACACACAGTTACATGTATTAGAATGGTAATGCTGGTGAATTGCAAGTACATGTACATGCACCGCTATAGATATAACTAGTAGTATATCCTATGGCTAGATGAGATCAAAGTATAACATTGATGCTGCGCCCATAATGCACAATGGGCAGCTGGCTTGTGGTAAAATCCGTAAGGATAGCAAAATTTGTAATGGGCCATATGTCATGCCCTATGTTATGTTAGCTTGATGGATGTATGCAGCGTTGGCGTATAACTGACAGTGCCGCATGCAAAGTATCATGCCAACCCTGTAGGGTTAATGCACTTGTCTTCTAAAGGTTGACCAACACTGCATTGGTGCATCATCACGACAAATGTTACTCTTCTAATGCACCATCATGTCTTCCGTAAATGGTTATGCAGGATGATGCCGACAGTGAAGAGGTTGGACCTTTGGCAGTCTTCCCAATTTTAAAAGCAAATCTAGGTGTTATATATCTTGACATGAAGATAGGTAACACACTCACCGTGAACATTTAAGACTACCATACGCTGGCTAGGGGCTGCCACTCCATTACTAGCCTCACAGATATAGTCCCCTTGGTCCTCCATTGTGACGTCACGGATGACGAGGCTGTCATTGGCGGCCTGTGAGACGCGGGTTCCGTCTAAGAAGAGTTGTGAGCCTGCCCTGAGCCAGGTGATGGCGGGTTGGGGCCTGCCCTGGGCCACGCACACCAGCACGGCAGTGGCACCTTGGTGTGCCGTCACTACTGACTGCATCTCACCAAACCGTACCGGCTCTGTTTAATACAAGCAAGGCAGAGGATCCATCAGTACACACGTCACTTAATGGGTTGTTATCTGCATGCAGGACTGCCATTCGAGCTGGCATTGTCTGTTGTAGGTATTCATAGAGTCTATAATATTTACCCACGCTTTAAATGAAAATAGATGTGTATTACGCCAAGCATTACGGGAAGGTCCCGATGTGAGTAGTGTAGGGAAAGTGGTGTTTTCCATAAATGTTATCTATTAATTTTGATAAACAACCAGGGGTTCTAGCAACAGAAGGGCGATGCGCTTGGGCTATATAGGTTTGGATGCATCCATTTCTGTGATTATATTAAATTCAACCCACTAACACTTGGTGAAGGGGGGGGGAGAGAGGGAGATGCATAATGGTAGTTCACGGGTCCTATTACCAAAGTCTATATGGAGCTTTAGTGGTCATGCTTGATTTAAGTCCTATATCTTACCAGTCACTGTTACAGCATAAGCCTTGGTAGCTGAAGTGCCGACTCCATTATAGGCTCGGCAGGTGAAGATGGCGCTATCTGTCGTGTCCACGGTGCGGATCTCTAGGGAATCGTCCTCCAGCTCGGCATAGCGTCCGGTGTCATCGGCCAGCACTGGGAACCTATATACACATGGGCGCAATGTATTAAACCCTTTTAAGGACAGCATGTTGTATTAAAGCAGCACCAGCAAGGAACTTGCTAGCACTGCATCAGTGGATGATACTGACGCTTCGGGAGTGTATGGACGCCGTATGGTGGATATAGCACTGCCGAGGGTGAGTTGTCAGATCGGAGAAAATACACCATGAATTATGCCACAGATAGCGCTGTAAGCTTGAATTACAAACACCTAGGAACTACTGATGTACACTGATATCTTGATAATACATTTGGCAGTTGGCCTTCATTTGGAGATATCACTATATAGAACCAACGTTATGAGTTACAATGTACGGTTCTCTGTGGACTACTTCAGACAATAAGACACCTGATATAAGTGATACAATTGTATGACACCTACCCATCCTTGTACCAAGTTATCTGAGGTCTGGGAGACCCTCTGCTCAAACACGTAAGGACCACTCCATTACCAAGGGTCACCATACGGTCCTCCTCGGACCTGTCGTAGATGACAGGTTCTTCCTCTAGAAAATACATAGATACATGTATAGATCATGCATTAGGATATTCAGGGTATACATAATATTCGCCATTTAGAGTGGCCTATACGGGGTGTATGCTATGGCACTAGGCCGACTTAGTAAGCTTTTATAATTCCCATATGGGACTACCATGGATATCACGTAGGCCACCAGTAACGTTGTATCATGCTCCCGGGGTGCTGTAAAACCAACCCTTTAAGGACGGTATGTGGCCTTTAAAAGCACAATACATATCCTCACCATGCACTAATACTGGTACACCGGCACGTTACTTGTCAGCGCTCCATTGGTGCATCCTGCTAACCCTTCGCTGGGCTGCATTCATGCAGTATAACGATATTAAAGGCCATGGCATATCAATTTAATTAAAGGACTATTAAAGCGTTAATGCTTAACCTTAGAATCCATTGGCTATGGGGTGGGGAATCTGGGGTGGGGAATCTTTCACCACTTTCTAACTGGTTCGATAGAGTAGGAGGCCAGATACCTATCGGCATTACCTATTTGACGTAAATAGCGCACACACCACCTTTTGGCCAGACTAGAGATAATTACCAAACTATTGACTTTTAAATCTCCGCCGTTTTAAACTATACATAATATGGTACCACCCTTCGCGGTGACGTCATCAATGACATCACTGCACGGAGTCTCACGAGTAACCAGCTTTATTCAATTTGTTATATTACAAAATAGGCAGAGACTGCAAGGTTTTGCTTAATATAAGCTCCCCATGTACCTTACTTAGGTGATATTGCGGCAAAAGTGTACAGGAAAAGGAATCCCAGACCAATACAAAACTAAGGGCTATTATTGTTTTGAAGTAATCACTTAAGGGCGGATATGCCGCACATGGTGTAAACAAGATACCTGTAGACCCTAGCAAACAAACAAAATAAGTTGCTACGCGCACTGTGCGCTAATTACGTCGAATAACGAATCATTAGACTTTGTGATTGTGATTAGTTATTTGTGATGTTATACCTTGAGGCCTCTCATATATACAAATAACAAAGCAGGGAAGGGTTGGGGTTGTAGGGGAGTTGTGTGAAGGGTATTTGACTTTGTGATTTAGAGTATCGCTTTAATCATTCAAATTCATTATACTCTCTCCATTGTCCATTATGTCTACAATCCATCTCCTGCACAATTATCAAGTATGGAACAACGGTACCTAGAATGATTTAATCTGACAATATTAAGATATAATAGACAGTGCAATAGATTTGTAGTGGCTATATGGATGTGTATTCATTATCCATACACGCCGGTGCTGAGTTTGGTGGTGATTAACTAAATAAGTGACCACCAATAGGTTGGTAGATGTCATATAAGACCTACCGTAGTCAATTTCCTCTCCTGAAAATGTTGTAAGGGACAAATTCATATCAGATATGTTCTATTTTTTTATGCTCATTTGGTAACTTTGAGAGCCTAGTATGTAATTTTGTTTGTGATATAGAGACTTATATATTTAGTATTTGGTAGAAAAATGCATTTTCCAATAAAGAAAACAGTACCGCAGCGCTGATATAGTTAAATATGGAGTGTTTTTTTTAAACAATGGGGTGGGGGTGGGGGATTTAGCGCGGAGCGTGCACATCCCCCTCCCCCCGTTCTGTAAACATGAGCGCTTTGGATAAAGGGCTACTCAAATGTGCCCTCAATGCGAGTGAAGGAGGAAGGAGAATTTTTGTTTTGTGTGTATTTCTGATGTGCCTTGAATGTTCAGAGCGCTGGTCATCTGGGAGGCTATAGTTGAACCAGAGATATTCATAGGTGCAGTTTTTTACATGTACATGTAGTATGTGTTATCTTTAAGCCCCAAGCCTTACCTGGGCAGCCTTGGAAGTTGTAGCCCTTGGCTGGAGTCACACCATCTGGGCAACACCCTAACACTGACCCTGCGCACCCTGCCAAACACCATGCCAAACAAACAAGGAAAGCTCACTAACAGGTATAAAGCAGGTAGCTACTGTCAACGTATTTTAATAGATTCATGGGTATACATTTTCGCGGAAAAGCAATAATAGTCGGCGGATATTTTTGCACACTGTATACAGCATACAAAAAAAGTCGCAGGTTTCTAATTTCCGTGAAAATATGTACCCCCCGAAATAAAGTACGACCACAGTATAACACAAAGTTAGCATGGTATAAGGGAGAGAATCAAAAATAAAGGCAGGCAAAATCAAAATTAGGCACACTAAAAGCAAATCGTCCCAAAGTATTGTTATATGCATTGCACAAGTCAATCAGGGAAGTTGTTAAGGCAAAGCCTTTTGAAGCAGAAGTGATTGATTTTGTGTAGTAGCATGTACTTTTCAGTGCTGTGTACGTTTTGATGGCAAAATATGTCATGTATGACCTGTAGTTACCCCAGTACTACATATGTTAAAACTAAATTTCATTCAAAACCTGATTATCAGTCTATGTTAACGGTTTTGTGTTCAGCGCTGGCTTTTCCAAACAAATAGAAATCCATGTGATTGCTTCAGTTCCCTTCCCGATAAACAATACTAAACAAACTTGATTTCAAAACTTCATGAATGTTTTCTATGCTACTTTGAGGATCCAAAAAGAAATATAATGTTGCACACAGATACCTTTCATAATACACGTGTCAAATTGTCGAAGTTATGAAATTAGATTTGCGTGGAAATGGGCTTTTATTGATAGCCTTAGACTGGATATACTTATAAATACTGACTAAATGTAACAACTATTTGATATGTGTGATCATGTTGTAAATGATTATTCGCAAGATGCCAAAGGAGGTGTATTTGTAGATGGATCAAACTGATAGGGAGATAAAATACCCTGACCACACCCAATGTAAAATCAGTGGTGGAGGAAGCAGTCTTTGCACACACACACAACTTCATGGAATATGGGGACAAAATTTGGTATTGCTATGGGTTTTTGCCAGTTATACCGCAGGTGTAAGACCTGGTGTAAAAATATGCTGTAAAATATTTAGCCCAAATGAAACCTTATTTGAAAAAACATATTAGCCGAATATGTTCTATCGGATATAAGATAATGGGTTGGTGGAAATGAACCATGTGAGGTTGGTGCTATGCCCCGGCTGCGACCTTCACACTACAGAAGCTACAGGAGATTAGGTTAGCCGGAGTGTATGTCAGAGATGCCACTTTTTCTACTTCAGTAGGAATTCCTTATTTTTGGCTGGAATTTCTGCATAGAAATATGTTAATTTCCTGCGGAAAAACTACCAAAATGGTAGGATTTCCTACTTTTTGATAAGACTGAGTGGCATCTCTGGTATGTGTATGTATATACCTGGGAGCTGGTCAGCGGCCAGACACACCTGGCCACCTCCAGCGTTACTGCAGCACCGGCCGCCATGGGGGCAGTCCACATCGCCGGAACACAGGCTGACCGTGGTGGTGGACAGCTCCCCCTCCATGGGTGGACACTGGGGCAGCTGGACGCCTGCTAAAGGACAGGCAGTGTACAGGGTAACACAACAGTGACAACTAACAACAAGGCTATAGGTATGTACAGTCATAGTGCCACAAGGAAGGTGTGGGAGCAAGAACAGTGCATTGTAACAGAACAAGGCATATAGAAGCACATGTATACGGCATACAAGAACTCAAAGTCGACAAGGCTCATGTGCATCGGACACAAGACACAGGACATGAATATATATATTTGCTAGCTGTGATGGCAGTTATTATCGATTTGTCCCATATTATTTATGTCAGGTAGGTAAAAGAGTATGTAGGTATCATCTGGACAGTGTTGAAATAGAGTGTCTGTCTGTATAATGTACAGGTTTAGAAAGATGACCAAGAGTAGAGCCGTGAGGATTATTGGTACTGTCCAGGTTAAAAAGTCGCCATTAACGGGGGGGGGGGGCAGGGATTCTTACCTGGGCCTGCAGGGGCGGCGCACTGATAACCACAGGAAGACGAACAACACTTGTCTGCGCCTGCGCAGTCAGCGTCACGCTCACATGGCTGGTCACATGACCCCATACGTAGGACATCCAGCTCTGGGCACTCACCGTCCCTTTGTTCTGTTAAAACGGTACATTATCAATCATGTTTTGTTGTATGCCTGGACAATATTATAGTTGATAGCAGTACTAAATAGTATCTAGGGTCATCCACTGTCTAGGATTAATTATTATTGAACTATCAATAATGGTAACTCTTTAGGACAGTAACTGTCTCGGATATCTATCTTTCAGTAGCCATTGATGACTTTGTTTCTTTGTATTGTCATAGATATATGGAGTCCTCGGTATTGTTAACTAGTAGTTATTATATTCTAGTGGAGGTGTTACTTACTTGGCACGCAGACGGCCTGAGCAGGAGGACAGGGGGCTGCGAAACATTGGATTTGTTGTACCTCGCACTCAAATCCTTCATCACAACGCTGCCCCTGAATAGTAAAGAAGCGTTATGTACCGTTACATGATAGTGCTAATCTAATTGTGTACAATACAATACCATGCATACTTAATTACCAGGCGGCTACATATTATTCGGGGTGATTATCGTGTGGATGAACGGTGTCTATATGTCACCAGACTTAAAAAGTACCCTACTCAACACCCTTTTCCTAGAAGTGTCACTCCATTGGGGTTTCTATTTTAGATTGTTTGAACCAAACATTGCAGTATATCCCTACCTCACAAGGGTCCTGGCAGCGGCACTCGAGGCATCCGTCGGGGCCCCGGGCATACTCTCCAGGACACTTCAAGTCACAACTCAGCACCCCACAAGACACAGTAGCTGCAACAAAACCAATGCTAGTCAGTGCATAATTATAGTGATATATGAACGATAATACAGTTAGCAATGCTACTGGGTGGCAATGCAATGTAAATTGGAACAATGAGTATATAAATCATACCGTCGGTATATATAGTCAATCTGACAGGGGTTGTATTCCCAAGAGAGGCGCATTTTCAAGACCCTATTTCAGTGATTAATGTACATTTCAAGAGCTCTCTACCCACATTGCTTAAATACAAGACTGGCGCTCTTTTGAAATGGGCGCTCTATCGACGGTGTGGTACTAATCTATTTACACAGGTTAAATGCTTATCGTCGTCATGCGATAGTTTCATGATGGATCCTCACCCTTTGAGCACATGGCAATGCAGTCCTTGTAATGGCCGAAGTTGTTCCCATTTCCTTCACATCCGCCGTAATAGAAGGCTACACAGTCTCCCTGGGCTGGGTCAAAGTGGTAGCGCTTCTCGGCTGCCCTGCACGGTCCCGCATCAGGGGCCAGGTAGCAGTCTCCTGTGAGCGAGATAAGGGATCATATACAAATACATATAAAGACACTGTAGGTCTCAGCATACACATGTAAATACCGGGTTGTATTAAGCCTACTAAACATCAATATGTAGTATAGGAAATTTGGATTTGCATCGGGGCTTACTATTCACCTGATTAAGTACATAAGTAGTATATGGAATAGGAGTCTGCACCGTGACGTCCTGGTGACACACACACGATAAGTAGTACAGCATGTTCATGAAATGGGATTTAGCATAGGGACCCGCTATTCACTAGATATAGCAGCATAGTACTAACTGGGTTCAGGGGATTTGTATCAGGATATCTAATGAGAATGTCGCATTCCCAGCTTAGGGATGGCTGTCGGTGTCATTTGGTACAAGCGAGCAGGCACTCAATCTAGATCAGTATAGACTTAGCGCTGACCGATATTAGGACAGAGTCGCCGTACCACTGATAAATATGTTGAATAGCGTCAGATTTATTAAAGACATCAAGGTGAAATATATGTATTTTCATAATCATTGTCCAGCCTTTGACTAGAATCTGTGTCTATTGTCAATATATGAGTGATTGTACCCCTCAGTAGATGCACTACACTGACTGGTAGGCCACAGGGTGAGCCACCAGAATGTGAAGTTCCGTCCCAATGAAAGGGGCACTAAATTTTGAAGGTGGTTTCATATAGCTATTGCCCCTACCAATCTGAGAAAAAAAGTTCTCCGCGTAAAATTGCACCGTTTGCGCATAGGGCAAGGTCAAAGGTCAAGGTCATTCAAAAATAGGGCTAGGCCAGAAAATTTACTTATTTTTGAACTGCTCTGTTAATATCAACAGGGCGGGTCCAAAATTTTATGTCAAGGTAGGGTGATGTAAGACCTTTATCCATGAGAAATTAAAATGACCTTGGCCAAGGTCAAGGTCACTATTTTCAAGGTCAAATGTTGAAAAATGGCCCAAAATAGCTATCATCCTTGGTTTCAATAGCTCTGGTGATCAGGAATATCACTATAAGTATGACCAATGCCGCTCAAATGATGAGGAGATGTCATAGGGACAATTTCTACTTGAAATTCCCGAGAAATGGCTCCCGTTTCCATGGCAACCAGTACCTATTTCAATGTTTGATATAATAAATAGCTGCAATGAGAAAAAACTCTTGATGACCTCTAGAGCATAATTTGTATCAAATCATCTAGATATCTGGCATGGATATAGAACATGAAGACTGCCTTCTATTAATATCTTAATATGACCTCTATCAAGGTCAAGGTCATAGGAGCAAGGTCAAATATAGGAATTTCTGTCTTTTTGGCCAGGTTTGCTATATATAGACGTAATCCAGTAAGAGTACAATGATGTCTATGAGTATTATGTTTTGGGCATTGTGTTTTTGTATAGCCAATGGCCCCAATAAACATGGGAAAAAAGTTCTCCACTCAAAGTCATGTAGTTTTCTTGCAAGATGAGGTCAAAGGTCAAGGTCACTCAAAAAGCAAAAAGAGAGTTATGCCAGAAAACATACTCATCTTTGAACTGCCCTTTTAATATTAACTAGAAGGGGCTATACTTACATGTCAACATAGAGTTGTGAAAGACCTTTGTCCATGAGAAATTAAAATGACCTTGGCCAAGGTCAAGGTCACTATTTTCAAGGTCAAATGTTGAAAAATGGCCCAAAATAGCTATCATCCTTGGTTTCAATAGCTCTGGTGATCAGGAATATCACCATAAGTATGACCTATGCTGCTCAAATGATGAGGAGATGTCATAGGGACAATTTCAACTTGAAATTCCCGAGAAATGGCTCCCGTTTCCATGGCAACCAGTACCTATTTCAATGTTTGATATAATAAATAGCTGCAATGAGAAAAAACTCTTGATGACCTCTAAAGCTTAATTTGTATCAAATCATCTAGATATCTGGCATGGATATAGAACATGAAGACTGCCTTCTATTAATTTCTTAATATGACCACTATCAAGGTCAAGGTCATAGTAGCAAGGTCAAATATAGGAATTTCTGTCTTTTTGGCCAGGTTTGCTATATATCGACGTAATCCAGTAAGAGTACAATGATGTCTATGAGTATTATGTATTGGGCATTGTGTTTTTGTATAGCCAATGGCCCCAATAAACATAGGGACAAAGTTCTCCACTCAAGGTAGTTTTCTTGCAGGATGAGGTCAAAGGTCAAGGTCACTCAAAAAGCGAAACGAGAGTTATGCCAGAAAACATACTGATCTTTGAACTGCCCTTTCAATATTAACAAGAAGGGGCTATACTTACATGTCAAGATAGAGTTGTATAAGACCTTTGTCCATGAGAAATTAAAATGACCTTGGCCAAAGTCAAGGTCAATATTTTCAAGGTCAAATATTGAAATATGGCCCAAAATAGCTATTATCCTTGGTTTCAATAGCTCTGGTGATCAGGAATATCATCATAAGTATAACATATGCTGCTTACATGATAATGAGATGTCATAGAAACAATTTTTGTTTGGAATTCTTAAGAAATAGCTGCTGTTTCTATGGCAACAGGTAACAGGTACAGGAATTTCTGCATTCATGGCCATGTTTGCTATATTTAGACATAATCAACTAAGAATACAATGTTGTTCATGGGCAATATTTCTGTTTAGGTATTTGTGTTTTTGTATAGCTATTGGCCGTAAGAACCATTAGCCAAAAGTTCTCCGCTCAAGGTCATGTAGTTTTCTTGCAGGACGAGGTTTAAGGTCAAGGTCCCTCAAAAAGAGTCAAGCCATGATCACATGTCAAGATAGAGTTATATAAGAAATTGAAATAACCTTGGCCAAAGTCAAGGTCACTCTTTACAAGGTCAGATCTTGGAAAACTGTTTTCTTATCATTTTATGTTTCAATACCTCAGCTGACCTGGAAAATCAACATTAGTATGAACACTTATGTTAAGATGATACTGAAAAGACTTTTTTCACATGGAATTTGTGAGAATTGTCTGCTGTTTCCATGGTAACCTGCAGTTAAATCAATGATTGAAATGAACAAAGTCAGCATTGCGACTTCTAGAGGTCAATTTTCGTATGGATATAGAACATGATGACTGCCTTCTGATAACTTCTCAATAAGACCTTTAGAAACCACAGAAGCAAGGTCAAATATAGAAATTTCAGCTTTTCCTGGCCATAATTGCTGTGTTTAGACATGATCCAATAAGAATGCAATCTTGTGTATGGGCACTACTTTCTGAAAGTGCTTTTGTATTAGTTCAAAAGTTCTTCACTTTTGGCCACCACCCAGTAAACACAACAGCATTAGTCAGACGTAAATCTACATTGATTTTTGGTCTATGCTACGTAATTTTTAGAAGGTTTGTGAACGTTAAAACTGCATGAACGCAGAAGATTTGTTCAAGAGCTGTAATATTCTCTCCATAATTGATAGTGCTGCCACCTAGTGTGACACAGAGGAGTCATCTACCCAATTGAAGCTTAAAAGGTATGTCTTTTAACATAGATCTACGTCTAATAACCTTCCAAAATTACCAATCTCAAACCTTTGGTTTGAAAACTACCTAGAGAAACCTCTGAGCTACGTTGTATTACGTAGGGTGTTTACTGGGCAGGAGGCATCAGAATGGCAGTATAATGGGAAAAAAAACTAAAAGTGCTTTGTGTGGAGAATACAGTAGTCTTCTGAGAATTTTTCCATATTTGATGCTAATATTCTTAGTTAGGAATGTGAATGGAACTTTTCCTAGAGACATCCTAGATGGAACATTGTGGTTCTCATCTCTTGGGAATTACATCAATTATTCAAAAACTGAAAACAGACCTAGAAAAATCCTCCTAGAACCAAATCTACACGAAGAGTCACACCTTTTCAGGGCATTTTTCTATCTAATTTAGTAGTTTTTATGGGACAGGGCGCATTTACAGCTTATTTTCAGTTTTACATAACAACCCATCTTCGAGATATGATTCCCACCATACTTCAAGTAGTATCTTGGCTTATGATATCTCATATTAAAGATCTTGACACAAACTTTGTTTATCAATTCCCCCCTAGATACCCCTTTCCACTTGCCCTGATGTCAAGATAGAATGATATAACACTTACATACAAGTTAAATTAAAATAACCTAGACCAATTTCAAGGCCACTCTTTTGAAGTCAAATGTTGAGAAAGAACTGACAAAAGCTGCCATTATGCTTTATTTCAGTAGCTTTAATGATTAGGAATATCACTCCCTTTCATGCTCAGTAGATGATAGGTTATATGGATTATCTCTGTATGAAATCTGTAAGACATTTAATGGCAACTGTTTCCATGGTAAGGAGTAATAATTAATAAAATCGTAATATGTGTAATGGATTTTTTGCTTCCATGTAGTTATGATACGTAGGATAGGACTTATTTCTCTCTATTTCTAAGATATAAATTTCCTTCTAATACACATCAGGCTGTGTCTCACGAGATTGGGCACAAGAATATATTGGTGCTGTAAAAGTTAATATATAATTTACAGGATAAAACAAGGGAAATCAATGACTACCTGTTTTGGTCAAGCCTACCCCTTCAGTACAATGTAAGCTATATCAAGAGAATTTTGAACATGACCCTGTGTGCGAAGAATTTGAATTTTCTATATATCAACAATTTACACATAGATCTATCTGGAAAATGACATTGGGTGAGGGGGGCACTGGCCTGTGTTAAGTGATTATGGAGCAGCAGCCTGTCATTTTGTTACAACTTGTTACAAGGAGGGAAGGTGGGGGGAGTCAAATTAAGTGGCCAAAATTGTGTTTCATAAGAGGAGTGGGTATGTACAGATGTGCTGGATCAAATTTAGATATCTATTGAGCAAGGTTAAAGGAACCCGAGTTTGGGTCGATCCCATGAGCCATCCTGTCAATCTGATTATGGGGACTTTAGTACTGTATCAGAAAATCAAAAACTTGCATGTAAACCGCACCCTGACTCTGGGCCGATCCTATAAGCTCCAATGCTGATCTGACTTGCATACTATCCACAGCTTCTGTTCTTGCATTTACAGCAGCGATTTGTGGCCATATTTCAATATTTAACCTCGAGAAAACTGAATCACTTTGATTTTGGCCAAGGTCATATTAATTTCTCATGAACAAAGGTCTTATACAACGTGTATCCCTTACTGAGTTTTTCGAGAATAAAGTCATTGTTATTGTAATCTTGATGAGCCCTACCTTGTTGATGTTGAAAGAGCAGTTGCAATTAGAGAAGTATGCTTTCTGGTATGACTCTCCCTCTCTTTGACCTCATCATGCAAGTACATGACTTTGAGTGGAAAACTTTTGGCCTACGGTTCTTAGGGCCATTAGCTATACAAAAGCACAATGCCCGAAAAAAAAGCCCATGAATAACATTGAATACTACTGGATTACATCTAAATGTAGCAAAAATGGCCAACAATGCAGAAATTCCTGTATTTGACCTTGCTCCTATGACCTTGACCTTAATCAAGGTCATACTAAGGAATTCATATAAGGCAGTCATCATGTTCTATATCCATGCCAGATATTTACATGATTCAATGCAAATTAAGCTCTAGGGATCACCATGAATAACGCTATTTGTCATATCAAACATTAAAAAAGTTATCTGTTGCCATGGAAACGGCAGCTATTTCCTAAGAATTTCAAGTTGAAATTGTCCCTATGACATCTCCTCATCATTTGAGCAGCATAGGTCATACTTATGATGATATTCCTGATCACCAGAGCTATTGAAACCAAGGATGATAGCTATTTTGGGCCATATTTCAATATTTGACCTTGAAAATAGTGACCTTGACCTTGGCCAAGGTCATTTTAATTTATCATGGACAAAGGTCTTATACAACTCTATCTTGACATGTAAGTATAGCCCCTTCTAGTTAATATTGTCAGTTTAAAGATGAGTATGTTTTCTGGCATAACTCTCTTTTCGCTTTTTGAGTGACCTTGACCTTTGACCTCATCCTGCAAGAAAACTACATGACCTTGAGTGGAGCGCTTTGTCCCTATGTTTATTGGGGCCATTGGCTATACAAAAACACAATGCCCAATACATAATACTCATAGACATCATTGTACTCTTACTGGATTACGTCTATATATAGCAAACCTGGCCATAAAGACAGAAATTCCTATATTTGACCTTGCTCCTATGACCTTGACCTTGATAGAGGTCATATTAAGAAATTAATAGAAGGCAGTCTTCATGTTCTATATCCATGCCAGATATCTAGATGATTTGATACAAATTAAGCTCTAGAGGTCATCAAGAGTTTTTTCTCATTGCAGCTATTTATTATATCAAACATTGAAATAGGTACTGGTTGCCATGGAAACGGGAGCCATTTCTCGGGAATTTCAAGTTGAAATTGTCCCTATGACATCTCCTCATCATTTGAGCAGCATAGGTCATACTTATGGTGATATTCCTGATCACCAGAGCTATTGAAACCAAGGATGATAGCTATTTTGGGCCATTTTTCAACATTTGACCTTGAAAATAGTGACCTTGACCTTGGCCAAGGTCATTTTAATTTCTCATGGATAAAGGTCTTACATCACCCTACCTTGACATAAAATTTTGGACCCGCCCTGTTGATATTAACAGAGCAGTTCAAAAATAAGTAAATTTTCTGGCCTAGCCCTATTTTTGAATGACCTTGACCTTTGACCTTACCCTACGCGCAAACGGTGCAATTTTACGCGGAGAACTTTTTTTCTCAGATTGGTAGGGGCAATAGCTATATGAAACCACCTTCAAAATTTAGTGCCCCCTTCATTGGGACGGAACTTCATTTCTAATCTCTTTTTTGGGACCCACCCAATGGCCTATGGACGCTCTGTGTAAGGTCTTATCAAACCATTGCGGAGCAAAGCTTTCAGCCTACCTGGTTCGCGAATCACTGGCTCCTTGGTCCTATCACCACAGCGGTTGTAGCAATCCTCCTGGGTCTCAAAGTTATTGTCGTTGGCCTGACAGCCTCCGTATATGAAGGGTCTGCACTCCTGAAGGTCGGAGTCATAGAAGAAGCGCAGGTAATCTGCATAGCATGGCCCCGGGTACTCTGGCTGCTGGCACACCTCAACTACAATTAGAAACATTTGGGCATTTTAAACATTCCTATCATTGATATCAAACCAAATATGCGTATGATATTAGAGCACTTATTGCACATTGCCATAAATTAGTTTGTGGGTAAAATATTTGAAGATATTGCAGGATTGTATCACGGGCGTTGAAGTGATTGATACTTATCAACGAAGATATGGATTGAGTCATAATAGTTAATTCTCCATCAACCTACCTGCTACAGTGGGCACGTCTGTAGGTACAATGGTGCCCCCACACTCGGCCTGGCAGAGCTCCTCGTTGTCAAACTGGTTTTCATTGCCGAGGCAGCCTCCATAGGTGAACTCCACACACCGTGTCTGGGTGTAGTCGTAGTACCATTTACGTACCCCGGCTGAACAGGGGCCCTGCTCCGCCGGCAACATGCAGACATCTGAAATAGCACGGTAACACACGCAGTAAGCACCCAGAACAACTCTCAGAAACTCACAACTAGTATCGGGTCTTCTGGTAGAGATAGAGAAAACTATAATTTTTCTTGGGAGGAGATTATTTTGCTCTATTGCCGAAGATAGAAGAGAGTGATTGATTAAGATTCTATAAATCTGCTTCTTTTATCATTAACATGTACATTCATACTAGCAGCTAGTGCTATTTGTGATTAATCCCGTTTTTCATGCATGCTGCTCTCAGCCAGTATGTTGTAATCTAGCATGCCATTCAAGTTTATCCCAGTTGGTAGAACATGCTTTCCCATCCACATAAACACATACTATTTCTTGTATCACAATGATGCCCAAATCAGGCCTATATTGGTGTATAAATATGAATGTTTCTACTTTTACATACATATTTGAAGTCCTTCTAAAAGGTGTATAGTTATAGGTTGTGTTATTAAGGCTAACTTCAATAAGACGGGAAGTGTGGTGGGGCAATATAACCTGTACTTCCGTTTAAATATAAGGCGGGCCATAATGGTAGGGGGCCTTATAGCTCAAATGGGGAATAAATTATTTACATGTGCATTTAACTCTCTAGGTCTCTTGTAAAATCAAAATCGGTATCGGAAGTAGAGACATTAACGATCCCTAATGGAAATTAATGCTGTTTCTTCCTAATTCCCATCCAAAAGTGAGAAACACTCTTCACATCGAATATACAGATAGAAACGGTAAACGATCATATATATTGATCTGATAACATGACAGCCATGTATATATCGTGTGAATATCCTTAATAAAATATGGGGTATTAAATGCATTAAATGTGTCACTTGACAATGTATAAGTACAATGTGTGTAAGGCAAGCGTCGGCTCACACGTGATAATACAAGAATTGTCAGGGTGTACAAATGTAAAAAAAAATCCATGTTCTTATGATGGGACGATTTGTCTCGAAGATATAGTTTCAAGAAAAAACATTAATTGATATTTCCATCGGATTGATACAAAGTACATTCTTGTATTATCAGTGGGTAAACGGTATGTATACAGTCGGCCAAGGTTGCCATGCCGTGATAACCTTATCATTTCCCGTTATATACCTGAAATATAATAGCTTTAAGGGCATAACAATATGAACGTTATTACACCTTATACCGAACCAATACCCATTGGGGTATTATAGCAATAAGGTAAGGAAGCAGTGCAACATGAATATATGAAATCATTGTGTAGTAGTACCTGTAGTAGGGGGTATTTACAAGGGGGGAGGGAGGTTAAACCTTGGTGAAAGTGGCTAAAGTAAAAGCATTGCCCGCCACAAGCAGCAAGATACAGGGAAACCATTTACAAGAAGCAAGCACTTCGTCCACGGGCACCTTCAAGGAGGACGTTAGCATGGCAGTAGACTTGGCACTTTTCCCTTGAGGCAAAATTGTTCCCATTGCCTTGGCAACCGCCATACAGGAAATCTTTACATATCTGGTGTTTGGTGTCGAAATACCAACGACGTATACTGGCCTTGCATGGACCCGGGTCCACGGTAATCGTGCACACGTCTGATGTGGTGTAGTGGCCAAGAAGACAGAATTACTAACAGGAATCTAGGTAGCAACTTACAAGGTGTGGGGTGACACTATTGTCCTGCTTTAACAATGTTAGAGAACTACGCAAGTCTATATTAGTTCAAAAGTGTTTCATGTTGTTAATTTAAAGGTTGGTAGAAGTCATAACGAATACAAGATATGAGAAGAGAATGTAGAATGAACAGAAACGTCTAGATTATGTTAGAATTAATAGGAAGGTTACGTCCATTTTAACAACAATTTAATACTTTCAACAGAATAAATAAATGGTGAACTGAACAGTAGCATTAACTCAGTATAATCAGGATTATTTCAAAGTAAAGTGCGCTCTGGGGAGGTCACTAAGTAATACAAGTAAAAATTCAACTTAATAAGCAAATATTACAATGGTTAAACAATTAAATTGAGTAAAGTGAAGTATTTGGTAGGGCTCGATTTACTGTAAATTTGGTGCAATAATACAATTATCTTGATTAGAAATATAGTAGTTGGTAGCACAATGCAAACGATGCCATTATGCACTACAGTCATGCATATTCTGTGTGTTTTCCCCTTTACACATGAAACATGCACAGAAGTGTTTAGTAAAACGAAACACTAAAATGAGCTCTTTCTTTTGTCCTTCATGAGTTCTAAACAAGCTGGGGGTAGTGTGTGTATTGGCTACCAGTGTCTAAGATGCTGTGTACATGTATGGTATACTGTGCAGGTGGGGGCTGTATGCAGGGATCTTGCCTTTTGCATTGGTCTGTCGGTCAGTGCCCCGGCCTCTGTCGGTGGCACTCTGGGTGGGGGCGGCAGTGGCCGGGCCCGCCGTATGCTGGTGTCGGCCGCCTCCACAGACCTGTCCACACTGCTCCTCTGTCTCAAAGCGGTTCCCATTGCCCTCACAGCCGCCATACTCAAATTGCTGGCACCTCTGTGTGGCCATATCAAAGTGCCAGTGGTGCTGGGTGTCATTACAGGGGCCCTTATCAGCTGGCTTTTCACACACTCCTGTGGGTGGTTTGTTTTAGGGGTGGACAGACACAGAAGAAAGAAGATGGCATGGTGTTAAATAACTCAACTACTCATAAGGTAACAGCCGCCGAAATGAAACAAATTGGGAAGAAATACTATGATTTAGGTCTTCTGATATGGTAGATATCATATCAAGAAAGACATAAACATAGGGAAATAATATCAATATAAATGTGGCAAATCAATAGCTGTGCTTCCATACATTGCACTTTTCGTGAGACACTGTTTTATGGTACACTGGGGATACCGTACCGTCGTTAGTAAGCGCCCGAGCCCTTACACTGTAAGGCCACCAAATCTGTAAGTTACATCCTTGGTGGCCTGATCACCCCCAGCGCATATACTAGACGGGCGCTGATCTGAGAACTATCATTGCAATACCCCACTACCATTTATACCCCCGGCGCTTATACACGCGACGGTACGATAGACCAGCAATCACGAGTGCTTTGCACCTTTGATACAAAGCAAAGTGCAAAATGTAACAAAACGTTGAACATGCACATGTGATAAGTGGTAGGGTATTTTATACATCTGCTCAACTTTGAACAAAGTGATAAGATTCCTTGTCAACATGTAAACCGCATGTAATGCATAGCTCCATTATGTTCCGTTTGTAGCAACAAGTTCGGTACTAGTGTCTTTGAAACGATAGCTTCAAACCCATATGGCATACATTGGTATGATAAGCATAGGCTAACTGCCTGATAATCATAAGATACTCATTATGGAACAACGCCAATGTAGCCTTTTGTACGAACATAGATCTAACATGTATAAGCCACAGGCAAGTAGTAGGAAGATTTACCGTCAATCTCGATAAAGTTTGATTTGAATTTGTCTACAGAATTGAACTGGTAAATAGCAGGGGCCTTAGTAGGCGGAGGTGGAGTCCACAGTGTTGCTGAAATGTCATACAATGCCTCTTTAACTTCCATAGGAGGAATACAAATAACATGATCTTAAATCTAGAAAACAATCCCAAAAAAGTCAAGTAACATTTTACGATAGGGAATGTCTATCGACAGGCTGGAATTGTCTTCTCTAAAAGAAGTCAATAACGTATGGATAACCTAGGGGGGGGGGCGCTTCTATACGCAGGACCCATGGGGACAGATACTCGCAAAACATAGATGTGTGAGTACATTTCCAATACCAACACTGAAATAGACAACTAGACACCAGTGAGGCAACATTGTCTATAACCAAAGACATGAACTTCCATCTTAAAACTTCTTATAAATTATACATATTCATTCCATATTATAGTTACGCGGTTACCTTTCTTTTGACGCAGAACACATATCTTCTCACAATCTTTCTGTGTGCCGAAGCGGTTGGCATTGCCCTGGCAGCCTCCGTAAAGGAAGCGCTGACACTCTCCGTCCCCAGCGTGGTAGTACCACTGCACCGTGATGTTGTCCCTGCACGGGCCCGCGTCAGACTCCAGCGAGCAAAGGTCGTACTCTGAAGCACATAACCGGGCCCAACACATGCAACTAGCACAGCAATATCAACACACAACCCCACCATCAAGTTATACTTAGTAATTATAGTTATCAAATATTATGATATCATGGTTATTCCAGCCATGCAATTGTAGCGAATGACAATGTGAGTTTGGTTTGTTTGGTCCAAATCAGGGGAACGGGGAAATCCTTTTAGCTATGAAATAAGGTTGTATTTCAATGGTGTGTTTCCTGCACCTAAATGTATTACATTTCAAAGCGCATGGATTATGCTATTAAATGGACTGGACTACACTACATACATAAACTATTGTTAACCCTTTCAGGGCCGCATACAGATTGAATGTCCTTTGTCGTCATGATGCATGAATGCAGCCAGGTGAGAAACTCGGCAGTGCTACATTTATGCATCATCAGCCCCGTAGGTCGGCATGAAGCAGGAATGTAGCCCTGGCAAGTTACTCGCCAGAGCTACATTCATGCAACATGTCTACAAAGGATATGGCACATTAAGACAGTATGCGGTCCTTAGAGGGTTAACTTAATGAAGGATTAATACTGGGAATATATTAATAGTTATTACTGCAATAATATAAGGGTAAAGCACATGAGCTCACCAATGGATGTCTCTGTGGCGGTGGTGGTGGCGGCCTGGGTGGTGTGGTGGTGCCAGGCAGGTGAGGTGGTGGTCATGATGGTGGTGGGTTCTGTGTAGAGACAGGTGCTCTCACAGTCCAGGCGGGAGTCGAACCGGTTTCCGTTACCGTCACAGCCTCCGAAAAGGAAGCGGCGACAAGTGCGGCTGTTGAACTCAAAGTACCAAACCGGGGCGTAGTCCGTGCACGGGCCAGGGTCCTTGGTCAAACCGCATACATCTACAAGTAAATAGTATACATGTACAATAATCAAGATAAAAAATTATATCATTAAACCAGGGAGCCTCTTTAGCCTCCCTGATTAAACATATCAATCGAAGCAGAGCCGGGGCAGCCCAATAGGGGTCAGGCTAGTCGTCCGTTGGGCGCGTCCATTACTTAAGCTGGTACTGGTGAGATGAGCACTGATAGCAGCGGTCACATGGGTACCAGCTGTTACATAATGCACCATTTGAAGTAAATGGAGGGAATTATCTCATTGGTTGATAATGCATCCAGCTACACGCCTATACATAGAGCGGGGATTTACTACTTACCTCCTGCAGGGTAGTCAGTGTAGGATCTGCCAGGAGTTGTGTACGATCTACCAGGGCTGTCCGTCACCACGCGCGGACTGTCCGTGTCGACGTGCTGGGGTGTGGTGCGCCGGGTGGGGGTATGACTGTGATGAGAATGTCCATGGGTGTGATGACCATGTGGGGTGGTCGGGCGGCGGGTCTCCCCCTCCCTGTAACAACGGTTCCTACAGTCCTCCTCCGTCTCAAAGCGGTTTCCGTTACCGAGGCAGCCACCATAGGTGAACTCTTGGCACGAGTTGGTGTCTATGTTGTAGTAGTGGAAGCGGGTGTAGGCGGCACAGGGACCAGGGTCCATGGATAATGTGCACACGTCTGTACAGATGGGGAGAGAGATGGGGTAAGAGTTGTTATCTGACCCAGATGAAAATTATTGGAAAGATCAAGACATATTGTTTTTGTACATATATCATGAACGATAAGATTAGATTTTTTTTAAAGTGAATAAAAAAAAATTCTATATTTATACATAGATACAATTGACACTATACAAAAATAGACGCCGACAACATTTACATGCATAAATAGACGATTATAGTTTTATATCCATGAGGTGCACCTACCTGTCTCTTCGCCTGGAGGCATCACCTCTATAGGTCCCTGCTTACAGACGCTCTCACAACTCTCCTTCTGTAAGAAGCGGTTAGCGTTACCTTGACAACCACCATACGTAAATTGCTCACACTGCTCCGTCTCATGGTTGTAGAAGAAGCGCCGTTTAGCTGCCCGGCAGGGGCCAGTCTCACTCGGTAACTCACAGATATCTGCCCAGTACAAAGAGGTATTTACACACTTAATTTGATTTAGAAAGTCAAGAACCTGCATTTTGAAACATGGCGGACTAGTTCTAAATCTAGCATAATGTAGAAGGTACTTTAGAATGAGATACATGTACATTAGAATTGTGATAGCCTAGACTTGCTAATCGTTGCAATGTTAAAAGTGAATACTATTGTTAATAGATATATACATCCCAAAAACAAGTTAAAAAAGTAATATAAGATTAATCGAGTACTTACCATTTATATAAGTATGAAGATTAATCGTGGTTCTTCGAGAGACAGATAAACATATCTGTGGAGTACACAGGAGAGGTAGCACTTCCGGTTCCGGTCAGATTAGCGCCCACATGCAGTGAATCTTTTGCTGAAAATAAAACATCTGGAAATAGTACACAGTAGTGCTCTTTTTACTTTGTCTAAATAGCACCCTCATGAGTAGGTGAGAGATTATACCGCTAGTAGTAATCTTCTTCATCCTGGGGATGGATGGGTGGGCCTGTGTACTCCACAGATATGTTTATCTGTCTCTCGAAGAACAACGATTAATCTTCATACTTATATAAATGGTAAGTACTCGATTAATCTTATATTCTTCTTCGCGACAGAAAACATTCTGCTGGACACAGGAGACTTCAAAGTTCAGCTAGATTCACTGCTTATTTCCCATAATGTTACTCTCCCATAAAGGACTGTAACTTCTCATATAGGATAACAGAAAATAGATACTTTATTTCACCTAAAGGTGATGTTCTATTGCCTTGTGATATGGTTTTGACTAGGTTGCATGACATTTTGCTATATAGCAAAGAAGGCATAGCTGCCATACAGTTCACCACAGCTGTGGCAGTGTAATTGTCCATCATAGAAAAAGTTTTATCACATACAGATACTGCTGCCTCTAGTAAGGCTTGTGACTATGATCAGCCAATAGAGTTCATACAAACTATCGTTACGGCAAAAGGGCCAAAATTCTCCCCTTTTGAGGTGTGCTTTTCCCCCAAAAAGGCTCTGAAAATTTTGTTCCCAGCTACTCGATTGAGTCCTCCAGGAGGATCCTGGCTAGCGTCTTGGGAGGCTTGGGGTTCTCGATAGGCTTGTTGTAGTGCTTAGCCATGGTCTTGGCACCTTTCCAAGACCCATGCCTAAGCAAGACAGCAGTCGATACACCGAGTCTCCCTCCCGCAGAGGTGCTGGCACCCCTGGTGGAGTGAGCTCGGTATACCCTGGTGTCCACCCCAGCTGCAGAAAGCACCGCAAGGACCCATCTCTTTGATGAGTCCTGCCCAATCTCGCCAAATGGCTTGCGGAAGGACAAGAAGAGCGAGTGTTTCCTTCGCCCTTCCTTGTCCAACCTGACTGGCTCCGTGACCCGCACGTAACGTTTCAGGGCACAGACGACGCACAGAGTCTCCTCCTCGTGGAACGGTTCCAGGACCAGTTCTTTGAGGGGTTCCCCCGTACGCGCTGTTTTCATCAGGCCCTTCAGAACGAAACGCGCAGACCCCGAATCCAGCCAAGTCAGATTGCGGAGATCAAGCGCTGGGATGACCTGGCCTCTTTGGCCCGACACCAGCAGAATCAGCATCGTTAGCTTGAACCCCAAGAACTGGGTGGACAAGCCTTCATTGGCACCCCAACGTTGGAACATGCTGAACACCAGCCTAATATCCCAGAACTTGTTATATCTGGGAGAAGGAGGATTCCTTCTATAGGTGGTGCGGACGACCCTGCACACGCAATAGTGGGTGCCCATGGTCTTCCCGTTGTCAAGGTTTTTCACTAAAACCTACAACGCACATCTGGCAGCGTTAACAGTGCCAAAAGCCCTGCCCTTTTCCGAAAGCAAGCGGTGGAAACGACAAACCTCCAAAGTCGTGGTTGACAGCTGCAACGTGTACGTCATGATTGACAGCTGCAACGTGTACAACGTGGTTGACAGCTGCAACGTGTCGGCATGTTTGACAGCTGCAAGGTCTATGACGTGTTTAACAGCTGCAACATCTACATCGTTATAGACAGATGCAACATCCTGGTTGACGGCTGCAACTTCTAAGACGTGATTGACAGCTGCAACGTCTAAGACGTGATTGACAGCTGCAACGTGTACGACGTGATTGACAGCTGACGTGTTTACAATATAAGTGTCATCTGCAACGTCTACTACTTGATTGACATCACATGTTTGCCGTCGGATTGACAGCTGCAACGTCTAGGACGTTATTGACAGCTGCAATGTCTACGACATGGTTGACATCTGCAACATCTATGACATGGTTGACATCTGCAACATCTTCTACGTGATTGACAGCTGCAACGTGTACAACATGATTGGCAGCTGCAACGTGTACGATGTGATTGACACCTGCAACATGTATGACGTGATTGACCGCTGCAACGTGTACGACATGTTTGACAGCTGCAAGGTCTACGTGTTTGACAGCTGCAACGTCTACGACGTGATTGACAGCTGTAATATCTACGCCATAGAATGCCGTCTGCAATATCTACAACATGATTGACAGCTTCAATGTCTGCCACGTAATTTACAGCTGTAGCGTTTACAACATGAGAGAGAGCTGCATCGTCTACAAATGTGATTCACAGCTGCTACATTTACCACGTGATTGACATCTGCAACATGTGCGACTTACAGCTGCAACGTCTACAACATGATTGGCTGTTGCAATAGCTACTACCTGAGTGACACCTATATCATCTACAACATAATTGACAGCTGCAACTTGCTTGACAGCTGTAAATGTCTTTATCGTGAGTGATAGCGGTAAAGTCTACAACATGATTGGCAGCTGCAACGTCTATGACGTGATTTACAGCTGCAATGTCTACAATGTAATTGACACCTGCAACATCTGCGACTTGCTTGACAGGTGCAAACGTATACGTCATGAATGACAGCGGCAACGTCTACAACATGATTGACAGCTGCAACTGAATTATACCCCAAAACTAAGAGGTACAAAACCCTAACCAGGTAAAGTGCACTCAAGTATCCACAACTCTTAAGTGCTCCAAAATTGTGGGTCTTTTCGGAAACTAGTCCAAACCAAATACAAAATCGGACAGCGGCTACGTCTGTGACGTGGATGAGGGCTTAGACAATTGGATACTTAAGAGTATATTGTCAACTATAACATCTACGACGTGATGGGCTGCTGCAACGTCTATGACCTGATTGCCAGCTGCAACATTTACGACCTGATTGTCAGCTGCAACGTCTACAACCTGATGGCCAGCTGCAACGTCTACGGCCTGATTGTCAGCTGCAACGTCTAAGACGTGATTGACAGCTGCACCTTCTACGACGTGATTGTCAGCAGCAACATCTACGACGTGATTTACATCTGCAACGTCTACGACGATTTGACATGCAATCGTCTATGACGTGATTGACAGCTGCTATGTCTACAACATAATTTACAGCTGCAACGTCTACGACGTGATTGACAGCTGCAAAGTCTACAACGTGAATGACAGCTGCAACGTCTACGACGTGATTGACAGCTGCAACGTCTACGACTTGAAAGACAGCTGCAATGTCTACGACGTGATTGACAGCTGCAACGTCTACGACTTGAAAGACAGCTGCAACGTCTACGACGTGATTGACAGCTGCAACGTCTACGACTAGAAAGACAGCTGCAACGTCTATGACCTTATTGACAGCTGCAACGTCTACAGCGTGATTGGCAGCTGCCACGTCTACAACGTGATTGACAGCTGCAACGTCTACAACGTGATTGACAGCTGCAACGTCTACAACGTGCGCACCAGCGGCTACAACTCTCTTGAGCGCCAGCGGCTATGTATTTTATGTGAGCTCCAGCGGCTACGCCTCAGACGTGAGCGCCAGCAGCTACTTCTGCGAAGTCCTAGAAGAACATAGTCTTAATGTGCGCCAGCTGATATCAAGGCCAGCATCTATGCCTCCAACATGAGCGCCAGCAGCTATGTCTGCGACATCCCTAACATAGACTGGATGTGCGCCAGCTAGTATCAAGCGTCAGTGGCTATATCTAGGGCATGATTGGCATCAACAAGAACGCCATCAATGTGAGCATCATTAACGTGAGACCATTAATGTGAGCAACAGCTGCCACATCTGGGATGCGAGCAACATCGCCTACTTCTGGGACGCGAGCGCCAGCGGCCACGTCTGGAACGAGAGCGCCAGCGGCCACCTCTGGGATGCGAGCTGCTATGTCTGCAACGTGATTGACAGCTGCAACGTCTACGACGTGATTGACAGCTGTAAAGTCTACAACTTGATTTACAGCTGCAACGTCTACAACGTGATTGACTGCTGCAAAGCCTACAATGTGATTGACAGCTGCAACGTCTACAACGTGAGTGACAGCTGCAACGTCTACGACGTGATGGACAGCTGCAGCATCTACAACGTGATTAACCGCTGCAACGTCTACGATGTGAAAGCCAGCTGCAACATCTACAACGTGATTGACAGCTGCAACATCTACAACGTGATTGTCATCTGCAACGTTTACAACGTGATTGACATCTGCAACATCTACGACGTGATTGACAGCTGCAACGTCTACAACGTGAAAGACAGCTGCAACGTCTATGACCTTATTGACAGCTGCAACGTCTTCAACGTGATTGGCAGCTGCAAGTTCTACAACGTGATTGACAGCTGCAACGTCTACAACGTGATTGACAGCTGCAACGTCTACAACGTGCGCACCAGCGGCTACAACTCTCTTGAGCGACAGCGGCTATGTCTGTGACATCCCTAACATAGACTGAATGTGCGCCAGCTAGTATCAAGCGTCAGCGGCTAGGTCTAGGGCATGATTGGCATCAACAAGAATGCCATCAATGTGAGCATCATTAACGTGAGACCATTAATGTGATCAACATCGCCTACGTCTGGGATGCGAGCAACATCGCCTACGTCAGGGATGCGAGCGCCAGCGTCCACGTCTGGGACGCGAGCGCCAGCGGTCACCTCTGGAACGAGAGCGCCAGCGGCCACATCTGGGACGCGAGCGCCAGTGGCCACGTCTGGGACGTTAGCGCCAGCGTCCACGTCTGCGACGCGAGCGTCTCCTACATGAGGATCAGCTGCAACGTCTACGCCGTGATTGACAGCTGCAACGTCTACGCCGTGATTGATAGCAGCAACGTTTATGCCGTGATTGACAGCTACAACATCTATGACGTGATTGACAGCATCAACGTCTATGACGTGATTGACAGCGACAACATCTATGACGTGATTGACAGCCGCAACGTCTATGATGTGATTGACAGAATCAACGTCTAGGACAAGATTGACAGCTGCCACGTCTACGCCGTGATTGACAGAGGCAACGTCTATGACGTGACTGTCAGCGACGTCTGTGACGTGAAACCCAAGGAATTTTTGGGCATAAGGTGTGGGTCTTTTTGGAAACTAGTCCAAACCCAAGGTACCTTCACATGAGTTAAGTCATCTTGATGTTCAAATCAAAGAGACATGTGTGCTAATAGTGTTTTAAGGTGGGGATTAAAACACAAGGCCAAAGAAATTTTCAGCATAAGGTATAGGTATTTTGTGTTACCAGTCACAAACCCTAAGCACATAAATGAGACCCTATAAAAGGTGGACCAGTTAAGTCTCTTTGTGTTTTCATTTCACAACAACACAAACTTCTTAAATGCCTAACTCAAGGAATTTTTCGGCATAAGGTATGGGTAAACTTGTGTATTCAACACAAGCACTCAGTGTGGATCTGTATCAACACAACTGAGTTATTTAATGCCTCAAAGAAATTTTGGGCATAAGGTATATGTCTTGGTAAGGACTGGTCCAAACATGTACAAAGTACAACAAGACACACCTGACACTGACTTGACAGTTCACCTCACTCAAATCTGTATGAGTGGAGAACAACCTCAAATGTCATTCTTCTATAACTGAGTTATAAGAGAATAACTGAGGTGTCAACTACAAAGTAGCAAGCAAAGCTTTAAGTGTCTTGACTTCAACCAATATCTAGAGTCTGCCAAGCTGTTATGACAGGTAGTAGTTGATATTATTCTGTCTTTGACCATGCATAAGACAGTGGTAAGTCCTTCCTGGTTCTTTATTTTAAAAGTGTATTCACTAATAAAACAGAGATCTACAGTGTATAACAGGATAAATTTCTATCTCTGCAGATATGAGTTTATCCCATCACAATTTTATTCCTTATGAAGGCTCGTTTCGCTATTGAAACATTCCTCAATAAATGAGGCAGCAGTACTGCACTATGAGCCAACATAACAAATAAAAAGCCAACATAAATCAGTGACTCAGTCAGAAATCCAAGATGGATGACTGGTCTTGCTGAATCATGCCAGCCCCTAGCAGCAACTAAGCTCTACACTATCTAAACTCCAATTTTTCACTATAATTGGATGACAAAATCCATATTATTGTGAAAACTGAACTATAATTGCACATTTGAGAATTTTCACATTCATTTGGATGACCATTCATCCTGATTACCAAAATCCCCAAATATCACCCACCGGCGGATTTTCTGTCACATTTTCCTCCAAATTGCGGCAACCTAAAGAAATACATCAAATACTATCCTCAAATGTGCAAATATGTTACAAATATAAGAGATATTAAGGTTTTTACCTGTTTAATCCTCCTGTTTTGTGGTGTATTTGTTGCTGCTAGTGGGCACAGGTCTTTCCTCCTCGGATTCCGCGCTCAAATCTGGCCGGAACCGGAAGTGCTACCTCTCCTGTGTCCAGCAGAATGTTTTCTGTCGCGAAGAAGAATCTTATATCGTTATATACCCCATGGCATACTCAGACATCTAAGCAAAAACGAGGCAGTCAGTGCCTTTAATAGAATACATCATTTATAGTATTATCAATTATATTGAAAATCAATTTCATCCCCTTTACTTACCAGTAAGAGGACATTGCAGCAGGCACGATTCCTTTGACTCAAAGTTGTTCTCATTGCCTCTGCACCCTCCGTAGACGAATTGCTTACACATGCCGTCCTCGTAGTCAAAGTACCAGCGGGACACACTCTCACGGCACGGCCCAGGGTCACTCCGGAGTCCACACACAGCTGTAAACGAGCAGCTCAGTCAGACCATCAGGTAACAACACTTAATATGCAGATTTAGCTTTATGTATGTCTAACCGGCTCTCTGTCATAATATTATGATGCATACTTTTAATCTGAATATAGAGACATATTATAGACATATATTATAGACATCCGCATTTACAGTGGTTGCTATGGTTTCTACGTATTCCTTTGAAGAGACGACAATTTAAATCACATCTCATTTACAACAGATGAATATATTTCCTTGTAATCTGAAGAATTTTAGACAGTGGATTGTCTCTTACCTATGCCAACGATACTGTCTCCAGTCGGCTCTACAGGTGGCTTGGTCGGCTTTGGCCCACATCTGGTTTGGCATTCCTCTATCGTCTCAAACCTGTTGGCGTTACCTCCGCAGCCACCCCAGACAAAGGCCTGACACCGGCCAAGGCCTGAGTCATAGTACCAGGAGGGCTGGTAGCCTCTGCACTCTCCTTCAGCCATTGGCATTTGACAGATGTCTGAAAAATACAGTTGTTTCTATAGAGGCAATATTCATGTATGAATGATATGTGAGGGGTATGGAATACACGGGCTTGCCTTCTAGTAGTGGAGAAGGGCATCATATGATGGAATGTTAGAAACATAGTTAGGCATAGACATGGTAATGTGTTAGCCAAAACTATTAGTAAAATAAATATACTCGTGTATTTGGGCAGTTACTCGTTTTAATATAATGTTAATATATTAATATCATGTTAGAAATTAGCTTAAATTCATGTAAGAAAGCAATGATGGGAAAAAGGTAAGACCACATGAAAAAAAACGTGGTCAAATAAAAGGACACACACTGTACAGCAAATGGTTTATAAATAACGTGTCAGTAATTCCATCTAAGCAACTCCATGACACACTTCAAAAGATAACACTCTTAGGGTATGTCAGTCTTTGGGATGGGAAAGAAAAGGTCAGTCAGAAGTAGGAAACATCTCAGATCACCCCATAAAACATTGAAAACGTAGGGATGTCATTTCATATTGACCATGCAGCGGGATATTATCTATTTGGGCGTATATCCCCTATATAGAGACGAAAGTACCCGTCATCGCTCCATTCCAACTCTTACATTTAGGGCGGCAAGATATTTGCCTTTTAAGTCTTACTGCTCCTACAGCAAGAGGTGGAGTGGAGAGAAAACCAATATGCTGGGCCGTATATAGGGAAGGTTGGGTATACCTTTCCCCACAACACCAACACTAAGAGGCATATTCAGCATCAAGTCACTCATATCACAACTATGCCGAATATTAAAACAATGTTTAGTCAAACAACACACCAATAGCAGGGAACTATTAGAGCTCTATCGTTGTATTTAGGCAACATGAAGTCAAATACAAACACTCAGAGGGGAATGGGGGGTAAATTTCATGGTGGGAGATTTCGGGGGCTGGGAGGAAATCTCCTGGCACCTTGAGAGTACAGTGGATGGAGGGTTTTAGCTGGGAGGAGGTCCACTCTGCACTGAGTGCATGACTTTCCGGACAAACCTTGACGGGTACACTGCCTCTCACAGTCAGACTTCATGGAGAATCTGTTCTCATTGCCTTCACATCCCCCATACACAAATAGCACACATGTGTCTATGGTGCTGTTATAGTACCAACTGGGGATGTACTCCCGACATGGACCCTGCTCCAGGGGCTCCTCACATATATCTGAAATACGTCAAGCTTACGACTACAGACATCACAGACGTCATACACTGACGTCAAGGACATAACATACAGGTGAGCATGCTGTTCCATCTGACGGTACGTCATAGAGTAGGTCAGGGAGACAGTGGTGTAACTATCCTGTCCTGGAGGGGAAATTACACGACGTAGACTACACCACTACACAGAAACACACAACTAGCACATGGAAAGACCAGCAATTAATAGACCAATTAGCTTCCAGGATTTTAACTTGGTGTTATTGTTAGGCAGAACTCTTAACGTTATACAAATGTATAACAACATTAGAATATGATTTTAATAGTTGTTTTTGTACCAGTCAAAACAATACCAACGACATTGGTTTAATAGTACCACAACCGTGGGTATTACAGGTATTACATGACATTCAGACAATCAATAGCATATTGGGTACCGTAAAACCTCGCGTATAAGCCGCGGCTAGTACGCGAATCAGATCGCTGGTGCGGCTTATAGGATCGGCACAGAGTCAAGGTGCGGCTTATACGCGAGTTTTTGCTCCTATAGTACAGTACTCAAGGCACGATAACCAGATCGCTGGTGCGGCTTATAGGATCGGCGCCTATAACCTTTACACACGTACTGTCTGATGTACACACCTGAAAATATCCTCTATGAAGGTGAAACAGTAGTAATTAAGACCAATGTTTCAGCACTTACCTCCAGCTTGTTCTGTTACCGCAGGACGGGTAGGCTCCACAGGTGTCGCCACTGTGGTGGCTGATGTCCGTCCCACTGCGCATGATTCCCGGCAGTCTTCTTCTGACATGAAGCGGTTCCGGTTCCCTTGGCAACCACCGTAGATGAACTGCTTACACTGTCCACTAGAGGCGTCGTAGTAGTATCTGGGCATATAGCCCAGACATACACCAGAGTCTTTTGGCATCTGGCAACGATCTACAATTGAAAACGCGGTTGATACATTATGCACATGGAAATTCCTATGATGGAGATTATAATTACATGTACATTAATAATGATAAAGTTGAAGGTCCCCACAGATGGACATAGACACTTAGACAGAGGTCCACGATGATCCGTATGAATGACAGGTTTCTCCATGTGTGGTACCTTGGATCATATCACACTTGGCTCCACCTCGAATGACATGATCCAAGGTACCACAAGTGGAGAAACCAGGGATTCAGACTGATTAGAGTGGATATCTGTGTCTATTTCATGTAATCATCTAAAAACAAAATTTAAATATTGGTTTCATAGCCATTTTAGTGACGTCATCATTGAGAAATACTCCATAGAGAATGAGCATTGATCAGTTTCTCCACCGGGGTGTGGAGAACGGCCATTCTAGTACTTTAGCATGAATGACTAGCTATGAGTCGAAACATCAACCCTTCCTGTTGTTTAAAAAATGAGCACTCCCTAATATGCCAACATCAGCGACATGTATACTGGGACGGGCAAGTAGCTTAGCTGGCTCCAGGTCTCTGCCACGGCATGGTGCTGCCACCTGAGGGGCTAGTGCTGCAGAAATGTCTGGTCTGACCCATAAGGGACAGTTTTTCTTTGCCACTTAGAATTTTCGTATCAAGAAAATTCCAAAAGGGTTGGAAAGCCCTGATCTTGTTCTTTGGAACCGAAAGGGTTTCTATTTGATACCAGATAGGGAACAATTATTTGGGGGGGTGGGAATTTCGGCAATTTTTTGGAAAAATTCCAAAATTTGGGGGCCCTATTTTCAAAACACCCCCCCTTCAATATTGTAATAGTGCATGGTCAGTTAAAAACTACACATCAAGGGTTTTCTAGCACTTTTTGAATCAAAGTGCTCTGATAATTCTAAGCAGGATAATATGATTTTCTCCAGTTGGTCATTATTAGAGAAAATGTTCGGTTTGAAGGGTGACTGCCTGGTCAGTGACCCATAAGGGACAGTTTTTCTTTGCCACTTAGAATTTTCGTATCAAGAAAATTCCAAAAGGGTTGGAAAGCCCTGATCTTGTTCTTTGGAACTGAAAGGGTTTCTATTTGATACCAGATAGGGAACAATTATTTGGGGGGTGGGAATTTCGGCATTTTTTTGGAAAAATTCCAAAATTTGGAGGCTCTATTTTCAAAACACCCCCCTTCAATATTGTAATAGTGCATGGTCAGTTAAAAACTACACATCAAGGGTTTTCTAGCACTTTTTGAATCAAAGTGCTATGATAATTCTAAGTGGGATAGATTAATTTTCTCCAGTGAGTCATTATCAGTGTAATTTGCATCACTGCCATTAGTTCCTTATCTTCTCACCAGGTGACCCGTGGCAGAGAGATTAGACTGCTATGCTATGGCGATTCTCATCCATTGTACTATACCCCATGCCAACATGTAGGAAAAGCAGTAATGTATAACTCTGGAGACTTTCCTATACATACTTTAATAAAGTACTCACCCCCAGTAATAGAAGTAGTGGGTGCCCTACCACCACACCGGTTGTTACAGTCCTCGATGGAGTGGAAGTTATTGGTGTTACCCTGACATCCGCCATAGACAAACTCCAGACAGCGGCCATCAGTTGGGTCATAGTAGAAACGTGTCATGCTGCCATAACAGGGGCCAGGGTCACGCGGCTCCGTGCACACATCTAGTGGTAAGACAAGAATATGGTGTGTTTTGGGTTGTTTCACCAACATTATATTACATCAGGATATAGTTTGCTGTTACAATTTTATTTTATTTTTTATTCATTTAGTCCTCCTACCGTATATCACGGTCTTCCAGACTAAGTTTTTTTCATGAAGAAGTAAGATCTAGTCTGTATTGTCCCCTAGCATAGTTTATACGAACATGCATTTCTTCAGCATTTTTTGAAAAGTTGATAGGCCAAAAATTGTGTCCACAACTTTCCTATGGAGGTCCGTAAGTCAGCTCCATAAACGAGAAACGCTTTCCAGGGTGGCACGATTCCAATACATTTTGTAGCTTCTTACCTGTAGTAGTGGGTGGCTTGGTGGCAACTGCGTTGTGCCCGCAATATGCCTCGCAATCCTCGATGCTCTCAAAGTTGTTGTGGTTCCCCAAACAGCCACCATACGCAAATTCTACACAAGCCTTCTGCTGGTAGTCAAAGTAATACTTGGTGACATGCGCGTAGCATGGACCAGCGTCCTTCTCTAGCTGGCAGATATCTGTAAACCCACGAAAAATTAACTCTTTAAATAGTACTGAACCTGTGCACCATTTAAAGTTGGTACCGTTTACTCCAAATGCTGCTACATCATTTTCTGGGTGAATTATGTCTAAATGAATGCCCAACAAAGCTAGTACAATCGGCCCTCACTTCCTCGAATTTGGAAATTGCAAGGGAAAATGTCTGAGGTAGCAAATTGTTCAAGGAATTAAGTCCAAATATAATGGAACATATGAGGGCGGTTGCCAGGCATCTGTCTGAGGAAGTGAAGGATCCAAGGTGGTAAATGATAGTGAGGATTGACTGTAGATGATATCCTATGGAAACGTGGATCTAAGTTATAACCTCCACAAACATATAATAATGACTCGACAATAGTTTGTATGCCACAATACATTTAGACTTACCAGTAACCCCTGGCTGTACCGGTGATGTTGTAGTGGTGGTGGTGGTGGAGGCTGATGTTGTCTGCTTTCCGCAGTAATGACCACACTCCTCCCGGGTGGCAAAGTTGTTACCATTACCTTCACAGCCACCATAGAAGAAGTGCTCACACCTACTGGAGGAGGCGTTGTAGAAGAAACGAGCCTCCCACTCGTAGCACGGACCGGCATCCTCCTTCTGTGTACAGATATCTAAATAGGTTGGAGAGAAAAATGAAAATATTCATTGAGCTAGGGTACTACACGGAATCCCGGAAGGTTCCACACTGTATTTCAGCTAGAACTGGGAGGGCTGTCAAACTTTTAAACCAAACTCCCAATTAGCCAAAATTATGTTAGAAATATCAAATGGCAAAACACTTATTTTTAATATTCCCATTAAGCACCTATATATCATTTCGGGAGAAAGGCGGAGCAGCATTTGCCCTGAAAGAAAAATTGGTACACAGGACAGGACCTGTATTTTGCGGAGTTTGCTGTAGTGTACAGAAAGTATTTTGTGATGTGATGCAGGCAAACTTTAGTTTGAACATAAATTGAGATGAAGAGGTATGAATGAAACACAGTTTAGGCATGCACAAGCACCGTTAATATGTTTGTGATTTGTTTGATGGACTTCTCTTGCTTGTCTGATTAGTAAGTATGTTAGCAGGCCATACAATGTATATTGTTTCAGTGTTCGCAGCAGCCCATATACAAGGCGATTAACAACAGAGAAAGTAAGAATAATCGACACAACCCACCCCTACTTCCCAAGTTAATACATCTGCAACAGAATAGCAACAAATGGAGGTTGAGAGCGTAGAGACCACACACCTCATTGATAGTGATAACACACAGAACAAGTCAAGGTGTAATGCAAAACAAAGTGACACACATACCACATACAGAATGAGCTACACATCATAATAAGAATAGAAAAAATATTAATTCATTTGGTGAATTCATATGGCATTCAATTGCACAGAGTAGAAATGGACGTGGAAATAGACAAGATAGTACAGACAGACTCAGTTACTACTAGTAGATAGAAATACATCAATCGATAGGCAAGGCAATTAAGGATAATTGGCAGAGACTGAGGAGGAGAAGTGGACAGAGATAGAGAGAATATATAGAACCCGAATTGATTAGCTCCAACAATGATAAAGGACTGACTACGGACATTGTATAGTGTTTGCCACACTTTGTGCAATGTCTTGGTATTCCATACTGTTGTTCCTGCAACATGCGGCACCATTTTATTAGCATTTTATTGAAAAACTTCCTTTGTAATAAGATCACTTTGCCATAATAAGAATATCAACAACAACAACAATAAACATCTCGCAGTACACCTGATCTTAGAATGAGCAATGACAAGTACCTCCCAATAATAATAATGTATATACTCAGCAATGTTTTCGGTAAAAACATATATTTGGTATTAAAGTCACCCTCAATGCTTTAGATGAATCACATCACTGTCAAATATTCAAATTATGCTGATTAATTTGACGAATATCTCAAAATAATATTATCAGTAAATCCCTAACCATCAGGACTAAGGTTTGATTAACTCTTAAAACCAAATAGTCACATGTAACCATATATCTGTGGGGATAGAAATTCGCTGTTACTTGTTACAGAGATTGTAATGGTGTTCAACTTTGGACCTATGATACATTTTACTAATGATCTCCACACAGATTGATTTGTTCTATGAATTGTTTTATGGCAGAACCGTGCTAACGCCAAAAAAAGAAGGTGTATTTCAGGCAATATGGTCCAAAAAATTAGGGTAGATAGGTCAGATTATTTTCTAATTTATTTTTTGATGTTGGAGGTACCCGGAATAAGTTGTGAACTGCCACATCGACTCGTGGGTCATCAGGACAACCCACCGATTCTTACAATAACTAGGAATATCATGAAATTGTTGGACATTCTTGTTAAGAAGCAATTTCCCGAGGTCGGACAATTAATTAAGCATGGGATATGTTCTTCTTCACCAAAAGATTGCTAAAATTTCTGAAAAAATATAAATATTTTGCAAAAAAACACAAAAAAATCTCCAAAATTGGAAAGAAATGCTAGGGTCAGCCCTTTTTTGAAACTAGGGTCGGGTTGCCGGAAACACGCCTTTTCTTGGCCTAATACAAATGTACTTGAGCTCCTAAGGGGGTCAACTGTGACAATCTCCAAAACATATGTCATAAGGTGGCTATTCCCACAATACACCGATGACTTACCGGTAACCTTTGGCTGTACCGGTGCTGTGGCAGTGGTGCTGGTAGTGGGGGATTTTGTTGTCTTCTTTGCACAGTAATAACCACACTCCTCCCGGGTGGCAAAGTTGTTACCATTACCTTCACAGCCACCATAGAAGAAATGCTCACACCTACTGGAGGAGACGTTGTAGAAGAAACGAGCTTCCCAATCGTAGCACGGACCGGCGTCCTTCTTCTGGGTACAGATATCTGGGTGATTTGGAGAGCAGAATGTTAAACATTCCTCATCAAGCTAGGGTAATACTAGAGGGTTTCCACCAGGCCTTACATTTTGAAAGTGCAAGGTATGTCCAGGGTACTGAAGTGATAGTGCACCTTTTAAGTTAATGAATGCTTCTCGTCTTATTTTTCAAAGCCAATTGAAATGGCAAGAATTTCGATTTTGAACCTTCACCTTTTATTGATTTTCCTTACGCATTAACTCCCTTATAGTGCTCACCAAAGGGCCGTAACCATTTAATGGGGAGAAAGTAAAAGACGTTGTGGAAAGGGTTTACTACATGTGCATGTGTAAAGAGATGTGCTGAAAACAAATCCATAGTCTGAACAATAATGTATACTGAAGAAGAATAAATATCAATAGCATACAGATCAGTGACAGTTATAGCACTGTAATTTGTTAAACAGCCTGTTCTATACATAGCTATAGCTTACCTGATTAGTAAGCCACACTAGTACCACACTGTTTCTCTGCCACCATTGATTGGTATTGACCACAGCCTATGTACAAGGCCATCGGAAAGGTCGTAACGAACCACAACAAAACAAACATAGCTTATTGAACAGAGGAAGAATGATTGAAATACACAATCCCCAAAAAATTAATCTGCAAAAGAAAGCAGCCATTGGAAAGTTGAGAATGGACAGACCACACAGATCAATGATAGAAATTATAATACACACTGAAGACCCAGCCAACAAATAAAAATATAGGACATAATAAAAGAAATGTACAAATCACAACGAAAATGATTCAATCTATATACAAATCACAACAAAAAAGAAGAGAGATTATAATCATGAATTCATTTGGTGTATATCATTATTTGATACAATACATCAATCGATAAGCAAAGCAATTAGGAAGATAGCAGAGTCGACATGGAAATCAACAGAGATATAGAGTGGACAGACAAACTGAATTGATAAGCCCTATTGATAACACACACTGTACAATGCCCCTAGCTATTCCTGCATACCTGTGATACCTGGAACATAGTGTGTGCCCCCATCAGCACACCTGGTCTTACAGGCCTCCGCAGTGAGAAAGTTGTTGGCATTGCCATCACAGCCGCGATACACAAATGCCACACACTGGCCGTGTTGGGAGTTGTAGTAATAACGCATGTGATAGCCCTCACACGGCCCAGGCTCCTGAGGCAGGCCACACACATCTACAAGGGTGTAGCATAGATGTATCAGGGAGCACCAATGGTTTTTGGTTGATTCTACTCCCATCCACCCCAAAATAACGTAATTAATGACCAATGGATCATGATATAAACAGGGTTGAATAAAAAATATACAGCAGTCCAACATTATAGCACTCCAATGCACTATATGGATATATATCTAAAACTGGACATCGACATCCATGTAACAGAATCCTTCTAACAGAAAGCTATATTTAGTAGAAGTAGAAATCCATGAATATCTATAATGAAGGAGAACACCATGTTCATGCCTATGAAT
Source organism: Harmothoe impar (assembly GCA_947462335.1). Classification (NCBI taxonomy): domain Eukaryota; kingdom Metazoa; phylum Annelida; class Polychaeta; order Phyllodocida; family Polynoidae; genus Harmothoe; species Harmothoe impar. Next base: position 30,983,339 of record OX381704.1, read on the forward strand.
ATGTCTGTGTGTATGTTCATTTCGAAATTCAAGATTGCAACCATTCATTGAATGCCACCATGCTTTTAATGTAATCTCGAATTGCAGTTGCAGTAATTTGATACTAATAAAAAAAAATCTATTCTATTTTTTTTTTCATGAACAGTTGGCATCCCATAGATTCAAGATGGCCATCACTCATTGAATGTCCCGATGCTTGAAATGCAATCTTGACTTGTAGTTGCATTAATTTGATGAAAAAAACTAATCCTATATGATTTTTCCTTCATTCAACCCATTCAAGATGGCTACCATTTACTAAATGCCACAATGCTTTCAGTGCAATGAAGAATAGTAGTTGCATTAATTTGATATCTATTATAAGAAAATGTCTATTTGATACCCTTTTCAAACACAGTTGGCACCCCATAGGTTTAGGATGGCCACCATTCATTGAATGCCACGATGCTTTAAATGCAATCTTGAAATGTAGTTGCATTAATTTTATACTGTTAAAAAAATCCAATTTAGTTGTTTTTTTCATGAAGAGTTGGCACCCCATAGGTTCAAGATGGCCACCAGTCATTGAATGCCATAATGCTTAAATGCAATCTTGAATTGCAGTTGAATTAATTTGATTCTAAAAAAAAAAACTTTCTTTTTTTTCTTTCATGAACAGTTGGCACCCCATACATTCAAGGTGGTTACCAGTCATTGCATGCCACAATGCTTTAAGTGCATTCACGAATTTTAGTTGCATTAATCTGATACTAATAAAAAAACTAATTCTATTCTTTTTTTCTAATTCATGAACAGTTGGCACCCCATATATTTAAGATGACTACCATTCATTGAATGCCCCGATGCTTGAAATGCAATCTCGAATTGTAGTTGCATCAATTTACTGCTAATAAAAAACAAATTCTTATCAATTTTTCTTTCATGAATAGTTGGCACCCCATAAGGTGCCTACCATTCATATTAATGCAAATACAATGCTTTAAGTGCTATCACGAATTGTAGTTACATTAATCTGATACTAAAAAAAAAGAAAATATTCTATTTGATTTTTTTTTCATTAACAGTTGGCACCCCATAAATTGAAAATGCACCCAGCACCCAAGTCAACAGCTATATACGGACAAGTGTACCTCCCCTGCCTGTTCTCCTTCAATGCAGAGTGAAGAGGGTGGGAGGGGGTGACCATCAACAGTGCATAAACACTTTGATTGGATGACAATGCAGTTTTTATATTACAACCCTAAATTTGTGCAACGAAAATCATCAAGAAATACTAAGTATTTTTTCCAAAGAATAGCTTTTCTAGAATGGCTCGATACTCATAAATCCTACTGCGAATAAAAAAAAGTCAAATTCTGATTCTAAACACCTGAAAAGTGAGAAATGCTGGCGTTCACGGTTTATGTAGGAAATGTACTAAAAACACCAAAAATATGCAACAAAACCCTAATTTTCTCAAAAACTGTTCAGTAGGATTTTTTCTAACTGAGGTTCCAGTGTTTTCTACCCTCATATTACACATTGGCATAGAGAATATATTGGCACCTAGTCAGGATTTTGCCCTAGAAGCAATCTGTGAGGCAAAAAACAGCCAAAATGAGCCACTGGTCTGAAGTATAAAACTGGGCATCGATCACTATAGAGCTACAAAGAGAGAGAATCGATGTCCAGTAATAACATAGTGTTTACTATTTGGAAGAACAGTGTACAAATGGAAGGTTTTTGAGGTTAGTTTTGATTAACAATGCCCAGTATCTTCACCCTCTTCACCATCAAGGACACTTCTCATAATTTTGAAAATTACAAAAAGACTTAAAATTTATATTAATATGTAATTCAACAAACGGAACTCGAGGTAGATTGTCACAGGAATACCTGAAAGACTTCCAAGGCACCATAGCTGGCACTCTTCTACAGTGTGGAAATTGTTCCCATTGCCGATACAACCTCCATATGTAAAGGGTCGGCATACCCCGTCATCAGTGTCAAAGTAATACCTAGACTGAGATGCCTGGCAGGGACCTTTATCCGGAGATAGGCTGCATACCTCTACAAAGATGACATCATATGTAGCCATGACATTTTCAAATATATGATTGAAAGGTGAAAGTAAAAGGTTAATCATTTGAAACAAAAGGAACGTCAACAATCAAAGAAAATAAGAACGAACAGAACATAACAGGGAATATATTTGAAGACAACTGTTCGCAAAACTCCACAATGAAGCCTATAGGAAATGTGAAAATAAGTAGGTTTATTTAGACACAGTACCCATATGAATTATTGCTTCACTTAAAACAGGACTGAGTTCTGGTAGGTTCTGTACAAGTTCCCTACCTGAGATATGACTAGGACACTCCTTCTCACACTCCCTCCTGCTGAGGAAATTATTTTTGTTGCCTTCACAGCCACTATAGATGAAGGGACTGCAGCGCCGAGTTTGAGAGTCATAGAAATAACGACTGATGCGGTCGCCGCAAGAACCAGGCTTTACAGGCTGGTCGCACACCCTTGTCGCAGCAGACCGTCGTAACACGGTGCGACTAGATGATGCGACACGTTGGTGAGGATGACCATGGACATGGGGCTTGGGGTGCACGAGTGGAACTGGAGTGTCAGGTTCACACACATTGAGGGTTAACAATACAAAATTAACAAAGTTTAACTACCCTTGTGGCATATTAATCGTTCCCACCAAATGAGGTTACACACAAGACTAATTGAAGAACTATCACACAGGACAACAATCCCACTTACAAACTATCTAGATATATTCTTAAAGCATCTTATTAATCAAAATTGCCTTAAATGTTTGCTTTACTCTAATGGTCTTTTACACTTAGTTCTAATGAAACCTAAACAATGTTTTCGGTTCATAGAAGCCTTTACATTGCTGCATAGGTCTTTTACTGTATGAATCTTAAAACATCCAGATCAGCCGATACTTTCTATACTGTTAATGTTATGTCAGTCTTAATGGCAACTAGATATACAACTATGGGCACCGAGTAAAGAGAATTCTGCAAAATTTGGGGAAGATATTACAAGGTTAATTCTAGACTAAAAAAAGTCAATACCTACAATACAAAAACAAAAAGACCAACAATTAACTTTTATCTACTAAGTATATAATTAGAGTTGGATAATACTTATATCAAATGTTAATAGCAAAGTCAAGACAAAACAATTGCAAATGTTTCTGTACTATACCTGATGGTTGAGTGACCGGCTCCAACCCTATTCCCCCTGATTTGCACTGTGATCGACACTCCTCCAGGGTGGCAAAGTTGTTTTCGTTGCCTTGACAACCACCATAAGTGAAACTCATGCACTCGCCCTCTTGTGGGTCATAGAAGAACTTGGTCTGGTATGCAAAGCACGGCCCAGCATCTTTAGTCAGCTGGCAGACATCTACATCAAGGAGACAGAACGCAAAAGTAACACACATGTGACAAGGGGCATCCTACATACAACCATCCTTTTAAGAGGCATGGCTCCCTAAATATCATACACAGTAGGCAGTTAACACTGTAGATGGTGAATGTATCGGGCGCGAATTCGGGGTTGCGGATCCGGTTCTTTTTTCCCACTTTCCGTTAGTTTTTAATGTAAAAATCCTTTATGGACCTGAAGGATTTTTAACAATAGCACCCCCCACCTTTTCCCCCCCAAAATCCTAGATCCTCCCCCGGTTGTATTCTGAGGGATCATTAATTAAAAAAAGCAAGAATTATACTTAAAAGCCGTTATGTTTTCTACCAAAACAGATGCATTCACATTTAATAAGAATGTGATCGGCTTCATAAACTGCCCACTACCAATACGAAATATATAGACACTGTGGGTCTAAGGCACTGCAATTTCCATAGCAACTGTGCTTATAGACAACTTAAGCGGGATCATGCAGTCCATAACTTGTTTGACCCTCCTACCTGTACGAGTTGGGGCTCCTGTGGCAGGTCCCTGGTCCTGGGCGTCTGGGCAGATCTTCTTACACTCCTCTATTGTGGAGAAACGGTTGGCGTTCCCCTCACAACCTCCATACACAAACTTGGTGCATTGTCCTGACTGGCGGTCATAGCCGTATTGCTCGTTATAGGCCTCACATGGTCCGGACTCGATGTCCAGGGCGCACACATCTAAGGCAGAGAAAGTTATGATTATTGGGTTTAACCAACAGAGCCTGTGTGATATAATATTATAGTCAAGAAGCTATGGGACAAACGAAAGACGAAATGAACCAAGCCATTTTGGCAGCAAAGGATTAATTACTGAATTGCCTTGATCGTCTGAGGAACAACATATTCCGCTTCGTGATATGTCCGGGGTAATGGACATATTGGATTTTATGAGTTATGAAAAGAAAATGATTCATTACAGCCTTAAAATGTTTCTGGGACCAGCTCTTAAGTACAACAAAGGTTAATTAAATTGCAACATCTTACAGGCGTATGCAATTAACCAATAATACGCAAGCCATAGTTGTTGCAGCAAAAGTCAGATAATAAGTCACTGAAAAAGCATAACTGTTCATTTACCAGACCATTTTTGGGTGGAATTAGGACTCTAGGGTTTACACAAGCTCTAAGTAATTGTGACACAGTAATGGGAATAAGGATATCGGAATAAAACTGAAATATCCACGTTAAATCTAGCATACATGTATCAAAATGTGATGCCTCAATCAAAAATGTAATATTTCAAGATTGCCGTTATCAATTGAGATTAAATAAAATTTGCATGGTGAGAACTTTAAAGTTATTTCTGGAATGAGCATAGATATCAAAGTTAAGTAGGTTTTCACTGAAAAATCATATACTGTCTTCATTTTTCATCAGTTTTACGTTTTAATAAAGGGGAGTCAAGCTGGAGCAATCGGTTCAGAATATACCAAATTGCGGCAAGTCAAGAAAACATAGGTTAAACTGCTTTTCGGGGAAATTACAAAGTGCTCAAAATCGGCCAAAAATCGGCGATTCATTCGAGAAAAAGGAAAGGTGAAGATAAGAAAAGGAAAGGTGAGGGATCAGTCCCCGCGGAACACCATAGCATGTTTGAGAAGATGTGGTTACCGCGATAAAGCACTGGTTTGAAAAGAGTGCTGGTCTTGTATAAGCGTCAGAGGTAGGTGATCTTGAAAGCTTTCTTAAGCCCTAAAATAGCATCTTGGAATAAGGGCAAGGGCCTGTCTTGATTAAGGGCCTGGAGTAAAGGCCCAACCAAATTGAAGAACGCCCGACCCTATACAACACTGGTATGCGATAGCTGCTTTCTAGGCATAAGATAAAGACTTAAACCAATACAATGTACATGGGATGTCCTAGCGTTCTTTGGGATATTAAGCTTAATGAGTTGTGAAAGAATGGTACAGCAACCACCGTCCTTATATTGATACAGCAGGAGACGATCACCTCACCTCTGTTCCTGACAGTATACAAATCATGAAATTCTAAAATGGCATCATCAGCTGCGCCATACTGGTATTGGGATAGAAGATTCGCTGAATATTAGAACAGACAACGTTTTTTTCAATTACATATGTATTCGAAAGACCTGCCATGGTCTGGAAGAATGTAAATTGGTCTCTTTGTGATGGGTCATTCAGGATGGATTCGCGGGGGGTCTATATCATATAACCACCAGGGCAATAAGAACAACGCGTCCAATTCCAAAGCCGAATATACTCCACTAAATCGTGGCCTATATATTATGTAGACCACTCATCTCCCATGTTGGTTAAAATATAAATTTGTATTTAGTTAAAATGTGCTAGACATGTACATTTCTTTTTTTGCCTGAAGTACGACCAGTAAAAACACGTGGATCTGTTTTGTATGGCAAAGCTCCATAACTACAGGCGGCTCTTGTTTTAATAATAGAGAAGCACTTAAAGTCTCATGTTAACCGCCCCCTCCACCCCCCACCGGGAGACCACTCTCTGAGCTTAAGATGCCTTAGAGGGAGGGAGTATGTCACTGTCAACTATGGCTCACTTTCCATTATGTTTATCCTTTCATGTCTCTTCCCTAAAACATATTCTGGTCTGAATCCTTCACACACAACTCAAACTCAACTCAGACCGCTTCGGGTGCATTATACAATATTCCTACTGGATATATGGCGCCTTTGATTTCACTTCTTTTCCTAGACCCACATTAGTTAATTTCCGGTTGATTCCTCTCTGCTATACATACGGGGGGGGGGGGGGGTTATTAGCTACAGAGGGAACGTATACATGTGTACACTTTAACACAATATACAGTATGTCCTAATGATCCTGTATGATTCATTGAAGCTTTTTTAAAAATAAACTATCAAGGACGCAAAAATCAAATGTATGCAATCATGATTTGAGCCTAACACAACATAATAATGCTGGTCATTTAGGGCAGGCCCAACTGAGTATGTATACATCCATGAATGCATTGTACATGCAACACCACTATTAAAGCTTTTGCACTGGTTACGGCATCATCTATCCTCATCTGCCGATGGAACAACTGAGAGTAGAGAGAGGTACTCACCCACGGGTATCTTGGCACTGCAGGTACTGCGGCACTGCTCCTCTGTCTCAAACTGGTTGCCATTGCCCTGACACCCGCCGTACACAAACTGCTTACAGAAGCCGTCCGTGGGGTCAAAGTGCCAGCGTTCCATGTAGGCTTTACAGGGTCCAGCGTCCTGGGGCAGCATGCATACATCTACAATGTAACAGCACAAATGCCAGGAACACCACCAGTACACCATACTGACAACAACCGTTGTCCCCCACTAATACACCAGACACAGGGACACCTAGCGCCTCACCCTGTCACATAAAGCTCAGCTCCATCTTCACTTACAGGAGTAGCGTTTAAAAAAATGACACTAAAACAATAGCAAGTGAGACCAGCCTCCAAGAGCACTTATATACGTCTATAGCCGGCGGCTGATATGGGTCCCAGACATGGTTCAAATTCCACAGAGAATATTGAAGTACAGCCATATAACGTGTTTAACCCCATAAGCATCGCACACAATACTTAATGTCCCATTTTCAGAGGGACCGGCCATTAATTTCTACCCCTCATGATATATATTTATGCGTTGCAAAGATGGTGAATGGTATGAAACATTGTTTAATCAAGACCATCATGTCGTAGTATTCTTATTCATATGCATGAAAGACGGCAATGCTCCGGCTACCAACTCTTCGTTGGGATTGTGTTCCTCTCACAGTGCCAGCCGAGATTTACTTCCAGAAAACGATTTAAGTTAGCAGAAAATATTGCATAAGATGGGGGTAGAATCTGAGCTGTGATGAATGTTCATGACTTACCTCTTTTGCTTATCAACTAAAATTTAAGCCTTTAACTTGCATAATAAATGGTGTGTCACCCAAATACCTCTTCTTATTACTGGGGGTGAAGCATATGTAAGCGAGTGTCGGATGGAATGCTTTGAGGATACACACTTTTTCTCAAAACAAGATTCTTAAAAAGCAAAAATCTAAATTTTGGTACTTAATTGATTTAAATGTACAACAAAGTGTATGACATTTCCTCCATGTTCATTTATATGTTGAAAATTCAATTTCGTAGTGTATCCTCAAGCAAAGCAAAGCTGCATATATAATTATATAGTGGGTTGATTTATATTTTTATTAACATTAATTTTATGTACACCATTGCCATTTTGGGGTTGGGGATGGGGGATAACATGAATAACAAATCAGTCTTTCATTTCACATTGACAAACGGTAATGACAATATGAATGAGGTTATTTGTTGCCACATAATATTAGATTTAACGAGACGATCACAAATTATTCTTTCATGGGAATGGCTTTTTGTCTGATTTCAAGCTCTCCCAGACAAGTGCAGGTACATGTAACAGAATTAAAAGACATGTACAATGACATTGTCTTTAGACATTGGAGGTTGTGGTACCTGGAACGCCCATCTTACATACATATATTATCATAATGTGCTGCCGCCCATACAAAGGGCCCACTGCCGTGTCATATTGTGAACTCTCCAAGCATTTCTACTCATATTCTATAAGTTGTACAAGAGCAATTGCTTATGGAATAGAGATCTGATTGGAGAGTCACTCACTCATGCAGCGTCCCTGAGAACACCCGTGCCACCTTGCGGCTAAATACAGAACTTACCGGTTTCCTTCTTAACCTTTATCGACACTCGGAGCCTGACTAAAAAGAAATGCTCTGTGTTCTCAAATACAAGATTATTTTTTATGTCTGCTTTTTTTGTACAGGGAATGTGTTAGTAGGTAGATATACGATAGACAGCATTATGTCTAAAGTAATTAAACCTGTGCAATTCATCTAAACTAGCAAATTTACTCGTTATCCAATGACATAGCTTACAAGTACTGTGGAATATACTTGTCATTTCTACTGTACAGCAGAATGAAGTGCTATTTCTTGGGCTCAATTTACATGAGATCTCCTATTGCTCAGCACGGTTGCACTTGGTATAGGATAAGCACACAACATAAAGCTTTCTTACTTAGCTGAAAAATAAATAAATTAGTGGCCTAATAGCACTGCAGGTCAACTGACCAGTGTCTTATTGCACTAAAGCAACACTTTACAGCAATGATTTTATACTATCATTTATGGTATAACTATCCGAGAAGCGGGCATTAGCGAGGCCATTATATATTTTCCCTATATAAGACCACTAAAAAATACAAACTGCTTTCTCATCATCGCGCATATCGACATATAAATCACCCTATGATTTCCTACCTACCAATTAAGTTTTGAGTAGCCTATAGCAATATTATAGATACAAACTCCAGTCGTACTCATACAGTGTAGGACTCGGGGACAGAAACCGGAAGTGATAGAACCGGAAACAGACCGGGTTACTTACCGACAACTTTCTGGACTAGTTCATGGCAGAAGCTCTGACACTCAGGTAGAGAGGTGAAGCGGTTGGAGTTACCATGGCAACCGCCATAGATGAACTCCCTGCATTGGCGAGTCTCGGCATCAAAGTAGAACTTGTGGAAGGCACCACGACAGGGGCCTGGGTCCATGGGCAGCTGGCAAACTGGAATGTTAGCAGGCAGTCTTACAAAGGGATGGTACCAATCTGTGCTCTGACAAGAGGCATGGCTATCCTACCTGGGGTTAGCATTAGGGGATAGGGTGACTGGGTAAGGGCAGGGGGTACAAGTAGGCCCTCAATTACATATAGAGTTTTCCCCTTCTATAAATAGAAACAACATCGGGGGTTATACTGGGAGAATATTTCACACAATGATATATATTATATATATATTAAATATTGAAATCCTTTCCAAACAATCTCAGAGCACAGGTAGCAAAGGGCACGAATTTAGGAACTTTCCTTTGAAACTGAAAAATATTGTATATAGAAACCTCTTGATTCTTTAATCTAGAGAATAATAATTGACACTGATTATAGAGATATCAAACATATACGATTATTGATTGATTGATATCCTCTTTAGTGGGGAGGGGGTATCATCATGTAGTGAATACGTGTGAACTCACCTTTGACGGCAGACTGCTGACAGCGTTGCTCACACAGCTCTTCTGTCTCGAACCTGTTATCATTCCCCATGCAGCCTCCATATATGAACTGTCTGCAGCGGCCTGTTGTCTTGTCATGGAACCAGCGGGCAAAGTTACCGCGGCACGGGCCGGGAAGATGCGGCTGGCTGCACACGTCTGTAGGGAAGGGACAGGTACAAGATAGAGCTTATTACTGTGATCCACATTATTCCAGCTCACACTGAACCATCACCCTGGCCCTGAACAGCCCACGTTACTTTAGCACTTTAAGGGCCGCATACTGCCTTCATGCGTTATGTCCTTTTTCCTCATGATGCATGAATGCAGTCCTGCCTGAATAACTCGCCAGTGCTGCATTCAAGCAGCATTTCGACCGTTCGGGGGTTATCAGGCCCGTAGGGTCGGAATGATGCCTGATTGCAGCCCTGCATTAAACCACTCAGCGGACTTTAAAGGGTTAAGGAGCAATTCTTTTTTAACATGGTGGGGGAGGGGGCGGTGGTATTGGTAGTGCATTTTCGTATGCAGGGCCCCAGGATCTTTATTAGTACAACATCCCATCCTTCATAAACAAGATGTCCCTGTATCAAATTACCAGCATGATTTACAGCCCCAGTTAAAGGAATTGGTTACTGTTGACCACGCATATTAGTGTAAAAAGTATCGTACCCTTTTAATAACATATAGTAGATGCATAATGTGAATGTAAAACATGTCTAACCTGGGGTCTGTGGTGTGATACACTTGTCTTCACATGCCTTGCTGCTCTCAAAGCGGTTGGCATTGCCCAAACAGCCGCCGTACATGAAGCTCTCACACTCCCTGTCCTCTGGGTTGTAGTACCAGCTCTCTACGGACGCCCGACACCTGCCCACAGACTGGGGCAGGTAGCAACTCACTGTAGAAATAGACACAGATAGATGACATTAAAATCAGGGATGCCACTCAATCATCGACAAAAAGTAGGAAATCTTAAAATATTGGTGAATTTCCTGTAGGAGATTAACATAATCTAATACAGAAATCCCAGCCAAAAAAAAACAGGAATTCCTGCAAAAGTAGGAAAAATGACATCTCTGTAAAATAGTGGTAAACAGATTGGATACACATCTAAGTGTGCCCTATTATACCAAAACCCCTGTGTATAGTGAGCTACTTTAGTACTTATAGCATACTCAGGTATATAACAAAACATGTGATTATTTCATGTATACATCAATCGGGACCTCTGAGGAACAACCAGTTACTGGTAGATCAAAATCGCATTGTATCATAGATGAGTGGAGCTGATAGACTGTGTGCTGATAGGAGTTACTCACTGATGCCCTCGGGTTTGACGCAGGTGGACTGGCAGTCCTCACGGTTGTCAAAGCGGTTATCATTGCCTTCACAGCCACCATACCAGAAGCGGGTACAGTCACCTATCTGCGCGTCATAGTACCACTTGACAGTGAAGTTGGAACAGGATCCAGTGTCGCTCTTTTCTCCACACGATGCTGAAATAACACCATGGATATGTCATCGATATCTAGTGTGACCATGAAGGAAAACATAATTATGTTATAGAACTATAATTTTGTAACTATTACCCTGATTAAATTTGTAGGATATCTAAGAACAGGTCATACCAGTGTGAGCATGAAGAAAAAGAAATGGTCGAGAAATATAATTTTGCATCTATTACCTTGAGAGGATCTGTAGGCCCACATTATACAAAATAAATAAGAGACTCTAGCTAGTTACTACATTTCACTGTGGTGGGGTATACTGACCTTGAACACTCCTTATGCAGCATGTGAGGAGTACAGATTGTATCTTATAGTAACGGGGTGGAAATTACTCAAATTGACTATTTGAAAGTATCCTCCAACTGAAGGACGTACAACGCAATTTGACTCCAGCTTAATTTATTTTTCCACCAGATTATATTATAAACATGTAGAAGCTCCTGATCCACATTCTAGGCTACCATGACATAATTATGTGCATTCAGACGGAGGCACTTAATGGTAGAACCATAGCTGAGGTATTATCACCAGTAAATAAATAAGTAATTAAGAAGTATACAAGATGAGAAGCTCACCTCCTCTGTTAACAAGGCTGGGGCAGCCAGTGTAGTTGGGTCCATCAGCTGGTGATACGGCATCTGGGCAGCAGCCATAAGGTGAGTCGCGACATGTACGCTGGTAGGTACCAGCCTCGGGGCAGCCAAAGAGGTCATGGCCAGCCGCCACGGTCTCCCCATCCATACAGCAGCCATAGGTGGTCATGTCACACTCCGTCACCAGCTTGGTCACATTGCAGCCCAGATAGTAGGGGCCTGATGCATAGGATGAGTTATCTGGGCAGCAACCGTGTCGGGTTCCAGCACAACCGCCAACAAGAATTGGCTGCCGTCCGCTGCATCCCTCCTCACCAGGGCCGGTGGCCGGGGTGCTGCCATCTGGACAGCAACCGTGCTCTGATGTAACACAGTCAGCTGGGCAGCCTTCAGGGGTCTCCTCACAGTCTATGGAAATCTTGTGACAGCCATAGTGATCCTCCCCTAGGGCAGCTGTTTCGCCATCTGGGCAGCAGCCGTATGCTGTAGAGGCACATGGGGGTATAACCGGGGGCACGATAACACCCGGGCAGCCCAGGCTGTTAGGGCCCTCAGCAGCCGTGGAGCCATCGGGGCAGCAACCGTAGAGGGAGAAGCCACAGCTGGAGGAGAGTTCATTACAGCCCTCCTGGTGGGGTCCTGAGGCAGCCGTGATGCCATCTGGGCAGCAGCCAAAGGTAGACTCCTCACACACCACACCTGACCCCTCCAGGCTGTCACAGCCCGCCTGCTCTGCACCTGGAGGACACAAGAGTATTAAACCTCTGAGCACAATATTAAACACTATATTATAATTATGCAGTTCTTCAAGTAGTACCACAGCTAACACTCTGAATGGGTATGTAAGGTCCTTACCAAATCATTTTCCATCATATTATCAGGAAGATGCAATTCTTTTGAACACATCTCCTTCAGAAACTTTTCTATACTGCTGTTGAGTTATAACTAGAGGATCCAGAGCCAGAGGTCAAGCAAACTGTTAAGTAGGAAGTCTTACGATTTTAGTCATTTTTGTATCTCGAGTTAAAAGCTATCGAGTAGCTATCTAGCTCACCAGCCGCTTCTGTGACGCCATCAGGGCAGCAGCCATGTGTGGTGTCAGCACAGGTCCGTACAGGGGCCTCACAGCCCTCGTTGTTGAATCCGTTAGAGGCAGTCACACTGTCTGGGCAGCAGCCATAGGCCGTCACCGCGCACCCAAACTGTTCTGGGCACCCCTCACTGTCCAGGCCTCCCGCAGGGGTCTGACCATCAGGGCAGCAACCGTAAGCCATATCCTGCAAAGCAGCATCAGCAGTATTGGTTAATGGGTAGGTTATCAGGTATGGAATCTCTCAAAATGATAAATCTGACACCAAAACAGATAAATCCACATGACAAGAGTTTCTATGTGTATCGGTACATGTTACAAGCATGAGGAATGATCATGAATTGCTCTGCATACTAATTTACTATACAATTTCTCTCATCATGGGAGCCATAGGTGATCAGTAGGGAAGTATCAGACAATGGATTCCACACTAGTAATAGTAGTATCTACTTTAAGGAGTATAAGGCTCCACTCTCAAATAACCCAATCCTAATTGCCTTATAATTTATAAATGAAAATAATTTAAATATTAATTTGTTTTAAATTATTATAATTCAACTTGAGTAGGTGGTGTATCTATTGACTGACCTTGCATGTGAAGTAAGGACAGCCGGCGTTGAAGGGTCCCTGTGCCGGGGTGACACCGTCCAGACAACAACCATACTCGGTCTCTATACAGGCTCCTGTGGGGATCCTGTCCTTCACCTGACACCCGAAGAACTCAGGTCCCTCAGCAGCAGTCTCACCGTCTGGACAACAGCCAAACTCACTGTCCTTACAGCCGCCAATGGTATTTTCTGAAAGTAATAGTTTTTTTCCATATATAAAAGATGAACACTCAAAATCGCATAGAAGGGGGAATGTGGCATACACAGAAAGGGACAGGAATAGTATTTGAACAGGCTTGCGTTTTGCTATGGCACAGTTTATATACAAGTGCATTTATTCCTTAAAGAGATATGGGAACTTTGAATATGCTTACTATTACATGCAATACAAGACATACCATCATCACACGACTCCATAATGCAGGGTTCATCAGTGGGTGGTCTCATAGCGTCGTCACAGTCGTTGACGGTGGCTACCTGGTCACCATAGAAACACAGGACCTCCCGTCTCATCGTCCCTGTACCACAGTCTACTGAGCACTGCAAGCACATTATAACGGGATGGTCAGTAAAGCCATACTAACTTAGCTACATGTACAGGTATAAGACACTATAAAGTACTGGACAATCACAGGATAGTTCACTGTACCAGATACATAATCAATGCAATTATTATGGCAACTTTTATGTGCCAATCAATTCGAAGTCAATTTAACTCTAAGGAACATAATATTATTACCCACCTATGGCTTAATATGGGGCATTATGTGGAATTTCTTGAATTCGAGAATTACGATACAAGCTTAGATATTGACCATAATTACACAGTAGACGTATTGTGTACAAACAACACATAGTTTCAGGACAGAATACGTCAGTTATGGCATCATTTAATAACCCTAACACCCCCTGCCCTAAGTAATATCATCTAAGGATTATTTAATCCTTCCAAATAGAAACAAAGCTTAAGAAAGGTTTTATATAAAAGTCAAATTGTTTATTAGATTTAAGGAAGAATACAAAACCTTGCTCCTAACTGAGCAATCTAAGTGATTCCTAGACTATGTTCATTCATATATGAATGTGCCTCTATATGGGTTAAAAAACCGACACGGGCGACACAGCCCTTTAAAAAATCGACACGGGCGACACGGCCCTTTTAAAAATCGACGGACACAGACATCTTTATAATGCCCTAGTATGTCTTATATACATAAAAATCGACACAGTGACATGACTCCTTTGCTAAAAATCGACACGGCGACACGGCCAATACTGTGGGGACCCATGTAGAGGCACATGAATTGAAAAAAAAATTGAAATTGAATTGATGTAGCTAAGATACCAACCTTGCCGAATGGACCACTGAACCAGACTCCCCAGCAGTTGTCTCCTGTGCAGTTCCTGGTCTCGTCCATGCGGTGGGAAGGGTCACACTGGTCCTCGTCCACCTTCTTAAAGACGTCGTCATGGACCAGGACGCACGTCACAGAGCGCGTCTGGACACCCGCGCCGCACATAGCCGAGCACTACGCACACATAGATAGAGCTTTTTAGCACTTGTACGTCTTCAGCATCAATTCACAAAATTATTGCAGTCATAAAAAAAGTCTGAGCCAATTTCATGGCCAGTATCGCCATTGTTAGGGAGTGCTCATTTTTTAACAACAGGGGGGGGTGGTGGATTTGGGGGGGGGGTAAAAAATTTGGACCCCTTGACCGGGGGGGGGGTAAAAAATTCAGACCCCTCTTGGGGGGGGGGGCAAAAAATTTCAACCTGTTTTGAGGGGAAAAGCCCGCGCGTTACTATGCTACAAAGGGGCGCGAACGCGCGCGATTTTCGGCCTGCGGGGGGGGGTAAAAAATTTCGACCCCTCTAGAGGGGGGGGTGAAAAAAATTCGCGCGCTCCGCGCAAAATCTCACCGCCCCCCCCCCCCCTGTTGTTAAAAAATGAGCACTCCCTTAGGCGCCAGCTGTCAAACCCCAATAAGTCAAATTCGCAGTTAGGTCTCAGTTATGTATGTATTTTCACAATGCTCAGGCATTCCTATTCTAGAGTTAGATACAATTAGATTCAGATAGATGCAACTCTATTGTCCTGTAACAGACAAAGTACTGCAGCAGTTAAAAAAGAAAGTCTTTGAATTGAATTGAATTGAATCAGCAAGCTGGGAAATGGAAGCTATCACCTCTATAAACCAAAAGACTCATTGTATTATCAAAGTACATGCTAAAGGTTGCTAGAACTGAACAAAGAGAATCATTGATTCTCCATCTAATAGAGCAGTGTTGAGCTGAGTTGAGAAGGGTCCTTACCTGGCTCCACTGAGAGCCGTGCCACTGTGTGGTGCCGGTACAGTCCATGTCGGCGGGACAGGGGCGGCTGGTGGTGGGCCGCTTGGTGCCGTCACACATAGTGTCATTGAACACCTCCCCCAGCTTACTGCTGCACACCACACGACGTGTCTCCATCATGTGGCCGCACTCTCCCAGGCACTGCAGAAACACGCAAACACTCAGCATTACATTATTATTATGATAATAATAATTATTATTATCATCACCATGTGCTATTTTGCTTGCTTTAAAATGATCACTGGTGGAAGGTATTTTGGCTCCTTGTTTCTCAAAATCAACGGACGTAAGGATTCTTCTTGACTCATCCTATTTGACACCGAAAATAGATGCTGTGCAGAAGCACCTTTAATAGACATGTATACTGGGTATGCTGAAGAGTTCATGGAGCAACTATAAAAGAGCCAGTGCTTTATTCCCTGCTCATTGAGTACTATGATATTATAGAACCCAAATAATTGGTATCTATTTAAGCTATTGTGCTACCACAATGCTGCTACTTGAGGAATAAGAATGGAAGTGAACGCTTATTCAGGCTTGACCAACTTACCCCTGACCATGACGACACCACCCACTCCAGTCCATCACAAGGACCTTCGTTACACTCCCGGGCGCTGATTGGCTGGTCGGCAGGGTCACAGCGCATGCTCGGCAGGATGTCGCTGGCAGCTTCCGGCAGTGGATGCTGGGCCAGGCAGTAGACGGTGCGGGTCTGCTGTCCCAGGCCACACACCCGGTTACACTGTCAGGTGGGGGAGGGGAAAGAGAACTTTGAGCAACACTGTACACTGATAACAGCCAAATGATAAACTAATGATTCATATTGTAGCTCTAGAATTCATTATTGCAAGGGGTACATGTTATAGTTACTAGTATACAATCTACCCACATTCAAACTCTAAAGAATCTCCCTCATAATCAATCAGAAATTAGGAATGGACGCGAATCATACGATCAGATGGTAGAGTGGTGCCTCTATTGCTTTTAGGGGAAGATCAAAGGCAGAATACAGGCCATGGCATTAAGAACTACATCTACACTAGAGTCAGCCCCGGGATGCCAGGTCTGGTGGGAAGAAGCATAGTACAACCATAGACATACAATATACTATTATTATGTATTAATGTCTATGGTACAATCTATGGCAATGTGAGCAGCTCTTACCTGTGACCACTTGCCGACCTGCCACTTGGGACAGACCACCTTCTCGTTACAGCTGCTGATGGCCTCTGGTTTGGGTCCTGGACACTGGTCATCTTGGACGATGGAGAAGAGGTCTCCCTTCTCGGCACGTTGGCAGAACACGGAGCGGGCACGGACACCCTGCCCACACGTGGTGGAGCAGTGCTCCCACAGCCCCACGTGCCACCTGCACAAGTACAGCACAATGATGTTAGACAGCAGGATCTATGGATATGGGCCACACACAAGTTGTTAAGTGCTCATCTTATGATCTTTGCTATTTTTGTTATAATCTGATAACATTTCTGCGCATACTTCCACACTACAATGCAGCGCTCACCCATGTGATTTATTTATAAATGTACAATGGTTGACTATTACTTATCGGTACATCTGTTAGCAAACTCATAATTTGTAATATTGTAATACCTAGTGTAGCTAGGTTTACAAAGCCTCCCTTTAATTCTACCTATAAGCTACACACATGGAGAAGATGTGCATATAGTACTCACGTGGCTGGGCAGGGTTTGGCTGTGCATGCCTGCGTAAGGCTGGGTTGACCATGCACGTCACACAGACTGTCGGCTACTGTCTCTCCGTCAGATGTCCGCTCACAACTCACTGTCCTCTTCTGTTCACCTGGGGTTTCACATACATGGGAACATAATTAATGGGATATCATATCAAGATTAAAGACATTTTTGCAATTAACGGTATTTCCCATGACCACTAAGCACTAAACATAGGGTCCTTGTGCTTCCACTCCTAAGGTAATGAAGCTTAAATTGCATGACTTTTAATTTGAGTCTAACATGACAGAACATATTTATGTCTTCTCCCTGACGTATATGCTCCTTATAATCTTAATGATGCGTTTAATGCTATTCTATAGAACGCTGACAGGTTGATATCTCATGTCAGTATTAAAACTTAAATTCCTGATCATGGAAACTTGGTAGATATTAACCTTTTGTCGAACACCTTTTGCTGGTATAAATAGATAAAACCCGAGCAGCTCTTTTGAGTTGCTGGCTGAGTACGAGCAGGTTGGTGGCAAGTAGAGATAACCAGTGCCACACGCCGCCCTCATGTTTTGGGTTATGCCGGCAGGAGCAGCTCATAACCTGCTCGGTCACTATTTACGGGTAGTGAGCAGCTCAGAACCCTACCACATCACACCACCAAGGCACCCACCCAAATGGGTGAAACCCCTCCCACTCACTCAATCCCCTGCAGCTATGTCTACGCTACAACTGTACACATGCCAGCCCACCCTCCTACTTGATAGATAGACTCTTGCCTCTTCTCCAGACTAGTCTTGGGTGGTGAAGGTAAAAAGAGAAATTCGCGCACAAGGGCAAATCCCTACACAAAGGCATCGTTTGAAAAAAGTAGTGAGCAATAAGTATTTTCCAGCTCCACCCGACACGGGGACTGTCTATTGTTCTGGTCCCTGGCACCCAGACATGCTTGTTCCAGGGACAATTGGTGTATTTGCCTTTTTGGGTCAGAAGGTCTCCTGTGTTGGGCGACATATGTCTTTAACTGTTGTCCAGGGATATATATAAGTTAGACATGGTTTATTTTTTTCTATTTTCCTTATAATTATTTATTTGTGTTTTGAGAAGTCGCTGCGTCCTGGCGAGGTCCTACGGGAAATAGACTGGTCACGATTCCTAAATCTGTCTGGGTGTCTATTTTGGCTTACATATGTCATGACACATAAAACTAGTTTCACTTTTTGAGTGATATGTAATGCACCGATGGATCAGTGATAGAAAGCGTGAATGACTCAATGCTATTTATTAATATATTAAATGCTAACTGACACTATTATAACGCCTCCTTCCCATTCGTCACATTAAAGCTCAAAGTAGACCCTTAAATGTCTCATTAAGATGTAATTGGTAACAGGTCAAACCAATGGCAGAAATGACCCTTGTGTAGAATCATTCCCACAACATCCCCAAGATAAACGCCACTGCAAAGTGTTGTTTGCGCGAGGGGTCCTTGAGCATCCCGACTTTTTGGCATCTCTTTTAAGTGTTTTTATCAATGTTGTTTGCAGGTCGCATGGTATACTCATGTGCCAGACAGATGTCGTCTGCTCATCTTTTTGCCGCGTAAACCCATACTACAGACGTTCTCTGGCGATCTTCGTTGTCATTTACAATATTGGGTGAAATATAGAGTGCTGTCCACCATAAAAGTGTGCCTCTACCCCCGGCGCTCATACAAAACCAGTTGCTAACAACTTAACGTTTCAGGCAATCATGTACATGGCATTCTATTCTTTCAGTAGCAACTTGTATTTGCCTTTCTACTTTCTTTTAATTAGACCCTATTTTATAATGATGATATATAGCCACCCGGTTCAAATTAATGTGGAACAAGGTTTAGACTAGGTCATGACATTTAGGCAAGCATTATAGGGAACAGACATTTCAACGAGCTGGCATTTCCAATGATCTAAGGGATCCACATGTATGTGCATTTGGAACCGATTTCCGGTAGTCCTTCGCTCATACGTCAAAATATAAACTATGCCTGCATCCGACGGAGTGGACTAAATCAAGCAATGCTTCGTTCCCGAAAAATATAACTCACCCAAAATGTGGGATATAGGTACATGTTAAGATTGAGGATAAGGTTGTTGGAATATGATAGCTCTAGTTGTATTCAGGTGCCCAATCTCCTATAATATACCCAATGCAGAGTGTGTAAAGTAGCAAGTTAACTATAAGGGCATCTCACTCACCGTGACCACAGGTGGCGCTGCAGGCGGCCCAGGCAGAGGGCACCCAGGAGTAGGTGTGGCCGGCGCCATGTTGCACAGACAGGGGTAGGGAGTACTCGTAGGACACCTGGGGGCTGGAGCCGGGCTGTCTCAACACCTGAAAGCAACATACCTGGCTTAAAAAACACATCATAGGTTTGCGGCAAGGAGGGAGAAGGCACTAGTCACCGGCCCCTGTAATTGCCAGTCATTCATCAGTTAAACCCGGCGTTCAACATGCAACGAAAAGAAAGTTCTTTTTAGGTTGAGGGCCTACGTGTTACTTTCTGGTATCTATTGTTTGACATTTTACATGATGTTGGTGTTAAAAAAAGATTTCATCCCCAATAGCATTATAATTGGACATAAAGTGCACTCATAAACCTATTTACACCACCTTCAAAGTAGCAGTGGGTAGTAGTTATTCTAAAAAAATACCCCTAGTAGTTATTCTAAAAGAACTATCAGTGTCAGTCGGTTAACTCATACTTATCACACTACAACTTAAAGAATGTAGCAGGCATCTAGGTACTATCATTTATCCAGCCCTGGAGATGCATTTAAATACCAGATTACATGACAGATAACAACATTGACTGCAGCTACGTGATCTTACCGAGAAGAAGAGGGGGTGTGTGGTAGGCCCTTGAGCGGTCAGCTTCTCAGCCTGGTCTGAGGGGTGAGCGCCCCTTGTGTAGGTGAAGGAGGTACCAGCTGCCTCCAGGGTGTGGCCCGCTTCTATCTTCCAGTTCCCATTCAGCAGGAAAGTGCCGGCTAAGTCCCTCAGGGCTGCAAGCCGCAAATATACACCACATGAGCTTAGTCTGAGAGCAGCAGTTGTATATATGTACTTGTAATATCACAGAGCTCTATATACAGTCCCACATCAGATGGTTGATTTAGACTGATTGCCGCATATATTTATCATAATGATCTTGCACATATTAATGATATTATTGGTGTCAGAAGCATGATCTTAATTTATTTTCTCCCAGACCCAGTCTCTATTAGTTTTAGTGATAATGCACATGCAAAGAGGTTTCATTGGGAATTTGTTAAGGGTTTATTTCTGTTTTTCTGTAGAGGGACTTACCAATGTAGCTATTTCCTGGTCGAGTTTCCTCAAAGTTAATAGACATGGCTCCAGCAGGGATGAGGATGAGATCGTTGTAACCTGTAGAATAGACATGGGCAAATATTGTGAAAAGGGAGACAAAGCACATGTGCAGAATTACAGTTTTTTCAGAGATGTTGACGTTTTTTGAAAGTATCTAAGAGTATTTTACTTGGAGTAGGTTCCGATGCTGAAAAATAGAAATTGGTTATAATTAGCACAGCTATGATATTATAGCTTTACAGGAGGTATCTAGGACATCCTGTTTTTGAAATGGATTATCTACTATTTACTGAAATGGCAAAACATGTAACTAAACACATTCTGGTATTTAGGCCTAGCAATTGGAACCATGGCAGTATATAGGAAGCAACCCGCCTCGTTTGAAAGGCGCTGGCACTGCTACCAGTGGCACACTGACAAGAGGAGGATGGTGAGGTTAACCGACCTGACTTAAGGTCCTCTGTGTCCAGGAATCCACCCTGGGTGATGCAGGAAGAGCCGTCTCCGCCGCACTCTCCGCACTTGTCGACCGTCTGTCCGCTGCCCAGCACCAAGTCACACCCGACCTCCTAAACACAAGAGACAGGGTCAGTGACCATGAGTAGCCGCCATCAAAGCCGCCATCAAAGCCGCCATCAAAGAGGCAGCGTGGGGGCCACATAGGGGCCCCACATAACATGCTCCGTTAGTCCACCTTGAGGTTGTTGTGGTGGAAGGTCACTCAGGACCATGACAGTCTATGACACTGGAGGATGTCCAAAGGCACTGAGCTGTACGTGAGAAGTCCGTACATGGAGCATATGTCACTGGGAAAAAGGACCTTAATGCACCCTGCACTAAGGTCCCTTTTCGCAGATCGTGTCACTAATATAGAAGTGGGTACTTCTCATGTAAACATAACGCACATGTCTACATCATGGTTATATACTATTAAAATGGACGTAAGACATCCTTTTTACTGGGCCCAAAGCGACGATCCCTTTGTTAGCACATGCAGCATTAGGCATATAGAAATGTACACGAATTTAACATCTTTAGTCAGAAGTTCAGTATTCCCCCAGGGTTGATTGTTAATGAATCTTTACAAATAACTGGTGCTGCTTCTGATATTTCACAGACTTAGTGTACTAAACATGTACAGCATGTTGGTACTATATATTGAATTAGCCTATTTTTAACATACATATATTGGTAATGTATGTTTATACCACATTTTACATTGATTATATGATGTCTGATGGCGAGTTTTATTATATATATACATTACAATGTATAATATAACCATCAATATAAAGCAAAAGTGTATTTAGCAAATACACTGGTCTGTCCAAACAGGCCCCTCCATGTCTCTCGTCCAAATATGCAAATACATATAAAGAAAACCATTTGGATCATTTTCTATGGGACCAATGCCTAGAGCTAGACATGAGGTGAAATTTTATCTGCGACCTCGCCCGTTGGCCATCAGAGAGGTTGTTATAGTTAGAAATCTAAAAATATCAACACAAGCCGCTCCCGACATGCACTTCTCATCATGACAGCGGCACACGCGCACACCACGCGTTCGCACACCCTGACCTTTTAAAGCTGTTACACATCTAAAACGCAACCCTCCCTCACCTATTCCTTCCTAACTCAACACATGAAACTCCATCCACGGGGAGAAATCCCTGGCTTTCCCATGTAGACAGGCAACAAAAAGTGGACTTGTTTCTATCAGTCGTAGCCAGTGTTCAGAGCATGTGGTCTCTGTGGGAGCTAGGACCGGGGTCTAAGCTCCCCTGACCCCCCCCCCCCTCCCCTCCCCCTGTACACCCCATACACGTGTGTTGTACACAGTACATGTTTCACACCAGTACCAGACAGTCTCAATCCTTTAAGCACGGTAGTCACTCACAGAGAAATGTGGCAGGTAATCATATGCAAAGAACCACCTTCAGTTTTGAGAAAGTTCTTCTGAGGTACGCCTGATGGGCACTATATATATAGAAGCCTCTCTGGGTGTCAATTTGATGATCTTAGGGGACAAAGTCCGGTTTCCCATTCTCTTTGTAAACAATTGCATCTATTGTAGTTTGCCTTTAATATCATCCTGAACGTGTAGCGGCGGTGGGTTCCCCATACTTTCACCTTTGTCACCCAGCCGTATGATCAGACACAAGACTTAAGCGATGCTGGTAAGCCGCGGAAGGGCAGGAGGGTCACTTAACTTAATGGTCGCATAGTTCTTTTAATGTGGTGCTTTAATGGCCTATGCCCTTTATCGTCATGGTGCATGGATGCAGCCCAGGCGAGTCTACTCGTCAGTGCTACATGCATGTAACTTGTATCATCACATAGACCTTTCAGTGTATAATCACTGTAGGGTCAACAAGATGCACTGTCGAGTTACTTGCTTCATGACGACAGAGAGTACTTAGTATGCACATGCCACATGAAAGCACTTTGCGTCTCTTAAAGGATTCAAACTGAATATGATTCCATCTAATGGTGAGAGTACAGCACATACAGATGCACAGATCATAGACGTTGTCAAGTTGAAGGGTTCTATTTAGACTGGCTCCAATCTTTGAGCTCTACCCAACTCGTATCCCACCCAGCTCTGGCACAGGAAGAAATATAACAAACCAATTTCCTTTCATTGCATGTTTCAATTGCCTTAAAAATCAATAATTTGGGCAACTCTAGGTTCTTTCATACAGTCTCTAACTTGAGCACTATGGATAGTAATCTCATCAGTCAACACCTACTGGCACCCTAAATCACACCCATCCCCTTAGGCCTTAGTAGTATGCATCCAGACAGAACTGGATGATGGATCCGATATGTTTGAGCAGTAACATACCACCATGTAAATACACACCAATTATGTGAAGGTCATACAAACAAGTGCACACACATCACACGACACCCACCAGATGGACCCCCGTGCACCCGTTGTGGGCCGTGGTCACCATGGATTGACCTCAGAGGTCGGAGGCTCCACCTATAGGTGACCCCTAGCCCTTTAAGGGCCGCATAGGGCGTTAATGCAGTAAATCCTTTGTTGTCATGAAGTATGAATTCAGCCTTCTGCATTTAAACCTGCTGCATTTAAGCATCATGCTGACCCGTCGGGAGTGTATTAACCCAGCAGGGTCGGTATAATGCTTGCATGCAGCACTGGCGAGTTACTCACCAGTGCTGCATCATGAAGATCAAGAGCATAATGTTATGCCATGCGGCCCTTAAAGGGCTAGGGACCACACATCTGGTGTACCGTATGACACCTCCGTTATACTGACCACCCCAGACCCCCACCTAAATAACACTGGTATTTGGGGGTCAGCAAGCCAAGACAACAATAATAAACACACACATACATGATCTGCTATTTACATCAACAGTCATTATAATCACATGTGACTTCTGCCATGGACGTTGATTTGGTTTTGACGATATAGGCCAACATGTTTTATTATAAAACCCCAAACGGTGGGGAGTCGGGCTCTATGGGAGGCCTTCCTATGAGCATGTAGATAACTCACTCTGGAGCCTGTACCAGGCGGTATTTATTGCCAGTGGACATGACCCCAGCTGTGTTTGACAAGTTTGTTTTATATATTTGGACAAATTACCCCAAGGTCATGTAAAGCTGAGAGTCTAAACAGTAAACTATGCTGACGTGAGATTTACAACGGAATGCTGATCAGAGATATAAGTATTTTAGAATTATTGGATGCTGATTATGGTATTTTAACTTACTTGGCATACACCATCTATACATATATCACGTATGGTGCGGTCGCACGGCGTCCCGTCCACCACCTTGGCAGCATGACGGTAGTAGAAGGTTTCCCCTTTTGCCAAGCAATTCAGCTCGCATTTATTTGTAGCTGTGGAAAAGGAAAAGCATATTGTTCTTAATAATTATATTAATGTAAGGGAGATCGTCATAGAAGAAACATAAAACATAATATTCATGGTTGTCAACGTTTTTTAAAATCAGGAAGTATTTGATCAACAATTTTTTAGACTATGACCTGTGACATAAATATTCACCTACTAGTGGTCCGATAGAACCAAGTGCATGTATGGCAATAATTCTATATAGGGCCAAAACGAAGGTACTGTGTAGGGAAAACAACCATAAATGGCTGTCAGTTGAGACAATATTACAACGATTCACGTTGGCAAAAAAGTACAGGGGCACCTGGAATCCCTCTATGCCTATGGTCTATCCCGCAAGATGTTGAAATAATCAGTGCAGCAGAAAAAAGAGACACAAGAGAAAAAAATAGCCCCAAATGTATTACAAGGCAGGCAGGGTGAGAACGCTGGGTAGGATCCCAGGACACATGCTCTCTCATATAACGAGGGTCTCTACCAGCAGTGCAAGGTAAAAACTATATATGAGAACCCAGTAGGCCAAGCCCCCCAGCACTACCCTAGTTATTGTTGTTACTCAGTCAGACTCCAGACGTGGTCACGTGCAACCCAGCTGCGCATGCGTAACAAACCCATCCGGCTGAACCTAGTGATCCCCACGTGGGCAAAAAAGGTGGATCTCTAAAGATTGCCAAGCATGCAAACCAGGGTTTCCTTTTGCTTCCTTTTCCATTTTAGGGCAGTTTCCCCCTTTACTTTCAATGCTCTACAGTTATCCCAAATACTATCAGCTTTAATTGATGCATTGACATATCTTCGACGAGTCATGAACCAGTCGTTAACTGAGGGGGTATATCGGGAATGTTAGTACCTAATCCTGAACGGGAGAAGAAAAATATTGACAAACAAACAAAACATGTCCAATTATATAGTTTAACATGGGCATTCCAATGTCATGACTGGTACAGATTCTGTATCGACTTCTTTGTTTTGCGTTTAGCATATATGTTTTCCTAGGGCATGATACGTAATGTATGTAAGTGTAGATTTACAGTGTAAATATACACGGATGATCCTCGTACTAAGTCACTGCTGCCTATAGATTGTCATCCCTGTACTGGGAACAATTCCACATAAGAAAAGTTGCACCGAGTCACCAACACGACACTGGGCTTTGTTTCGTGCAGTCAGGTAGTCAGAGCCTTAATGCCGGGAGTGCAAAGTCCTAGGAAATCTCCAGCCGACGGGGCCCTCTTGGTTTATATCATGGGGGATCAAGAACATACATGAAATGTCAAAACCTACTCCATCCAACCACAAATATATACAAAGGCGTGAGAACCCAGAGAGGCATAGTGCTGCTAGGTGTAGACCTAAGAGGATCCACATTCCGAGGGCGTGAAAGAAGGGTATATATGTGGGAGGCATTTTTTCCTTTGTCTTTTGAAGGTCAGGCTTTTCTCGGTCTTCAACACTCCCATTTTTAATAAAGACATGGCATTGAACAAGTGTTGACGGACATTAACCTAACAACTCACTTGTAGTTTTAAGCGGTAGGGAATGCGTATTGTAGGTCAGTATTTATATTTGGGTGCTGTTTGAGTCAACCTACAGCCTCAACACGTGCAAGTACTCAGCCCCTGTCTGCATATGGCCTGTCCTGGAGCTCAGCCTTTATATACCCTGAGCTGCTCCTTACACAACTCAACCAACGCCCCTCTTCATCTGGCCATGTGAGCAGCTCAGACTTGAGGCGTTGAGCTTCTGACTTGAGGTTGAGACTTGAGGTTGAGCCATGCATGGGCCCGGGGCATGGGCTCAATTGAGACCTGCATGAGCTTGAGAGCTTGTATTGAGACCTACATCGGCTTGAGGTGGCCGACATGTTTAGTTCCATTCCAGTATTAAAGGTAAGGAGTATGCTTTGGGTGAGGGAGTTGTATGGTGCATGCGACTCGATTGCGAGGCGAATGCACTTCCGCTGGATATAAACCAAATATCTATAAGCGATATTCCATCTTTGAATTTCGATGCTTTTTTTTCACTGGAAGGATGACCAAAACGAGCTACTGTAATAAGTTTAAAAATTAGTGGGACTGAGCTGTTCACCTGTGAGTGAAAGAACAGCTGGTAGATGTAGGTTAACTAGGGACCATTAGAGGGTGAGGGGAAGTCGCCCATGCTGGTGGTCTCCCCTGGGTAGCTCTCTGGGGTTTGACTGCTGGTGCCGACAGAATGCCAGCTATGAACAGCTCACATGAGGCACTGGTGGCACCAAAGGTGACAGGAACCTCACCCACCCCTCCCTGCTGGGGGGTGACCCTAGCAATGGTACAGACTAGTGGTGGGTCACTGAGGTACTGAACCCAATGATAACGCCATATGCAAAGCAAGATGTATCAATGTACAGAATATTGTGAGTTCCAAATCTCAGCAGCATTTGCCTACACTCCTACACTGGGTGCAAGCCCCGGGTGCAAGCTTATCCAAACACCTTGTTAAGACCATGACATGTATCTCATTTTAATTGACTATCTTGTAAGAATGCTCCTGAATCATTAAACTCAAGTAGGTCTCATACGGGACCTATTGGAAATGTCAGGAAGGTGTGGGTGGTGGTGTAGCCGTGCTGTGCTGATTTATGAGGGCACACATCCCAGGGCTATGTGTTAAAGGGGTCAAATGCCCTACAGATAAAGCTGACAGAAACAAGACAGGTGGCACGGCACTAAATCCTTATACTTGGTCCTTGGGTGCTCTGCTGTAGGGGGCTAGTTGTATATATGTAGTTTATAGAATACGGATATTGTGTTACTTTGTTATTATCCAAAGGATAATTGGGGATATTCTTGCTAAAGTATGACATTCTAAAATGGGAGTGATAATTTCAATGAGATGCTGACAGCTTTTCTCTGGGACACTTTCCTCATTCATTATAGATGTACTGTGTACGTGTTACAGTAGTAGGTAGGTACATGTATGTACATGCAGTAACATCTATTTGGCAGCAGTTATCCCACGTGTCTAGTACGTGTATTTTGTAAGCTCATGGTGTCATATAGGACTGCTCACGTGACTATTATGCTGCCACCTGTTGGCTGGTAGCAGTAAACTGGGGGTGGCAAAAGTTATATTAGTCTCTGGATAAAGCCAAACCTGTCAGTCACTCCTGTCTCCTGGCACTCATGCCATTATACGTTGAACTGAAATCCATTTTCATTTTGAACAATCAGATGTGTATTTACAGGGCCATTATATGTCAATGGATGTGAGAAAAACCGTTTGAAAGATGTAAAGTTGATAACTTACCTCCATAATGTGGAACCCATTCGTAATATTCCCCATCAAATGAGATATTGTTGTAATGCTCGCACTGTTGCAACCGGAATTCTTGTGCACCATGCGGGCAATCCTGAATAGAAAGTGATTATAATCATCAAAATATGTTTAATTCAATTTCATCATTCATACATGTGACACTGGGATGGGGTATAGGGCTATGAATACATCTCTGACCAAGTAAAACTCATATTATCATAAAGCTTTAATTCTCAATAATTGTGCATTATATACAGGTTTTCATCTCAAAGTCCATATTTTGTATCTCAATAAGGAACTAATAAAAACAGATGTTTTGCCAAAAAGAAAATGAATACCTGTGGATATTCAAGCAGATTAAAGAATGACTGTCAATATTAGTGACTGGAATAACCAATAAAGCTCTTTATCAACGAGTTTGGTGAACAGAAGACCCCCTCAAACTGAACTGTGGTTTCTGAGGGCCACTCAACTGATACCGACTGTGTGTGGTCCTTGAAATGAGAGAAATGTTCAATTACATAGGCTGAGGACACATACTCAATATGATATTGACCTAGATGTGGTCCTCATTGTATAGCTAGTAATTGTATTTTTATATACATGGGGACCCAAATAGAAGTACTTAGGTGTCAGAACTCAAGAGGGTTAATAGTGCAAAACTGGATAGCACTATAGCAATAAGGATTTAAAGTTGTGGCTGTCTGAGCTCTGAGACCACCATTTGAAAGATGGGGAAAGATGTTCCTTCCTACTTAAAATATCTCCCTTTCCACTGCCATGGTTTATTATCATGTTGAATATCAGAAAACGAGCTGTTTGTGGAAGGATTACAGCAGCTATATCTAAGTCCCTAGGCTACAGGATGACTCTATTGTATCATGTTATCTATCAGGGATTAGTGGTCTTTCACGGCTGGTGATAATGCTCAGATTAGCATACCTGTGTCAAAGGCTGCTGTGTGGGATATATACAGAGTCACACCAAGTCTTATCATAGACGAGAGGCGTCTAGACCATCACCCCGTCCAGTAATCGGCATACTGGTTAGGCGGACAGACACATTATTATGTAATATGTGATTTATAGATTTATATATCATAAGTTATATGGAACACGATCATTATGATAATCCCTGAAATACCTACATTATATACCTATGCTAGCTAGAATTAATATGTACAAAGGTATCTGATATATAATGATACAATGTAGTTGTAATGGGCTTATGTTGGGGCTTATATATTTATCGTGGCAGCCGAGAATAGGCCTATACTTTATTTACAGGAGGCATATTATAATATATATTATATATTGCACACTTACATAGCAGAGGTTTGAATGTACTGTGATCAAATTCTTTTGCACCATATATATACAGGTTTACCACAATTGGTCGGGGAAGATCATTTTGTACCTCAATGAGGACCTAATAAAAAGGAGAAGTAATGTAGGCTACTTCTTACCAGTCTATTGACACCCTATTCCATTACTTCATAAGGAAGTATCTGGGCGTTTCCAATTGCGACAACCAATTTAGGCATGTGTAAATGTTCCAATAATGGTTCTAGTCCTCATCAGTAGAAAACCAGTAGGCCCAGGCAGCCGCCCTTACCGTTACGAGGATCATACTCCCGATCATTACTATTTCATCTGCACAGCTTACCGCCCTTCCTACTGAGGATTATGATTTGTAGCCCAACTGAATCTGTAACCCTATTTTCAGGGAACCTCACCTCAGAGCTCTGTACATGTTTAAAGGATCTCTATTCTTTCCAAAACGGAGACGGTCTCAGATGTACCAAGGCCCCACCCTTCTCTGGAGCCTAGCCTACACTTCATGGTGGAAAAAAAACTGGGTTTCAACACAGGGTACCGTCAGAGGATTGAAACCACTCGGGACCTCTTTCAAGATTGATTATAATGACACAGTTCACACCCTGGTGGAATGTTTCACGTTTATCATAGGTCACGACTTCAGGAAACAAAACGTGACATACAAAGTCCCTGGTTATTTAGATTTAGCCTTAGACCTGATTCTGTTTATTGTCCTGCAAAAGCAAGCACTCCAATAGAAGTTTACTTTTTTGAGGGAGGTGATGGTGTAATGTTACTGTCTACAAAGTAAGGAGTGGGCGGTCTGATAGTACACCATCCAAAGGATAGGGGATGTTACCCAACAGGCAACATACAGTGATGAAAGACAGGCTCCAGAGACAAACCCCTGTTCTTAGGGAGTGCTCATTTTTTATCAACGGGGGGGGGGGGGGGGGGGGCTGGTGGATTTGGGGGGGGGGGGTAAAAATTTGGACCCCTTGACCGGGGGGGGGGGGTAAAAAAATTTAGACCCCTCTTGGGGGGGGTCAAAAAAATTCAACCTGTTTCGAGGGAAAAAGCCTGCGCGTTACTATGCTACAAAGGGGCGCGAACGCGCACGATTTTCGGCCTGCCAGGGGGGGGGGGGAATTTTTTCGACCCCTCTAGGGGGGAGGGGGAAATTTCACGCGCTGCGCGCAAACTCTCACCGCCCCCCCTCCTGTTGTTAAAAAATGAGCACTCCCTTACCAGTCTTTTTTGGGGACCGAATTTAGGTCCTATCCATCATGGCATCAGTTTTTCTTTCTCAATGTAAAGAATCCCCTCTTATCATCAGCATAATGTGTCAGGGAAATCCAAAGGCAAGGATTAAAATCCTTTAAATAAAGTATCAACAGTTGCTATCACCACTATCTACGTCATGATGGGTGGTAAATCTTTCCATATACAGGTAAAAAGAGAAATTGTCTCTATGTTTTAGAAAGATGCTGCTGATAGTCCTTATGTAGAGTGTCCTCGTCCCATATATCAATGACGTATCATGGCGACTCATGATGGGCGGACGTACCGTCATGATTGTGACGTATCACATGCTGAGAAAGACACATTAGCCGTTTGATAAGGGCCTTTGATGTGCCGACATGTCGCCTGCTGTGGCATGCCTGTATCTCACTATAAAATGCCGCAACCATTCTCTAAATTTGAGCTGGTCTTCTTGGAGTATGTACCCACTAGTTTCTATTTTAGCACATTGTGCCCAGTAAATCATATGTAAATGCTACCGATGTCCTTTAACATAGAATACATTGGCATTTTGACCACAAATGTATCTTAGGAAAGTCCTTGCTCTCTTGGCTTTATCTAGCCTTAGGCAAGATATACTCCCGCAGGAAATCCATACCAAGTCTATTGTTCAAATAAATGTTTAGTTGCAATCAACAGGTCCGCAATATTGTTTTGTGTAAAAAGTCTGAATGGTAATACCGTAGGCACATTATTGGAAGTGACACACATACATCTGAGAGGACTGTGATGACATGGACAAGTGCAGGTATAGGCCTATGTCAAGAACGAGGCATCGTAACAAAAAGAGGTAGCTCTAGCGGGGGGGAGGGGGGGCTCTATTATAAACATGTAATTTGTAGACTCAGTGTCCATGCATGACATAATGACAACAGCTAACCAGCCCTGTCCTTGTTCTAAAAAAAAATCTGAGCACTGACGAAACGATTATAATCCCCTAAAAGGCGAGTCACGTTCAAAGTCAACAGTCTAGACGCCTGTAAAAATAAAGGGTAGTTGACTTCAAAGTAATCTAGCCCAGTAATAATGACTTGTAGTAGCCAATGCAGACTGCCAGACTTGACGGAAATGTCTTTTGAGAGTGTGTTAAAACATGAAGTCACTTCTGGGAGGTATCGACTATAGCTAGCTTTACTTGCACATCAGACAAAACAGCATGGACTTTCCCATGCATGGGAAACAAGTCTGTATCCACCCTGTGTTCATAGTTACTGATACATTTGCACACAAGACTGGACAATCAAGTAGCAAACTGGAGACTGGTTTCGTGCCCTGGTGGTTAACCCTATTACTTCCTGATGTGGGTAGATCCCAGACATACG
Source organism: Harmothoe impar (assembly GCA_947462335.1). Taxonomy (NCBI): domain Eukaryota; kingdom Metazoa; phylum Annelida; class Polychaeta; order Phyllodocida; family Polynoidae; genus Harmothoe; species Harmothoe impar. The sequence goes on from OX381704.1 coordinate 31,015,241, forward strand.
GAAACACCCTAAGGCCACCTTATTTTGATAACTTGGATGACGGGCTTTTGGCTCCAACATTTTGGAAGGGCGGAGGAAAAAAAAAAAAAAAAGAAGCTGCCTTACGGGGGGAGCTGGACCACAAAATATTTCGAAGGGTAGAGGCAAAAAAAAAAAAAAAAAAAGCATGGCAAAACTGTATATTCTCTGTTATTGGGTAATCTAAAGAAGATATGTTGAGAAATATCCCCAATCTAAAAGGTCTCATTCTACCTTTTGCTGGTCAACATGTCTTTTTCTTTTTTTTTAAAGAAAAATTCTTTAAAAAATCTCGGAGGGGAAAGGCTAAAAAAAAAAAAAAAACTTTTTTTTTTTTTGCAAAATGCCTTAAATCTCGGCGACGGGTCTGTAATCCAAGTTATCAAAATAAAACGGCCTAAGGAGGTGCCCTACCCTCTGACAACATACCCTCCCTACCTATACTAACCCCAGCCTCCTATCTGGTACCCCCAGGGTGGGTACTGAGTTTTTGAGAATAGACTCAATGCCGTCCTACCTGCCCCCATATCAGAGGTAGGGAAATTTGACTGCCCTATGATTTTATGGAAAATCTGTACATACATTGTAGGTCTACCCGACTCCAACCACCGCCCCCGTATTTCAGGGCTGACTGTGTCTAGGGCCACAGTGTGGACTAGTACAATCCTAGGCCTTCCATAATTTAGTACACATTCACCCCTTTTACCTCAAAAAATTCTCAATTTGAGGGTTAAAAATGTTGACCGCCCTACTTATCAGGGTCTTGAGGACCTCTGACCTCCCCCCCTTTCAATGATGAAATGGTAATTGACCGCCACCGATCTTGACATTCGTGCCGCAGTGGTTATCCAATCCATAGGAGAGTTGCCCCCTCCCCAGACTACCACCCTGTACCACTGTCATGTGACGCACGTGGCCCAACACGTGAGGCACGTGCAGGTCGGTATACTCCCTCTCAAAGGCTGTTATGTAAGTGTCACATGCTGCCACACGTGACACAACCCTCACAGGCCGCTGCACAAGCCCCAGGGCCGTCACAGGCCGCTGCACAAGCCCCAGGACCGTCACAGGCCGCTGCACAAGCCCCAGCGCCGTCACAGGCCGCTGCACAAGCCTCAGGACCGTCACAGGCCGCTGCACAAGCCTCAGGTCCGTCACAGGCCGCTGCACACGGTCACATAGGGGCTTGTTGCACCTTTTGGCCAATCACTGTCAACTGACACTAACACTCAAGATGCCATGCTGGTAGCCTGGCCCCCTTAAATAGGGTCAGGTCCCAGCACTGGGCATCTCCATCCTCACTCTACACATGGACACCACTGAGCAAGGACCTCTCCACTGACTGAGAACAAGGCTATAGGCTATGCCCTACTAGGCCCAACTATCAGACATGGTGTAGGACCCCCTTGGCTCTAGTCCATTACTAACCTCAGGGTTATTAGGTATATTTACCAAGACCTATATTATTGTGTGGATAGGTGTAACTGAGTGGAACCTACATTGTACTTACTGTACTGTTGCTGTCAACTTGTAATAAATACCAACTATACTACAAGACCTCAAGACTTAGTCAACTTCCTCACATTACAAGGAGTCTCCCAACTAAGGGGATTCCTTGTATGACAAAGTGGTGGAGAAGTCCTAACAAGATCCCACAAGCTGGCAGCACAGACTACCAAGACTCACCTCCGCAGCAAAGGACCAGCTACCCCTGGATCTCTACCCAGCAGGAGGAGGAGACCCAGCTCCAAGGAGTCATCCAGGAGCTCCACTCCAACACCCTCAGCTTCACCACACCACACCACTCAAGAGAGTGACTTCCAAGGCAAGCTTCACCTGGACACCCTAGCTGCCCTGGACAGTATCCAGGACACACAGAGTGACTTGTTCTCAAACGGCCAGCATACCCCAGGATCAGGTATGAGTGACGATGAGACAGTACCCCCAGGCCAGGCAGCCAAAGAGGAGGCTGAGGCACTTCTACTCATAGCCCAGAATGTAGAAACTCATGTGGATAAGACACTTAGGCCTGAACTAACAGCCCTACACACCACACATGAGGAAAGCACCAGCCGAGCCTTAAGGAAGGCCAAAGAGGAACAAGAGAAGGAATTAATATTACTCAGACAAGCCAACCAGGCACTGAAGAACTCTATGGAGACCCAAAAAGCTGAAGCCGCTCAAGCACTACTTGATATGCAAGCTCATCTACAAGTGACAATGAAAAACCAGCTAGCTGAGGCCCTAGCCTCACTCAAGTCAGGTGCACCCAATACCCAAGGAGTGAACCTGACTAACACTGACACCTCCTCAGCACTCCTAGATGCCTTGAAAGAGGAAAGAGTTGCAAGGGAGGCATCTTTCAGTGGGTTAAGGGACCAGCTAAAACGGGACAAAGAGGAAAAATACTGTGATATTCTACAGCCAGAAAAATTTTCACAGTCCTCTCTCACACAATCCGCCAGGAGGCACTGCACAGACTATGAACAATACTTTGATTCCAGATATGGGTACCATCTCAGTAACAGAATCAAGTATTTCTCAAACTACCTAGATGGTAAGGCAAAAATTTGGTACAAAGCCTATAGGACAGCCCATCCAACAGCAGACTATGAAGAAATGAAGGCAGCTTTCCTGAAATACTTCAAGAAGGAGGACGACAGATTTGATGCTAAGGCATTGAGGAAGCAAAATCCAAAAGAATCTGTATCAGACTATGCCATGGCCTTACAAAAGATGGCCACAGCGCACAACAAGTCCGAGGAGAGAACAAGGGAAGCCCTGCTACATGGTCTAAGGGACGACATCAGTGCAGTAGTCATCCACAGGGAAGCAACTACATGGGATAAAATACTTGAAGTTGCAGAGGAGTATGAGAACCAACAAACAGTCTCCACTGGTAACATTAAAGATGAGATAAAAGCAGAATTAGGCTCAGAGCTACAGGAAACAATAGAATCCATGCAGGCACAACTGAAGTCTGTGACACATGTAAACTCTATGATTGTGAAGCAAACAAAGTCACAGAAAAATGGAAACCCCTCAAAGAAAGCCAAATCAGACCCAAAGACAGTTCAAATGGATCACTCATCAGAGGATGAAGACCAAAGCCTAAACCTCATGTCAAATGAACATGTGAGGAGGCAAGAACAAAGGGCACTGAAGGATCAAGGTAAACCCAACAACAGCCAACAAAGGAACTCTGGAAATAACAGAGGAGGCTACCGAGGCAAAAACTTTGACCCAAACTTCAGAAATAGCAACAGAGGAGGACAAGGAGGCAGAGGTGGATACAGCCAAAATAACAGCCGAGATCACCAAAGCAACAGTCAGGACACCAGCCGTAGAGATAACAGCAGAAGTCGTGACAACAGCAGACACCGTGATAGTAGCAGAAATCGCGACTACAATCGCCGTGATAACAGCAGAGACCGTGATTACCACCGTCGTGACCAGAGCAGAGATCGTGACTACAACAGAGGTCGGGATCAAAACCGTCGTGACTACAGCAATAGTCGTGACAGACAGCATGACTACAACCGCAGTCGTGACAACAGCAGAGGTCGAGACAGCTACAATGGCTACAGATCCAACACACAAGGCTACGACCCCCAACAACAACCCCAACAGCCACCTCAAGCTATCCAGCCTGACGTGCTTCAACAGATCAAGCAGCTACTAGGATCTTCAAACTCGGGAAACTAGAGACCCACAGCGCCGCTGGGCCAGTGCGTTGTGAGCCTCTCCAACCCCCCATCAAGATCCAAGATCAACAATCCCTAGGACAACCAAAGACAATTGCTAGTATAGCAGAGACAATCCCCCAGATGCACACTGGGAAATCAAGCCGACCATCAGTGATTCACATCACACCTCAACAAGATGCATCGCAAAAGGAAATGGGTGAGAGTACCAAAATTTCTGTTGAACTTCTTAAAAATGGCTGTTTAAATGCAAGATTCTATGAACACACTGAAATACCTTGTTTAGTTGACACCGGTGCCACTATCACCTGTGTCAGGGATACTTTTCTTAGGGAAATTCAGAAATCTCGAGATGTAGAAATCAAAAAGAGAAAGTTCAATGTACACTTAGCAGACGGATCCATATGCCATGTAAGACAAGCAGCAGTATTGAAATTCAAAATTCATGGTACCAGATTCGAATTCCCATTCTCAATTATTCCAAATCTCACAAAGCCAGTTGTCCTAGGCACAGATTTCTTAAAAGCAACACGATCACAGATCGAATTCAATGTAGACCCAGAGCTACAAGTCAAGCCAGTCCGAGCTGTTAGGGAGGCTACAATCCTTCCTTTCACAGAACTAGCAGTTCTAGGACAAGTCACATCCCTCAAATGTTTAGAAGGATGTGTAGGCACATTAGACAATTTGCAGAGGAACAACAGAGTTCCATACCTAGTTCAAAAGGGAGTAGTAACACCCTCAGAAATGAACAGGCACCCAATCATACTGCTCAATACAAGCCACCGACCATACAAGGTGAGGAAGGGTGATATAATAGCCCTATTCACAGAGGTAGATCCCTCTGAGTTACATCAACCAGATACTGACATCCCTACTGAGGAACCCACACTACAAGTGCTAGACACTGAAGAGAATTGTAGTGACACAGAGTCAGACTGTGCCTCAGTATATGCAGATCCAGATACAAACCGTGGAGATGACACTGATGATGAATTGGCCACAATTCACAGTGAGGCTCATGACATTATGCCAGACATAATGGAAAATGTGCCACCCAAATGTGTACTATGTGCCACCCAAATGTGTACTAACAGATATTGGACAAGAGAGACTCCAAAAGTTACTCCACAAGTATCAAGATGTATTTGTAGGAAAAGACAATGACATAGGTACAACCCACCTATATACACATTCAATTCACATCAAACCAGATGCAGTACCATGTCACTACCTACCATACAGGCAGACGCCTGAGAAGCAAGCTAAGATGGGAGAAGTCTGTGAAGACCTAGTCAGACAGGGCATCCTCAGAGAATGTGCAGAGGGACCCTGGGCATCCAGATCATTTTTAGTACAGAAAGCATCTGGAGGCCAACGTCTAGTCACAGACCTACGCCACGTCAATGCTAATATGATAAACCAAGCTTTATCAACGCCACGTGCAGACGACACACTAGACATGATAGGGTCACTCAAACCTACTGTTTTCAGTAAACTAGATGCGCAACAAGGGTTTTTCCAAATTCCCATAAGAAGGGAGGATCAACACAAAACTGCTTTCATAGCAAATGACAAAAAGTATGTCTATCAAAAGATGCCGATGGGTTTGGCTACCGCGCCGGCAGGATTTTGCCATCTAGTAACTCTAATTCTCAACAAACTGAAATACAAATGTGCCCTACCATACCTAGACGACATTCTAGTCCTATCACCAGATGTAGAACGACATTTTTCAGACCTTGAAGATGTCTTCAAAAGCCTGAGAATTGGGAAACTCAAGCTAAAGAAATCAAAATGTGAATACTTCACAGATAGGATAGATTTTCTAGGAATGCGTGTCACACCAGATGGTTTACAACCATCCCCAGAAAAGGTGGAAAGTGTCAAAACTTTTCCCACCCCAAAATCTGTGAAACAAGTCAGATCATTCACAGGACTATGCCAATACTTCAAAAAGTTCATCAAAGACTATGCCAATATTGCTAGGCCACTGTACGACCTACAAACAAACCTAAAGGTTTTCAAATGGAATGAAGATGCAGACAATGCTTTCAAAACATTGAAACATGCACTCTGTACCCATGCACTATTGAGATACCCAGACTATGACAAAGAATTCAGTCTAGCAACAGATGCTTCAAATGTGAGCCTAGGAGCTGTTCTATCACAACGCAGTAGTGAAGGAGTACTGAGACCAGTAGCCTTCGCAGGTAGAACACTGTCCAAGCATGAAAGAAACTACAACACAACAGAAAGAGAGCTACTAGGTGTAGTATATGGGATACTACATTTTAGGCACTACTTAGAAAGTAGACACTTTCAGTTGTACACAGATCATGCAGCTCTAATACCACTGCTCACAAACACAGGTTTGACCCACAGGTGGGCCAGATGGGCACTGGATATCCAACAATTTGCATTCACAATACAACATGTAAAAGGAGATGACAACATTCCTCCAGATGTGATGTCAAGAAGAGAATATCCAGATGCACCACCTATGACCAACCCCCCACCACCGCCAAGAAGGAAAAGGGCAGCCACCAGAACCAAATTCTCTAAGATCCAAACCAAGATACCATTCAACAGAGATGACCCACCAAAATCAATTGACAGACCAAAACCAGTGATCAGAGGTATCTTAAAAGAGACCACCCATTATGTGTTCTGTCATTGTGAAAGGGAATACTGTGAAGAGTATCCAGAAAACTGTTTCACCCCGGTTGAGACCAACAGGATTGCACAAATGGTGAAAGCCACATCCCGTGAACCACCACACAGTGCATCAGAAAATCAGTTGGAAGAAAAACTGCATAAAATTGCTTCAATCACCAAGGTAGTCAGATTTGCAGAAGAACAGCTGGATATGGAGGAAGAACAGGACAGAGACATTTGTGTTGTCACCACACGTTCAAAAGCAAAACGGTCGGTTGCAGAGGATACAAGGTCTAATGACCACCCTCAGCAATTAGGCCTAAAAGCCAAAAAGAACAAAGTGTCAACCAAATCCTCTTTCCCCACTAAATCCCCCATTTCAACACCCAGCACACCCACAGCCAATTTGCAGAAGCACTCAGACAGAGCAGGTACTGCACAGAAGGCTCACAAAAGCAAATCTGACCCCCATCCCAAAAGAACAAAGGCCGCCTCCACCAGCACAAACAGAGGAGCAGCCAGTTCAAAGGAGCAGACAACCAACACAGACATAGCAGTTGAACAACCAAAGAAACAGACAAAGACCAGACCTGCACCAAAATCTCCTGAAACAATCCAGGCAGAGAAAGACAAAGAAAGGCTGGCACAGCATATAATGGAATTAGACCAGATGTTAGACCAAATCCCAGACAGTTCTATCAACTCCACACTGTTGAAAGAAGAACAAAGGAAGGACACTGGACTAATACCCATTATAGACTACCTAGAGAAAGGTGACCTACCTGTAAAAAGCACTGAAGCAACAAGGATTAGGAATAATGCTCAGCACTACCTACTCCTAGACAACATTCTAGTACACATATCCCCTACATCATGGAGAAAAACAGACACAGTACCACTACAAGTTGTAGTCCCAAAAACTTGGGTTGAAAACATACTGCAACACTTCCATGACTCACCACAGGCAGGTCATGTAGGTACTTCAAAAATGATGTCTTCTCTCATACCTAGGGTATATTGGAAATCTATGATGGCTGATGTCAATCAGTATGTGTCAACATGTGACACTTGCCTAAAAGCAAAAAGGGCAGTGCACACCCACAAAACACCAATGACTGTAAGGGACTATATGCCAACCCCCATGAAGCACCTAAACTTAGATGCTGTGGGACCACTCCCAGAAACAGCCAGGAAAAACAAACACATACAAGTTTGCATAGATTATTCAACTAGATATGTCATAGCATATGCCACAAAGGATCTCACAGCAGAAACCACACAACATGAGTTCTACAAGAACGTCATATGTCAGCAAGGTGTACCAACTTCAGTTCAAACTGACAATGGCACCTGCTACACAGGCAGCAATCAAATGGATTAGTGGAAAGATTCAATGCCAGTATAGGAACAGCATTAAGGACTTTCTGTTCTCAGAATCAGAAAACATGGGACCTGTATATAGAATCAATTACATTTGCATTGAACAACACAGAGTCCCAGACAACAGGTTACACACCATTCTTCCTACTTCATGGCAGAAACCCTCAAACCATTGTAGAAACTGCCCTAAACATAGAGGAAGAAATCAAAACAGTAGCCGAGCATGTATCTAGAATGATACTGTCTCAAGATGAGTCTAGAAGAAAGGCAATAGACAGAGTCAAAAAGCTACAACAAGGAAGGAAGTCAAGATATGACAAAAAGCTTACACCACAAGCTATACTTCCACTAGATATTGTATATATCAACATTCCCAGAATTCTGTTGACCACAGATTCAAAGAAGCTTCAACCCCTATTCATGGGACCATATGTTGTTGCAGAAAGACCAACTCCAACCAGCGCAAGGTTGAAGAACCTATCAAATAACCTACTAGTCCCCAGACCAGTACATATTGATAGGCTCAAAAAGGTCACAACACTGAGGAAAAATGAGTTTGCACACAGACTCATTCCCCACACCTCAAAATTTATCCACAGGATAACAAGGGATAAATCCCAAATCACACTCACCAAAGAGTCAGTTGGTCTAAACCAAATAGTACCCAGACCAGCCCACCACAAGGTGAAAAGAAACTCCAGGCAAGGGAGAATATCTAAGTAAATTACTTTTATATATTGACATGATCATATGGAATATCTATACCCAAAGACTATGAATAATAGTCATATAAGTATATACACCCTATATGAAGGAAATTAATTTTCCAACAACTGTCCAAATCATGAAGGATAAGTAGGAATTTCATATCAGCATAGGATATGAACCCACACAAAGGACAGAAAAAGACAATATACACTATATAGGTTACAAAAACAATGTGCACACAAAGTAGAATCAAAGGACAGATTACTACAGGGTTGAAGTCTGAAACCCAAAAGGCTACACACAAAAGCCAAAAGAGACTACCTAAAGGGATTAGCAACCCAAGCTTGAAGAAACCACAATTATCATATCTTGCATCAAAGGCTAGCATCCTTGAAAGGATGCACAATGGAAATGTTTGAACCTAAATCCTGTAAAGTACATGAAACAGAGCGTGCTATGCCAAGAGACTACTGTCTAGACACACCCTTACCCTTCAAAAGGACCCACACACCTGCCAGGGCAAATCAAACCCCCACAGATGCAGGTAGTCCACACAAATTACCCCAGACATAATTACCCCAGTCAGACAAGCCAATGCTGGTGGCACACTGCAGAGCCACCAGTGAAACAAAGCCAGGCCCTCAATGGATGAGGGTAGGGTGGGCTACATAAGAGGCCCTGACTCCATAGCCAACTCACCAGTTCTACTCCTGCAGCAGTCAGGTACACACCAGCTGGTCCTAGCCATACCAGTTCTCCTATAGCAGGAGGGACTCTGTCAGAAAGCAGACCACACCCACTCTACAATATCATACCCAGTTACTACAATCTTGGGAAAGGACTCTAGCACAGATTGGACATTAAGCCAACACTAGCTTGATCATGGAAAAAGGTACAGTTCAAACACTACATTGATTATTATATTACTATTGGGACCAACCAGGATTTCTGCTCTCAAAATTATGTACACAGAGGCAGTGCCAAGTGGATACTTCACATAAGCAAAAAGGATAGCTCACAAAATCAGCAAACCAATTTAAACCTAAGTATATTGCAAAAACACTAGTAGAAGTCTTACTAAGACATAGAATATATTTTATATTTCAGGCATGCTAAAGCCAATCCTACTACTAGTGATGATGGCCACTTCTCAAGCCATCACATATGTGCTCACCGTTAGACAGAACGTTGGAGCCATATATGAGCCATTACCTGAACCATTGGTCAATGGGCACGATACCACAACCATGATATTGGCAATACCATACCATATACCTGCTCCACCAGAGACCGAAACCAAAATACTGGACCAGGTTATGGCACTAACATTTCCTACCTTGCATGACGACAGTTCTACCAGTCAGATATTACAGCAGGCAAGGGAACTAGATCTGTTAATAGACATAACAGACAAGGAAATTAACTCTACCTTAGCATCCATCCATTTGTTCCTATCAAATCCAATTAACAGTCAAGGAAGGTACAGAAGAGCACCACTTGGGTTCCTAGCCCCACTCTTCAGAGGAGCAATAGGTCTTGCCACACTAGATGACGTCAAAGAGGTCATGGACCAGATAAAGAACATAGACGGCATTCTAGAAGCTTTTTCCAAGCAAGACAAAGAAGCAGCTATATTAATTGATAAGGTCACACAACGCCAAGACAAATTTGTCAAGGCATATGTTAAGGATAAAAGTATGCTAGACCAAACCATGAACACTCTAGGCCAAAATATGAATTTATGGGCTCAAAATATGACCACATCTCTGAACACTTATGCAAATCACGAGCACACACAAAGAAGGAAGATCCAAATTTTAACTGATGCACTCACCATTATTGTAGCAAGAATGAACTATCTGCAAGCATTGCAGCGCACCACATCAGCACTCAGGATGCTATCAGCAGGCATTATGACTGCTGACATAGTACCACCAGCTGAACTAACGGAGCATCTGAATGATCTGGACATGACACTCAGAATACACTCACCAGGATCAAAGGTCGCCATAACTGACCTTGACTACTATTATTCCCAAAGAATGATATCCTACACCTATTCGGAACGGCACATATACATCCACCTGGATATCATTGTAGCATCCACCGTCTCCACCTTCAGAGTATTTCAACTGGTAACTACACCAGTACCAATCAACACCAAGGAGACACCTACAAAGGGAGTAACCCAATTAATTACTGATGTCAAATTCTTGGCTATCTCTGAAGATGGTTCACTATTTATTGAACTAACAAATGCAGATATGCTAACCTGTCCAGGAACTAAGATCAAAATTTGTACCAAAACTAGCCCGAGAATCCATAGACATGTACCTACATGCACAGTAGCAATTTATTTGAACCAAGCTCAGCAAGTCAAGGAAATGTGCCAATTTACTATTTCACCCTTGAAGAGACCTATCTCACACGCTGTAGCCATCTCACAAGATGAATATCTTGTGACCACAAATTCTCCCACCTACACAGTTACGTGTCACGGGAAACCAGCTACTACTCACAAAGCACCATCACACTCAATCATAGGTGTACCATGCCTATGTACAGTGAATATAGATCACTATTCACTACCAAATTCTAGGTTGCCATGCAACACTACAATTTCATTTCACTATGCTTTGGAGACCATAAACCTACCTTTTCTCGCGGCTCTAAATGAAATTGGACCAGACTCCAAGGCAAATCTGCCACCTTTTCCGAAGGTCAACCTATCCAGGACACTAGATATGTTAAGGAAATCAAGTAATATTGATGAATCAACATTACTAGACCTAAACCCATTCGCAAAAACCCTGCTAGATGATGCCTCCAGCCTGGCTAAGCCACTGGAAAATAGACTAATAGAGTCCTATCTATACAAATTTGCACGGCATCCAGCAGCATCTATCATACCAATGATACTTTCGGTTATAGCTACAATTTTGGCCACATACACCCTATTCAAAATGCACAGAGGATCCACACTACTAGCTTATATGCCAACTGCAAAAGCATATAGATTTGTCACAGAGAAGCCTATGGAAAAAGCCTTCGAAACCCTATACAAGAAGGACACCACCACGGCACCAATAGAACAGGGCCCCACCCCTATTCTAACTATCCAGGAGACCCATACTCTTATCATAGCCATACTATTCACACTCACTATTTACTCAGCCTACAGGCTGACCAAATATTTAAAGAGTATGGCAACCAAGCACTGTGGAAAGGGAAAAGTCACCAAGAGGACAAATCCCACAGTAGTACTAAAAGTCTACAAAGGAGACACCAACTTCTCCTTCCCCTTGCGTCCAGTGCCACATGAGTTTGATACAATTATAAAAGCTTCAGCCCCGACATACAGAGATATGATTATAAAAATGTACCCTCTCCCAAGACTAGTATTTGAATGGAATGGACCAGTAGTAATTACTACTAAGAAAGGAGAGACCGCATATTTACTGCCAGAAACTATCAATCTACCATGGCGTGCCAGGTTCAGCATAATACCAGCGCTCAGGGAACCTAATCTAGATTTTGCCATGTTACTACAAAATGACATTTCACCCCAGCCTGTCACCATGGATACCCATGAATCAAAGCTGGAAAACATCATAATTGACGACCAAAGAGAAAGCACCAATACATTCAAAAATGTACTCACCATACTCACCCAACCACCTACAGCTGTAACTAGTGAGAAAGTACATGGGGAAGAATAACACAATTATACAGGATTGAGATTGACCAAAACTTTTGTGAAAAGTTGGTTGGCCCTGAAAAGGACCGTTTATATTGACATTTATAGATGCCACCCACTAGTTGTTATAGTCCCCCCATCCCAAGGCCTCCCAGGACTCGGCCAACTCGGCAGCGGCAGGAGATCCAATCCACGTATCTTCACTGAAGAGCCACTCGTTCTCCTCCCTCCACTGGACAAAACGTGCCTCCAAAGTAGACAAAGCATGCTCAGCGCTGTCTGCAGCATCACCTGTCACCGTGTAAGCACATAGGCCGACAGCCAATAGGAAGTCCCAGATGACCCCATCATTTCTGGTGAAAAGCAGTCGCGGATCATATCCATCCAGATCACGTAGGGCCTGAGCCAACAGCTCCAGAGATGCCGCCCTGCGCATGGAAATCCCGCCAGCACCAAGGAAGTACCAGCCGTGATGACGGCACACCAAAACATCACCAAAACTGGCAATGTCGTGCCGGACTTTATGCAACCACCGCGTCCTTACTGAGTCGTACCGACTCAAAATACTCCTAAAAGGAGTACCAGGAGTCAGCCCCTCCAAGGTGTTTTGATCACCTAACCACAGGTCTAAGGCCTGCATGTCACCCTGCAGCCAGGCCTCAGGGAGATATGCAAGTACCTCAGGTACAGCCTCCAACTCGTCCTCCAAAATTGCCATATGCGCCATACTGTGTTATCTCAAGGGTACTCAAGGAATAAGTGATCCTACGGTGGTCTACACAGCCTTTATAACCCCTCCCCACCCCCAAATGACACTGTTCACCCTCTGAAGTGATCCCCTCACTTCAGGTGACAAGTCCATGAGAAGGCACATGATCTGCTCACCAAAAGGTGTCAACCACCGGTGTCACCGCGGCACACGACGCATCTTGCGCCGCATGACACAATAGCCTCAAGGTGCCACTCAAAAATCTGCTCAAGGTGCAAAATTTTCAAACTCTCACAATCCCAAGGTCAAAGCAAGGTCTCAGTGTGTGTCAGTAGTATCAGGAAATCAATTTTAAGGTATCCCAAAATGAAACAGCCAATTTTGAAAAATTGAAGTTTTACAAAAACAATTGCGTACTCTTAACCATGTCAAACTTGCTCAAACATGCATTTATATGTATGAAATTGTATTATTACAATCTAAATTGCTAATCAAACATGTTTGTATATAACACTGTATTTGCACTGTATTTTACACTGTATACCTTTGTATTATGTAAGACTATTTACAGAAAAACATGAAGCAAAAAGGGAGATAGTCCGCTGACTTACCCTAGGATACTACACAAAAGACTTAAATCTCACAGCAGCGGCCCACTGCAAAGACATTTCTGATCAAAGTGTAGATCCACAAGTTGCAAATTGCCAACACCAAGAATCTTGTAAGATTCAACTATCATTGCAGAAACAAGATACCGAGTCATTTTTATGACATTATGAACACTTACCCTCCACCGGATAAGGACAAAATATCTGCATAAAAAGGACTGTATTTGTACATACAAACTTACAAACTTAAGTAATGCAAAATGTCAGATGACACAATTATGAACACTTATCCGCCACCGGACAAGCACATAACTATGCATAAAATGTACATTACTGATTGCTATATCACGCAAATCCATAGATAAGCGCTATCTAGAAATAAGAAAACAAACTTCAAGCCGGTTGGCCTACTTTTATATAAAAGTGGCCTTGGTTTTTTTGGTATCAAACAAAAAAGTTTGTAAAAGATTATCATAAGATTTTGCATAATTTGCATCATACTCTGTATATTTGTATTCACATGTGAACATTGATATATCAAAATCCACTCAGTTCCACAAGCACCTATTTCACCAAAGACAGCTTATTACTTGACAACACATTTTTCATCATGTTTTAGAATTAAGACAAAGATGTACCATGCTGTGTATATAATTCAAACAATGATTTGAAAAGTGTCAGATAAAGACACAATGTATTACTACTCTGTATAATATGTGATTAAGAAAGTACCAAATTGGTACAAAGAAGGTTTACATACCTTATAGTTAAGATTACACTGTATATAATGTAGATGACTAGCCAAGCACAAAACCAAAATTCTCCCCAGACCTTTGGTATTTACATACTCTCACATCATCTATATTACAAAAAAAAGTGTACTTCACTACAAAAAAAAAAAAATCAAAAACAAAAGGTAAATTCTATTTGCCACCAAAAATTGTGGATAAAATTCCAAAATTCACCCCAAATTTTTAGATGGAATGACAACTGACGGAGAGTTGTCCTTTTTCCCGAGGGGGAGGCACCTGTCATGTGACGCACGTGGCCCAACACGTGAGGCACGTGCAGGTCGGTATACTCCCTCTCAAAGGCTGTTATGTAAGTGTCACATGCTGCCACACGTGACACAACCCTCACAGGCCGCTGCACAAGCCCCAGGGCCGTCACAGGCCGCTGCACAAGCCCCAGGACCGTCACAGGCCGCTGCACAAGCCCCAGCGCCGTCACAGGCCGCTGCACAAGCCTCAGGACCGTCACAGGCCGCTGCACAAGCCTCAGGTCCGTCACAGGCCGCTGCACACGGTCACATAGGGGCTTGTTGCACCTTTTGGCCAATCACTGTCAACTGACACTAACACTCAAGATGCCATGCTGGTAGCCTGGCCCCCTTAAATAGGGTCAGGTCCCAGCACTGGGCATCTCCATCCTCACTCTACACATGGACACCACTGAGCAAGGACCTCTCCACTGACTGAGAACAAGGCTATAGGCTATGCCCTACTAGGCCCAACTATCAGACATGGTGTAGGACCCCCTTGGCTCTAGTCCATTACTAACCTCAGGGTTATTAGGTATATTTACCAAGACCTATATTATTGTGTGGATAGGTGTAACTGAGTGGAACCTACATTGTACTTACTGTACTGTTGCTGTCAACTTGTAATAAATACCAACTATACTACAAGACCTCAAGACTTAGTCAACTTCCTCACATTACAAGGAGTCTCCCAACTAAGGGGATTCCTTGTATGACACCACCATGCACCAACCCTCCCAGACAGCACCACCCTCTGGGAACCAGCCGCCTCCATCCGGCAACCAGCGGTGCTTCATTTCCCGGCATGCATCTGAATAGGGTCACCATTCCCTGACATGATAAAGTCGGAGAGGTTATAGATAGAACGGTGCGGTTTCCAATGCATGGCAAGACCTGACCTGGCTTAGAGTTTTAGTGAGATCCCGAGTGAGATACTTATTTAACCCCTAGGCTTTATTATTCTGAAATGAGCTGCTAAATGGTATTGAGCTGCTCACCGGGGCTGCTCATGACCTCCAAGTATGTACCTTTAGTCTTAGAATATGTATTGTAGAAATCATGAAAGATGAGGTAGAGTTAAGGCTTACCTGAGTATTACATGTGCTATAATGTCGATCTGGTCCGATACAGGCCGGACTGCCATCATCTCTGAAACAATCATATTATATTCAATCACACACATTGTACACACATGTTGTACTTGTGAATGTTAAAGTGAACGTTAATTGAAATGAGCCCCTCGATGGCATTGAGCTGCTCACCGAGAATGCTCATATTGACCTCTGATGACAGTATTGTATGGTCTTATTCGAAGAGGCATATTTAATGCAGTGGGGACAGTAAATGATGACGATAGTTTTACTCACGTAAGTTGTAGACATGTTCTTGATCTGTAGCTAACTCCAACACCACATGTTCTCGAACACGGGCTGGGTTCTCCCCAGTCTGTCCAATCTGTGCTATCACTCTGCAGAACAAGAAGATCCAGATTAGACTATTAAAAGATAAATGTACTAACCTATAATGACCAGAGGCATTTCTGAAACAAGCAATGAAACAAGTCAGCCTATTGTTTGATTGGAATCAACACGTAGACAGGTAACATACATGTGAGCATTTGCAAACGCGTTGTATTTAACTTTACAAGTATATGCCATATTTGTAGAGTTTACCTAAATGTAAGGCATTACTTGCAGTACCTTTAATTATGGGTAAACAGGGAACTTTAAGTGCATTCCTCAATAGGGACAGGGGTTGTACATACAACACAAACGTGGCATGAGTAAATTTGTATGCTTTAGTACATAATCCCTGCTTGACATGAACCTACATTCTAGTGTGAAACATCAACAAAGTCAAACACTTATAACCAATCTGACACGACACAGTAAATATCACTCAGTTTAAGGGATATAATCTGTGACAGGACCCTGTTTATAACCCAGCATAAGGAGTCCTTAGTCTAACTATAACGTGGGAACCTGTGGTTTTACAGACATAGTTACATATATATGCGGGTTGAGGTGGGACATAACCGAAGTGATATTTGTATGGCCTTGACCTGGGGTAAAGGCATATACATATATCCCCAATTCTAAGCCATGATATATACGCGGCTCTAACTATAACTTATCGGACGTTTAGTCTGGAGTCTAGGAGTATACATTCCTCCATGGCGGAGATGTTAAACCCCTGTGCTTTCTGACCTCGTGCCCATATTTCGCAAGGAAGATGTTGTAAATGGTCTTACACTTTATTCTTATGATATATATACCGGGTATATAGTGCACCCTGACACCATAAACTAGCTCAGCAACCTTCCAACTGGTCGTATTAGTATAGTTACCTCAAGTTATATGGCAGGTCCAATGTAGAACACCCTTTAATATTGTACTCATGCAGCAGCATCTTATCACAAACCTCTAAGCATACTACATACAATCTCAGAAACCCATAGAAAACCCTCCCTATCTCCCTATACATATAAATAGTCCAGAAAATATATAAGAGATTTATCATACCATACCAGAATAAAAGCACCCCATCTGGTTGGGAATCTTTTTCAGAGATCCTAGACACCATTGCAAAGTAAAACAAGGAATCACGATGTTGTTCTCTCTTGGAGAAAATTGAAAAAGTTTTTCAAACTGAACATTGTAAGCACTACTGACCATAACATCAGCAGTCTTCAAAGACACTTGCCTGTTTAGCTCAGTCCGTAAGTCTGCCTGTCAATCCCGAAACCCTGAGTTCGAGGCTCTTTTGGAGAAAACTATTAAAACATTTTCCAAATTGATCTTCATCTGCACATACACCACATGGGTGATCTCAAAGCATCCACATGGGGGCACCACCAGTTTGTATCTATTTCTCTTAATATATCTAATAGATCGTTGACAATGACTAAGACAATGCCTACAATTTGAATAACACGAGCGGGTCCATGACTTAATTGCCAGATCAATAGCAGTTAGTTTAGTAGCCTAGAGACCAGTTTAGTGTATCAATATATTAGGTATGTACCCCGTAAAAAACATAAGCAGTGTAGTTAGCTCTCAATGTAGGGCTTTTATATGTGGCAGTCTTGCTCTGGGCTGTTCGATCAGCTACTTCAGGGGTAAACTCCCATTTTTCCAGGAAATGCCCCTTGGCATTGGGAGGCTGGTTGCAAGGAGACTTGGTTCTGCACTCTGCCTTGACCTTGTTGAGCTGGTATTCCCTTTATAGTACATCCAATACCCCTTTTAATTCGCTACCTCATGTGCATGGAGCTGTAGGAGTAAACAGCTGCTCAATTTCCCCACTACTTGCCCTAAATACACGTTCACAAGGTCCCTATGCGGTTTCCCCAGTACTACGGATCAGGCTGGATCACTAACCCTGTTCCAGGCCTGGACATGTCCTTAGGGCAAGTGGACATGGGCTCTGAGACCGTGGGAATGGGTGCAGAAAACACCGGACACCAACCTGCAACATAATATCCCTTTCTCCAGGTGAAATAGCATGAAAGTGATTTGCCCTTGTATTGGGTTTAATAGATTATCATATATAGGACTGGTATTCACTACTGGCAGGGGAGATATGTCATCATAACGGGACTAGCTCATCCTGGTACCTCTGACAGGTAGTCGGGGGCCAAACCCCCATCTCCTTAAAAAGCTAATCCCCTCCCCTCCCCTCCCACCTAGAACAAAGGTGCTGATAAGAAATTCAACCATGATCCACTGCTCTGGAGTCGGGGGCCTAACCACAATGCATTGCTCTGAGCCAAGATGGCGGCCCCCATAACCTACAGTGGGATATTTCACCTTGGGGCATACTGTAAGAGAATATTATTGAATGTTGTCTTGATTGATGTCTGTCCCTCCCTGCCGTCCTGCATTACCTATGACTATCACCCTACTTCAGGCTTAATACAGCTTATATAATCTACTACATGTATAGCAGATATGGCTGGTTTCAATACCGGACATGGTCAGTGATAGCCTCAAGCTTCTGTAGATTAGCCATATTCTGGTCCCATCCTGTGTCAGAGAGGCCTTAAGTGCTAATCACAATAAATCACCATTATGCCCTTACAACTGACATCCACCCTGGAGCATGGGGCACTCATCTTCGTGTGGCATTAACTCCAGATGGATGGTGGGGCCACGGGCAGGGTGGTGCTGGGCTGTCTGTCTGAATCGGGGTAAACTAACTGGGCAGAGAACAGCTGTCCAAACCCCTGAACCCAAGAATAGTCTACAGCAGGCACCGTCATGCTGATCCCATGATGTCTCATCCTTCTCCTCATCCTCCCCCTGCACCTTATGATGCAGGCGAGGTCCCTGCACCATACTGTACACCTCCAATACATTAACCACTCACATAGAATGTCATATCATATACCATGCTCATGTATCATGCCCCTTATTACATAACCCCATGCGTTTATTACCAATAATTACCATCTGTCGAGATTTACAGCACTGGTTGGATGATAGCTAACAAGTGGTTGGCGATCCCCTATTTCCTCCTGGTAGTTTACATATTACGTGTTTTATGACTGTTGTGCAATGCTGTCCTAAGTGGAGGGACCCTGGAGAGGCGCCACTGACCGGCAGCTTAATCTTAAAGTAAATACACAAACCATCCTTCAGCTTTAGTCAGGGATTCAGGCGATGGGTTCTACCCACTCAAATACCAATGGTGAGGGGGATAGTGCTAACAATGCCCCTATAGCATTACATATCTTGTATCTGAGAAGTGAATTTGTATTTTAAGTATGTATGCCTACCTGAAGTTACAATGTTGTGGGAGTTGTGAACCTAGAAGACTTAGTGATCTAGTTAATATCAATGGCATGATATCTATTGTAGAGCTGTCAACCACTAGATAAGGATGACATGCATTTGGCCATATTGGATTATCGTCCATGACCTTCTGTCAGATGGAAATGCTGTTCCCATCTTTTTATCCCAACGAAGCCCTTGAGCTACATCTAAATCTTATGTTTAGCCTTTCTAGTGAATACATAGAAATTTGCCCCTTGTATTCTCAAATATAGAGAATGGTGATAATGAGGCCATGGAAACGTGCTCCTTATAACAGAATGTTCCTTGTGTCAGTCCTCCTTTTCACTGTAGAAGTGAATAGAGGAGGTTGAGGGAGGGGGTAGTCCGCTTGGACATACGGAGGTCTTGACCATATGGCACCAGGACGCCGTAGGGGGTATGACATGGACATAGCACCCTTGGTATCTATCACGCGCTGACAGGGGGACGGGTACAATTGACACATCTCACGGCATGTTCTTGCTGCTCCCTCATGCTGCCACTGACGATAAACATGTGTAAACATCAGGGGGGCATTTCCTAAAGCCTGACCCTAGCGGTAGAGGCGAGCAGTGGTGGCTGGCATCAGGTCGTGGATCCTGTCTCACAATCTGCCGCCTCAGCCATATCTATACACCAGCATCTGGAGGTGGGTGCATGCTGAGGGCAGGTCAGATGGACGTGTCTTGGAGGCTTTACCGTACTGCTGTGTTTAACAGCCGGGTTATAAATAAGCTGGTCTTCAATTTCAAATAAGCGCCGGGTACACAGGGGTATCGAAATTCTTTGTTAGCACTATATAAATATAATCTCGAATAAGCGCATGTCTTTCATAAGCGCCGGCGGATAAACGACCCCAGATCCTTAAGGTGGGTCAATATGATGCATTTTTCGTCCACTGCGCCGTTTTCTGCGCAGGTACATTCTCTAGTTTGACCATAGAACACCAGGGCACCCTTGTTTCAAATTGGCCTAAGTAATATCAAATGGTCATAAAATAGTTTATGGATTTTCCCTGACCGGGGCGAGAACCACCAACCTTTGAATATAAAGGCATCCAGTCTACCACTGCGCTATGCAGTCTGTAGTGATAGTCCTCATTGGAAGTCATACATAGGTAGCCCTCAGGATATTTCTATTTCTTATCAACTTTTTTTTTTCGATGGGCCTAAACCTTAGAAATATGTGCGGGACCATGTGTTGAAAATATATTCTCTAGATAGAAAACATCAAAGCCTATACTCTGGGAGAGTTATATAGAAATTTAGCTACTTTTCAATACAATTTCATGTAGATATGTGGCAAAACACTGTATAATCCATCACATAAGACATTAACTTAAGGCTTAAATATCTCAGAAAATAGCCCGGGACCCCCCTATTTTCTCAGTTTCTTTGGAAAGTGTATGCTATTATGGTCTTATGGTGAAAACCTGACGAAAATCTAGCTACTTTTACATCAAGGCATTGACCCACCATAAGCGTCGGGGCACTTAAACGCGACAGTACGATATGGAGAATGGGGGCCTTTTTCGGCAACATTAAAGTGAAGTGCATCACCCAGCTACTTTAATTCTTTTTCTTCGGAACCAAACCTTTAAGGGAATGGTTTTGACACAATGACATATAACCCAACTGAAAGATTTGGGATCCCATGGGATATGACCTTTAATGTTTATTATACTCGGATCACATCAAGGGCAAATCTCTTTTGGTATGGGATTGATGGTTTGCACATATGTACCCCATATCAAAGTTCACCTTTATTGCAGAAGGCCGATATATCATATGTTGATGACGTATGACCTGGTTCTCTCTTCTATCAGTATTGGAATCAGGAAATCAAGACCAGCATGAAGTGTATCCCTTATGATGTGAGCCTAGTACAGCAACCACATAAAACACCCACATTTGAAACACACACACCTTTGTAACCTGGCACGGATCAGAGGGTAGGAAGAAATGTTGCACCCCTAATTGTTTATCTAGCCATAAGAAAGTTGCATATGTAAATAAACCTACACAGTGAAACGCATAGGAGGTGCCTTGTGTAGCTTCTGTACGTGAGAGGGCAATTTGTTACTAAGGACCTCTAAGGGCATCTTACTTATATGGACAATATTTACTGGATACCTGGGGCTCAAAGGGAATTTCACTGGAATGACATGAATGGATCTGATTGTATGTATTTGGTGGGTTACAGACAGACCTGTACGTGTCTATTACCGACTTATCGAAATGGCAGTGCCCTTGATCTATAAA
This sequence comes from Harmothoe impar, assembly GCA_947462335.1. Taxonomy (NCBI): domain Eukaryota; kingdom Metazoa; phylum Annelida; class Polychaeta; order Phyllodocida; family Polynoidae; genus Harmothoe; species Harmothoe impar. The sequence goes on from OX381704.1 coordinate 31,036,837, forward strand.
AAAAGGAGTATAATCTTGCATATAAACTTTTACAGCAATGTTAATTTCTATGGAATCATGATTTGAGAGAAACTGGGCATGGGTGTAACAATGAACTGTGCGGGTAAGATTTAGACTCCTTCTGTAGATCAAATAAACTGTGTGAGTAGCTTTAGTTTGTTTATTTTAGAGAGAGGCGCCATTTGGAAATTGTCCTTCCTCAGCCCAGTGGCATTCTTCCACTCAGCACGACAACCACTTTACGTCACAAGTTGTGACTTCCCACGACAATCTTACCTAACCGTCAATCTCACAGGAATCATCCCTAGACAGCTAGCCTAGCTTCAAAATGGAATACTTACTGAACAAATATACACATTGGTGTTCGA